>JAYKQN010000001.1:18152500-18752500 GCA_036785175.1 Eupleurogrammus muticus
TGTACATACAGAGGTTCCTTCCTTTCTAGTTACATGATGCTGCTACAGTGCCATCTATTGGCCAAATGGACCCAAGCAAATGTGCAATAAAACAAAGGATTCAGGAGATACAACATTTTTTGTAATCCAAAACCTGCCAACAGCATTTAAGCAAATTTTGGGGGGTTTTTGGGCTTGTATGGATGGATTTGTCCCACGAAATGCAGGAGGAGCTAGAATTTGGATTCTGAGATTAACATTT
Organism: Eupleurogrammus muticus; assembly: GCA_036785175.1. Classification (NCBI taxonomy): domain Eukaryota; kingdom Metazoa; phylum Chordata; class Actinopteri; order Scombriformes; family Trichiuridae; genus Eupleurogrammus; species Eupleurogrammus muticus. Next base: position 18,152,742 of record JAYKQN010000001.1, read on the forward strand.
CAAAAGCTATAGTCTGAACTATAACATTTTCTTGTAATAGCACAATCATCTGGCCAAACTACACCAAAAGTGGGACGACGATCAGCTCAACGGTTGTTGAGACATGTGAGGAAAATACAGAATGACAGGAATTCTGTGCGTTGATAGATAAAGTAACCTCTGAGGTCACAAGCATTCATTGCCTCTGTAAAATACGGCCTATCTCACACTGAGCACGTGAAAACAAAGAGGAAAACACGCAGAGTTAATGACACACACTTCCCACTGCACAACAACAACAACGTCATCATCAGATCACAGAGTAAAATGCAGAGTAGGTACAGGTGGTAAATCACACATATTTTATAAGCTCAAGTATACTGCACCAACATGGTCTTTATCATTAACACCTCGCTTAAAACTCACAATTACAGTAGAACCAGTGACACCTGGTAGCACAGGACAAGTCAGGCAGAGGTGAAACATTCTGCCTCATCTGGATATCTTAAAAACATATTAAAATAACAAATTTCCACATCTGTCCTTAAGATTGTCAGAGCACTTCTCGTGCCTGCACAGCCATGTGAAGCAAAACTCCAGGTTAAGTAACTGCTGCTATGTGAGCTGCACATACATGTTCACGAGCCACAGGATGGATCTGGAATCAGGGAATATAATATTTCCTTTATAATGAGAAAGACACATAAGCACTAATCAGATCCTTAGTGGCCACTGAGAACATAGCAAGTTGTCTCTTTTAATGAGTCAACCTGGATAAATTAAAGGTTTAAAAAAAAACATATGTATGCATGATATATATTTATATATATAAATATATATATATATATTTTTAAATGTCAGAACCAGACTTCTCAGGTTGATAATAAAAACCGAACACTCTCCATGAAGAACAAAATGTGATTTTGCTTTCAGGGGACAAATCCACGTGCTTGTTTTTCCTGAGCTGTGCCGCGTCAGGTTGGGGAAGCTGCATCTAAATGTTCCCCCCTGTCCTGAGCCAAAGCAAACATTCAGTCATTTCCACATTGTTTCAGCTGAAGTTATCTGTGTGAAAACAGACATTTCCACTACAACACGATGTGCTGAGCGGCTCAGGGTCATATACTCTTCAGTTTTGTTTTAAGCTTGATCGGAGCACCATGCAGGAGTGGTTTACTACATTAAGGCTGCTCTGATCTTTAAATTTTATAACTCAATCTCAGTCTTTAAATTGTATAATTGAATTTCAGTTGTTTTCCTGTAAGTGTTAGCCATTTTGGATTAAAAATCCAGTCTCACACAACTGGCATCTGTGTATGCTAAAACACCATTTTAGATGACTGACATTATGCTCCAATTAGGTTACATCAGATTTAAAATAACCAGCTGAGAACCAGCCATGAAGACACTCAAACTTACAGTAGTTTAAACCAAAGCAACAGGTACTTTGATAAATCTCAGTTTTAAGTTCTCTAGCAATAATAAAGCATGTATCAAATAAGCAAATTGTGAAGTAACAAATCAGTTGTTATTTCTGTAGACACCATTAATGAAATCGAGAAGCTGTTCCCCCCCCTGTTGCATAGTATTGCCATATGACAGTTACTACAATTACTTTATCTTCATTTTAAAAAGATGTGATATTAAATGTTTTACAGTTAGGGTCTTACAATTTATGAGGTCACATGACCAGTCCCTTTTGCTCATGGATATTTGACACAAAATTTTTTCTTTTATCCATCATTTTAGACATTTTTTAACAAATAAAAAATCACACTGTCTGGGGTAAGTACACTTAAATATATATATATTTTTGAATTTAATTCAATTTTGACATTATGAATGTTTTCTAATATGTTAAAACAGATGCCCATATGGAAATCTGGAAAATTCCTAGTGCACAATCTAATGCAGTCCCATTGACTTACATAGCCTGAAACTATCCTGAGTCTATGTTTACAACTTTTTCTTATAATGTTAATGTTTATTATCTTTTATTTAGGCAATTTTAGGTAATTGAACAATATTCAAAACAGTTTTGACCATGTCTAGCTAATATTTCATCCAATAGCAGGTTAACCCTTACCCTTCCTGAGGCTTCTTTTGCCTTTCTCTGTTACATAACCAACTGCGGCCTGACACAGATATGACCCCAGCTGACCTCAAATGACCCCTCATTTAGACGCCTGATGGATGTTGTAACAGATACTGTCTTCATTGTCCCAGCAGGGTAGAAGTCAATCCCCTCAGTGAGCCTTAGAGCCGGCTCAGGAGACTTCAACATCTGAGTATTATGAGTCGACTGGATGTGAACCCCTTTGCTTGTTTCAATTTAAACAAGAGCCATGACTGATTGCATTTTCAAAATAAGTCGACCCGAACATAACGAGGGCTAAGAGTCAGCTATCTAGACTATCAGCGTTAACAGTTGGGACCTCATGCAACTCTTAAAATAGTCCCTCAACAAAATAGGAAGGATGTGATAAGATCTTCCTTTTGTCCAAACTCAAAACAAAGACCAAACTTGCTGTGAAGAACCTGAAGTGTTAACATGAAAGTGTTGCAGCCTTCTGACACTGAAAAAAACACTGTTAAGAACGTCTTATTAATCTTATACTTATTGACTCTATCTGTCTGATTTATAGCTCCTGTCTCTTTAAGGCGCCCCTCTAATTAGCTCCCCTCTGTTCTGATTGGTTGGTTTCCAAAAGCTGCATCCTAACAAACTTTTCAAAGAATAGGAGTAGAATTTTATTTTTATTTTACTTTAACTGAAAAGGAAACTTCTCAAACACATTCAAAACATACGAATAGACAACTGGAACCTGTGAAACCACCTTAGCGACAACCTTGGCAACCATTTGTGAGCATGCCCGAACAATCTGATGTCATCAAGAGGAAGAAGTAGAAATAACTTTGCAAACAAAGTGATCGAGGCGTGTTGAAGCCTCCTGGCTTTTGACTTTAAGGAGCCTTTTTTTTTACAACCATGATCTCAGGGGGCCAAGTTTAACACACAAATTTGTATATTTGTATGTAAAATCACAAAAGGCATGTGTCGCCGTGAAACCATTTGCACATGAAGTCCAGGCCGGACGGGAGGCTCACCTCTGCAGATGAGTCCGTCCTGGATGACCGTCTGTTGACACACGCTGCAGTGCTTGGCCTTCTTGAACGTCTTCACCCGGAAAGTGTGGGAATGAAGGGCCTCCAACTCCTCTGGCTGCAGTTAAAAAAAAAAAAACAAAGACGACAAAAGACAAAGGACGCGGAATGTTAGTCAACGTGTTATGACCCAGGTGGTTGGACTTATTTTGGGCAGTCGCTTTTGTTAAAGTGCAGATGTTTCATGGTTATATAGAAGCATTCAAACATTGGGGTCACCCAGATATTGAAGGTTAGGAATGATATAAATCATTTTTACTTAAAAATAATAATTTTCTACTTTGCTATATTGTTTTCATCAAAGAATGCTCTAACCAGCTAAACCTTTCTAATCCTCTATTAGCTTCTAATGCAATTAACAAACACAATGTTGCATTAGAACACTGGACTGATGCTTGCTGGAAATGGGCCTCTATACACCTATTTAGATATTACATTAAAACCCAGAGTAGGAGGTGAGATGTGGTTAGAAGAACAAAAAGCAAAAGCTAGGAAAAGGAAACCAGAGCCTAATCTCCCCTTGTTCTCCCTCCTCCTTTCACCATTCTCACCCCTGGACTTTGTCAAGTCATTTCCCTCCTCGCAGGTGTGTTATGAAATCCTTTGGAGGAGCCGTGTGACAGCTAAACAGCCTGCAGCCCGCCGCTGCCCTTCCTCTCCTGTCTGCCATCTGCCCCTCACCCCCCCCCCCCCCCCCCCCCCCCCCCCCCCCCCCCCAAAAAAAAAGCCTTTTCCTGTCCTGCTTTGTGAACCCACGCATGGAGCCGCGCTGGAGAGCAAACACAAAAGTGAAGCGCTGGAGGTTTCCTGCGGTGTCTTTGCGAGAAAGCCTCCGACGTGTTTCCACTAATCGACAGGGGGAAATGTGACATCATTTCTGTGGCGTATTTGTTCAGCTGCTCCCCATTTCTACTCCGAGGATCAGCTCAACGGGAATGGTGTCGCTTGAATCCCCCCGTTAGTCAAAACCACCGTACCAAATTTTTATATTATAGCTCTAATGTAGTTAAAACAGAGCTTAGCCACAACATAATGCACCAAGTAGAGTAGAACATTATTAACCACAATGAACCACCTATCAGTCATTGTGGAGACACAGAATAATCTGTTTTAGTTTACTGATCTTTTATCTGTATAACATCCTTTCACAAAGGAAAATTAAATGAATGAGCTCCAGCTGCAGCAAAACATGTGTATGTGCACAAGGCTGTGTATCTTGAATGTATCCAAATACCCTTAATGTACATATGTGCAAAGATAAAAGGGAGAAAATGAATGTGTTTTCAATACAGGAAGTGCCAGTTTAGCAGGGCGTCCCGCCATGAGGCTTCTATTAGGAGCGTGCATGCTGGACAGGGCCAGGAGTGGCCATGTGGTTGGCATATTGGGGGACTTCACACAGGAATTTTCATACGGGGAGACCATAGAATCTCTGTGCCTGGCAAGACAAAATATAGCGTCCCTCTTTGCTAAAAAAAATCCCAGACTTCAAACCACAGCAACCTTATGACCACTAATGACCCCCTTTTTTTTGCTCTTCTCATCAATCCTGAAAGGCAACGTGTTGGAAAATCAGCTTAGGGTGTGCAATCACTGCACAGACACTTGAATGATAAACCAGACCGAGTATCTGTTGGATTCTCCGCACTCCTCCGTTTACTGGCTGTTCTCTCTCGGGTTCTTTACAGAGAGAAGGGAAAACCCTTCCTGTCCATTTCCCAAAATGTTTTATTTCCATACAGAGCAGGATCCACTTAACACATAGTATTCATATTGAAAGCTTATAGTACCTAACATAACTTTAAAGGGGCACTCGTTGCTTTTACAGATCAATTGTAAATTTTAGTGCACAGCTCAGCCCATGATGGTAGTTGTATGGACTGTGTTTGGAAATTACACTTTTTTTACTATAATCCCTGCATCACAGGGAGGCGTGGAATGTTGAAGACTGTTATTGCATATACACATGCTACCATGCAGGTAGCACGGAACAAAAGAAACTACTGAGTTGCATAACTGTAAGTGAGAGCTTCAGCATGCTTTGAGCTTGACCTACTGTATATAAGGAACAAGGGCAATGTTCAGAAACACATCAATGTTGCATGAAAAGGCTCAAGCAAAAAAAAAAATGTTTAAAAATAAAAAAAATTGCCACAACACAACAATCGCCATTATCCAGCAAAGCACTGCTTTGGCCAATCACATATGTGCATACGCATGCTGTTATATCGCTTTGTATATTGTGAATGCTGAAATTCTACCATTTATCTGGTATCCCTGCAGAGGAAAAGGTGAATTGATTGATAACTTTTTTGTAAAAACCTGTCAGAGATGAACAATATTGTGATACTGAATTTTTGATATTGCCCCAAGGCCAAGACCATTTCAATGAGTCCACACAGTACCACATTTCTTTGACAGTTTTGTGCATCTCAGATAAGTCTGTGAGTGAAGCATCAGCTCAAATAAAATTCAACAGGAAGATGGAGACTTTAGAGATTAAGATGCTGCAGTAGGATGATGTGCTTTCATATGCACTGCATAGCCATACATTACATAACAACCAGAAGCTGTGTTTTTTTTTTTTCTTTTTTTTTTTTTTGCTATCCATGAGCTCATATGGAGGTTAGGCACTCAGCTGTTTGACTGGCCAGTTTTACCTCTGGTGTTTATCAAGCTCAGTGTGACAGTTCAGTGTTTGTATTTCAGGGCCACATGGCAACAGCGGGACAGCCGACCCTTCATTCCATCTCCCGGCTGTGCCGTACCACTACATAACATGATTAGCCTAATCTAGTTAGGCTGAAATAATGGCCGTGGCTGTGCAGGACGCGCCGGGGTGGCAAAGGGGGCTTCTCTGGGGGAGAGGCGGGGGTCTCCGACTGGCATCCATGACATGAAGCGGCCTAAGGCGCCGCCGTGCCAAGGCTCCGGCTGGCACCTGCTGGGCCAGGAATCTGGATATGGATGTTGGGGGTATCGGGAAGGGGCGATAAGTAGGTTTAATGATACTCTGAGTGTGCCTTGAGTTTGTGGATGGCTGTGCATTTGTCTGTCAGTACGTTTACATGACACTCAAGAAAATCTAATTATCTATCTGTGAAGCAAAGGGTTTGTCCGTCTGTCAAACTGTGGCTCACATATCTCTCTGACTGCTTGTCGGATCAACTTCAGCTTTCAAATATAGTTTGCGCTTGGCACAATGGTATGCATGCTTTCTTTTGTAATTCTTTAGATGAAAATCAAAACATCATTATCTTTTTTATCTTTTTTTGTATTTAGTCCCGTAGGTGCACTGTTGAAGTGTAGGGAGTCGTGCGCTTGCCTCATAAGCAGCAGACCTGGGTTCAAGACCTGGCAGAAGTGTCCCTCTGCCTATGCAAAAATTCTTTTACAAAAGAAAAAGGTAAAATCCCATACACTTACATATCACACAGCTATCCTGCAGCAACACTTTATTCCCTTTTGTTACTGTTCAAACTTCTCCCTGCGTCAACATAGTGAAAGTAAGTCCTGGTTTAGCTGCTATTGCTTTATGAATTGATGGATAGTTGGATGGATAGAAACACAAGAACAGATTTATTATCATTTTACCATTTACTACACATACTGTGGTTAGCAGAACAGTGTGTGGGACATGCAGAAATCACGTACATCCAATATATCTACTTTAACTACTTAGGACTACATAATCTCTTTGGGCACTGCACTAGTTGTGTTAATCTGACTTTGACCGAATATTTTTAAAATGCATATATACATCTTAAATGGATTAAAATCTGACAGAGTTAGATTTCTAATAGTTGAATTAACACATCTAGATAATACATTTAAAATAAAAATTTACATGGCATGTATACCCCTTAGTCGGACTGAAGCTGAACAACGCATAAGTACATGCTCCACAACAGTAGAGACAAAGTGGAACAGAGAAGCCCCCATGTAAAGAGAAAAAAATGCTGTTAGCGCCGATTCAATGTATTTCCACACAGAGCGACCAGCAAGTATGATTAATTAAAAAGAGAGAGAGAGAGAGGGACAAAAGGTAACCCGTATCCTATTTTCAGCGCCGACAGCACCATCCCAGACTGGCGCGTCTCGTCGGGAACTCATTCATTCATGTTCTATACCCGCTTATTCCTCACCAGGGTCACGAGGGTCCGCTGGAGCCAATCCTAGCGTAGTATGGGTGAGAAGCAGGGATACACCCCAGACAGGTCACCAGCCTAGTGTGGGACACACACACCATTCACTCACACACTCATACCTACGGGGAATTTAGAGTCTCCACTTAACCTTAGCATGTTTTATGGATTCTAGGAGGAAGCTGGAGAACCTGGAGAGAACCCACACAGACACAAGGAGAACATGCAAACTCCACATAAAAAAGTGCAACGTGAACGTGCAACCTTCTTACTGTGAGGCAACAGTACTACCCACTGCCCCACCATGTCGCCCTGGTAGAAATCTGTAGTTTTAAAACTAATTTATTAAGCTTATTAAGGTGCTTATATTTAGTTTTTTACTGTGTGACAGGTGACACTGCATAAGGGGTTTTTAGGTTTTTCTCAATTGCATGCAGACTGGGACAAGGACAGAAGTTTGACTAGATGCAAAAATCTAATTTTGAACATAGCTCGATTAAGCTCTGCATGTAAACACATTGACTATGTTATCAGGCACTTTTATTTTTAAATTGATATTTTCTGGGAAGTTGAAACGTCTAGAATCAAACAGCACACAAAAAATTCTCTGGTCTTGCTTCCAGAGTGTTTAGGAACCAACTATCGACGAGTTCTCAGCAGAATGATTGTGACCCAGCTGCAGGCAGGTGTTAAGGGACAATCTAGAAGAAATGTGCCTTACATTCAGTAAAGTAACCGAGAGATGAAGAAATATAATTATGAAAAATATCACATCTCTTGGAAGGGAAATTTGAAGAGTACTGTACACTCAATCCTAATGTACAATTTTCAAATCTAATCCAGATCGAGTGTCACTGTAAATCATCTTATTACTGTCAATTTATTTTATCTAAGTTTAAAGTTAAGTTATTTTTGCTTGTAAGTTATTTTTGCTTGTTTAAACAAAAAGTAGAAAATTGCCTTGTCCAATGTTTAAACTCATAGAAACATGAAGCTATTATTTATACAATGTTACATATTTCAGATTTGTAAGACTTCGAACTTAAACTTAAAACCTAAACTTTCTCTTTCTCCTCACTCTCTGTCTCTCTCTCTCTCTCTCTCCCTCTCTCTCTCTCTTTCACACACACACAGACACACACACCTATACACTCGTGGGTTAATCAGGCAGGATATCTCAATCTAGGAGTCTATTCAGGGGGTTCTTTGACCATTCCTGAGCCTTCTCACACTTCTCTCCCAGCCTCCACCCATTCACACACACACACACACACACCAGGGCTTATCCAGAAGGGCAGTGTGTGTGTGTGTGTGTGTGTGTGTTTCTCATCCTCCTTATTCCTGAGTGTAGAATGGCTGAAACAAGGTTCAAGAGCTATAACGTGCACAGGGACACTCAAACTTAAATTCCATTTCTACTTTAAGGGTTTAATTCTCAACACCAATAAAGTGGCCAGTGGTCCAACATATCCTTCTTGGCGAGGCCCAACAAAAGAAAGAAAAGCATGTCTATGTTAGTTGTTGCCCCCACCAGAAACCCAGCCTCAGTCATTTAACCTCAAAATGTAAATACGGCTCTGAGCAGTATAGCAGGACGCTCCCCTTTGTGTGCCCTTAATTGTTTCCGATCATTAGCAATGCACCCGGCGCTCCCTCGCAGTTTGTTTATTGTTTGGGGGTGCCCGCCTGGTGTATATGGAGAGTCGCGCGGGGAGAAATGGGTGATGGGAGAGGCGCGGGGGGGGGGGTGGGGGAACTGCTATTTTCACAGGGGACGTGTGACGCTCGCTGATCATTTTCTGCTCCGACATGTTGCAGGGACCATGCAAATGGCTTCACTCCTTCACATTCGCTTCACACTCTAGGCTCGCAAATGGGCCACAAAGGAAGGAAATGGTTTCAGACAGGCCACCGGGACCCCCGAAAGCTGGGGTCAGGGTGCACACATACCCCCCTCAGCTCAGGCACTGCAGCTCCTGGGAACAGAGTCCCCGTTCCCTTAGAGACGCACGCATAATCTCCTGCCTCACACTCATTAGCACACACGGGCAAAACAGGCACTCTTGTGCATAAAAAAAATGTGCAAACACACACACACACACACATGCCTAAGCATCTCTCACACATCCCACCCTACTGTTACCCATTTTCCCCACAGTCCTTAAAGTAGAGAAACATCTCCGACCTCCATCTGATCCCCCCCCCCCCTCCCATGCTGATTTATTTTTCCATTCCGTTTGTAAAATAGAATTTTTTATAACGACGGATGTGTTAGATTGCTACTGACAGTGGTGCATGTTTGGGTCGGGCCCTTCTGCTGCTGGCTCAGAGGTTTCTCCTAATTATCAGAGGCCTTCCTTCGCTGTCCTTTTAAATTTCACGGGAATTTTCAGAAACCCTCAAAGAGAGGCGCTGAATTACCCCTATCTTAGCTTTGGCTACATCCAAAAACTTTATATGTATTTAGACAAAAGAGTTCAGTTGGCCTCACACACTTTAAACCTGTATTACTAGATGTTTTTGCCCACTTGGGAACGGCTATCCACTGACAAAGCAAGCACTTTTTTATCAGTGATGTATTAATTAGAGTTCTACAGAAACAGCAGTTGCACTTATTTTAATGCTGTTATCTAGAGACCACAAATGAATTTCACAAATTCGACAGAACAAAGCGTGTTTTCTCGAGATAACGAGTTCATTTATCAACTCCAACGACACTGAACCTGGCTCCTGTGCACGTCACCGGCTGCCAGTTTACACGTATAAAGACAATAGAGTCGGGTTCAATGTTGTTGGCTTGACTGCACTCGATAAATTAACTTATCTCAAAAAAAAAAACTAAATAGTTTTCGATCACGAGATAACAGCATTAGAATAATATTGACACCTTCATAACCCGCTTATTTTCTTTTTGCTCTGTTTGGCCTCCACCAACTCATCTAAGAAATATTTGTCTGTTCAGCTGCTAAATGCTCATCTATCATCACCTTGTCAGGATTAGGTTTGTAGGTAGTGTCCACTGGATTTATCATCTAAAAGGAACTATAAAACAGCATTTACAACGGTCAACACGGCCATTTTCACACAATATACATAAATATTATATTTATAGGCCATTGTTGATTAGAAAAATTGAACAGGCTGGATGTGAATCTGAAGTCAAATTCATTAAAACGCTGAGCAGAGCAACAAATCAGGGATGACATTTACTCCAGTTTCATTACGGTTTACAGGAACTCTAGATCTGGATGTCAGGGTTATCTGCCAAAGTAAAGACCGGCAGGAAAACAACCAGACAAGCAGACAGGAAAAGAAAAGGCAGATGTGCGACTGGCACACAGACAGAGAAGAAGACCTGGTGTCTCACTGACTGATGTCCCTTCATGCAAAATAATGGACTCAATTTTTGTTTTCTTGCTGGTCAAAAACGTGCATGAAACATTACAAAAACAAATAATCTAAAGATTAGATTTCAGTCAGTGAACGATTCAAAATTTTCATAATTACATATATCAACTTTTCATTTTTTTTTTTATCTGTTTGCTGTCAAATATCGCAAACCTCAGATACTCCTATAATCACACTTTCACACACTGAGCAGCCCCAGGATTTGTGAGGTAATGACGTTATAGTATCGAGATAAATCCTTCCAGACTCCGCTTTGCGACAGACATTCCTGCTGAATAAGGTAACCGAGAGGCTGTTTTTCTCCTCAACTGTAGCACTTCAACTATTCCCTCAATTCTTTCCGAACATGTGACTCATACATACATACACACTGATTTCGCCTCTGATTACACTGGCAATCACTTTCATCAGATCATGCAGTACGTCATTCGCACACTGAGCCATGTTTGTGTGTGTGTGTGTGTGTGGGGGGGGGTGAGCATGTGCTACACACACACACACACACACACACACACACACACACACACACACACACAGTGCAGTGGATATAAACCCTGCAAACTGGAAGACAAGAACAGTCCAGGTGTCATCTGATACTTAAAGACCAACTGCTGCTTGTGTCTGCTTTTGGATTCTATTTTCAGATGTGCAGCAGTTTATATTAGACAAAAGGCATATAGACAACACACATCACATTTATTTTAGACTGAGTTTCTTATTCTCTTTACTCACAATGTTTCAAACTATCTTGGTCTTAGGGTCTCAATATTTGGTTTTCACTACATGATTATCATTATTATCGCAATATCTCTGCTTGTTGTATCTCTTTTTTTGGCCAATTACTTACACACACACACTCAACAGTAGGGTATCTCATTCATGTCACCTTCTCTGACAGGATTTTACAGCAGTAGCCACACACTCAGTCATGCATTCATGTAGAGAAATGATTAAAAGTACTAAAATGGCAATATATAAGAAACATTGGTTTAGAGACAGTGTCAATAGTCAACTTTGTCAAATAACATTGTTACGATCAATACGGGTGTATATCACATCCTATATTTTAGGATGATCTCTTAATGAGGTTTTGGTCAGTTTAGGTTTGATCCTTAATTTCCCACAGAGGAAATTCTTTTTGCATCAGAGCAGTTTGAAAAACAATGAACAAGGACAATAGAAGACACTGAAAGTGTGACTCATACACACAATGTAGCATGACCATTGATGGTTAGGTCTGCACATGAGATATGTTAATAATGACATTTAAAGGTTTCATTTTTTTTTAATTTTCCTAACAAGATGTATTTCTGGTTTAAAGAAAAAAAAACACCTCGATATAGTTATAGTACATAGTACATATAGTACATATCCCCTCTCAAGCTTCTCTGGAAAGCTCCAGACAGAACAGCTTGTTTTGTGTCTGTCTCATGAATATTAATGAGCATCTCCTCTGATTGGCTCATTTGAATGGCTGTGAATGGTGGGCTGGATTGAGTTTTAAAATACTGTAGTTCTACAATATTTATAGGACACCTAGATCTAACTAAAAACTCATTCTCTACATCATAGTTTTTATAACCAAGGTGCCAACCCCAACATAATGCATGCAATGACAGATAAATGTACAGACAGACAGGAAGAAAAACAGAGACAGGCATGGACAGTCTATCCACCTCTTGTGTGCACAGGGATTCCCTGCAGTCTAAATGAAGTCAATGAAGAGCATATACACATACATGGGACGGCGCTACATGATCGCCCCCCACCATCCATCCATCCATCCATTGTCTATCCCGCTTATTCCCTTTCGGGGTCGCAGGGGTCTGCTGGAGCCTATCCCAGCGCGTTAAGGCGAGAGGCAGGGGGATACACCCCAGATGGTCGCCAGCCAATCGTGGGGCACACACACCATTCACACACCATTCACTCTCACACTCACACCTATGGGCAATTTAGAGTTTACCAATTAACCTGAGCATGTTTTTTGTATTGTGGGAGGAAACCGGAGTACCCGGTGAAAACCCACGCAGACACGGGGAGAACATGCAAACTCCACACAGAAAGGTCCCAGACCCAGGCCCAAGGCGGGTCTTGAACCTGCGACCTTCTTGCTGTGAGGCAACAGTGCTACCCACCGCACCACCGTGTCGCCCCGCCCCCCACCAATCAGATGCTTTTGTTCTTCACGCGGGAGCCAGGAGACAGAATGAGACCTCTCCAGTCAACTGGGTTAATCAGTGAGTTAGCGTGCCGCCGTCTCTCATATGGGACACCATATGCATGGATGGACATTTTAACAAGACACGATGGGGTGATCACTGCGTGTCTCCATCTGTGACTCGGTGTGTGTGTGTGTGTGTGAGTGTGTGTGTGTGTGTGTGTGTGTGTGTGTTAGACAGACAGACACACACGCACACACGCACGCACACTAGAAGGTCTATTTTTGTCTCCCATTTTTGCAGAAGAAACCAACCCTCTTCCCTCTCCTTCCCACTGGATGTGTTCCCATTTCACAAGCCACTTATTCTTCCTCATTCTCAGCTGACCTTCTCCACTTCTCCTCCCTTCTGCCTGACCCCCGTCCTCCACGCCCAGCCCTTCCTCTAGTCAAGATGTTCTCCAACTGCAGGCGTCCGTCGTTACTTCAAGGATCTGCACTCTCAAAACTTGTTTCTAAGTTTCTAACTTGGGGCTGGACGTCTGTGAGAAAGAGACGTTGCACTTGGAAATAAAAGGCAATCAACGAATCTGAGTGTTTCGTTTGAAGATGTATGATCATTTTACAGCGCTGGCTTTGTGAAAACGGTGTGCACGTACACAGATGACTTTCCAAGTGACACGAACTCTCTGAGAAGTTCCAGCATATTCTCTGTGTTCTCTGTCTTTTTGAAGGTCGTTCATTCTCAAAAAAGATGGAACAAGACTGTATTCACATTACACTTTCATCATGTGTTTTCTTAAGGGAAACTGATTTAAGATTTTGCAACGAAATGAACATTTTTACTGTTTTACTGGAATTGTTTTGGGAATAAGGCCATGTTCAGACCAAATTGTCAATTGGCTACAATAAAAACACAGCTCTCATTCATTTTAATGGGCTTGTAGTCCAGTCATTGTAAGCCAATATGCGGGTCACCCTAGGATAAATTGCAACAGAAGCAAACTCAACTGATTTTCTATTCAATATGTCCAGAGTAGGGGAAAAAATAAGTAAATCCCATGAAGGGGAATGTTTCTAAAAAGACAAATCTCACCTATTCATACACCTATTCCCTCTTTTCTCATGTAAATAGACTAAAACACTTTTTTTTTACATTATTTGACACCATGAAAAAAGTTAATTAGTTTAATAAAGACAAATAAATGTTTTTTGGTGCAAAGTGCACAATATTATACAGGAATGTGCTAATTTGCATGAATACCATAACTTAGTATCTAAACATAAGGGTGAAAATATCTTGTAGATTCTTGTTGACATCTTACAGTAAAACATTATAGAAGCAAACAACCACTAGAAGCAGAGATTTGGTCATTTATTAAAGGTCCACTCAGCTGTCAATCAACTGTGACTAAGACGTCACTCCTTTTTAATCATTCCACCTAAACTCATAGGTATGGTAATGAAAGGTAATAGATCTCCTCATATCTATTAACAACCAGTTGAGTTTTCTGCTCTTGGAATTTGTCATATGTTGTTTCACAAAATGACTATTAAGCAGTGGGTTTGTGAATAAAAGGGCTCTGGTCAAACAGCACAAAAAATGAGTCTCATTCAACCACTGTATGATGTTTAAGTGTGTTAAACATGTTGTTATCTGTAGCTCCAACTGGACTTAACTGGTACCTCTAACAACAGGCTGCCCCCAACACTGCATTGTTGGCATTGTCTTAACGCCCTAGTTTTTAGACTGAATGCAGCCTAATGGATTGCTTTGTAACAGGATTAATAAACAGATAGAAAAGCATCAATAAGCGCCATGAGTATTGATAAAAAAAAAAACCCTAACCATAACCACCCCTAATAACAACAGGTACTTCTGGGATGAGCCATCATTAATGAGCCAGTGAGAACAACAGCAGATTTTCCATTCAAATCTGCCAGAAAAGATTAAAATTGTCAATGAAAACAATGTCTTGTGTCTGGCGTGTAAACCGGAACCACCATTCAACCTAACATCCTTCTGTTGGGACAGGGCCACAGATAAAGTTTTTTTTTTCTTGAGTAAAGTTAAAGACATGTTACTTCACCATCTGTGGGCAAAGTAAAGTCTGCGTGTGAAGTAAAAGATGGTTCCAGCCCCCAGCATGAGTCATCCACTGTACAAAGACTAAATTATTCATCCCACCCACAACAAGAAAAAATGGTTCTGAGTGAAGACAGCATCTTAAACAACAAAAAAAGTTTTTTATTTTCCCTTTCCCATATTATTTCAGTTTAGTTTGACACCATCATATTAATTAGCTGTGCAAACCCGAACATTGTTTGCATCAGCATCATCATTAATATTATTACCAAAATGAAATATACTCCAAACCACAAAAGTTGATGCAAGGCAAGTTTGACATTAGTGTAGAAATTCATGAAATTTACTGTGGTCTGGGTTTTATCAGTGCTACTACAAATCACATCACTCCAGGAGCAAGATATTCCCAGATACAACTCATCCGGAAAAATGTTCAGTAGCTTCTGGATCAATTCTCAAGGACAATGGAGAATAGATAAAAAAAAATACCTCAATAGGAATAAGACTGCTTCCAATTAAGGTATTTAACCGACTTATCCTGAATGACATACAAGAGTTGAAGAAGGAAGTCTGTAAATCCTGTAATTGTAAGCAGCCTATACAGAACAAGTGCAACAAGCAGCGATTCACCGCTAAACACTAGAAAGAAGAGAGTTCTTTTTTTTTTCTTGTTTTTTCGACCTTTCCTTCCTCCCCTTTCTTCCGCTCTCCGGTTCCCACTATCCGAATGGCCTTACAATGAACAGTCACCTGCTTTTCATTTGGAGGAAAATGCACCCCAGGCATTCCAGTCTCTCCTTCCTCCCCCCTTCCCAACTCTGCTCTCTACATGCATTTCATCTCAGTGAGGTGGATCCCAGGGAGGAAATTACTCAGTCATCCAGAAGTGAAGAGGGGAAAGAGAAAAAAAAAAAAACGTCTTTCTCACAAACCATCAGCAGCACTGAGAGAGTCACCTCAATGCTGCTGGATTTTTTTTTTTGTCAGAGCAGTGGAGATGATCAACTCTTCCACCAACAAACAATAGGCACAATCTGTCAAATATAAAGACTTGTTCCTGAGTGTGGATCTACATTGTTATTGCATGTGTATTTTTCTTGTTTTCATTAACATTATTTGATCATTAAGCTTTAGTTTGTTATTCTAAAGATTCTATATTGTATATAGTGAGATTTTAATTGCTTTTTGATTATAAGAGGGTCTATACCACAAACGCCCACCCCCCATTCACAGCCATTCAAATCAGCATTCAGGACAAAATGTTGACGGAAGTAACGCTGACAGAAATATGCAAATTTGGAACGTAATTTTCACACAGTAATTTATTCACATATTTGAGAAATGGCCGCATTATTTTTTAAATCTGAAAATACTCAAGACGGACAAAAAAGCGCCAGCATGTTTTTTTTTTTTGTTTTTTTTGTTTTTTTTTTATGAGATGATTTGATCAGGCGTCCCAAAAAACATGAATGAAAAAAGATTCTCATGCCAAGACAAATTCCACCCTACAGTGCTTACAGAGTAAAAAAAAAAAAGTTCACAGCGAGTTTGTGATTTGTTTCATACAAGAATGTATCCAGGAAGCAACCTCAATATCTCATAATCTTCAGAAAATTATAACACAAATATGCGGCCACATTCCTGAAAGGTAAAGACAAGGCACTGAATCAATAGAACAAAGGAATAAGGAAATTCCATCATTGCACTTATGTACAATGGAAGATATTGTTATATGAAGCTGTAGTCCATTGATTCTTCCTACTTTGATCACTGCTGATAAACTGTATTAAGATTTTTTCTCATACTTATATCCAATACCTTTACTGTTGTATATGTTCTCCTCTTTAGTTTTGTAATATGTTGTGTTGATTTTGTCTCTCCAAGTGCTGATTGTAAAAAGAAATGCTTTATTATTATTATCGTTACACAATTTCATTTCCTGGCCCGGATTCAGGTATGTGTTTTAAAATCATAATAAATCCATATTAAGCAACTCGCCAAAAGTTCAGTTTCATTTGTTTTCAGTGAAAATCTCAAAAATGGCCACAGATAAGCTCTCCGTCTTAGGAAAACAAAGCCCTGAACTTTCTCTCACAGCATTGTGATACGGCAGCCTTTCATAATAAATTATACATGAGGAACAAAGATGGCTGCGAGCCCCAAACACAAGCAAAGACGGATGACCCCCCCCCTTCACCAACAGCATTGATTCAGAGGGATAAAGCAGGTTTAATGAAAGACAGCCAGAGTTCATCATGAGAGCTCACAGCCAGGGGAATACAGCACATGTTCTATATCCAGCTTGGCTGAAAGAGGCTCAGGCTGTTGGAAGAGCACGGTGAAACTAAAACCATAACCCCCCCAAATGTTCTCTGGAAGGACAGGGATGACATGTTAGGTGGGGATGGGGCAGGGGGGGCGGCTTTTTTCATTTTTATGATTAGATCTCATCATTTCCTGAAGCAAGCACATGAAGGACCCCGAAGCTGAAACAAACTGCGGATCCCCTCTTGTCCCCCCCCCACCTCCGTATGATAACTTTGATTTTGTGAAAGTGAGTATGAAATGACAAACATATTCACACGTTACATCATTCCGTTGCGTATGGATGGAATAAAAATGAAAATCAATGACTCCCACTGTTCCCGGTCGACCCCCTGGAAGTCCCTCAAGGATCCCTGGGGGTCCTGGAGGATCTGGAAAACCCAAACAAACCCGACAGGTCACATTCGTCATTGGTCAACTATAAATTAGGAGAATTATAAAACTGAAACCCTCCGATGCAAATCCCTGTGCCCTCGTGGCTGAATGTATAGGCGGCCCAGCAGGAAGCTGTCAGCGCCACTTCCAATGAGCAGAGTCCCGCCTCACACTTGAAAGCATAGGTAACCACGGGGGGTCCCAGATCCCATCCATGCTTGGAGGTTATCCTGGCATTAACAAGTTCTGTGTGCTTTTTTTTTTTTTTTTGACGAGAGCCCTTGACTGACAGATCAGAGGAATCGTGCCAGGATCCGGACCTCCTCAAACAATCCAGATTGTACAGCTGGCAAAGCAAAAATAAATAAATCCTCACTCTTACCCTTAATCTCCGCAGTGTGCTTTATCGTGATCTCAGAGCTCTCGCATTCAAACACACGCTCGGGTTCTGGCATCAGATTTAATAAAGTGACACGTTTCCTGGGTTTAATCAGTGTTTGTGATTTATCACTGCAAGTGTCTTGTTAAAATAATAAGGTTTTACATATAGTTTAACTTGGCCGCTCTGTTCATTTCTGGCAGAGAAGAAGCACAAAGCGTGGGTCTACATGCACATGTAAGGAATGTTGTTGCCTTGTAATAATGTGCTGCACACATGGGATACGCAGCATAACCTTATATGGTGGCTCCGAATGCTCAAACGAGTTTGATAAACTGACATGAAAGCAGAGTCCAGCTGAAACCAAATAGTGTTTTTAAATGTATTGTCAACAGCTTTTTGTTATTATTGTAGTATTCTAATAAAGGGGGGGGGGGCTTTTTGGACAAATATCAGGAATATTTGGCTCAGAAACCTGCAGGGGTCATGGGCAGAAATATTTAATATTTACAGCCAAGATGGCTAATAGATTTTTCTAAGTTACCAGCAGCCAATCAGAACTTGCAAGAGCTGACATGTTCTTGAAAAAAAAACAGATTATTAAAGGGTAGATCTAGCCTTTTCATATCTATCTATCTATCTATCTATCTATCTATCTATCTATCTATCTATCTATCTATCTATCTATCTATCTATCTATCTATCTATCTATCTATCTATCTATATATCTATCTATCTATCTATCCATTAATTCATCCATCTATCTATCCATCCATCCATCCATCCATCTATCCATCCATCCTGGTGTGTCTGGTTTCCCAGAGGCAGAGGAATAAAATCAACAAATCTCAGAGCACTTTTTACGGTTTACAGTATCCTCCGCTTCATGCTGTCAGTCAGCCAGATGACAGCAGATTGGCTGGCTGCTGTTCTTTCAGCACCTCATGAACAGCTGCTGACAGGACAGATGGTTCTGCCGTGATGGTCTGACGGGGGTCGGGGTCAGTGTGGATTGATTGGAGCTTACACGCTGCTGACATTTCACTTCTGAGATTAAAAAAAATATATATATGTAAAGGAATACAACTGAGTATGACATGATCAAAGCTTTCTTGTCCAAACAGGAAGTCAACGGCCACTCCAGATGACAGATATATAGGATTAAATACCTATTTGCTGCTTGACTCGATTTACATTGATTCTTTCTTTACACAATGCATGCCAGTAGGCCCTGGCCACCAATTAGAAATAAGCAGCAAGAACAGTTCGCAGCAGTCAAAGTGGGGCTGATGTTGGCTTGTTTTCAGCCTTAAGGGGCCATGAAATGAAAAATAAATGTTCCCAGTTTTAATCCTGTACGCCTTTGTTAATGGTCTATTCATCTTGTTATAGGCCAAATATATGTCTAGATAGCACAATTACTGCAGTGTTCTACATAAAGCTGATATAAAATCATACAAGTGTTGGGTTAATATAACTTTCCTGTTCTATCAGAATCTAAGATTATTTCTGTATTGCTTCTTCATCAGTGGTAGACTAAATACTCAGATCCTTTACTTTGGTAAAAGTAGAAAAACACTGTCATCCGATTATATAACAAGTTATCAATATGTTATATCAATAACCAGTGAAAGTCTGATAATACAAAAGTATTATCAGAAAAACATACCTTAAAGTATAACAAAAGAAAAGTATTCATTATGCAACAATGTTATATATACATATTTAGTACTACTTGTTTTAATCACAAAATATTTAATCACTAATCACTAATTAATGTTTTAGTTTTTCAATGTTGAGGCAATTTGAGATACCTGGACTAGATTAATAAGAAAAGTACTGCATCATAATATTTGCTACCTTTCACACTAAGTGCATAGCAATTTCAAAAAGAGAATTTAACACATTTTAATAGAATATAGATAATAGAATATACAATATGATTGATTTTATTTAAAACTTTAAAGTCCATATCTAAAAGGTAACTTGAGCTGGCAAGTAAATGCAGTGGAGTAGAAAGAGCAATTCCCTCTGAAATGCAATGGAGTGGAAGGATGAAATAGCGTCACATGGAAATCCTCAAGTAAAGTACTAGTACCTCGCAATTGTACTTAGGAATTGTCCTAAATGCAGGAGATTCGGTGGTTCCGGTGTTGCGGGCAGAGGCTCCACAAAGAGCTTCCTGTTAGCTCTGCCATCTTAATTACTACCAGGTCCAAACACCTCCCTGCGTTCAGAGCAAAGGCTGCAGCCGGCCTCCGCGGGGTTTTCACTTAAACAGTGACCTCCGACCTTCATAGCAGTCAAGAGATTAGCAGACACTTGCTCGGGAAAGATCACATATATAAATGTCATTCCCACTCCGTGTTCATTCAGCGGTCTGTCAAGAACATGATTTAAGCACCACAGCAAAGTCAGAGGCTGACCAACAAAGAGGGTAAAAAAAAAAAAGATTGATTTCACGCTACTTGAAAAACATGAGACAAAGTCTACTTTAAAAATCCATATAGAACAAGAGAAAATACATGAAATATATCTATATATATTCAGCCAGGCATGGAGTGATTTGCCACAAGTTATGATGTTTTTATAATTTTGAAGAGTGAATTGCTTGGTACAATATTTTGTTATGATACGTTTATACAAAACTCATAATAATAATTCACTCTATACATGCTCATGGTTCCCTGCTGCACCTCTGTATGAATCACATGTTATGGACCTGACACAGGACATAACCAAAGATTAAAGGACACGTGTACATCACTTTCTATGAGGCAAAGCTGGTTAAAGTCCTACATGGTATCACACAGAATTTGACACAAAGATTTGGGGGGGTTAACATCAAAGATGAAACCAAGAAGTTTGACCTTTTGCCTCAATGTAAATATGTGGCCCTAATATTATATAATACTGACACTAATAAAAATGTGAATAAACGGAGTGTACTGTAGTCTACAAATGAATAACTCTTGACCATGAAGAGCAAAAACTGAAGTGAGTCAAATTTCTGAATGCTAAAACCTCCCCGCGGGGGAAAGCCAGAGGGCCATGGGAGGTTTAAGGCCAATGTGCCCAGTGAAGCATGCAGAAAGCTGGGGGTCCCTTGAAGAACGAAAGGAGTGGGTGGGGGATGACACAAAGCTCAACACCTCTCGTAAATCAACTGAGCAAGGGTTAAACTTCCCCTTTTTGTTGTTCCGAGACTTTCCAGCCAAGTCGCCATTGAGAACACGCCTGCAAAGAGGAACACCGGGACAAAATAGCACAAGCCTTGTCGCAAAAATTCCCTCGGATGGCGACAAGTGGCCGAGCATCATGCTGGAAACCAACTACACGGCAAATCCATTATAGTGAAAAACATCAGGGAAGCGCAAACCCAGATGTTACAATTACATGAAATGTTGCCGTGTTTCAAAGGGGGCCCACATGTGGAAGGTTTTTTTTTTTTTTCTTTGACTTAAATCAGTGGTAATCTCAGGAACTGAGATCAGGGGGGAAACTGAGACGAGTAACAGACGAAGAGAGAAAAGGGGAGCGCCAGGAAGTGAGTGCAAAGGACGAAAGAAGACAGGTAGAAGCAGTCCAAAAAAAGACTTGAGAATTGACTGATTGTTACTTTTGTCAGCATCATACACCTAAATCTTAGCCATGTCATTTAGAAACAACAGGTTTGAGGTTGTCTATGTTCAAGTCAAGACAACTAGAGACCAGTGACCTAACATTCCAGAGATGACACCGTTTTCCAGAGCGATCCTCCGGAGACCCGTCATTGCAACTAGATGGACTGCGTGTGTACGCTAATGGATATTGATCATCGCGCAGGAGCTCTGACAACTCAGGTTTAGCCAAGGGTCAATATCTGCATCAACAGATCAGGAGCACCTGGTGCATGCAGCCGCCACCTCTGGGATATCCTGCAGCTGTACATACTGGTGCATACTGTACATTCAAAATCACACCTGTTATATATATATAAAACAACATCTCAACATATAACATAACAGCGGCACTGCCTAAAAGTCCTAAAAACTTCACAGCAAGCTGGCGTTACAAGAAATCAAGTAACTTCCCAGTACTTCGATCCGAACAGTAAGAAAGCTCCACGTAAATGACATAGCAGAAAATGCATATATAATAAACACCTCTAAAGGTTTTTAAGATGGGGAGCAGTCTTGATTGGCCGAGAACCATGTTTTTAAATGTTTGGGAAGTGAAGCAAGAGCTGGAAAGCCCCCCCTTATAGCGCTCGATAACATGTTCCAGGTCTGCGAGGCTCGATATGAAAACACCGTCACCATCTTTTTTTTTTTCTTCCTAAATGGAACTCGACAGTCCCCTCGAGAGCCCGCCCTAGTTGACCTGTTTGAGTTTCTCTATATAATTGTTTAAACGTTCTGTCAGCAATGGGCAGTTAGAGGACATTTGATTGGTCTCAAGTTCCTATTTGTTCAAAGTAACCTGATAAAACTGCTCCTAAAACCCTTTTTTTGGCATTCATTAATTATTGACGGCGTTTGGCGGAGGAGCCGGGCACTTCCGAAGGTTTTCCTTTCAAGGCCTGTTGCTCCACACGTGCTTACTTTGCCCTCCATCCTTGCCCGGAACATCTTCTGTTTATTTCCGTTGTCCTTCGCGCTGCTCGTGTCATATCCAGTATTTCCCTGAGCATTTTGTTTCAGTTTCTGTGCCTGGAAACGTCTTGCCTTTATCTGGGACCATCTTGCTCCTGAAAAGAAGCGACCTTCCTTCCCCGTTTTAGAGGTTTCGGGGAAAAAGGGAGCAGACGTGGTCTGTTTCCTGCATCTGTGCGCGCTTGCTCACTCTCGCATGCTCTCTCTTCCCTCTGTCTCTCCTACCTCTTCATCACTCCATAACAGCTTTTGCAGATGTACTGAACCTTCCCAGCTGCGTAAGGAGTATGTTTATGCCCGTACTATGCAAACCTGAGGAGGACGTACAGAAAAATGTCAACAGGAAGGAGGATTGCCAATAATCTATACCTAAGGTCCAAGCCAGTCGCCAGAAGGGAGCTTCTGCAGGGACGATGAATGTCATTATTTTTTGAAACATATCATGTCATATTTTTTGACACATGAATATTTTCACAGCTTGTGTGACAACGCTGTGGTTAAGGTGTGGTTAGGTTTAGGCAGAAAAAAAATTAGGATTAGTGGTGGTTAGGATACTATAGTTTGGGTTGAAAGGAATAATGCAGGAAAAAATATCCAGTAAAATGTGCAACAACAAATGTCCTAGTTAAGTAGTGTCAAACAGGCGTCTCCTGCAACTTTTCCAACTGTAATTGTTTAAAAAAGCACTAGGATATCCACCCAAACCTCCTCCTTCTGCTGAGAGAAGTAAAACTTAACAGAAACGACATCCGAACTATGTCATCATGTCTGAAAGGTTGACATTCGATGCATCTGATATATAACTGGCAACCAGTCCCTCTGGAGACGAGGCTGTAAATCGCTGTTCATTCTTGGCATTCCATCATTTTTAAAAACTTTCCGGTCTTTTTTTGTCTTTCTGATCACCACATTACGACAGGCACATTCTCGGAAAAGCATAGCCCCTAACCCCTATGTCTTAGAATAAGGTGTGCCCAAATTAAAGATGCTTTAGGGCCAAACAAAGATCTGCCATTAACTCAGGGGCTCAGGTTGAACCCCGCCCCCTTAAGTGAGCTCACTTTGTCATACAGGGCTCGGATGCAGTCAATCAGTGACCCGGAGCTTAGCTGGGGGGCTTTGAGATTCTTTTACGACCCCCCTTTCACCTCGCCTCCCGCTCCTCAAAAGAAAGAATGGTAATTAACTGATGAAGAGCTCTGTAAGATTATCCAGTCTCCTCGCCAAGAACTCCAGCTCTGCCAGCGGTGTGCAGTCATGTCCCAAAGGAGCGCTGCAGAATGGGGAAGGATGGATCTCAATGGTCTATTCAAGCAGCTCACTTCTTTCATCCTCTATTCAGCCCGGAGAGGAGAGTGGCATGCAATGTTGTATATTTGAGCCAGGAATGTTCTTTCATATCGGCGCAAATTAGGAAAACCACTCAAAGTGTTTTAAGACAAATGTCGAGGACGGCAGCCACAATGCTTTTAGGCATGCGCACGCACACACGCGCACACACACGCACAAACTGGGTTCCTCACTGACCACATCACAGCTTGGAGGGCGCACAAGTGCACAAACAGCCCCTCACTGTGAGCGGGAATGCGCGGCAGATTGAATTATACAAGAGAAAGCAAAAATAGCTGCGTGTCCCAACCACCTAGAGCGAGGCAGAGCGGGACACAGGGAGCGAGGGGAAAGGAGTGGGAAAGAGAGACCGAGGGGGGGAAAGAGGAGAAGACCCGTTTAATCCAACTCCGTGCAGATTTCGGCGTGCAGACAGAAATATGGAAGTATGTTTTTTTCGGAGGGAGGAGAACAACATTTTTGCCTCGTAAGCTCTCCCTCCGTCACTCGTGTCGCCGCGCCAAGGCCCCCCACGGCCGGGGTCCGAACCCTGCGCCCAACCCCCGACGAGCAGACCACCCAACGGAGTCCCCCCAACCAGCTTGATCTGATCAGGGCTTCTTAGTGGCTCCTCGAAAATGAGACCTCTTCTGGACCCCGGTGCAAAATCCCAACAACGGCTTTATTGCATCATCAAGCTGCTCCTCATCCCTCAGCTCACTTACATGATTCCACTATGACATGTAGTGCACGCGAGTTCTGCAAAAAGTTATTCAATTTTGCAGGGCGCGTCACTTCTCGCCCCCTGGTGATATCCCGTGTCGTCAGCCACAAACCGCTCATGATTCATCGATTACGGATTATCTCACCCAGAACATGCAGGACAGGCAGACCCAGGTGCGAGCAGGTCCGGCCAGAGCTGTGGGCAGGCTGAGGGAGACGGACGGCATGGTGAGGGACAGGAGGACGGGAGGGAGGGATGGATGCTGCTGCTGCTGCTGCTGCTGCTGCTGCTGCTGCTACACACCGCGGGGCTTCCTGAAGTCTAATCCAGCCAGGAGAGGAGCTGCCCAGCGCTGCAAAGCCATGTCTGTCCCGGACGCGGCGGAGCAGGACGTGGGGATCCGGCTCTCTCTCTCTCTCTCTCTCTCTCTCTCTCTCTCTGCCTCTTTCTTCTTTCCTCCCTGACTGGCTTTCCTCCTCCTCTGCCTCTCCTCTAATTGGATCCTGACTGCCTCTCCTCTCGACTCACTCTGCCTCTCTTTGCCCCTCTGCTGGGGAAACTTTCACAAAGCTTTTTTTTTTTTTTTTCAGGGGAGGGGGTCAGGCCCCCCACCTCTCCACGGGAGCAAAGGGGGTGGGGTACTCCACTTATTATCCATCTCTCCTGCCCCTCCTCTCCCCTCTCATCCCATCCCACCCTCCCTTCCTCCCTCCCCCGTCTTTACCCCTCTAAGTCTCACCACTTTTAATTTCATTCATTCCTCGATCCCTACCCCCGTCCTCGTGCCCCCCCCCCCCCCCCCCCCCCCCCTCAGCATCCATTGCGTCCCCCCCCCCCCCCCTTCTCCTTCTCCTTCCATCTTCCCTCTTGCAAGGTTCTCCCTCGTGCAATATTTCATAAACTCTGCCTCCCCCCGTGATGAATTGCCTGGCATTTCTCCTGACACTGGAAAATGCTCAATTTGGACATCAGTAAAGACACGTGCTATTTAGTTTGTCAGTTCCGAGCCGCACTGTCTGAAAAGATCCACAGCAGACGATGATAAACTCCCGTGGCATCAGTTCAGGTTTTTTAAGGTAGCAAAGGTTTCCACAGTGTGCATCATAAATCTCCGGGTCATAAATCCAAAAACTTACCACATGTGTGTCTAATGTGTGAAATTATCAGCAAGATGTCCATGAAAAAAATCCAATACCAGGTCAAAGCTTTGGTATTGTGAATAACATTTTGATCACTGCTCAGTCTCACAGTGTAAGAGACAATAAGACCATGAACAGACCAAAGTCAACAATTAAAGGTGTAACAATGCATTCCAAAGCCAACAGGTATACGTGGAGAGATACTAGAATGATATCGGCTTATTCATCACCTTCTGTTCAGTTCTTATTTTAATACAAAAATCCAAGATTCAACATTTTTGTGTCACTTTGTCTGCACAAGGACACGTGTAAAATTCTTACATGCTCCATTACAGTAAAATGTAAGTAAATTAATAATAATAATAAATAATCATTTAGAAAATATAGAAAATCCATATTGCACATATAAATATCAAACACTATTTCTTCATGCAATAGATATGCACTTACACCAAAAATATAGATTTAAAAAAATGTAATAAAAAAAGGTTGTTTGATATAAAAGATCATAGTTAAAATTTCTTGTAATATAATGCTTATCAAGATAATATCAAAAAAAAAGGCAAGAACTGTGATATTATCATATTGAGAGATACTTGCCAACAGAGGTTTGAGATGCATAAATTGTATACTGCACAGGTTTATAGCAGTGTAGAGTAGTAGAGGTTGTGCACTCTAAATAACAAAAAAGAACTTCTCTTCTAGTCGGCTGAACTAGATTCTGCTTCAGCTCTCATTTTAACCAAAATCTACTTAACAAAACATCATGAATGAACAGTGGTTTCTGGTTTGCCTGCTTCAGTTTTCAAAAGGGGAAAAAAATCCAGGCTGGAGAGAGATAAGAGCGGAGAGGAGGAGAGGACAGATGAGGGGAGCTCAGGGGAGGAGAGGACATTAAGACGGTAATTGATCCTGTGATGGCTTTAGCCCTCAGCGGGTTTTGGCCGAAGTTCATATTAATATTAGCCTGATGCTTTTCCAGAGCTGGCTGCTGCTGCTGCTCTAGGAACGACGCACCTACTTTTGATTTTAGTTTCAGTAAAACGGTGACCTCACCTTCGCATTGTTTGCAAACAAGAACCGGTTTATGCATGATGCCTCCCTTCCTACAAAAATGAGTGTCCACACCCTGGACCTTAAATGTGACCTGAGCCAAAGTAAAGTATAGTGTGTGTTGGTGGTAATGAAGGAACACGTCACCCAGTGATATGCTTTTAAACAACAGCTCTGACACACATTAAATATATGTGTACAAACAATACTTGTTAACAGCTCAATTTATTATTATAGGATAAAAAATATAGACTTATATTAAACTGAACTTTAACACTTTCATTCATACATTCTTGATTCCTTAAATAGAAAAATGATCCTAAATCCTCCTCCTCCCACCCATCCTGAGCCTTTACATCTTAGAAAAAAAAAACACAGAAGCAAAAGCTGCTTCATTAAGTTCTCACTGCTCATCAATGGCCGCGTTAGCCCCATGTGACTCCTTATCCCCTTGTGTTCTTCTTTTTCACACAGACGTATTTATATGCAACCACTGCAAACTTCTACGCAAATGTCAGTGTAATTGTGCGCTACACACACACACACACACCTGTAAACACTCACGGACTCCTAATTTTGCAACATACACAGAAAGATTCTCTCACACAAGTGTCCAGGCCCACTTCTTCCCTGCAACATAAACACACGTAATTTAAACTATCAAACTCAGCACATGCATAAACAACCACCTATTTCTCCCCCATTCTCTTTCTCTCACATAGACACACACATCTTTCTCCCAGTCTATACAAATACACGAAACCCACCCACACACGCACAGAGAAACATACAAACACACTCACCCAGTGGCAGAGAGGATTAATCCCCTGGTATTTCCTGCAGGCCACCCTTACAGAGGCAAATTCACGGAGGGAGACAATGTGAGAGAGAAAGCATTTAAACCTAATCTCCCTCATACCAACACACACACACACACACACGCACACACACAGACAGGCATGCACAATATTTATCTGAGAAATGGAGAAACTCTGAGGAGCAGTGGTTGGTTTTCTATATTACTGCAGTTTTATTTTCATATTGCTTCATCTACTTTTTCCACTTAATCCAGTACTAAACTTACAAATGCTAGACTGCTGAGTTAAATACACAGTGAGGCCAGCAGCCAAACCTCCCCCATAAAAGCGGGACTTTTGCAATACTATGAGATACAGAAATGGAAGCAAAATGTCAGAATATTTAACTGCAGTTAATCTGCTCAATCAACGCTACAGATGTTATAACAGTGGTTAGAGCAGGCAGGAACTGAGAGGAATTGATCATTTTCTGTTTAGAAAACAAGAAGCATAACATAAAGCTGAACTAGTTGATGCATAAAGGCATCTTCCAGTTCCCTGTCAGCACACTCTAGCGTGATTAACTTTAAAAGATGCAATATTCATTCTTTGATATTAGACTGCCTTCTCTATATAACATCAGGACTTACTGCACATACAGAAAACAACAAATGAGAAAAATTTGAAACAAAGTTATGGAAATGTTTTTGAAAAATGTGGATTTTCCAGAGACTTAACATATAAAGTCATACACAAATGAAGTTCTCTAACCGAAATTACTTGACGTAAATCACCTGAAAAAAGTGGAAGACTAAATATCTTCTGCTCAACTTCACAAGCTAGATATATTTCATTTTGCCATTTTGAGATACCTAAGGTAGATATATATATAATACATATTATATTGCAGCATAATAGTTGGCACCTTTCACAGTGCATATTTAAAAAAATATAAATTAATAGAATATAGATAATAGATTTATAGGTTAATCCATTTTATGTACAGAAAATATAAAAAATAAAGAAGTCAAATGAATGTAGTGGAGAAAAAAAGTGCAATATTTCCCTCTGTAGAGGGGTGGAAATGAAATTAGAATTAGATGGAAATATTTAAGCACCTCAAAACTGTACTTAAAGTCAGTACTTGATTAATACATACTCATGTACTGAGGTTTAGATATATGTATTACACTCCTGTTGTAAAACATAACATATAATACAGTTTTTTATTATTGTGAAGCTTTAAGAGACACACAATAAGTACAATTTATTTCCAGACTCCCAGACAAAGACGAGTTAAAATAGCAAATGTGATAAAAACGATTGGAGAAAATGGATAATTACAAACTGTCAGATAGATCACAAGTTGATATCTTAACTTTAAAATGATCCTCCTGTTGGCACCACGCAGGTGGCAGATGTTATTACAGATTTTAATATCGTCACAGATACAGCCGCAGCACCCACTGGTGGTCACTGACAGAGCTGCCTCCACATTCACAATCATACACACAATTGTTCAGTCGTCCACTTGTTAGTTATTAAATGTAAGAGGCACTGCAGAGGTGGAGTGTATGAAGCAGTGTGTGTTTGTGTGTGTGAGTGTGTGTGGGGGTGCGCAGGTGGGGGATTGGGGGGTGAGGGAGGCTGTAATGTAACAAAAGGGAGGGTTGGGCATATTTCCAAGGCTAATCAGATCACTCACAGGATTTGTTTTAGTGCCTCTTTAACCTTGACCATTTCTGTCTTCTTTTATAAAAAAAAAAACTAAAAAAAAACGGAGTCAAAAGGGGACGGCGAGGCACTCACACAATTAACAAGATTAACTGGTGTCAGGTCACTGTCCTTGAACCAGGCAAACCAAACACACAAACATGGACGGATCAAAGCCGGGCCGCCGGTTACAAGTGATTTAGTGTTAAAGGATAAATTCAGCGCACACAAAAGGGGAAAACAAGGCAAGCGAGGCAGTTTGTAGAACATGGACGGTAATGAGGACCAACGCGTCACATATACAGATAGACCGAGAGTTAGAGAGATGAGGAGAGAGTGAGTGCCAAAACAGCGAAAGGGGTGTGGATCCGTCATCTTGGCTGGTGTCCTGGAAGCCGCCATGAAGGGGGGAGTTCACTTGTTGACAGACAGAGGAAGAACACACTCCAGCGGGGGGCCCCCCCCCAACACACACACACACACACATACACACACACACACTGATGCTTGCACACACACCCTTTTCCCACCCCCGTGTCTCCCATCTGTTGAAAACAATGCAGGCCCGGGCCCTCCCTCTGCACAGCGCTCACATGTGAGAGCACGTTTTCCCTCTCCTGTTCTTGTCCGCCGTGCAACACCAGCAGCAGAGGAGGGACCGTCCCCTCCGCACCAGAACACACTGACCCACTGGGACAACAGCAGGATTACTCACACGGACACTTCTCTTTGAAGAAGTGTCACTAGGAAACGTGGAAGCCGTGATTTGTGGGAGCATTTCCGTGCCGTGTTCCACAGATCGCCTTCCAACCAAACTACGCATGCATGGCGCTACATAATAGATTTATCCTCAAGAGTTCCTCATTAGGATGTTTTATATTCTGCACTCTTTTTCCACGTCTCGAGGACACGTTGCACTATGACTGCTAATGCTGCCTCCAATCTCTGTTTATGTCGAACAATCAGCCGTGTGCCAAGAAAGTCAAATGTATGAGGATTTTTCTCAGGGAAAATGCATAAAAAAAAATCCTCCTACAACAAATGTATATAATACATCCAAAATAAACTCAACGTCAAATAAACAGAGTACATTGTAGCACAATACTTTGTTGAAATACTGTGTCTCTGCTGTGTGCAGGGTGTCTACATCCTCTGCCTTTGACATTTTAACACAATCTCTCTGCAGCTTTGGAAATGGTGCATGATACAAAATAATACCCAACACAGCTGCAGGCTGTTAAAAAGTAAAAAAAGAAAAACATTGTTTAAAAAAGAAACATTTATAGCTATGGTGCGTAACTGTTAGATATGAATGAATGTTCATTATGTGCTCCACATGAGTTCACACAATAGTTACTAAGCCTATCACCAGAGAAATCTCTCTTTTAGACTCTCCAAATCAATCAAACTCTGACAGTGAATGAGTCATTATGCTTAAAACTAGGCTGTTAAAGTTTGATAAAGAGATAAAAAGTTACACTATATAGCTTCACAATCTTACAATTTCTTTTGCAGATACTTTTAATCACAGAAACATACATCTGAGTGTTAATACAACATGATGTATAAGGGTCAGGAAAGAACAACATGACATAACAGACCTAAAACTAAGTTTGACTTTTTATTAATATCATTGCAGTATTATTAATATGAACTCGGTTCATCCAGTCAAGTGCAAAGGTGTTTGTGAAGGAGCTGAATCTTTAGTCTTTTTATTTTTTTTCTTAAAGAGTTAACTGACTGACTTAACTGTTTGTTAAGGCAGAGTAACATTATTTTACGGTGAATCACATAAGGTAAAAGAATTTTAGCTGAATATAACAGGATGATTTCTGGTATATTCACACACACACACACACACACACACACACACTTTCAGCTGCTTCAATCAGTATATTTACATTAAACAATATCAGGTGTCACATAATCCCACAGAGAACTCTCTCTGTAATTCCCCTTATTTTTTTCTCCTTAAGATCACTACTTCTTTTTAACAGCCCACAATTTGCCTTTTTTCAGCTGCAGCAGTAAGCTGTGTTCAATAAGAAATAAAATATAAAAACTTATTGTACCTTGTAGTGGAGCATAGTGGAGCTGGAGGTAATCAAATCAACCAAAAAGTTACATTTTCAGAACTCATACCATCAGTTGTAGTTGTTGTTTAGGAATATTAAAGTCAACACAATTAAATTTGGCTGGACATTTTTAGGAATGAGGAGAGACTGAAACTTTAAAGTTACTCTCAAGGAAAGCATTATTCGTTGTTCAACTCACTCTGTGGTTTCGGAGCACAGGGTCAACTGTGAAACTGCATCCCTGGAACTGTCTCAAGGACACCTGCTAGAGCAGAACAGGCTCTTACCCTGCTCGCTGCGCCACCACGCGGCCTGAGAACGCCACTGGCGCTCACACGGCGGTCGCGGTTGCAGGTGACGAAAAACTCCAGTAGAGGAAAATTTACAGCCCCAAAGGAGCAAGAGAAATAGTTAAGAGCCTCAGAGTGTGTGTGTGTGCGGCCAGCCAGCCAGCCATTGCCCAGAAACACTGCTTTAATTAAGGGTGGGTTCCATGCATGCACATTTTAAGTAGAACACTGTGTGCACATCAGGGTGTGTGGATGTGAGCGGAGAGTGCGCAATGGCTGTGTTTACAAGATGGATGGCTCTGCTCATCAGCACAGGCTGGCTATCAGACACAGCCAAACTGGCAATATCCTGATCTGTCTGTGGGTGTGTGTCCCTGTGTGTGTGTGTGTGTGTGTGTCCTATTGCGCGTATCTCCCCAGCTTGTCTCCGACCCCTGTGCTCCTGTCTCCTTTATTTCCACTTGCATCCACCATCCTTTTTGGCAACTGCAGATGGAACAGATCATTATCACAATGCTTCACACATCCGGCCTCGGAGGCTGCGATTCACAAGGCTTTGTTTGATCAAACTGGACAGCACCATGCCACAAAGATAACGTGGATCTACATTTATATAAATGTATGATGAACTGGAATAGTTACCAAAAAAGTCTGGGTAATTCAGTTGTCAGGCACAGTGGTGAGAAATACCAACATTAGCAGGTAATCGCTTTGACATTTGGTTATTTAGAAGAATACCGTGTTCAACCTCTGGCTTGCTAACATTTCTTGTTTAGCAGTCAACTAGAGGTGGATGGTATAAACGGCATCAAAGATAAACCAGCGTGAATTTCCCATACAGTCATATAATTTCTGACATAAATTTCTATCAGTGAAAGCAGCTTTGGCCATGTTTCTCATTTTGACCTGATGGAAGCGTTAGAGGTAAAGTCAATAGAACACAAAAGATATTTCAATTCACCGGAAGCAGGACATGATGCCTGTACCAATTTTCACAAGAATCTATCTAAATATTTGCAAGGACCTTTAACTCAAAACCACAACCATCAAGCTCATTCTGGTGCTAGAGCAAAGGTCAGAGGTCACCAAAGCCAGTAGGAAATATCCTCTTAGCACTATAGGTTGTTGGGATATTTCAGTCTAGACGCAGTTGGTGGAGCAACAGACTGATTCACTGCTAGCATGGTCATAAATATTTTCATTCTCATTTCAAGTTAATGCAGCTATATGTAATGTGTTGCCTTTTTTTTCCTATTGCGAACAGTAAAATCTTGGGTAGTCTTGGGTTCATCGATCAAATGCATGAATCGTAACTGAATAAAATTAGAAAGTATAAAAGAGCAAAAAGCAAACCACACACTTAAACAAGTTCTATCTGCAAAGAATACAATACCTTGTCTTTGCTTCTCCTCTGCTTCCAAAATGGGAAGATGCAAAAGAAAAAGTATTTAGCCCAACTGAAGACTGTGGTGATGCACCAGCGTAGCCCGCCCATTCTCTTCAGAAAAACCTCCTCACGTCCTCTACTGTAATGTTACTCCTTGTGCCCCCTCTCTCTGCAGCCTGTCCTTCACCAGAAATGCCCAGACTTGTGCAGACCCTAGTAGGTAGACCTGGTCAGTCCAGTTGCACCAATCCTAGAGATTTCTTTGCTTTTAGTGGCGTCTCGTTCCTTTAAAGTGAGTTGTAATTCATCCCTAAATGCATCCTCCATCCTGCACGCCGTCCCGTTCTCTGGATGCTGCAGGTTCTTCCATTCAAAGCATGAGGAAAGAGATTAGAAGGGAAGACAGAAGTGGGCGGAGGCGGGGTGGGTCGGGCAGAGCCGTCTGGTAAAGACCGAGGCACTTATAGTGATGGAAAAAGGAGGAGGAGGGTCTACAATTTAATGTAGAAATGCAGAGGGTGGGGGGTGGGGGGCTGCTTTGAGGAGCAAGAAAAAGAACAATAAATATAAGATATGTAGTGTTGAGTAACAATAAATTCCCAGTGATCAAAATAAAAGCTGTAAATACTTATTAGGATGCAGCTTTCTCTGCAGCTAATGATGTCACCACCAATGTTATGCCAAAAAAATATCCACAAGAGACATAAGGAGAGTGAGTGTTTGTGTGTGTGTGCGTGTTGAGGAAAAAGGAGCTGGCACATCTGTAGCTGTCAGGAGGCCCTAATGAAGATTGGCATTCTCAGACCAATCACAAATGGTGTGTGGAGCCTCTGAGCCTGTATGCATTCTAAGTGATTAATTAGTATTGAAACCGGGAGCCACATCATTGACTTAAACCAGCTATTGAACCGTATGTTTTTCTTATTAGATCTAACTAGAATCAAAACTATCACATTGAAGAAGATTTTGAACAGAAGAAGGACGAAATTGAAAGTGTAAAATCATTAAAAGGAGTTTATGATTTTAAAAAGTCAGCTGATTGCTGAACCAGAAAATCATCTGTCTAATATCTCATTAGCTGAATATCTTTATGGAACAAGAGCGTAACGTTGTTCCACATCTGCCACGTAGCTACACAGGAAGCTGCCTCTTTTTTTAATTTCCTTTCAGGGAAAGGAGAGGAGGAAGCTTCTGACGCTTTGGTGAAAACGGTGAAAGATAGGCCTCATGCCCTATTCGAGTTTATTCTGAGCCGCTTCCTGTTTTTTCTGCGGTCAACCTTTTCCATAACCTGATCCAAATCCAACAGTTCCCACAAAGTGTTGGAAAATGATGCAAAAGTTACGCTGTAATGAACCAAAGTGCTCATCCAGCTCTTTACAGCTACTTCTTCTCTAATGGGTGCTGTAATCATTATAATAAAAATAGAAAGCCTGACAGGTGTAAAGGGGGAAATGTACTTATCTGTGCGCACAAATGAATAATTCCTGCTTTCAGATGAATTATATAGCTATACAAGTGCATCATTCATTATGCGAATGATAGGCATAGGCATTTATTTATCCCCAAATGGCATTCCTAGTATAAGAATATAAATATATATATATATATATATATATATATATATATATATATATATATATATATTAGTGATGCACGATATATCGGCCAACCGATATATATCGGCCGATATGTCACGTTTTTTAACTTATCGGTATCGGTCCGATATCAACAAATTCTGGCCGATATGTCAACAATTGGCAGAGTTAAACCGCTACAGTTAGTTGGGTCACTGTCTGCGTGTCTCTCAGCGACGCGCTAAGCTAGCTGGTCCTAGCGGGCTCCTCCGTCACATCGCATCGCCCGAAAAGACAAAAAAATGAGCGGAACGTTGCTCCGGGTGTCGGACGCCGTCCTGCCGCCTTCTCGTCGGCGGCCGCCGCCTCCTCCGCCTCCGCCACCGACGTCGCCGCTTATATATATATATACATATATATATGTACCTTTATAGGATGTGCATATGCAAACCTATATCAAAGACTAGTAGAACTATATATATATATATATATATATATATATATATACGTGTTCATGTTGGTTTCTGTTCATTTAAAAGTCCATTCGTATCATTTGTTTTTACAAAAAGCACAACTCTGTGATATTTTTTATTAAATGTTAAATAATCCACCTAGAATAAAAAAATAGTGTTTTTTTTATTTTTTTAAATCTTTTTAAGAAAGTTAAACTATCGGGTGCCAAGTTTTTCAGATTACACCACATGACAGAGTTTTACAGTGAGCCTTCCTTTAAATAAAGAGCACTGTTGTGCTTTTCAAATGTACAGTGTTTTTCTGGTCTGTACTAAATTTGTGACACTACAGAAAACTTTTTTCTCTATATATATCGATATCGGCAAATATCGATATCGGCAGTGACTGCAGATATGTATATCGGATATTGATAATTTTCTGTGCATCCCTAATATTTATATATACATATATATATACATTCTAAAAATGTAGCTAAACTAGTATATCAATGTAGTAGAAGACTAAAATGACTGAATCTGCCCAGAATAAATAGATAATAAATACTTAATCAGACAGCTATGACCATAATCAGCTTTTGCAGGAATTGCATTTACACTTAAAAAATCATAAAAGTGGTGCAATTATAATAAAAGAAAAAAACATGTATCACGTGCTCATCATCATCTTGTGTTAGCCATAGAGTGATTTTCTGCAATATCCTAAAACCCAATGGAAAAATCCCATAGGCTTTTTGTTGCAGCAACTTCTGGATGGGGCTAAAATAATAAGTCGCTGCAGCACTCTTTTCTCTAGTAGGTAAACCGATAGTCGCTTTCTACATTTTGGACTTTCCAGCATCGGTCCTGGCATGGGGCGAATCCGCAAAAAAAAACATTTCGCAGGGATTCTGTGTTTTGACACTTGACCACAACACAAAGTCAGCTCAGCCGAATCACATCTCTGTACAGATTACACAACGGCCTCCTGGCAGAGGAGGGAGATGTCCCAGAGATGTGGGGACAATATCGTGCGCACTTCCTGCCTCTCCGCACCACAAACAATGGGCCGGTTTCTAGTCCCAGTCTGGCCACATCAGCTCTGTTGTCCGTTCTAGGAAAGCGGACAAGAGGTTAGGGAGCTAAGGGCCATATTGTTCCTGGGAGAATAAAAGGGGAAGTGGCCGGTCATGGTTTAAAAAAGAAAAAAAAGGGGGGGGGGGGCGAGAGATGCTTTGGTCACAGCTGGTGGTGTCCATTCCTTTAATTTGATATTATCCATCAATCACTTGCAGTCTGATTGTAAAAGTAACAGTAAAACAAAATACAAAAAAAAGTTTATTGCTTTCCTATGAGTTATTTTGTCTATTTTTTAAGTATACCACCATCGTTGTTTCTTGTGAGAAGTAGCAAACCTCTGGAATATCAAGCCATGCCGCAGCCTCCTCCTCATCAGACTTATTAGGTGCTTTACTGCGGCTCTCTGTGATGGAGCAGTGTGCTGAGCTCTCACCTTAACGCCGCTGTATTTCATCTGTCACATCGCGGCGTTGCCAAGAATTAGCCCGAGCCAAAATGACATCATACGGCCACTTTTCTCCCTCTATGCATATGACTGCCGTAGGGGCCCGCTGCTCCCATCATACACATTTAATCAAATTTGTAGACGCGATGTCGCTGCTGCAAGGGCAGAACAAGTTAAAAATTAAGTTAGGGCATAGCTAGAAAAAACATTTGCAGTGAAGACCCACTTTAGAAAAAAAATATATAATAAATTGTGTGTTGTGTTACTGCCTTTAACAAAGTGGCTGTGATTAATGCAGCAATTATCTTCTGCCCCTCCCACTATTGATCTGAGGCGTCCATTTTTGGGATTGAGAGCTTGGCGGATGTAAGCGCTTGGCAGAAAGCCCCGGGGAATTAAATAAAAGCTCATTTCATCTTTAACATTCGGGAAAGGGCCGCCGCTCTATCTCTAAGTCGGCAGATGGGAAAACAGTTTTGGTTAAACAACTGGGTCGGATTGGCGACAAAACGAAGAGCGCAATTAAATGTCGTGTGTTAAGAAATGCTATAATCCCGGTTTCAGACAGGGGGAGGCAGAAAGAACTACAAAGCTCCCCGGGCACAGGCTTAAATCTCCGCGGCTGCATGAAATTGATACCGCATCCTTAGCCTATAATAACGTTGTCTGGTGAGAAATGATAAAGAATGTTGAGAATCTGATGCCATGCGGTGGTAAAATTTGGAAAACCCTTTTTTTTTTCCACTTGTAAATAGTGAAACCTCACTGGTGTTCATGTGTGGCGCGGCTAAAGGCAGAGTAAATGTAACACAAATACTGTTTCCCCATCACATCATTAAGGTATTATTAATCCAAATATCAATTTTAAACATAAAAATATGTCATGATTTACTATCTGAAAATATAAATTACACTAAGTAAAATTGTTCACATTTTTATAACCAATATTATCCTGAAATGGACGGGGACTTACCCACATTTTTGCGTGTTGGACACGGCTTCTATGGAAAGAATTAATCAGAGATGGATAATTTAAATTTAAAAAAAGATTCCCTTGCTTTCTCCTTTGTGGTGGTGGTGGGGGGGAGTCAATTAGGAATTCCAAAGGCCAGGGGTGAGGTTTTTAACCTTTAATTATCATCTACAGACGCACCCGGCCCACACACACACACACACACACACACGTTACACACATCACAATGTACCCACAGTGACCATTTCACCGGCGGAGCAGCAATTTTCAACTGGCCTCAAGCACCAAAGACCTCGAAGTAATCATCGGCTGCCTCATAAAAGCTGACACGGGGCAGAAATGAACAGGATGCAAGCCAAGGTGATGAAAAGCTACAAAGGTGCAGCGCGCGGTTGGCTTTGTCTTTCTTCACTTAGCAAATAAAAAGCGAAAAAAAAAATGCTGGAACACCCGTTAACATGCGTATATGTGGACTTTTCTTTTTTTTTTTTTTTTGTAATACGTTTTATTTATTGTTATTATTCTGAACTGAAACAGCAAAGAAATTCAGAAAACATGATAAAAGTATGCTTAGTGTGCACAATCATTTCACGATAACAGATAGCAGACAACTTATAATCAGCAAGCACGCTGACAGGGAACCATTCTGCTTATCGTTAGAATACATGGATTATCTGATAGTAATGTAGCCACAAAGCAGGCGGATATAAAGGATGGACAGTCGTGCAGCATACAGCATAATATTTAATCATTTTACTGTTTTAACCAGAAGCCACAATGCTGTAATCCATAGACATGACCATGTAAAAGTGCCAATGTGATTTTTGCATTTCCAACTCTGCAGAACAGGAGACATTGTATTTACTTTGTATTCCAGGGGTCACATGGAGCTAATAAATCATTTTTAGAAGTCTTTTCAACACGCGACCTCCTTGTGTAAATACCCCCCCCCCCCTCCTGTCTGCAGCCAGTCTGTAGGTGAAATCAACAAAAGAAGAATTCTCTCCGGTTTAAATGACTCTCGAACCCAGAGCTCCGGTCTCGTGTTTCCACATCAACAACAGCCGAGGCCGAGCGTCGCCCAAGAGGCACCGACAGATGTGGGCCCACCTCCAGTGGTGACGAGCCGCTTGTAAAACAGTCATCAGTATGAAAGTTACTGCCGCCGCCATAAAGTAATTAGCTGCCCGGACATCTCCGAGGAGGATGCTCACACATTAGAGGACGGAGGAAAGAAAAGAGATAGAGAGAGAGAGATTCAAAGGCGCACGGACACAGACTGTCTGTGTCTGAGGTCACAACGCAGACAGCCAGCTGGACAAGATGTGTTTATGCCGTAAAACCATTCGCCATGGCTATCACACAAGAGCCCGAAGAGCCTTTAATCTCATCACGTGGAGGCAGAGGAAAGGACTAATCAATGCATAACAGCGAACGCACTATCACCCGGCAACACTGACAGCAGCTGGATAGTGATAAAAGTGAGCGTTTTCCAACTAAAATGTGTGTTACAGCTGTGAGTCTGTTTTGAAAGGCGTCAGAGTAGGTTTGTCTTTAATCTGAGAAGTGTGACTAAAATCCCATTATGCCTTTTCACAACAACCATGTGTGCACATCTATTATTTTTCAACTCACAACATATTTCATATGTAGAGCTGCAAGTACCTAATGATTTATTAATCATTCATTATTTCTTTGACTCATCAGCAAAACCTCTTTTTTTGGCCCTTCACATTTTCCTGGAGCCTAATGCGGCAACTTCAAATGTTTTTTTTTGTTTTTTTTGTCCAACCAACACTACAAAACAAAAGTAAAATAAACTGAACTCTAATCTACGACAAGGAAAAGCAGCAGAAGGTCACATTTTAAGGAGCTGGATCCATCAAAATGTTTGGCTTTTTTTTCTCAAATAATGATCTATTTATTATTATTCAGTTATCGAAATAGTTTCTCATTGATGTGCTATTGTTCAGCTTCTCGATTACGTAAGTCACCATTTCAGAACTAAACAGAGTTGACCCGATCGGCCCTTCGAACCCACCCATTCCCGTTCCTCATAAAAAAAATTCAATTTAGAAGAAGGCATCGCTTTACAGGCGTCAGAAATCGACATCTGAGATCAAATTTCCTAATAAAACCATGACTATATGACTTAAACTTTCTGCATATTCATAGCTCCATAAAATCAACTGTAAAAAAAGCAAGTGATTGTTGACAGTGAGGTGATGGTAAGTATAGAAAACGTGTACTTTAACCCACAGAAGGCAGAACCACCTGCGTGGTCTTCTGACTCAGCCTCTCTCGCCTGACCTTGAGATGGAAGCAGACCACCCTGACCACCCACAGTTTGAAAAAAAGGACGTGTTGCAACAGCACTCACCAGCAAGAGGGACATCGCAGAGATGTCTTTGAAGGGACCCGGGGCAGTAATTCCCTTTCACAGACCCGCGGCTTTCTTCAACGCTGCACTAGCTTTCCTGGGATTAACGCCACTATGGTATTGTCTCTCTTTTGGAGTTGGATGCAGTGACCAGGGAGAGCCTGGCAGTCTGGCCCTTATCCTGACATACTTCCTGAGCTGCATTGTTAGCGAGGAGGAGAGGAAGCACACACACACACATATACACACACACACACTTTGGAAAAACCTGTGTCAGAAGATCATAACATGGAAAGTGAGAATACCAGGAGGCTGCTGTTCCCTTTTTTGGGATTTTTTTCATTGTCTGTCATATACACTTTTACTTACATACATATTTTTTGCCGTAAAGGTGTGTGAAAGCAGAATGAATTCACTCTCTATGGATATTATAATCTCTCTATCTAACTTCAGATGAGGCCCAGAAAGGTTCCTACATCAGATTTATCAGAACTAGACATCTGCAGAGATTGGCTGATTAATCGAGAACATTCATCATCTACTATATAAAAATCAATTTAATAAAAAAAAATGTTGTTATAGCTTCTTTAATGTGACTATTGTCTGGTTTCTTTAGTCCTCTGTGATAGTAAACAGAATATCTTTGGGTTGTGGACTGTTGATCAGCATAATGAAGGGCTCTTTTTATATTAGATATGGTCATATTCAATGATAATAAAACTATAGTGATTAGTGGAAATAAGATGAACTAGCTCTCGACCTAAGAATATTTACTTTTTTTCATTATCGCTATGACAAGAGGCACAAAAATAAACCAGTTCACAAACAAGTCCATCAGAGGAGCTGTCGGCTGAGGTGAAGAGGTCATCCCTTTGCAACTTGTCTACTAACACACTGACTCCCGACTAAATTGGCTCCTCTATTGTCTTTTTTAACAGGCCCTTGATAGAAGCCACCTCAGACCCGACAGATTCATTGCTCTGGTCGGAGAGTGAGGGGTTGGGGGGGGCGACATGTGACATTCACATTCCTCTGGTTTACCCCTCTCAACATGACTTTTACAAGGTTTTGAAGGGGGGGAAAAAAGTGATATTTACTCTGCAGGAGATGAAACTCGGTGGCAGCAGCCTCCTTGTCTCAGAAGAGGGCATGTTATCAGAACAAACAACACACACACACACACACACACACACACACTGATCCAAGAAGCACAATACGATCCTCCCACATATGTTCATCGTTAACCATTCATTAAAAATCCACGTGTCATGTCTTGTCACAGTGAAACCCTTTGAATTCATACAGATTACACATGAATATATTCCGGCTTGTGTAATTGAACCAATTACAGCGTGTGTAATGACAGTAAACAAGCAACAAGTAGAAACAGATTTGCTAAACATGAAAAGCGAGCAGAGCCCGCGCCTGTCTGCAGAGAGAGGGGTCCTGACTGTGTCTGTGTTATAAACACTGTGAAGCCCCCAGCCAAATCCATACAGGGTTCATTCTTCCCAAAGCCCTCCCAAACCCCGCCACGGCCGGATCAAAGTGTGCGTTGTGTGCTTAGGTTTTAACATCGGGGAGGGGGGGGGTTACTTTCTGGCCGATTGTTATCGCTCCTCAAAGTGCTAAGCCATGAGTGAGGCCTCCGTGAATGCGGCTGCCAAGAGGAGTGTCTGAAACGTCCATGCATTGTGCACGCGGCCCTCTCCGCCATGTATGCCGAGCACAAGGCAAATTGGAAGCGCATGTTGCATGAACTCACACTTGTCATTTCAGATTACACCACGTGAGCAGAATAATTAGCACAGATAACCCTCGCCAGCTACAAAACCACAACCCGGACTGCCCCCTGTTGGTCTGTTTTTCATTCCTGACACTCACTGGATGTCAGAATCATTGGGTTTATAGAGTTGGACACACCTGCACCATGACTCATCCCACACACACACACACACCCCTCCCCCGCACACACACACACACACACACACTCAGTTATTTCTCAGAGGATTTACCTGCAGTCACGTCATGCCATCCACATCCATAAGGCGCGGCCTCCCCTATCTCCACTTTCAGGGCAATTGTGCGTCTGCATCTTCCAAAGGAACAATCCTCAACAGTAAAAACAAGGGGTTTCACGATGCATTCAGGTGCATCTCGTGAACTCACAAAGTTTGTGAGACTCAAAGTAATCACAAAGAACTAATTACAAGACCTTTTCTATATCTGACACATGCTGGCAATTTTCCTCCAATAATAAAGCTAAAAAAATCATATCATATCATATGTTATATAAATAAATTTTTTCTGCAAGGTGTCATTAATTCAGTGATCACTCGATGTAGTAGTTTTATCTATAGTTGTAAAGACCACACTGTGTATGATACAGTTTGTAAGTTTGAGACATTATCAGGAGATTATCCAGCAATTTTATCTGTTTGCTGCCACCGTTTACTCAGAGCTACAGTATATTAAGTTTACTAAATCCAGAAGAAAATTGACTACTGCTAAAAGGCTAAAACAAGCGCTAATCAGCAATTATATATATTAAAAAATGTCCAATCAATGCAACAAGACATTTGTCATCTTCAGCATTTATTTGACCATTTTCCACATTTGCTGGGGAGTATGTCAACAGGAAGGAGCAGCTACTGTGAGCTGTTGCAAGCCACAGGCTGAACAGCGAAAACAACTTTTTTAGTGTGCAGCAGATTATTTTTTTTTTACTTTCATCCTTTATTAAAAAACAACATGTTTGGCTGCATTGTTACACCAGCTGCCCCTCTGTTATTCTGTCATTCTGACAGAGCAGCAGCTCAAGGAGTGTTTGCCTTAGTATTACTGTAAAGTGCATTCGCTGTTACCATAACAGTGATCACCAATTTAACCAGGATTACTTTAAGTTTTTAAGTCCTTTTAACAACTTATTTATTGAGAGTGCATACTTGAAATCCAGAGGTAATGAAAAAAATATTTTAAAAACTTTCAGATTTGTTAGGCTAACCACAATTGCAAAATCTGCTGAACCATCTGCAGGTTTTTAAATATATTTTTAATATTGAATACTGTTATATTAATATGATAGTACGATGTGTGGGTCTAAGGACAGGGAATGTGGTGTTGCTTTTGTACAAACTGTAAATTGAGTTGAATTAACATCCTGCAAACATTTACTTTTATTCAAAATTCAAAATAAGCAATTTACCAGAATGTTTCCATTGATATTTCTGTAAGAAGTGCTTTATTTTACCACATTAGACAATGACCTACATCTTTGTTTGTATCATTCTAACAAGGTGCAGTATGCAATTAGGTGTAGACTTTGGAGTGCCAACCTGCACCTGATAAGCCAGCTCAGCCCCTCCTTCCAGATTTATTTCATCGGACTTCTGATTTTCTGACAGAATCCAGCTCTCTGAGAAGTGACATTTCTGAAAGTTGGAGGCCAATCGTGGGTTTTTAGGTAATTTTCAGATTAGGTGTGTGAGAAGGCAGACTACATTGCTGCTGCAGCTCCACCTAGTTGCTTTTGGAATAATAAAAGCAGCCTATTCTTATTAAAAAAGACCACACAAACTTAATTATTAAACTGGGAAAATTTCACAATGGGCCCCTTTAAGACTTAAATTAGATTTATCCTGGGACTAAAGATTAGATTAAGTGTGTAGTTGAGAGGGGTTAGTTAAGGTGTTAGGAACCAAATGTAGACAACAGAGTCGAGTACTTCACAAGTACAGTGTGTGTGCATGTGTGTGTGTGTGTGTGGGCGTGTGCATGCGTGCATGTGTGTGTGTGTGTGTGTGTGTGTGTGTGTGTGTGTATGCACATGCATACTCCCTCCCTGTCAGCTTCAGTGGAGATACACCCACTAGCTGCATTTCTTCACAACACCAACTGTTGCCCGTGGCGATGGCGAGCCTGCCCAGCGGCCTGGGCATTATGCAAATATAAAACACGCTTGACTGGCCTCAAGACTGTGTGTGTGTGTGTGTGTGTGTGTGTGTGTGTGTGTGTGTGTGTGTGTGTGTGTGTGTGTGTGTGTGTGTGTGTGTGTGTGTGTCCATCGCATGGCTTCACATTTCACCCAGAACTTTATTGGTGCCAGTGGGCTTTTGTCTGCCTTAATTGAATTAACTTCTCAGAAACAGACCTTGTAGCAGGAGAGCGATGGGACACCACGCAGCCGCCACCTCGGCATGGGAGCGCCTAATAGTGTTTACATTGGAATCATCCAGTGATTTCGAAGAATAGGGCTCTCCTCCTTTATCTAATTTTATAACTTGGTAACATTTTCATTTTAAGAGGCACTTGCAGACACGTTTGTATGCAGCCACTGAACATTATAGATTTGTAAATAAAAGATTAGCGTGGAAGAAGTCATTTATGTCAATTCTCTGCCATTTCATGCTGCTATGGAAAAACAAAGGTGTGTGTGTGTGTGTGTGTGTGTGTGTGGATTCA
Source organism: Eupleurogrammus muticus (assembly GCA_036785175.1). Classification (NCBI taxonomy): domain Eukaryota; kingdom Metazoa; phylum Chordata; class Actinopteri; order Scombriformes; family Trichiuridae; genus Eupleurogrammus; species Eupleurogrammus muticus. The sequence goes on from JAYKQN010000001.1 coordinate 18,197,271, forward strand.
CTTGCACAGAAACATCTTAATACTCGCTGTCCTCCCTCCTTGTGTTAGCCCCCTTTTCATGACTAAAATAACTCCAGTCCAAACGTAAGGGGTTGTTAAGGAGGAATTAGCCTTCACATTTGTTCCTATCGTCTGCAGGACAATGCAACGTATAAACGCTTTAAAAAGTGTTTTTTTTTCCAGGTTCCTCGGGTTGAATGTTTATTTTGCTTTGCTGTGAAGAATGATGTATGTGCAGAGTTTGACACTGAAAGGCAGGATTCATATTCATCTGCTGAATGTTCAACGTTTGCTTAATGAAAAAAAAAAACGTATGGAGCGGTGCCTATGAGCAGGATTTCTTCAAAGATCAATATATTTGCTTTTGCACAGAATATACTTCGTTTTAATGAGGGAGAAGGCCCCAATGTGATTTAAGGACTAAAAGTATTTTATATAAACAAATTATTAAAAGTATTTTACATACAGCTTGTTACATACTAAATAATGTCTGAGGAGGATTTTAAAGGATGTTGCTTATCATTTACAGTTTAGGGTCATATGTAAAAAAAAATGGCAATGTCCCCATCTGCTGGATGAAAACCACAGCATCGTTAAAGTCATACTAAGTAGCCATTAGCTTTAAAGGATTTGTGTGCAGCACAGCATGTGCAGAAAAGACTTGGCAGAAACATATTTTTTTATATATAGAAATAAAATTAAGAAATGTTGCATCTTTCTCAGCTTAGACTGAACTGTTTTTCTCTACACAGGGAGCAGATCCCGCTCTACTACACCCGCCATGATCAGTTGGTCACAATCTGCCAAATCGCCACTAAACAGCGCCAGAAACTACACACTGCACCTTTAAACTCCTCCATGTACGTGAGAAAAAACGATCAAGTGATTCAAAAGCAGCACTATGCTGATGTTTTGGCTACGAGCGTTGGTTCGAAGGCAGGAATGTATGTATCCCCTGTTTATTGGCTGCCTTCCTCCTGCTTTTATGTCTGCTTGTCCTTCCCTCGTCAGAACGATGGAGACCCACCCAGACGCCGAGCAAACAGCGTCACGCGGTTGCTCCCTGCAGATAAAAGAGTTGTGGAGGTTCAAATGTTTGGCCAGTCGCTGAGATAATGCGAAGCAAACAACTTTCCCTTTATCACGACGTGTTTGATTTCTGCAGCTACAGACTTGTGCGCGGGCCGGAGAAAAGCTTTGGATTTTAGTGCATCAAACCACATTGGCAAATACTCCTGGTGTGTAGTAGTTCATGCCAGGACACATAGAACCTGTATTGTCAAATAATTTTGATTCATCTTAGATTTTTTTCCAGTTAATACTTTACAACAGCAGCTCACTTGTCATACCAGGCTTGAGCAGATTTAAATATGAATGGTGCTCAGCAGAAATTTTGATTAAAATTTGACTACGTTCAGATAGCAGATGTATAATAATGTATGTAAATGAGTGCTTAAGCAGCATTAATGCGTGATAAGGAAATCTACTAATATACAAATATAATTCAGGACTTTTATCAAAGCATAACATCTTTGTGGGCAGTGTGAGTAAGAGCTGACGTGGCATTCTAATCTCACATTCTAAATTTAAGAAATGCACACAGCAGGTGTTAGAGCTTTGGCTACAATGGAGGTTAACGGTAATATAAGACAATTGCACCGAATAACAAGAGATCCATAGAATGTGCCAAGAAAAGTTAAGGTTCCCGGACAGGAATGTTATCCGGCCAGGTGATAAGTAACAGCATTCCAGCGGAACGGAGCTGCTAGCTGATAATGCGGCCATTAAAGCGACTTGCTCATTTCCATCTAATACTGTTTAAAGGCACTTTATCTAGCTGAACACTGTTAGATCCATTTCGGTTATCGCCAACAGTGAGATAACAGCCCAACTTTCCAGGACTCATTAGGAGTAGCAATGAAACATGTTTTAGCCTGATTTATTCCCCCATGAACCCCCATATAATGTTTTGTTGGGGTCAAATTCCATTATAATACTGATATATTTCAATTAGTTTATTAGTTAAGTACATCCAATATAACTATACACCTTCACGTGATGAGGTTGGCTTGAAATCCATCAACAATAAAAAAAAAACGTTCAATAATTGGTGTCACAGCTGTCACTTTGGCTCGTACTTTACAACAGTATTATGGGGATTTCAGTAACTACAGTAACCTATGTAACTATGTAAATTTTTTTTTTAAATGGCATATTATTTACATACACAAAGAAATCTTAGCCCCCGGTCTGAATTGCCACACTGTCATACACAGCCTTTGACAATACTTAACACAATACGATGTTGTGGAGGTATTAAGGCTATTTTCAGAATCATGCCATGAAGACTCTCCAGGGGAGACAGGCACGCAGGAGGCAAAGAAGTAGCATATTATGTTCCCAGAACTTATTTGACTACTGTAATGTAAAAAATAAATGGGATTAAAGGGTAAAACCCCTCAATTTAGGTAATCCAATATGTTATTCTTGCTGTCTGGGAAAGTCCATACACAGAAACTGTATTAACAATAAAGGCTTTTATGCCTGATGCCCTATTGTTGCTGTTATTTAATCCTAATTGTGTCTTATCTCAGATGACTCTTTATAACCGGGGTGATACATACAGCTGCCTACTGAATATGTCCCATATACTTTTAAAAAGAGTTACATAAAATAATTATAGAAATTAAAATACATATTTGGAATACGTATGTAGAAAATAGAGACTTAAAAGTAAAAAAAAAAAAATTTTAAGATATTGATAAAACCAATTTGGGATGAAGTAGGCTTTGCTGCTGTTGTGGTTTCTTCAGTTTGTTTTTTCCTGTGCTCACAAAAAAATCATAGTTTCATTTTGTTAAAATTACAACTAGCATACTTCTCAACTGTGCTGCCCTGCAAAGTCAAACCGTTATGACTACAATTTTCCTCAAAATTGAGTTATGACCGAAATTGAACATTTCGATGACTGTTTCATCTTGTGACAAATGTCTAAAAGGTTAAAGTATATTAACTTAGATTTGGTTGATAATGTAATGTATTTATCTCAAGACAGGAACTTGATTTTACGCTACTAGTGCAGTGCCTGTAGGAAGTATGAATTCTTACAGAATAGTGGAAGCTTAAGTAGATTTTTCATGTTTGGATAAAAGGATTTGTTGGTTGTGACTGTTACATAGTCCTAATAGACAAAGTGTACATTAGGTTAGACGTGGGCACACATTGAGATAAGGTGAACGTGAAAATATAGTTATTGTAAGAAAAGGCTCCAATTTATATCGAGAGTGTAGACATCAATCCTCATATTAAGGGTATGTAATCCATCTGATTTCCCAATTTGATTTGAATATGTTTACTGAGGGCCCAGTTGTTTGGAGCCGCTGCCATAAAAGACTAAATTAATCCACACACTTGTTTTAAGTCCAGTATGGGTTGCTTGCTGCCACCAGTTTCCTCCTTCATGTGTGCCATGTTTAACCTCTGTTGATCACTGCATCATTTTTACAAAATAAAATAGTGGCAAAAATACTTGATCGTGATACAGAGCTTTACACTGTAGTAGGATACACGTGCTGTAGGAGAGCACTGTGATACATAGGTCTATGGGATTGCAGTTTTATTTGTAAAAGAGTTTTTGTGGCATAGACCCTTTAACCAGAGAGGAAGTGATGCTGTAGAGGTTATGTAAGTTATAAGGTGAGCAGTGTTTTTTTCAATTGCATTGTAATGGCTATAGGTCACATTAAAGGTGGGAAAAAGTTATGAAGTTATTCATCATGGTATCATTTTTCCACATCACAATCATTTGAACAGGGGTCTGTAGATGTTTTATATCCACTGTATCTCATAAAAATAGGTTGACATACATTTTACAATCAAATTAAATACATTTTAATACATCAAACCTCACAAAACAATAGTTAAGGATTCCTTTAATGTTTTCATTTTTGTGGACAAAATAATTATTGTGTGAGGGTTAGTTACTGCACTTTGCCTTTGGACTACTTACAATATAAATGTTTTACAACATTTTATTATATAAAAAAGCAGTAAATGCAGTATCTGCATGTTTTGACTCATAGGTCAAATAACTGGTCTTGCCAATGAAAATATTACTCAAGAATACATATTTAATATCTTGGATTTCACTGCAGAGCAGAGTTACTGCAATTTGTCTTTGTAGGGCAGAGTAGTCGTTTTAGAATATGGAAACTAAACCACAGAAAGACACTTTATTTTGTTAGAAAGCTGATCAAAGAAATGCTGAATGAGAGATTGCAATTGAATTACAGACACTAGTTGAACAGAAATGAACCTGGACTCCATGTCATGAGTTCAACTATCTATATACTGCAGCAGTGATTTAGAGCACTACCCTAATGCAACCAGATATAGAGATATTACTGGAATATATTAATATAGCAAATCTCCAAGTGTGGACAAATTCCTATCATCTCATGTTATATATCATTTTATTGCCCAACCCCATAAGAAAAAAATAGAATGGGTATATTTTTGGCTTTGGTGTGAACACAGTCTTGAGGAGGCCGTAAATAAACTCCCAGCCTGTGTATATACGATATAAATGTATGGCACGTCAGTGACGCTTGTGTTGGATTTCAGCCGTGTGCAACACATGTGTAGCGCCAGGTCCAAGAGTGTGATTTAATTAAAGATTCCTTTGGCTGGCGCTGAGGGTGGGACAACACCCGCTGTCATTAACAGGGATCAGGACGGGAACGTGGAACATGTGCTGTGTTTTTTTTTTTTTTCTTTTTTTTTATGGAGGGCTATTAAGTTTCTAGTCCTAATAATAAAGGCACGACAAACTTTCTCTGCAGAACAATCAACTGTTGTTCCCTCCATCTTTTTTTTTAGGTACTGGAGACACAGAAGAGTGTTTAAACCATTTAAAATATTAACTATATATAACTATATTATTAATATAAGACCAGCTCATATCTTATTCACTTTCCATTGGTTCTAGCCAGTGAATCATCTACACAACTTTGCCTATGACAGTGAGAAGTGTCAAAGTACACAAGTACTAGCAGAATGTACTTAAAGTATCAAAGGTGTTAATAATACAGACTGTGTTATATTATTAGAGTATATTATATAATGTATTTTAGTCACTAAATACATTAGAGCATTTAAATGTTTGTGGGGAGCTAAATTGAGATAATTTGGGTAAATTAATGTTATTAATACTGCATCATTATATTTGGCACCTTTCAGCAAACTGCATGGAAAATTTAAATAAAAGTGTGCTAATTTAACAGAATATAGATACTGTAATAGAAAAATAAAGTTTATTATTTACTGTAATATATAATAAAAAATCACCTGTAAAGTATCTTGAAGCTGTCCAATAAAAGTAGTGGAGTGGAAAGTATAACATTTTCCTATAGTGGAGTAGAAGTATAAAGTAGCATTACAAGTACAAATACCTCAAAATTGCAATTAAGTAAAATACTAAATGTACTAAGTGACTTTACACCACTGGTAGTGAATAGTCTATATATATAAGGCCAATTATGCTTCACTCACAGGCCACTGAGAAACCACATTCCAGTGCAAATACCTATGAAATTCCTCCACAGTGGAATGTTTAAGTGTGCAAACCTATCCTTTTAAAAACCAGTCAGGGTGAACTGGCAACAATGATCTGCCTCAGCTTGTTACAAGCATTGGTGCAAAATAGAGAGTGAGAGGGAAAAAAATCGGGGGTCTTTCTTCCTGTGTGTATTCAGGGTAAATGCAGCATGTCAAAAGGGGGGATTTATTACGTCCCCTAAGAAAAACATTCTCCCGATGATGAAAACATGATTGGGCGACCTGGGTAGCCCGGCCTAACTTCTGCTCCACTGTCACAGTAATTACCCTTGGAGCCCTGTGGCATCCGACCTTGGGGGAAAAAGACCCCGGGAAAAGAGACAAGCCACAAATGTCAACAAAAGACACATTTTGAGGCGAAAGGGATGCGTCCTGGGAGAGCCCAGGCTCCCTGTCCATCACTCGGAAGTGTTGTGAATGGCTACAAAGACCCCCAGAGTGAGACTTTGTGGGATTTCGACGTTGCCAAGAGTGAATGCCATGTCGCTTTGCCAAGTATTAGGGGGGAAAACAAGAAAATCACCCCCACACGTTGAGAAATATCAACAAAACTGCAGCATAAAGACACATTCACACGGCACAAAGCCATAGAAGCTGGACGCTATAGGGCTGAACTGGATGTATTATGTTGCACTGTTGCCACAAGGTCTGAGGCAGAGGTGGAAGTAAAGCCTCTGCTTTACGTTCCAAGAAAAGGGGACACACAGCCGTGACTTTTTGGGGGGAAAATACAGTTACCCTGCGCCTTAATCTATCATTCTACTGTCATTCTATCCACTGTGCATTGCCAAGTGAATTAAGGCGACTTTAAGAAGCTCAATGAACGCCTTTTATATCCCATTATCTTCTTGTTCCAGAGGCTTTGTGGCCAGCGCCATGCATCACTGGGTCAGTAATGTTTTGAAAGGCTATTTGGGAAAGAAATATCCGCTCATCGGATTCACACATCCTTTTGACCACGAGGCATTAGAAGTTAAGGCTCCCCATAAAGGGCTCAGATCACTATTCATTATGCGTGCGGCCACCTCGAGTTGTACAATTTGACATCTACATTCACGGGCGGGTTTTTTTTTTAATGTGCAGCTGTTGCACAGGAACACACAAATGTTCTGAACTGAAATATATTTACAATAGAGTTTATATGTCTCTACCATATAGTCCATATATGACCATATATAGGGTATTTGGGTGAATATCACATAAGCAGCCATCTGATGGGATGTCTTTCTTTTAAAAGTAATTTTCTCGGTTTGTTTCTCTGTATTCAAAGCTTTATGTCTTGGGAACCATTATTTTTGATACACTTCCGATCAACACTGCAGTCCTTTCAGTCCTCAGTCATGCAATCAAAACATCTGAAATCAATCTAATGAAAAGGTTCTCAAGATATGTGAAGGACAATCATACATACAGAGAGATCCTCCTTTGAAGATAGATGATGGACATACAGTGCATTTCACAATGAAGCGATAGGTATATAATGCAAATAGCTCTGAGTGAACATGGACCTGATTTCAGTATAATTGACTTTCTATGGGTCGAAAGGCACCAAATGACATTGAATTTTTCAGCTTGATGTCAATATGTTCTGTGCAAACTTTGATTATGGTCACAAAAGTTGATTTGGACAAAATATCTAATGGCAGGAAATCAATATAGAGGCATATGGGCTAATATGGATATTTGACTTGGACCCACAGAATGCATGAGTCTGCATCATGGCTGTATATGTGACTACCTCCTTCTGTTCCTGTAGAGGTGTGTATCTTTCAGCCTGCCGCTGCACGTTGGGATACACTCACACAAATTCAGACACACATCTGAAGTTGATGAGATGATAAACAAGCTCTGATTATCTTGGTTGTTCATTCCTTCCGTGCTATATTTAAGCCGTTGTGATTGGTGTACACAAGTTTCTCATCAACTAACTGGATTATATTATTGAGTTACTAGGAGCCTGGTCGAGAAGGATGCAGAGTAGCGGGAAGACTTACAAAAAAAAACAAAAAAAAACGTGCTATTTGGTGGCGAGACTGCTTTAAACTGCTGGGAGCAGCATGTGGGAGATGTTTACCACTGCTTGACAAACAGCTCAAACTATATGGATTCAGGTTACATTGCAGACCTGAATCAAAACCTAAAACCTCACAAACATTGGGCCTCATGCAAGAAGCGATATACAAACAGATTTTTTTCTTACTTTTGTTCTCACCCAGGATTTTTAGTACCCATTGATTTCTGGGATGCACCAGTGTTTTCTTATTTTTCTCTTCTCTTAGGAAACAGTGTTTAACATGTTCCTATTGAGAAAAGAAAAAACAACTATTCTTCACAGTCCACAAAGTATTTGAAACACAAGGAATCAGAAGTTTTAAATTTGAGAAACATAAAAAAGGCATGAATGTAACTTAATCAAATTAAGAATGTACCATGTTAAGTAATTATAATGATTGATGGATGATGGATTCTTACATTTTTGGGCTAAAGAATGATTTTGTCCATTGATCCTAATTCAGACTAAAATGTCACTCTTTCTTGTTTAGTTTTTCTTCTTCATTAAAATAAAATAAGGAAATGCTTCATAGAACAACCACAATTGAATAATTATCAGCAAATGTCCAAATAAACAAAGATTTTTTCAAATTAATATAATTAAAATTGAATTAGAAATGTAACCTTCTCAGGTCAGTTTCCACAGCATCTGCCTGAAGAACATATTATTACTATAAATTGTCCATCCATCCATCCATTGTCTATCCCGCTTATTCCCTTTCGGGGTCGCAGGGGTCTGCTGGAGCCTATCCCAGCGCGTTAAGGCGAGAGGCAGGGATACACCCCAGATGGTCGCCAGCCAATCGTGGGGCACTATAAATTGTATTAAAAATAATTATTTGTAACAATTTTCTTATGCGAAATACTAAAAATGGGTCCCACAGGCCCAAAGACCTTATAAGGGATAACAATTGGCCACAGCATACCAATTTCGATCAACTGGGATTCATCAGTCGGCTCATGGATTAGAGAACATTTGGAGGACATTGCATCTGGAATTCGCTTCTTTTAGTTCTTCGTGTGAACCAAAAATTAAGAGAAATATAAGAAAATAATATAAGAGAATGTGCTGCATGAGACCAGTGTGTCTGCAATGCTCTTGTCCTCGTTCTTTAATATATATATATATATATATATATAAATATATATTTATATATATATATACATAGGTCAACTGGAAACTTCCTTCTCTGAATTTAAATGCAGAAATGTCCACAAGAGGTTAAATTCCCGGGGTGCATGCCATGAGCATTAAAAGGTAACATGACAGGGGTTAACTTTGCTGAGGCATCACAAGCCTGTCCCGGGTCAAGCACACACTGGGCACCTTTCCACCGAGGAACACACAGAGAGGGTCTTGTTCTGCGGCCCATGTGCGGGTCAGCGCCGGCAGGTAGGAGTGAAATGATAGGCCTCCCCAGAGGCACAGCACAGAGGACACAGTGTTTCCCCCGCAGCTAAAGCATCCGCTGGAATGCAATATGGGGCGGCAGGTAACTCTCAGTTCACCGCATACCTTTATCGAAAATCTCCAAATACCAGGAAAGCCCCCGCCTGCCGTCTGACACTTTGGTGGGAATTCAGAAACGGGAGTGATAGAGACGCGGACTTGACAGGCATCAAAATGAAATGGGGATTCATTTCTGAAGGAGGGACATTCAGCGGTATCACCTATGTCAATAGTTACTTGAAATCCAGTGATGGGCTTATACCACAAATTATTAGGTTTATTCAGCTTTTATATGCCTGTTCTCTAAGTCGGTTTTCATATAGATGAGTGCAAATTTGCATTAAAGAAATGAAATGTAGAATTAAAAAGAAAATGCCTAAAATTCTCAATACAATTAGAATATAAACCACTCCTTAATTCTCCAAATTATAATCAAAAGCAGTTTGGTTGGTTTCCTTTGTCACAGAAGAATGTGCAAAATTTAATTTTCTTTATATGCACAGAAACAGCATCAAAAAGAGTCATATACCGAATATTTATAATCCAGCAGAACAGTTCTGAAACACCATTCAAGTCTAGTTCTCCTGTCGTTCCAGTCAATCCCTGAAAAGACTCGTCTGTATCAGTTTCTGAGACCAAGCTCAGCCTCCAAAACTTTCTTGACCAGAATATAACCAGCACTGGTCCCTATTAACAAGATAGCGCACAGAAAAACACACTAGAATCACAACTAAACCAAATTCAGGCTCCAGTACAGTAAAAAAAAAAAAATTTTGGCCTCCGGACTGTGGATTTCAGTTGCTATCACTAACACTGCATGTTAATTTGAAGGGACCTTCTAATGTCAGTATGAGCAGGGGGAACAATTACAGCCAGAGAAATCTGTTTATTTTAGATAAACCTGTTTTCTCATTACTCTACTCAAACCTTACACATCATTTTTCACAGTGAAGGTCAGGAAACAATAAGAACTGAAGTGCACTCAGAGCACACATATTCACCAGAGAACATTCACCAAAGCCAATGGTCAGTCTTTTATGCAAATTTGCAGCACAATCAACATGTGTGGCTCTACTTCCAAAACTACCCGGATGGTGCCGAGCTGAATCAGCGACGCTGTGTTCTGTCAATTGCTCGGTCAACTGTTAACATTCCACTGACCAGCAGGAGCCACTAACTGACAAATTTTGTGGGATCTACACTGAAATCCAATGGGTTGCTATTTGTACACAATACTACTAAGTTTCAAAAGAATCTACCCAGCAGTTTGTATGAAAGGAAGGGAACTCTCAGACGTGGTTTAAGAATGGAAAAGCTCATCTGTACAAAGTGGGGGGGCCCTACCCACACACACACACACGCTCGTAGACAATCAAGGCTTAAAACATAGGTTTCTTATACAGGATTCAGACTGAGAGGCTGCAGCTTATCATCATGATCTGAAAGACAATATGTAGATATCCTCCATCATACAGGGTTTACACCACATGACTGGGTTAGGGTTAGGGCCCAGCCTGGTGTAACTATGCTATATGCATCACAGACTGAGGACTCAGAGCGCTGAAGATGATAAAAGCTTTCTCACACACACATATACACACACACAGAAACACACACACACACACACCGGTTGTTGTCCAGTCTCAACCCATTTAAAGCTTGCAAATGTATCTTTATTTTTTAGTCCAATACCTGCACAATGTGGGGTGACAGAGAACAGTGAAAAGATATCATTGTGCAGACATGTAAGCAACACTCTGCATAGAGTGGTTTTCACCATCTGATATTTAACATTGGCCGTCACTTCAATGAGTTCTTCAATGCTTTAAACTCTCCAGAATCTGCAATATGCTTTTTTTTCTCACAGTAAAAAATAGAAATTCCTGAAGAATCCCTGCAGTGATAATGATGGCTTTCAACACGGTGATGGGAGCAAGGTTTGTTTATTGGGAAGATGGGAAACAGGGCTGCTGATTTTCCATCTGCTCTGCTCTGCAACTTTATTCTAGACTCACTAGAGCAGTGGTGTCGGACATTCGGCCCAGGGTCAGAACTGGCCTGCCAAAGGGCCCGATCCAGCCCACTGGATGACTGCACAAAAATTGGAGCATGTCAGTGAGCATCCTTCAGGTCTATTTACAGGAAAATATATTTTGTAGCATTGATGCAAAAAAATGCTACAGCTAGGACTCAAACCCAAGTCTGCTGCTTATAAGACAAGAACACTACCCCATACACCTATGAGATTAATTTAAACAATAACAATTATAATAATGTTTTGACTATCCATCCAAAAACTTTCACAGACTGACAGAGATATGAAAGCCACAGACTGACAGACTTTATAGATTTGAAAAATCCCAAACTGCTTCCTGGGCTGTTTCCATAATGCTCATTGGATGATCAAGTCATAAAATTTTTTTGCTGCAATCCATTGAAAATTGGAAATTGGTTTTCCAAGTCTTCCAATTTCTAATACAATGCATGGACACTCATTCAAACAACTACAGCATGACTACAATAACTCACCACAGCCAAGAGCATAACATTGTATGACTTCTAACGTTAGTAGCATTTACTTAGCACCAAAAGTATTCTCTCACCCATCCAAATAATACGTGTTCCCATCACTTCCTAATCATCCCACAGTCAACTGTCAGCTGTCTTATTATTCATAGAATAAGTTTCTATGGCTGAGCTGCTGCATCCAAGTGCATTGCAAAGGGTTGGATGCAGGGTGGGATGAGTTGTAAAGCACTCCACCACTGGACTCCAGAGCAGTGGAGGCTGAAGTTCACTGGAGAGATGTCAATTAAATACATGCACATTTCTCCATCTTGTTAATCTGATAAACAGGTCTTGGTTTGGTGGTTGCCAGGAAAACTTGTTGGACTCTATTGTGCCAAGTGTAAAGTTTGGTGAATGGGCGATTATGGTGTGGGGTGTTTTTTAGAAGCTGGGTTTGGTTCCAGTGAAAGGAGTTTGAATGCTGCAGGAACCCAAGACATATGTTATATTAAACCCCATAGACAAGGAATGGGATGTCAATTAAATTCATATGCAGGTGAGCCAATACTTTTGGTGATATAGTGTATGTTGCTGAACTTGGGTCAGATCTTGACTTGGAAATCCAACATGAGTGACATTTTATTGACATTGACATTGTTTTCCATATCAGAGGTCATTTACTTCCAAGTTCCACGTACAATGGATTGCGCCATTTACAGAAAGAAACTACTCCCCATTCGTGTTTCTTCTGGATTCTCAGGTGCAGCCTGTAATGCAGATTGTGTTCTGTTGGCCGCCTGTCAGCCCATGTGTTGCTATTATACAGAAAAAGCTGGACACATAACACAGAGCACATTCTTCCTGGAACCCATTCAAGACCCCCTCATCTGGTTCAAAGTCTAGGTTGTGTAGACTACTCCAGTTTTACATGAGGGTTTTACTTTCTGGATGATTGTTATCGCACTCTTCAAAGACCTGTGCCCCGGCGGGCCTCCTGCCGACTGGAGCAGGTAAACTCTCTTCTTCATCTGGGACACAAACCACATGCATCACACGTACACACGCAGCAATTTACCACAGGAAGCCGTCTCTCTGCACCTGAGCACACCTGCCACAAACATCAGCACAAAAACACAAGCAAATATTATGCCACAAGAAAAAAAAGTGTTCAGGTGTGCGCACCATTTGGCAAAATAAATACAGAGGAGCAAAGATATTCAGCACAAAGGTTTACTGGCATTCTACACACCAGTGTCTTCAAGATAAATCATTATGGTACGTGGCAATTGAGCAATTCATGTTCCGATAAAAACTTAAAGGTTCTCCAGTCTTTGGAGGAGAGCATAAACAGCTGCATATTTTTTAAAGCTTCTTGCAAAATATTCCTTTAAATCACAGGCTGATTGTTTCTACACAGCATGACTGACACTTGGCTTCTTTACTTGGGGGACCATTTTAACACTTTAGCACCACTTCATTACGTCCAACCACAACCCTGCTGGCAGAGTCGGGGCATTCGTTTCCCACAGCTCTCCGTGTGCCCACAGCCCCGCTACACGCCTCGGTGCGAGCTGTTTGTCTGTGCCGCCAGACAGCTCAGTATAACCCAGATGGCTAGAAGTGTCTCTGTAGTGTTAATTCCCAGCAGCACGGGACTTACGGTATGTTTCTGTGCGTTGTTGTGCAATGTGTGAGTGATAAAGGTTTCCATCCGCACTACGACTCCACCTGACTATTAATGCACATTAAAGCATGTAGAAAGAAACACATACTAATTGTTACAGTGAGCTGCTCTGAACACTCGACACAATGATAATGATTTTCAACTTAGGTAAAAAGAGATGTAATGATTAGGATTACTACACTTAATCGGTTAGTCTAGAAAATAATCAATGCATTCATCAGTAATAGCTACAACCCTACACTGCATCACCACTTTAAACTTTTCCAAAACTTACCACAGTAAGAGGGTGCAGAATAACTGTTGGAATCCACCAACAGTATGCCAATGTTTAAATATTTAGTTGTTCAGGGTCCTTTATCATGCAAATAGCCACTTTCATTTTTTTTTCTAAACAGGGGAATGCTGGATTTAGAAACTTTGCTCTTTCATGGTTTGTTTGCATTTCCTTGACTTTGTGATGTCATGAAGTAGCTTCCTAAGCCTGCAGAGGTTGCCGGTACGGCCTAGCTGCCCCTAAAGTTACAGACATCTTTTCAGTCTTTGAAGAGAAACTCAGCCAATCAGCTTATAAATATATATATCACATATCAAAACTTCAATTAAAACCCAGAACAATGCAGACATGGGGCATTTAAGGTCAATGCCACAGTTAGTTTCATGTTCAAACAGCCAGTCTAATGCCACGTCAGTTCTGAGGATAGAGAAACAACATAACTCTGATCCTTCAGCTCCAAATATACATCGCCAAACCAACCCACCTACCAAAAACTCATTTGGCACACAATTTATCCTCATGATTGGAGTCCTTATCACATGACAAATGTTCCTGTGTTATTTTTTTGTGATAGTAAGTCAGAGCTGGGAGAAATTTACCTACACACACAGATGTAAAGACCTATTATCATATAAATCTAAAGCCTGTGAAATTAACACTGGTCAGTAAATCATAGTTGTGAAGATGAGAAAGTCAAAAACTTTTAAATACATAATTTTACAAAAACATGATTTTGTGATGATTCTTTGACACAAAATGTCAAATGTTGTAACTGAAAAGAATAATATATTTGAAGTATTTAATCAACCTAGAAAATAAAATGAGTTGACAGCATGTGCTTTTAATTTAAAACTTTTTTGAGAGAGTTAAAACTATCTGGTACTACATGACAGTTTTGGCATTGTCCCATAAACTAATATTAATTATAACCAACCATGACTAGTCTGCTTTGGATTGGAGGAAGTAAATCAGTGCAGGTCACCAACCACATTCCACAGGAGCCCCGGGCTTGCAAACACTATTATATTTAACAAGTTATAGAAATGTAAATAACTCACCGGAGACACAGCAGTGGAGTCTCAGAGGCAGAAACACTCACTGATTTCCATTACGTCACCACAGGTAAGATCAGTGGAGATGAGCCCTGTGCTTTTTTATTATAGAGTGCAAGCATGACTGAACTTGGACTTCTCTGAGTTGCCCTTGGCAGTCATTATAGTGAATGGTTTACCTCATTGACTCAAAGTTATTTAAATGCCTAATGTCAATTCAGGTTATGAACAAAAGACGTACAGTATTGATGGTTGCGCACGAGCTGCTTGACCAGGATCAACTCTCATTTATACATGTTTTATTTTTATTAATGTCTGTTTTTGAATTTTTAAGTTTTTTTCTTTGAGGACTTTACGACTTTATGATTATACAACTTAATGTTTATTACCAAACGACCAGTCATTTAGATACTAAATTGGCTTCTAAATCATACACGTTTGCGGACACCTGTAAATAAAAACACACTTCCTATTTTTTTTTTTTTTTTTTGCACCCGAGCCTTCAATCGCCCCCTTACCTTTTTCTTTTTCTCCTCCTCATATTGGTAGTCGGGCATTTGCAGAAAGTCCTCTTCACAGCAGATGAAGCTCACCGTGCATCCCATCCGAGCGAAGCCAGGACGCACACGTCCTAACCCATTCAAAAGTTCCCAGGCTCGGTTCCCCCCCCCGTGTCCCGCAACCAATGCTGCAGGTACAATCAAACTGACTTCATGGCGCTCACAGACACCGCAGATATGCGCAGTCGGTGGTGCATCACCGCCTTACCAAGCGGGCATTCAACGGAACTTTTTACGCAATTGTGTTTTACGCACTTGGGTTTCGGGCACAACGCGCCGACTTGACGCCACGCTGAGGTGAGGTCTGTTCCCACTGCAGAGTGGAGGGAAAACAGGTAGCTGGCCACCCTTTAACGCTCTCTCTCTCCCCCCTCTCTCCCTCCTTTTCTTTCTCTCTCTCTCTCTGTCTGGCACACAACTTATGCGTTTTCATTTGGTTTTCAAGACTTGTTTCAGGGAGAGCTTGACTTTAGGCTATCCATGAATTGTGCAACATTTGCAACCACACAACTTCAAAAATACAATAGATTCCTATCCCTGTCTTGTTTTATTTGATCCCCAGGAAAAGCAAACCATTTCTCTTGTTTTTTTTTGGTTTATATCACCGTGTAAATTAGTGCTGTGGACAACAGAGGTCTGCGTCAGGCTCTCTAATAACCTCCAGTCACCGCTGCGCCACTAAACCAGTGGATTGAGGTCAGTTGTTGTTGCACAACGCAGGATTTGACACCTCCTGCGTGGAGTTTGCGCCACTGGTGAAGTTCAATGGTTTTGTGTCTGTAACACGCCGCGGTGCCTCCACCTGCTGGGGGAGGAGAGGTGCAGCAGGCAATGGACCTTATTCACGTCAGACACACTGACATGGAATAGTAGGTAAACACAGGTGTTACCAATGATACCTGATACGGTTGTGGTCCATTTAGTGTATCAGAACCTTTTCTGTGAACTTTGACTGGAGGAAACATAATTAATCTCACTGATAACTCTTCCCCCACTGGTCACTTTTCACTGGTCACTTTTCTCTTCACACACACCCTGCACCTTAAGTGTGCATTGGCTATGTATGTGTACATGTGTGTATGCGCGTGGATATGTATGTGCGTATATATATATGTAAATATGTGTGTATGTGTATATATGCTTTGCTTATGCATACTTTTTTCTTACTATTTATTAGTATTTTTTCTCCATTCTATGTCCATAATGCATACTGTTTATGCGGATCAACTTTTTCTACGAATTTGTACATAGTTTTGTGTATTTTTATTTTTTATCTTTTATAGTTTTTATCTTCTTTAGCTTTTATTTTATTTTCTTCATTCTGTACGCTGCAGTAACAGACAAATTTCCCCGTTGTGGGATCAATAAAGTTATCTTATCTTATCTTATCTTAACACCTGTGTTTACCTACTATTTTATGTCAATAAATCTGCCATGAAAAGGCTTTATTATCCAGTTTCTGTAGGGATACTTTAATACAAGTTCTTTATTTTATATTTTCTTTTTTTTTAATAAGCCTGTTACTAATACAGATAGAAACATAACACCATTTTAACTCCGCTGCTTATGTGAGTACATAACTATTTGTACAAAACCTTTTAAAGCAGACATAGGCTACTGTGAGAGTGTAAAAAATATTAAAAGTTTTATGTAAATTCATTCAATTGACAAAGAAAAGGAGGTAAATGAGAAATGAGGAAAAAGGAACAAAAATAAGACAAAAGCTGGGTTTCTGTTGCAGAGTTTCTGCCAAAGAGAGTGGATATACACTTTTATTGGAATTGTCCTCTCAGTGGCTGCGTCTTTAACTTCATAGCAGCACCTGTTGGAGTTTCCATAATTTGGAGCGTAACTGTGACTTCACCCGGGCCCGTCTCAAAAATCACAACCAAGAATTGATTTACTTATTTTTTGGTCAGAAATGCTGCCGTTGTGGTTTCAGGTTTTATACAGAGATAGAGAAGAAGCAACAGAGAGCACAAGAGAGAGGAAGCAGTACCAACCTCTGAGTAGGTACTCCTCTGGCCCCCATAAAAGGTCCTGTAAATAGTCCTATGGGGAAGGGTCCTGCAGTGGAGACACGCACCAACAGGGCTGATCCCATAAAAGTAGTGTCTTGCCTGAGGACATCTTGATGCTGGCTTAAACAACCGGAGTGGAAACAGAACCCGGAATCTTCACATCACTTCTGCAAGCAAATGATGCGATGAATGGGGCACTGTCCAGCTTTCACTTGAATGCGATCAATGACTTACAGCACAACCAAACACCTGGGCTCATAGGCATGTTGCACAGCACTAAAGGCCGATAAAAAACGTACAGTTGATCCAACACAGAGCAATTGTGGCCTGACATCATTCTCAAGAGGGCCTTGATTATAAAGTGTAATTTTGCCTGTCATGCATCATCAAACTGGATACCCTGGGCTGTTATTGCACTATGATTTTCATTGCAGTTATTGGTTATTATAAACGCCTGCACGTGTGAACACACAAATATATATATAAAAAATGTGTTTCATTCATCAGACTTATGGTGCAGAAACAAATGCAATATACAGAAATATTAACATACAACAGAAAACAAATACAACATTTATTAACATGACACATACATGCATAAAGACAAAACAAATAATAGTAAAAAGTAAGGTTCTGTGAAGCTCACTGTGAGAATCTGACTTGGGTGTGGAGAAGCATATATTTCGAAGCAGAAGCTACTGAAATACACAACTGAGATTCAGAGTTTAGTATTTCTACAGAATACATACGAAGAATGTAAACTAAAACAAGAATATTCTATACAATTTGATAGGGGGCTTGATTCAATTCAACAGCCAAAACCAAGTATATAGATAAAATGCAAATTTTAAAAAGGGATTGTGCACACTGCCATCTTCTACTATAAAAACGAGACCATATGGTTATACATCGACACATTAAAATAAGCTGTATCAGTTAGAGGGGAGGTTGAAGTTGATTTATATTCAGTCTGGCCACATGATTCTTAATTCTAAAGCTGCTAATCATTCAATAGACCCATTAACTCAAGTTTTCTGCAAAATACATATCAAGTCGTGTTTCCACATCCTCTGTCCACGAAGTGTAAGGTGACAGGTCGGTCTGGAACCAGAACAATGCGGTTGATGCATTTCAATTCTCCGACTGTGGGCTCTGGTTTGATTTCAAACAGCCTGATTAGCTAGAATAAAAACAAAGGGTTGGGTGAGGTGGTGCCGATATAGTTATATTTCTATTTTCTGCATTAATTGACATTAAAAAAAAAAATTCAGTATTTTTGTGTAAATATTCCTAACACACAAACCATGAAATAAGACCACCCACTCATTCTATTGCTTCCTCTGTAGTGTTATCTAGAAGTAGCTCTGGCTGTGATGTCACAACAGGAGGTCAAGTTAATAATAATCCATGTAGCAGAGTGTTTCAGAGTGAGTGTGTGAGAAGGCTGACTGCTTTGCTGCTACAGGTCTAACTAGGGGCTTTTGGACTACAAAAGCATGCAACTTTTTATAGAAAATTAAAGTGGCCTTACAAATGCTGATTCACTGAACCAAGCATGTCTGTAATGCAGTGCCTTTTTGTGAGAAAGTAGAGTATGTAGGGGTCTTTGTGGTTAGGAAATCTCGTTTGTGCTGCTGTGGTTGTTAAGAATACAGTGATACATGGACGAATCGAAATGTCCATTAAAAGACAAATAATCCTGTGAGAAAACAAAAGTCTTTCCCGTTTGTCACTTACCCGAAACAGAACCATATACATCTCAAGCTCAGCGATCCTGCGTCCGACACAGCTTCTGACCCCGAAGCCGAACGGGATGGATCCGAATGGGTGTGGCTTTGCGCCGCCACCGCGAAGCCATCTCTCCGGCTTGAACGTGAAGGGTTCTGGGAACGTTTCCTCATCGTGACTGATGGCATAGTGACAGATGGTAAAAGGGGTCTGAAGAAACAACAGTTACGACATTACACACTGAAACTAACATGAAACCCTGATTCAAATATATGTTCTGTTGTAGTGATTTGTGCGCCTCATTTTTTATGTGTGTGAAGAAAATCCTCTGACATTTAATAGGATTATAATAATTGTACACATATAAAAGACATACAAGAACAAGTCTAGTCTAATGTAGAAAGCAGACCCACGTTCTTTAGGAATCGGATTCCTCCAATAACAACATTCTTCTCGGAAATGACCCTGGCGTTCATTGCAACCACAGGATACATCCTGCAAATCAAGAGTTAATTATTTATATTAGTTAAGTTACATTTAGCCGGTTGTTGTTGTTGCTGAGAACACAACATCCTAACCTCAGCACTTCCTTGATTACAGCCCTTAAATACGGCATGCGAGTAACCTCATCAGTGGAGGGAATCCGGTCTGCTGGTACCAACGAGGACACTTCTTCATAAAGTCTGTCCTGGACTTCAGGGTGTTTGGACAGCAGGTGTAACGTCCAGGTGAGAGTGTTGGATGTCTAAACAACAAAGAAATGTCTAAACAGACTAACTGTTCATATATACACTACTGTCCAAACATTTAGGGTCACTCAGACAAGCTTGTGATTTCTATGAAAGGCCTCACTTATTTATCAAATGACATTCAAAATTAATTGGAAAAAAAAATTTAAGACTTTGACAAATTGTTTGCTGATGTGACATATCATTTATGTTAGTACAGATCAAAAACGACTTCCTTCTGAGTTTAAAAATTCAGACAAGGTTTTGTTATTATTTCTGTCAACACATTAATACAATACAATTAATCTAAGTCATTAGTGTAATTAGAATTCTATAGTTCACAGGAGAGAGTCTGTGGTCAAAGTTAAGAAGATGCTATTAAATTGTACTCATATACAGCCTCTGTGCTCATTCCACACTGATCCATGCATTTTACATTAAAAAAAAAAGAAAAACGCAGTTAATCACAATTTTTTTCAAATTTTCAAATGTTTTTTTTTTGCTTTTGGACAACAGAGGAATATAATATATCAAGTTTTTAATACATACAATGATTGTAAGCAATTGTGTTTTGTTTAACAGCCTTATGCCTGCATTTTTTTCTTCTGCAGCTCAGAGTGGAGAGTGACACAGTGGCTGACACAGCCACCTGATCCATTGCGACTCACTAACACAACATTTAAAGCACCATGGCTCTGGAGGTGGGCAGCAAAGCAGATTCATTTTTTTCCTGCAGGAACAGGCAGACACTGGTACTTACTGTGTCCACCCCAGCCAGCAGAAGCTCGGTGATGCTGCCGTACACATCTTTAGGGCTCATCTGAGTGCTTGAAAGGAGGTATGTTAGATATTCACCCTCCACATCCTGGTTGCTGTCAATGCGCTGATGAATGATTTCCAGCTTCTTGTCAATCAACTCTTTAGCTGGAATAAGTGCAGATATGGTTTATTTTAGTCTTAATTCCTTTTACAAAACACACACACACACATACACACACACACCTTTACATAGAATATCCAGTCTTTAGGGGCTTTTTTTGTAACCACAAATTGCCAAGGTATCACATATACAGGCATTATTCATATCAAAAGTATGGAATCAATTGAATATTTAGTAGCTATGAACAGGACTGGATTGAATTGGATCAATGGTTTTATGAAAAAAAATTGAATCTAAAACATTAACATACGCTGTTTCGACAGCATTTAAAACACAATCAGAAGAGTGTACTAAATTAATTACACTGTAAAAAAAATTAGCATACTGTAAAAAAATGTTAATTCAACTTCAAGAAAATCCTTTTCACCAAATTTCATGTCTAGAACTCTCGGAACTTCTAGATTATCATATAAAATCCAAATAACCCCTAAAATATACAAAAATGTGCCAACCGACACAGATCAAGTATGAATGAGTATATTACAGATTTTTGAAAGAATACTGTGGGGAGATTGTCTTATGTCTATTATGTCCATATTTACATTACATTTCATTTCATAGTGCAACATGCTGTAAACATGCGTGACACATATTGTCTTCTTCTTGTTATTGGTAATCAAATCCTAAGAACTCATCAACTTAATGGTGGTGGAAGATCTGCAGCGAAAACAGTCAAATCAGTGAGATTTTTATCCTTTGTCCTTCTGCCTTACATGTCACAAAGCTTTATGATTTTCTCTTCACTACTCACCAAAGCTAAAGATGCCCTCCCACCCAGCGATGTAGCGTCCCCAGTAGGGAAGTAAACTTCGGCTCCACTTGGGAGCCGTTACCACGGCGAAGCTGTTGGAGAACATCTGGGCTATGGCGTTGATGAAGTCCTGTGTCTCTGTGGGGATCTCTTCTTTCAGGCAGCCAATCCTTGTCTCAAACAGTATGCTGCCAATACCTCAGTGGTGACAGAAAAGGGAATTATTAGGAACTTATTTGGACAAATTCTTATAAGTGTAACAGAAGCAAACAAAAAATATCAATGAACAGAGTGGATTTCCAGTTTTAATTTGAATCAGTACCCCTTGAAATAAATCCAGGCAGTGTGCTCATTTAGCTCAACCTGAGGGTGCAGGCTGCCACCTACCCTCTAGTGAGAATCTATAGAGCTCATTGGCCAAGTTGGTCACCAAATCTCCCGTCATGCTGCACCGACGCACATGGTAGATCCTCTCAGTGAAGTCCGTAACCACTTCATTGATAATGGTGCCGTACTGGGCCGAATCCTTGGGACGCAGCATGCGCTTGTTCAGTACCACCCTCAGATTGTACCACCTCTGCCCCCTCCCTGGGAAAAGAAAATTCATTTTGCATTTTACATTTTTTACCTTCTACCTATGGATTTAATCTCTAACCCAAGATTACAGCAAAAAGAAAGTCAAATACCATGATTAGCATAGTGTGTCTAAATGATTAAATAATAATAGTAAATAAATAATAGTAATAATAATAATGTAATAGTGTTCTTTTCTATACAAACATATTTTTTTTTTCATCCCATGGTCTTTATTATGAGTATTACTTTACCTTAAAAAAAAAAAAAACTCAAATTGTCACATTTCCTTCCACTACTTTTCAATGACATTAAATAAATATATTCTCCTTCTCACCAACATCACCAATTGCATAGGTGACAAAAATCCCAGATGGCTGCAGTTCTTCTTCAATTAAATGAAATAAATATTTAAGTTTAGCCCCCCTGACAACATTAACCTAATATCAAACATTGTGGACAACCTCTCGATTTTCATCAGACCACATGTTAAAACTTTGGTTTCAATTTTAACTCCAACCTAAAGTTGATATACAGGAAAATTCCAAAGCAAAACAAGTTTTTTTTTCCAACTCTGCACTATTGCCAAACTCAAGCCATTTTTCTCTCTCTCTCTCTCTCTCTCTCTCTCTCTCTCTCTCTCTCTCTCTCTCTCTCTCTCTCTCTCTCTCTCTCTCTTCTCTCTCTCTCTCTCTCTCTCTCTCTCTCTCTCTCTCTCTCTCTCTCTCTCTCTCTCTCTCTCTCTCTCTCTCTCTCTCTCTCTCTCTCTCTCTCTCTCTCTCTCTCTCTCTCTCTCTCTCTCTCTCTCTCAAAAATCTAGAAACTGTCTTCCATGCATTTATCTATCTGGACTACTGCAACTCACTTTACACCAGACTAATCAATCAGTTCAGAATCCTGCAGCAAGACATAACAGGAACAAAAAAAAGATCCTGTCACTCCCATTCCGATCTCACCTGCTTGTAATACAATCCTCCTTTTGGTACAAAATCATTTTAAAAAATTTGCTATCTATTTATAGTGTCTTATGTTTATTTTATTTATTTTTAACATTTTTTTGCAACTTATTTGTTTTGTTTCCTTTGGATATGTCAAGCACAAGTTGTTTTTAAAAGTGCTCTATAAAAAAAATTGATTAGATTTTTATCCGAACAACCCAACAATGTTGGAAATGGCACTGCCAAACTTGGAGTCTCCTGCATTGTTGGGTTATTGAGTTGTTGGACTACAGAGAGGTGTCTGTAAATATTCTAGTCACAGTCAATCCATCTGGCCTACATGACTCTGCTTGATTAAGCTTTTTTGCAATTGCTGGTAAAAAGGAAACATACTTACTCTGTGAACGGTCCATAGCCAAATCCTTTCATATCACGATAGTCTTTCCAAGAAGACATATCTCCTCGGCAAGGGAACTTGTCATCGTTCCTCATGAGTTCCTCCAGCAGCTTTGGGGTGTTCAGGAACACTGCTTTTGTTCCATCTTTGTATATGGGCCCATATAGCTGCTTGTTATAGATCTGTTGGCAGCCAAAGTGAATTCAAGATAGGTTTAGAGGAAATATAAGACGTTGATTAACTGACTGTAATTATAGCCTGTGAACATCAGGTGTTACATAATAAGTGGGAATAAATCACATGTAAAGCCCTGGAACAAAGGTAACCCAAACTGCTTAATAATCTTCTCTTTAGCAATCTCGGCATGCAGGGTAAGCGCTATACAAATATTTTTTAAAACTATTATACAAAGGCAATATGTTTCCATACAAAAACAACAATATAGCGGTGCAGTGGATCCAAGGTGTACCTGTAGCTCATGCAAACGGCTGTAAAAACCCTGAAACAATATTCTGTATATCATCTCCAAGAAGCTGACACGTGGGAGGTCATCCACAGACCGAGGCATGTCCTGGGAGGCGGCGGGAGCTGCCGGAGGAGAAGAGAGAGGAGAGGTGCTCCCCACTGCCCTGGAAGCAACCCGAGCCACAGAGATAGAACTCCTATGCATCACACTCAGGGACCGACCTGCTGCCATGTTGATGGCAGAAAAGGAAATACAGAGAGCTCCTGTTAAGTAGCTGAGCAGGGAGGGGCTACGCCTTGTGCAATATGATCAGCTCAACCAGTCTAGGATCAACCAGGACCAGGCACAGGCACAATAAATGATCATTTCACATGGTACATATGGTACAATAGTTCTATTCAAAGTGATGGGAAACTAAAGCAAATAAAAAATGTTATTCTATGTAATAACACATCACTAAAATGCATGGTGATAGTATTCTTTTATAGTCATTTATACAATTTATGCATAAAAGAGTAAAGATTAATGACATATGCTATTATATAGTGTATATATATATATATATATCAAGTCTCCTGTAAACATATAATATATAGTGATCTTATATTATGAAATATTATATTATATTATACTCTCAAGTCAAATTCACAGCTCTCTCTGACCTCTATCAACACTTTTTCTGTGGTCATAAATTACAGCAGTCTAAGAGGCCCTCACTCGCTCTCCTGTGAGAACAGGCTGTTCCTGTGTCTGTTCCTTTAATGCTAATGAGCTCCTGTCGTCAACACCTTCCTTCCTGCTGGCCACACCCCCATCAGGTAGAGATGTGGCTATGGGTGACTTGTACACTAGATTGCATCTAAATGAAAAAGGACACTCCTTTAAAGACACAGACTTACACATCTTAGACAAGATACCATCTGCTACATACCATCCTGCCTTGAGATCTCATCCCAGGAAATTTAACTGCTCTTCACCATCACAGCAGAACTAGTTCTTTGGATCATGTGACCACAACGTGTCTTATTCCACTTCACATCTTGGAAGTGTGATCCAGAGATATAAGCTCCTGGTTTCCAGCATCAGGCCAGAACTGAAGAAGCCTTCTGGATGGAAAGTGAAACGTCTTCAAGCTACAAGAAAAAATCCAGTTGCTTACAAGTAACTCCTTTGACACAAAGTAACGCACCACAAAGTAACACACTACAACCATTTTCTCAGAACTTTCTTCAGTAAGCAAGTAGTGTGGCATTACTCAACCTACTGCAGAGTGTTATAATCTGTCACCTGACTCAGACAGGCCATGTCCATCCTGCTGCCCTCACCAATTTTCTGGCACTGGACTGACTGTCTTTTATTCATGTTTCTGACCACATCACAGCACTTAGATGGCTCTTGTTAAGGTCTTCAACGACAACCATTTCAACATAGACAGTGGCAAATTTTGCCCAAAAAACACCATGCATTGCAGAGCAAAACCAAGTCAGCCAATTACCTTACAAGATGGGACCTTTAAGTTATTTAAATATTTAACAATTCATTCTGCTCTTCAGATGCAAAGATATAAATAACAACAAGATACATATTTTCAATTACCGTAGTTTAGATTTAATGTTGAGAAAGTCACAGAATAGACAGTCGGAATGTCTTATCAACATGCTGCCGCCTCAACTTGATCACTGTGATCTGTATTATACATTAGGTGGACCTGTCTGAAAGATGATTGGTTCTCAGTTATTAAATTATAAATGTAAGCATTTGACACAATGGTGAAACGTGTTTTTTTCAGTAGTGACTGAGCATTAACAGCATTAAATAACATGAGTAGATGTATGTTTGCAGTTAGAAAGTTATCTTTTATACCACTGAGTAGGTTGACTGTATCAGCTTGGGGTCCAGTGCCATGCTGAATGAGTTTAAATGCTAGATGACAAATGCTTCCATTTGGTACCACAGACTTTTCATTATTCAGTGATCAGTCTCTCATTTTAGCAACATTGTCTATAGATCCCGCGGGGTCCATTTTGTGCAGCAGAAAGTGTCCTTGCACCTGGGCAGCGCTGATCTCGGAGTGGGTGGCCAACGCACACTTGGCAAACCGCTCTCCCTCAGAGGCAGGTTCATTAGGGTAAAACCTCTGGAACATGTGGGTGAGCTGCCAGTGGGTGCAGTGCCCGATGTATTGCTTCATATCAACACGGCCAGGCCGGATCAATGCTGCATCTAACCTGTGTGCAGAGATTAAAGGCAAAGTTAATGTCACTAAAGAACACACTTTGTGTCATCACACTAGGTCTTAAATAGCCTAAGAAATTTTGGTAGTAAGACCTTACCTCTCCCTAGCCTGCATGTTTTGTTCATGTTGATCAATTTAGTGTTTCTGGTCAAATTTGACGTTCCACTAAGACTTCATAAATAGATATATTATGATCTCTGATTGTGTCAGAGAACCACATATCTTTATGTGAACATTACAAGTTGTGAAAATTTCGTTTCTATTTATTGCCTGTATAACTCATTGATCTGAAACAGGTCTTGTTCCCGTGGGAGAATGACAATTGAGCAACGATTTCCATGGTGGTTGCCAGTTTTCAGGCAAGACAAGTTGACAAGTTGACGTGTGTGTGTGTATGTGTGTGTGTGTGTGTGTGTGTGTGTGTGTGTGTGTGTGTGTGTGTGTGTGTGTGTGTGTGTGTGTGTGTGTTGTGTGTGTGTGTGTCTCCATCTGATACATGTATATGTACCAAAGTTCTTACATGAATTCTGGACTTCCCCAATAATTTCCAATGATCAGTCATTTTTGACCAGGAACACAAAGAGTATGAACAAATTGAATAAAACACAGAAAGTTGTATGTAAATTAAAACAATTTATATTGTTGCTGAAATCCTCTTTGTGGACAAAAGTATGGTATCGTAGGTGAATCTGATCAAAAACCAAAGTTTTCAGAGACAAAAGCTTTAAAATGGTCAGATTTGGCTGGGAACTCGACACAAAGGCGAGAAAACACGTCTACGACAATGCACTACTTACCAGTTCATCCAAAAAAGTGCTGATAGGCTGAAACTAGTACAGAATGTGGCAGCAAGGCTCTTAAAAAAACGATCACATTGCTCCAGTTTAAGTGTCTCTGCACTGGCTTGTTTTAAATTAATTCATCCTTTTATCTATTTACATCTTGTATTGTGGCTCTTTTTTCCTTCAAGTCTTGCTTTATGCCTGTTTTACTGTAAACCATTTTAAGCAGAAATTTATGCATGAAAGGAATTATCCAAATTAAGATCATTATTATGAAATAATAAAGAAAAGGGTTCTGAACACATTTATAATGTAATGGGCTATAGCTATTAGCATCACAGGGTAAATCTGTTTTAAAAGATCAAGTTATTTTAAATTGGTTTAATTTTTTTTAAATCCTATTTTCACTTCGAAGGGGGGCAGGAGAACTAGCTGAAACCACGTTACCATCACCTAAAAATCCAGTGGATAAACTCTTTTCCAAGAGTACCTGTCGATGAAGTTGGTGGTCATAAATACTATTCTGGCCTCAGATGAAGCCACGCCATCCAGAGAGTTGAGGAGGCCGCTGAAGGTCAGTCTTCCCATCCCTTGGTAGGCCATTGGGTCTGGGAGGCAAAGACAAACTTGATCAAATCAGAATGAAACTTGATAAAACGCTGATTTTAACATCTTCGTTTTGATAAACTATGGTTATTATAAGTAATCTAAGACAACTCACTCTCTGTTGGAAGCAGGTCTCTGCTAACGAAGGCGGCGTCCACGTCCTCCAGCAGGATGATGCTCTGCTGCGGTGCCACGCTCAGCAGGTGGTTCAGACGGTCGTCCGAAAGGGTTCGGTCACTCAGACTCATCAGACAGATGCTGTAGCCCAGCTCGCCTGCGAGAGCTGTGCTGAAATACAGACGAAACAACAGCATATGAGGACTTGATTAGAAAAAATATATATTTTTTTAATTTAATTACAGGTTTTTGTTCCAAAGGCACATTTTCTAGACCATTATCTTCAACCACTGATAATAGTGGTCCACAGTCCTGGGAAATTCCTCAGTTTTTCTCATTTGGACTTGATCAGTTTCTCCCTGATGAATCCAGTCATTGTCACTGTGATATGTTTTGCATTTTAAATGGTATCGTAGGTTTGATGTTTTCTGTGAAATACAACTTCTTATCTACACAGTTCGCAATTAACAATGCCGTTGCCAACACTTCCATTGGGTCGTTTTTTCACCAGAAATTTAATCTAACAGAGCTTTTATTGCTGTAGTCAGAGCTGTGTGTGTGTCAGTATAATTGTCTTGAACCACAACATGGTTGGACATGAATGAAAAAACTGGGATCTTTGGCACCCAAACTGCATTGAGATGCATTGATATTTTTGTTCATAATTACTTGTAATTAATGTGTTAATGTCACAACCCTAATGTTTTTACAGTGCGTGTTAAGTAAAAGAATTCATCTAATCCATCTTCCACTAACACAGAATCTAAACAAAGCAGCGCTTCCATTGCAGGAACTTCAGGGTCATTTTATTGGACACATGTGATAGTGGGTGATTCTATTTACAGGAACTTTGAAGATTATAAAAACTCCTGCTATAAAGAGGAGACATTCTCCACTGAGAGGATAGTTCCTATAAAAGTTCTGAACCCCTCTCTTTACCAGGAACTCCTGCAATGGAAACGCAGCTAAAGACTTACATGAAGCTGCTTTTCCCACATCCTGGGGGACCATACAGCAGGTACCCTCTTCTGTAGGGGATGCCTGCATATATAGAGAAAAGCATCATTACTGAAAACCACATACTAACACATTGTACTTCAAAGCAGGCAATAGTTGTAATAATAATATAATATGGTACAAGTCTGCGATCATTTCCAAGTATACCAAAATTTCCTATATTTCAGCCATTCATTGGTTTAGCTCATAATATTGTATTATAAGCATAAGCTTTCAGGTTTAAACAGTGCACGCTTTTGTTTATGCTGATTATATATTTACTGGACCCCTGCTCCTGTAGTTGTGAGGAGGCACAGATGTGACCTTCCTGAGGAATAATATATTTATAATTGAGCTTTAAATAAACAAATTACTATATCCAAATTACAGGCTATATAAGAATACAAGCAGAGCTGCAAGGTATGGTTGTCAACTATTACACTATTAATAGTAAATATTTTGAAAATGGATTCATTTTTTGAGTCTCATTGGTTCTTTGGAGAACAGTGATTAACATATTTTCTAACATTTTATAGACAAATTAATCAAGGAAATAATCAATAGATGAATAAGTGGTGAAAATAATTATTTGAGTAAATAAAACACTTGCAGACAACTTCTAAACAGAAAATGGACTAATGCTCAACAACAGGATGTTCTACCTCTGTCTGTGTACCACTTTGGGTTTTCAATGAAGTCCTTCACGTCATCTACGATCTTCTCACCCACGCCCGCCTCCAGCACCACAGAGCTGAGCGGTCTGCGTCGCCGTGGAAACCCAAAGGGCCTCCACTCACCGCCCATGGCAGTGTACATCACCGTCCGTCCCTCTTCCTGCTTCAGGGCCAGTTCTCTAGCTACAAAATGAAACAAACAGCTCATGACCACTCAATGGAAAACAGGCTGAGAATATGAAAGATTATGTGAAACTACTTCTTGTAATCGGTAGTGGAAGAAGTATTCAGATTCTTTAATGGTTTCAATGTAAAAATACTTTACTTGCAGGTGAAATACCTGTTTGAAAAATCCTACTTATCAATATTTTGTACCTTCTTGTAAGATATTGAAGAATACTTGTCTGTCTCTGCCTAAAGCAGTGAAGGTGACAGACTCCCACGGGGTCCCTGTGTGCAGATCGATCATCTGTTTCTCTCTGATCCTCTCCACCCTGATCCACTTCCTGCCATACCTGCATGTAGATAACAGATTTGTGTCACAAGTCTATAAATCTCAGTCAAATCTAAGCATGTGGAAATCCTCTGGGGGAAAAAGCACCAGTTATATTACGTAAATACGTTGAAGTAGGTTTAAATAACTATATGTAGTGAATCTCTCTGACCAGATGATGTGGTTCCCAGGGCTCGGGTGAAAGTCAAACTGTGTGTGGACCCGTCCACTCTCGTGCGCCAGGTAGGAGGTCTCCACACTCAAGTGCTGGGTGTGCCTGGCGTGCTTGGTGATCCAGCTCAGCAGCCAGTGGTAGCTCTTGTCCTTGCTGGGGACCTCCAGAGTGATCATGTAGTTCCTGCGGAAGAAGATCATCCCAACCTGGGCTCCTTTCTTGGCCACCGCCAACGCCGTTCCAACCCCGACCAGTCCGAAGCCGGCCCCGAAGTACGGGTTGTCCTTCAGGCTGTCCAGAAAGTCAGACAGCGGCATGTCGCTGATTTGCACACACCTCCAGTGGATTCAGATTCACACTTGATGGAGCACAGACCTACAAAACAAAGTGCCAAACGTTGTTAATTTGTCAACAAAAAAAATGTTTTAAAACTGATGATTACCATTCTTGGACATAATTTAATTTCATGATTAAATTGTAACTACAGATAAAACAAAAAAATACTGTTGTTGTTGTAAATAATGTAAATTTTAGCTAATAGGATTTAAATAAAAATCCTAGTCAAAATTAACAGTCAGGAAATATTATTGCATTGCACATTTTCTAGAAAAGCAACTTAGTTGTAAGAAACTAAAACTAAATTAAGAGTTAAAAAAAGAAATAACACCAGTTCAAACTCATTTGTACATCAGTGTGGACATTATTTTGTTATTTAGATGTAGTACCTGCACAGTAGTAGTACTGTAGTACCTTCTGCCTGAATGGGAATCTTGTAATCTACTGACAGATGCTGATGTTTTTAATGATAGACGTTAAAAAATGAATATCCCGCTGACCTGCCTTGTTTGTCTTCATCTCACACTGCTGTACACAGGTTGTCGTCGTTTCCAATGTCCATCATTTTATATAAATTACAACTTTCCACACATAGGCATGTGTTTAATATGCGGATGTAGAGAGGTGCAGCAGTAGCAGCGACCTCTACTACACTTCCGGTGTTCGATAAACAGTCCGACTGGCCATTTGTGCACAAAACATCCGTTCCGCTTTCATATTTCGTCAAATAGCGCGAATTTATATGAAATATAAAACTAAGATAAATGTGACTGTGGATTATATTACGGTAAATTTGTGGTAGACTGCACGGTACACTTCAGTGAAATGCGTTGCAAGTGGGAACGATCTTTTTTGCGACCGCAATCACAAGAAGCTAACGTTAGCTGAGCCAATGTTAACGTTAGTTAATGGCGACGATGTTAGCTCACTAATTGATTCGATTTTATTCTCTCAAAAAAAAAAATAATAGAAATTCTGTCTTAGGTTATTTCAAGCTAATGAACAAAGTTGGTAAGCAATGAGAAGTAAAGGGATGGATATCAAGAGCTGCATAAAGCAAACGGACTCGTTTTGATGTTTCGTTTCTCGGATAGAAAGGACTGCGGAAACCCGGGCAGTAGGTCGGAATTCGGTCTTTATGTAAGTAACGATAATAATAGTCTGTTTTAGCTACAGCATGTAGCTCTGTTTGTGCGTGAGTCTTTGTCTGTGTGTATGTGTATTTTAATACTATCGAGTTGTCATCGAATGTCATACCAGTGGTGGAAAGTAAGTACAAGTACTGTATAATCTTGAGGTGTATTTCTATTTACTGTTAATTTATACATCCACTCCACTACATTTCAGTGAGAAATATTGTACTTTCTACTCCACTATATTTATTTGACAGCTTTTATTTACTTTTCATATAAAGATTTGACACAATGGATATAATCTAACAAGCTATTAAAATACAACACATAGTTAAAGATCTAACCAGTGGGTTACATTTCACTCTCTAAGTTGTTAACAGCTACACCGAATAATGATTTATTTCATTTTTAGTCCAATAAAATGTTTAAATGTTCCCATTATTTCACCCAAAATTAAAAGAAAACAATTTTGTGTATACAATTTTCTTTTTTTCCCCTCTTTCGTACCCTATTAAATATTTCATTGGCCGTTTAAATTTATCTGGTGACCCTTTCGTGGGGGCCTGACCCCTAGGTTGGGAACCACTGGACTAAAATAGATAATAGTATATCCATCAGAGGACCTGATACATACTCTATATAAATGTGGCAGGCATATTTTATTTTCTCTTTTCACCTTATGAAGTTTGTCTCATTGTAAAAACTGCTCTCTCTTCCAGACACAATGGAGACCTCAGAACCTCATAGATGTGAAAAATGTGGACAGAGTTTTTCAGACAGTGTCTCGTTTGCTTCTCACCACTGTTCAAAGAGGCAGACAGCTCCTTCTAGTAAAAGAATGCTGGAGAACTACAAATGCTCTCAGTGCAGTGAGGTCTTTTCCAAGCCGGGTGCTCTGGAACACCATTTCAAAATCCTCCACAGTGGACATGACCCCCCAGGCCCGTTCCCCTGCTCGGAGCAAGGCTGCCAGTTCAGCAGCACAGATCAGCAGGAATTTCAAGCCCACTTGACGTCCACACATGGCCCTGCGATTATTCCTTGTGCCTTCCGGTCCTGCAAAGTGTCGTTCCTCACACAAGCTGAGATGGAGAGCCACTTGAGAGGCCACATGCCTTTTGGCTGCTTTCATTGCCAGTTTGTCTCCCAAAATGCAAAAGAGCTGAGTGATCACCAGTCGGAGCAAAAGCATCTGCCGATTTACACTCAAGGTAAACTGATCTACCAATGCAAATAGAATGTGCTCTGTAACACATAAATACCATCTCTTTCTCCATAAACCTGCAGCTGTAGCGTATATTTTAAGTTGTATGGCAAGCAGTCCCTACATCTAATGATTATGCTCATTATCCAATTATTTTGATTAATGGTTTATAAAATGTTTTATAAAACTTAACCTAAAAATATTCAAACGGCAAATCATACATGAAGCTGGAACCACAAAGTGTTGAGCATTTTTTTACTATTTAAGTGAATATGTTGGCGAACATACTTTTTCAAATATATGAAAATAATTGCCAATTTTTTCTCCATCTACTCAATCATCATAAGTAGCTTAATGTATGCTTTAACGTATCTGTTCATAGGAAATGAGACTGTGCATGCTACTTTAAGTGATGAGGAAATTAACCATCCTCAAGTCTCCAGTAAGCCAAAAAGAAAACAGAAATCCACCCCAAATTATGCATCATCATCATCATCATCCCTAGAAGATGACAGAAACAAGGAAGAACCCAAGAGGCAAGGACATAATGTGAAAAGAGCACGAAAAGCAACTGCACGACTACCAACCAAAGGTATGTTCAAATAAATACATGATGTGGCAAAAAAAATCAAGCGTTTCAATTTATAGAACCCAGCCCTTTATTTTTTTTATCTTAAATCTTAGTACCAAATGTGCAATAAACAAACTAGCTCTTAGTCCCTAGTGCTTTTATTCTCCCAGTCTTCATGATAATAAGTCATGCTTTGACTCAAATGATCTCTCCGATAGTAAAACCCATCTTACAACTGGTTTAGTACATTTCAATCAGAAGAAGCTATACAAGAAACAAAATAATGATCAACCAACACTAACTATCCCCCTTAAATTAATTCACACCAGGAGACAATAAGATAACGTAAAATGTTACATCCCAGCTCAAAATGAGGCTAAAAGGTGGAATAGAACATGAACATAGATGATACATAAGTGACATAACAGGGTTGTCACAGAGGAGAAAAAATATCTTTTCCTTGTGTCATGGAATAAATACATGAATGAACTACAAACTTTATCGCTTTGTTGAATATATTTCCATGTTCTTGTCCATCAGAGTACCTTGCAGAGGGTGCAGAGCATATCTATCGCACCCACACCTGCCCCAAGTGTCGCCGCTGCTTCAAGATGCGCTCGCACCTGCAGGAGCACCTGCACCTCCACTTCCCCGACGCCAGTCTCCAGTGTCCCACCTGCAAGCGCTACTTCACCAGCAAGAGTAAGCTCCGCATACACCGACTCCGCGAAGCGGGTGAGAAGGTTCACCGCTGCCACCTGTGCGAGTATTCGGCTGTGGAGCGGAACGCCATCCGGCGCCACTTCGCCACCGTGCATGCCGGCGAGGCGGAAGAAGACAACGACTGCCACAGCTATCCTTGCCCCACCTGTGGTAAGAGCTTTCGCCAGAGCAGGTTGCTCAAGGCTCACATGAAGACCCACAACATCCTACCGGATGGCGAGCCTGTGGCCTGCTTCCATGAGGGTTGCTCTTTCCAGAGTTCTCTGCGCAAGGAGCTCCTCAGACACGCCACCAAAGTGCACGGGGTCAAAGCGGTGGAATGTCGCCATCACGCCTGCGGGGCCATCTTTCAGGACAAGAAGGACATGGAAGCTCATTATCGGACGCATCTCGCCTACCACTGCTCGCAGTGCGACTTCTCCTGCTCCAATAAGAGCGTGTTCCGGCAGCACCAGCGGCACGGACACCCAGGAAATGACAGGCTTTGCTGCGACTTTTGCACTTTTGTTACTTTTAACCCTGTGGAGTTTGAACAGCACATCGGACATTTACACGCCAATGAGAAGATCCATCGCTGTTCTCAGTGCAGCTATGTAACCTCACATAAACGCGGCTTGAAGAGACACATGCTGATGCACAGTGGTGAGGATGAAATAGTATTTGTTCTAAAGGATGTAATCTCTTTGTTTTTATGTTGGTTGTTTCGGTGATTTAGCACCAGATCTCAAACATATTGGTTTTTTTTTTTTAAAGGTGAGAAGCCCCACAAGTGCAGCCACTGTGATTTCAGGTGCCGAGATGAGTCCTACCTCTCAAAACATCTGCTCACTCACTCTGACGATAAGAACTTCATGTGTGCTGAATGTGGATATGTCACTAAATGGAAGCACTATCTGAACGTCCATATGAGGAAACACGCAGGAGACCTCAGGTAGACTCTTCAGTAGGTTCCCATTGTTTTCACAGTATTGATGATTTTTTGCGCTGTTCTGCATGCTGTAGTGTAGTTGAATTTGGTACAAAGCCTTCTAAAAAGGTAACCAGTAACTAAAAGTAGGTCTCAAATATTTACTTACTGAATATTATCTA
The DNA here is from genome assembly GCA_036785175.1 of Eupleurogrammus muticus. Lineage (NCBI taxonomy): Eukaryota > Metazoa > Chordata > Actinopteri > Scombriformes > Trichiuridae > Eupleurogrammus > Eupleurogrammus muticus. The sequence goes on from JAYKQN010000001.1 coordinate 18,232,144, forward strand.
CTTTTAGAGCATTAGCAGCACCAGATTGTTATTCATTTCTGTGGTATGAAGTCAATCTGCTGTTTTGACTCAAGGATGGTGATGCAGTATTGTGAATATAATCTAGCTCTTATGACTACCTTCCTGTGTCCTGTCCTAGGTATCAGTGTGATCAGTGCCCCTATCGCTGCCACCGCATGGACCAGCTCAACAGCCACAAGCTACGACATCAGGCCAAATCACTCATGTGTGAGATCTGCGCTTATGCCTGCAAGCGCAAATACGAGCTTCGCAATCACATGTTGGCCAAACACTCCGGAGAGGGGAAGCAGCCATCCATGTATAAGTGCAAATACTGCACGTACACTACCTGCTACCGGCAGGCCCTGCAAAACCATGAGAACTGCAAACACACCAAGCTAAAAGAGTTCCGTTGTGCGCTCTGCTTCTACTCCTCCTTCAGCAGTATCAGCCTCTTCCTGCACAAGAGGAAAGCTCATGGCTACGTGCCTGGGGACAAAGCGTGGTTAGAGAACTACGCTGCGAAAGAGAAGGAGAGGAACTCGACTGGGTTCCTGCAGGGTTTCTACAATAATCCTCCAATAGGTAATGAGCCATCAGACCAATCTCTAGAAGGACCTCCACCATCTCAAGTAGAACAATCTGATCTTCCTGACTCGGCAGATCACAGTGGCAGCAAAGAAACTGTAGCTGCTTCACAAGCCAACGATCCAGGGGATGTTTTTGATGTCGCCTGTCAAGAGGTTGTCAATGAAGGTACTGCAGATAATCTTCCACCTGGAAGCTGTTCTGAGGAGTACTGCACTCTGGTCTTAACTGCATTATCGACCACAGACTATGAAACACCGTCTTTTCAAAATGACGAAAATCCTCCAAGTGCACCCTCTTTAAATTGCGACGGCTCTGACACATCAAAAGGAAAGGCAGATTTTTCTGTATCTACACGTTCAGAGGAAGACAATGCAGCCATGACTGATGAGGAGTGTGCACAAAGTGACTTGGAGGACAGCTACAAGTCCCTGGATAATACAACTCAACCGGCCGAGTCTGTAAAATATCAGGCTGTTACAGACGAGGAAGAGAACCATTGTGAAACAGGCAATTCAACTTTTCCACCTGAGAAAAAACAGCCGTTGGAATCTGAGGTCCGTCTCAATGCTATGAAGAAGCATGACAAGGACCAAGCTGAAGCCATGGTTTTAGAAGGACGTGTGCAGATGCTCGTGGTTCCAGCTAAAGACGTCTACCGCTGTGACAAGTGCTCATATGTAACCAAAAAGGAGACAGCGTTGAGGTACCACTGCCAGTCTTTGTGCCAAGGTAGAGTACAGGGACACAAGTGCAAGGCCTGTGGGGCACAGTTCAAACAGAGGCGAGGCCTTGATAGTCATGTTGCAAAAAAGTGCCCAGCACTTCCCCGAAAAACAAGGCAGTTTGTTGGCCGTTCATGTCTGGCTACGGATGGAAACTTTACTGTGGGTCAGAACATTTCCAAACAACTGGATGAGGGAATAAAAAGGATTTCCACAGATTCAAATGATCAGGATTTTCACCAGCCAGAAGAGGAAGTATGTGAGTCTAATACAAGTTTAACAAACTGTGAAGGCCTTGTTCATAGTGCCTCTACATCTAGCGATTCGGGACATCAGCAGTGCAACATTCAGGCAAAAGATCTTTCCAGTAACAAAGATTGCGTTCCACCACTGAAAAACTCCCTTTACACTAAAGAAGATGGGAGATTTAAATGCAAGCTCTGCAAATTTTCATCAGTCAAGCTCGCAACAGTTGATCGGCACACTTCAACCTGCCAAAAAGTGTTTGAAAAGAAAGCTAATCAAATCCTTTCAGAAGTGGCTGATGAGTCAGTCAATGAAAAAAATGAGGAGCTTGGTGAAAAGCCTGAGAAAAATTCCAAGAAATGCCCGATCTTCTCTTGTCCAAACTGTGAGTTTAAATGCAACCAGAGAAGAGCATTAGACCGCCATGAAAAGAGAGGCTGCATGAAACCAGATGAGGTCCAGTGCGCCATGTGTTCGTTTGTCGCCAAATCAAAAATTTCTCTGACGCGTCACGTTCTGTATGTCCATGACAAACAGAAATCTGGCGTCACCAAACCCACACGTCTGACCTGCCAGCACTGTACCTTCACCTGTAAGCAGGAACGGTGCATGACGCAACACGTCGCGCTCAAACACAAAGGTGCGAGGCCCCACCGTTGCCGCTACTGTGCTTTTAGCACCACGAGGCGCTATCGCCTGGAAGAGCACGAGTCCCTCCACACGGGGGTCGGCCGCCACAGCTGCGACGTGTGCGGCAAGACGTTCGGGGCCGTGACCAAACTGCGTCAGCACAAGACGCGCATCCACGACAAGCAGCCCGCCCACCTCTGCCCGCTCTGCGACTTCAGCGGATACACGCTCGACGATGTGAGGCGACACAAGCTCAGGTGCCACACCGGCGCGCTGGATCACGCCTGCACACACTGCGAGGCTCGCTTCAGCTCCGAAGTCGCCCTTAGAAACCACTGTAAACGCGCGCACAGACTGCAGGCCCGTTTCTCCTGCAAGCAGTGTGACTACACGTGCAGCAGCGAGGCCATGCTGAAGACCCACCAGCAGAGCAGGCACCCGCAGGTGAAGTGTTCCACCTGCCAGCAGTCCTTCGAGACAGCAGAAAGCCTCAGGGCGCACCAGAGAACCCACCTGGCCCATCGGTGCCAGGTGTGCCCGTTCGCCGCCAAAACCAAGCAGCTGCTGGCCCAGCACCTTCTGAGCGAGCACGAGGAGGCCTCTGCCCAGGACAAGCCTCTCAGGTGCAGCACCTGCCAGTTTTCCTGTCAGCACCAGCTGGTGCTGGAGCAGCACCTGCGCTCGCATGGGGGCAAACGTCTGTACAAATGCACAGACTGCCCGTACTCAACCCGCAACAAGCAGAAGATTACATGGCACATCCGCATACACACCGGGGAGAAGCCATACAGCTGCGAGCGGTGTAGTTACACCTGCACAGATCCATCAAGGCTGAAGGTAAGCTCAAAGTTTATATGACAAGATTTTTATTTGAAAGAACTCACTTTAAATGTTTATGGACACGATCCAATGATCATCTTAATTTAGGGTTTTCTCCCCACAACAGCTTTCTACGTCAGCTGGGAGGTGAAGGGGAACATCAAGATGAACCAAGTTATTATTAAATCCAGACTCACAGACTGATTATTATGGTCTTTATGAACTATAATAACAGTGCACTGGATATAATCACTATGCTATCGTATGACATTGAACCAACACAACAGGGTTTATATAAATGGTTCTTTATGTTGGTGTGTTCTCCAATAATCTCTATCACAGCTCCATATGAGGGTTCACCAAGAAGAGAAGAAGTACCTTTGTCCAGAGTGCGGCTACAAATGCAAGTGGGCGACTCAGCTCAAGTATCACATGACCAAGCACACAGGTATCAACAACATATTAAAGTCAGTGATTATACGTGTGTATATACCTGGATGCCAACGTATATTTTATTTTTGTTGCATATGTTTTTGTTTTTTTCCACACTTCATTCACATAACAACATACACAGGAATGCTGAAACAAATTTCCTCCCCCCCACCCAAGTGGGAAATGACGCAAAAAACATTACCTTAGTAGACAATGTATCATATATGATTTAGATGTTTTAGAGGCTTGTCTGAATTATTATATAGTATATATGTATAGTTTTCAGATTCCATGTTGAGAATAAAAATGTATTTGTCCTCACAGGGGAGAAGCCATATGCCTGTGATGAGTGTGAATACCGCACCAACAGAGCGGACGCCCTCCGAGCCCACAGGGACACACAGCACTGCGACCTGCGCCCCTACATCTGCGAGAAATGCGGCAAAGCCTTCAAGACAAGCTTTATACTGAAAACCCACCAGCGGCAGCACAGCGACGACCGTCCGTACACCTGCGGCCTGTGCCACAAGGCCTTCAGGTGGCCGGCGGGCCTCAGACACCACTACCTCTCTCACACCAAACAGCAGCCTTTCTGCTGCCGCCACTGCTCCTACAGAGCCAAGCAGAAGTTCCAGGTGGTCAAGCACCTGCAGAGGCATCACCCAGAGATGTCAGCGGAGCAGGGGGTGATGAGGGACTCTGAGGCCGGCAGCCTCACCTTGAAGGAAGCCCTGCAGGGGGCGCTGGATGAGAGGGCAGCAGAGGCGGTGGGGGAAGAAACAGCCGACCAGCTACAGGAAGTAGTTAAACAGGTCACTTAAAGAGGGAAAGATGACAAGACATGTCACTGTAGAGTGGGCACAGTAGAAATAAAGTGATTTTGCTTGATGTTTTAATGTGAAAAACCAGGGTACGATTAGAATTTGACTTCCTCAAAATGGTTCAGAAAAAATGTAAATTTAGAAGTCTCAATTACTCCTGATGGCAGACGAGAGAATATTTTAGCAAAAAAGGGTATTTAATAATGTTTATATAATGCTGTAGGTCCTGAAAAACGGATGTAATGCCTCACCCCTACTGCTAGGCCTATAGTCACTACTGATTTTCTATCATATTTTAACTTCAGAAATTAGATGTTAGTGAAAAGGGTATTGCATTGTTTTCTATGTGGCATTAAGAAATATGACTTTGAAAAGTCTAATAAAACATATCTGTACATATGGATATTGTATAAATGTGAGAATGGGGATTAAATGGAGTGTTTGCTTCTCCAATGTCTTCAGAGAATTGTTTGTGATGAAGAATTATGCACTAAACAAAGGAACAATGAATTAAGTTAGAATTTCAGGTATATGTGAACTTATTTTATTCAATGGTCCATTCAGACCATCCAGAAACAGGATGCATGTATTTACATGCCTATGTACACATACATTTACATACACAACATACCTTGTGGAGTTTGTCCATTAGCAAATAGAAATCATCTCAATTGTGGATTAGATTGAGATGATGCAAAGCTGTGTATATTTTATTGGTTTATAATAGAGATGCTTGGCTTTTACTCATATTTTCAAACCATACTCTCAGTACTGTTACCTCTTATTTACAGTACATCTAATAGCAAACTGGTGTATTTGGACATTTTAGATATGCAGCAATTATTTACGTCCATCATTTTAAGACAAAGACAATTGAAAATATTTCACTAAATATTTCCAGTATTGCACATATCAAACATAAGTACATTATTAAATGGAGCAGATGTCTAACCCAACATACTGACTCAGTACTGCAGCATGCATTAACAGTTCCAGTCTTGAAACAGGGTCCGCAGCACCTTCAAATTTCTCTGCTTAAGTGGCTTGGAAACATAGCAAAAGCTATTTATTTTATAATGAAAATGTATCAGTGTTAATGTTCCTTTTTTTTGAAAACTGTTGAAAATCAAAGGATCAGAGGTGGATAAAGTTCTCAGAACATTCACAAATACAAAATTAGAAATACTGTCATTAAAAAACACTCAATGAATTGAAAATGTTACTAAGTCTTCCCAGAAAAAATTGACTTTGATATTATACTATAATAATATAGTACAGACTGCATAATGAGTACTTTTATTATATTAGTTGTAGTTCATCGATGTGGAGCCAATTTCAGATACTTTATAGATTAATAGTAAAAGTACTGCATTATATTATATATTAGTGTATTGCCCATTTATTTAATACACTTTATGTAACACTTAACACAGTGCATAACATATTCTTTTTTTAAATAAGAAAATAAACAATTTAAACTGAGAATAATAAAATATATTATTTTATGTCAAATCTTCACCTGAAAAGTAACTAAATCTGCCAAAAAAATGTGGTGGAGTGCAAAGTACAATATTATATAATCACATACAATGGTAAATAGGTAAGTAAGTACAAGTACCTCAAAGTTGTACCTACGTACAGTACTTAAGGGAATGTACTTAGTTCCTTTCCACAACTGCAAATGGCTGATTCTATTGCTGTTATTTTCCCGCCTAATGCTATTAGACATAAAAGGGAGGAAGTGGTAAATATGGCACCACTATGATTGGCAGTTGCTCTATATTTAATAGAAGTAGAGGCACATGCAGATTTCAGTTTCTGGAGACGCTGGGCTCACGACCACCTCCCACTTCATATACTGTGACTTGGCTCCTCCGTGGGAGCTCTGGAAATGCTGATATTGGTGAAGATTGAAGACGGAGGAATCGCTGTTCCATCTTTAGAAAGCAGATGGATGTGACGATATCCTGACAAAGGAAAAAGAAGATTTGAATCATCTTTCATATGAATTTAGGGCATCATGAGTTTTACAGCGGGATATTTCCCAATGAAATGTAGTTGAGTGGAACGATAAAGCAGCATCTGGAAGTAAAGCACAAGTACCTAAATGTTATACTTATCCAGTACTTGAGCAGCTGTACTCAGTTACTGTCTCTGTGTGCATGTCACTCACCTGTTTGGATGCAGGTAAACGGGAGCGTGAATTGTCCCATGAAGTCATTCCTGGAGGCCTTGTCATAGTCCTCCACCACGAAGCGAACCAGGGCCAGCTCAGGCGTGTGGATGATGAAATTTAGAGTTTCATTCCACACCGGGTTAAAACCTGCAAGCAGAGGGCAGCAGAGGAGGGAATATGAATTTATTTATTTCCAAATTTCTTCTTAAACTACGACACACCACGGCTGCCCAACCCTGCACTTGGAGAGCTACTGCACTTTTTCAGGAATTTCCTCACTCAAACACATCTGATTCTAATCATACATTTGTTATCAAGCAGATGAATCTTGTCTTGTTCTGGCTCTAATTTGATCAAAACTACATTGTACGTGCGACTGAATTCAACTTTCATCAAATAACGAAGATAAGGGTTCGCTCACCGTTGTTGTTAATGTGACTGGTCTCTTCTTTGGCCTGGTCCTGTGCTACTCCATAGATCTCCACTCTGACCAGTGGGTCTACAATAGAGCACTCTTTCTGATTCACCTTTGGTAGCTGCTGCCCACTTATCACCTATAAAACACACACACATATACAATATAGAGATATTGTCCATAAAGTGCATAATTTACAGGTTTTCTGCAAAACGTTAACATCTAGCTGTGTGATTTAGTTTCAGAACCTGGATGGATAAGCGGAGTGGTGTGTAGTCTCGCCGCTCCATGGGTTTCTCTGGGCTGAACTGTGTGTTGCCGTCTCTCATGTAGTCGGGTTTGAGAATGTATCCGCAGCAGCCGTTCTGCCTGAAGAGCCCGTCGTTTAGATCCATCTCCAGACCGGCTGTCTGGAAGTTCAAAGCCACTGAGGAGAGGGGAAATAACGCAAATAACTAGGTTTTTACTGTTGTGGCCATATCACATATTTTTCTCAGACACAGGGACTATGTCATCTTCTCAAAATCTCATCAAAAACAGATGGTGCCATTCTATGCCCACATGGCAGGAAGCGTCTGGCCTATCAGAATTGTTCAGCTGCAGGGGGGAATGTTCGGTGGCCCCTGACCTTCCTGCTGGTTGGATGCAATATAATGTCGCAGATTCTACATTTAGCTGTTGTCATAGGAGAAGCAAAATTGTGTTACTGTTTTGTTTTGTGCATTTGCTGTATTACAAGCCTCTTTATTGGTTAGGAAAATCCTGCAGCTAGCTGGCCTCACAAACCTTCACCACAACAATTGCACAGTTTCTCTGAGGCAGCAGCAGCATGGTTTTATAGGGGTTTTTTTATGGTCACAGTTGCTACTAATTTTTTTGGCAAATTAAAATGAGACAATTGCCTGAACTGACAGTTCTGATCAAGTCCAGTTTCATGCCTAAAACTTTAAACTTGATGCTGAAACATTCCATGCAATCAAACCACATTCAAGTCAAACACAACTCCAGTGTATTTTCACTACAGGTAGGTAGCCAAGAAAATATCCTGACATGAAACCGAGAGGACAAACTGTCATGTCTCCTGTGTTCCCACTGCGTCACTGTAGTCCCCAAATATTACAGATTAGTAACTATATTACATTGTTTTGTATAGCAATCAAAGAATGGAGTGAAAGATATTATCTGAATATTTAAGCTGCATTGGCAACAACACCTCTTTGTTCATGCCAATAAAGCTTTTTTAAATTTGCATTTGTAAGGGTTGCAGTGACTTTGCATGTATGTTGTGTAACCAGCAGAGGGCCGTCATCTCACCTATCTGGCAGCCCACATTCCACATCTCCTGGGGGTTGTAGTTGGAAGAGTCGGTGCGGAGGCCGCTGGGGTAAATCCTGCTCAGCTGCTTTGTGTTGTACTGCACAAACTCTGTCCCTGAACACAAGTTTTACAAACATACAGCATGAATACAGAGAAATGTACCAGCTCCTCTAGATTACACTGGCATGACTGCTTCAGATCTCAAGATAGAAAGTGGATAACTATGTTACATGTATAAACGAGGGAGTGACTTTAGGAAAGAAGATTAATGGATGAGTGGGGGAGATTATCGGACAAAAGGAAGTCTGCACATGAAAGGTCAAAGCCAGTGTTCGTGTTACCTGTTTCCTTAGCAAGCCTCTTGGCCTTGGACTCGGAGAACGAGGACATTTCATAGCACTTTTCCTGCACACGTGCATGCTCGAATCCATGGAAGTGTACGCTCTTGCAGTAAACCACTAGGTCTGACAGCTCCATAGACACTTTAGACTTTGATTTCTGAAGAATGGGAGAATTAAATGCACACAATGAGGATAAAGTTGGATAATAATATGTAATACAATATACCTTAAACCTGTCGCTAGAGGTTTTGAAGTTAGAAAAAACACCTTCTAACGTCCCTTTCTTTGCCAGATCAGCAGTAATTAAAGCACTTTGGTTTAATCTGCTCAACAGGGAGATTAGTTTCTGCTGCATTAGGCACTTTATTCATAAATATTAAAAGTCAACACTTTTAGTGTGACTTTCAAGAACAGTAGTGAATAAAACATGTTTACCTGCCAGTTAAATAAAGAACATAGAATTAGCCTAACAAACAAACCTGTTCCCACAGCTAAGAAGAATCACATTGGCTTCTGTTTTTTTTCTCACTTCACTATCTTCTTCTTTGTTCCATATCTTTCTTCTTTCAAATCTCAGTGTTTCCTGTTACTTTGAGTAATCCTTTTTCTTTCACGCTTGTCTCGCCTCGCTGTCTCTCATGTCCCAACCCAATTTCCTGTCCTTTTTTTGTTTATCGCTCTCCATTCATTCCTATCGTGTTTCACTATCGTTTTGATATCATTCCCTGCCGCTGTCCTCTGTCTTTCTTCACTTACACTAAGAAGCATGGTCCAATCAATTTGGAAAAAATAAAGTTGAAGTGCCAACAATCAAGAGCTTCTACCTTCCCGTTTGGGTTGGAGCATTCGGCAGGTAGGTCTTCTGCACACGGACTCTCGGCCAGCTCTTCCTCTTCACTAACATCGTCTGTCATGGTGTCATCCAAACAACCCTCGAGCCCCCCAAGCTTCTTGGCCTTAAGCAAGATTTTCCCCTTCAGTTCCTGTGAAGTGCAAATGAGAACACTGAAGTTTAAGTTACATTAGAACATACATGTTGTTTCAAATGTCAGTAGAAGTCTTAACATTCACTTTGTCTTATTCCTGCAGGGGCTGCTGTAAATGTCCTTAAAGCAGAGCAGATCACTGCCTTTAATACGTACAAACCAGTCTCTGCAAGGCCTTGCAATCACTGCTGTTTCCATGCCCTGCAGCAATGGTTCCTCAATCATCTAAGTTGAACTTGAGTCTATCTTGCCTTTCCTCACCACTGAATCAGCATGTAGCCCCAAGTCAGGCCCTCGGTACCGTGGACTCCAAGGTACTTAAAGCTGCCCCCCCCTTCCTCTTAAAAGGGGCGTAGTTTTTTCCCTGCTTCTTCCCAGAATCCTCCATCAGTTCCTTAGTCGTGCTGACATTCAGAAATAGGTTATTGTCCGGACGCCAGCGGGTCAGGTCCTCCACTTCCTTCAGGTGGACCTTCCCATTGTTATCTGTGATCAGGCCCACCACAGCCCTGTTGTCAGCAAACTTAACGATGGGAAAGAATTAGCTACAAGGTTGTGGTTTCAGGAAGTACATCAGGGGGGTTTTAAAACACCGCTCTGGGCTGCTTCTGATGGTAATGGTGGTTGGGCAGTCAATTGGTCTAACACTTAAATTTAGACTGAACTAGAAAAGCACTCTGACTGGTCAGACCTCCGACAAGCATATTGTGACTCCCGCCCAACATTGTTGTTCCAGGCGTAGTCAAAGTCCACTCGTAGTGTCTTTGGTGTAGTGTGCAAAGAAAACAAGCCACGCATGTGAAGCTATCCCCACCTCAAACAATGGCGCCTGTTTGAAGGTCCATTTACCACAATGTTACCAAACAACCAAAAATTCAAAGTGATACAGAAACCAGGATTTCCCCTAGATCATTGCCAAAATCTAATCATCTGTTCATGGTACCATTCCCAGCATCCGCTGATAATCCAAACAAAACATTTTGAGGTATTTTGCTAACAAACAGATTACTTGGTGGAGGTGAATGCAGCAACAACTACTGGATTATCTTAAGTTTGTCCAGACGTTCATTGTGCCCAGAGGATTAGCTTGATGACTGTGATCATCCTCCGACCTTTTATCTAGTCTAGTGCTACCAGCGGTGTGCTGTCAGATGCAATTTGGCAGCATTTAGCATTAGCATTTAGCAAGTTGTAATGCATTGTGAGAGACGTGAGATATTTTATCCACTGGAAGGGCACCCCAGAGGAAAATTGATCACTTTATCTTGCATGTTGTCTTGTGCCTTGAAGGGCACCGTCATGTTTTATCTACCCGCTTAAAGCATGTGCCAAACTAAAATAAGTTTGTTTAACCTGTGGAGAAGGCAGATGTTGAGGGACCTGCCCGTCCAGCAGGGTGAGCAGTAGTGTGTCACCCAAGATCTGGCGAAGGTGTTGGGCCATGACGTTCTGCTGCTCCACACCACAGTGATTCTCAAGGGACAGGATGACAGGGAAGTCAGACGCCTATCAAAGAGAAAGGAAAGGACACACGACTCTTGAAATGAACAAATGCTTTCCAAAGCCTATTTGATTGTTTTCTGTTTGATTTATATCGAAATTCTGTCCTGAGCTCGAGTGAACAATGTAGCCAACGTCATAACAAATGTTGTAAGAATTTCCACAATTCAAAAAAGAGTTCATCATGTAAAACGCAGTAGGAAAGTTTGAGTAAGATAGCACAGAGGAGTGGAGACACATGAGAAGTTGCTGGTGGGTTTCCATGTAGGTCAATCGGCAGGGGTACATTTGATTCCAGGGGCAGGGAAGGTTACCAACGGCCCCATCTGAGCTTTGTACTTTTCTCGGCACACGCACAAAGACAACTGAGTTCATGATTTGATGTTCGAAGGCTCGGTTCACTGAACACCCCAAAACACATATGTATGTCCCAATCAGCTCTTTTGTAACTAGCCATGCAGCTACTTTTGGTTTGTAGGATTGGGATTCATTTGTGGTTCTCAGAAAATTTCGAAATCTCAACACAGCAATATTTATTTTCAGTAGCTTGACAGGGCTCCTGTTATTAAACCACAAAGAAAACTGTCAACAGTTTTTATTGGGATTACCTCCTCTGTTTTACTGTAAAGTGTGTGGTCAGAAATATTATCTGGTATAGTATAGTATAGTATTCCTGTTATACATAATTCATAAAACATGCTTTGTGTGATTTGGGTGAACAGACCCTTCAAGAGCTCCTTGGAAGCCCCACCTTGAAGGCATATTCCTTGAGGGTTGAAATGACATCTTTGAAGAGGATCTTTGAGGTCCACGTGTGACCATGATACACAACCGGCTCCCCATCGCTGCCGTCCCAACAGTCCACCTCTACACACCGGCAACCCCGCTTCAGAGCCCTGACACACAGAACACACACACACACACACACACAATGCACAATATCAGTGATGACACTTTATTGCACAATTGATTTAATTATTTACCCGAATAGTATTTACACTAAAACTGTTTTATTACAGTATTTATTGTATTGCTATTTATTATATTTTATGTGTTTTTTCCATGTAGTTGTTTTTGATTGTGTAGTTTACTGTACCCTTATACCATAACGGACATTTTTATATATATTGTAAAACATTCACAGCACACCTCCACATAAGACTTATGCTTATCTTATGTGTAATTGTAATTAAATATATTACAATTGCATTTAGAATTCTAATTGAATATGTATCAATAGACTTATATTTCATATTTTATATTATGTGGTATTGTTCATGCTTTAATGTTCACCCTTTATATTTCTTTTTTCAGTTATTATTCATTATGCCCTGTGAGCCTTTTAAGCACAGCCTCAGGAACAATTCACTGAACATTCTCTATGTGCGTGTGACAAAAAATGACTCTGGATCTTTATACCGACAAATAAATGACTTCTGATCTACTTGAGTGTTCCCATAATTCACAGGTAAAAACAAGGCTACTGAGACTTCTTCTTCATCCTCCTAAAACTGTAAAGCTAAAGTTGTGACTCGCTCTCACTGAGAAATTCACTATGTTTTCTTTCAATCTCTCTGGGCAGGTTAAACCATGCACTGACAAAGAATAAATCATCTGTGTGTATGTGTGTGTGTGTGTGTGTGTGTGTGTGTGTGTGTGTGTGTGTGTGTGTGTGTGTGTGGTGTGCAGCAGCAGCTCTCACTGGATGTATGCCTCCAGGCTGCTCTGCCCACGGAGCTGGTCCTCCATCAGGTACGTGTTGTGCGAGGATGAGATGAAGTAGTGGCTGAGTGGCTGGCCCATGTCCTGGTGAAGATCCACGTGTTCGGGTTTAAATATGGAGCCCTCCTGGGAGCACAGATACATCTGGAAGCCATCTAAAGACATGGCGCCCTGTGCCTTGGCTGCAAAGAGGGGATGATATGGAGTTGGCACGGCAGCACAGGCCAGATTTATTTAGCTGTAAAAACTTTGAAGGTCATTCAAATCGTAAATTCTGAATGAAACGTTATTTCGCTGCAGCATTTTTAGATCAAGAGGCCACGTGGTCTAAATTTTTTCAGAGATGCTGGAATAGAAGTCGACTGGAAACAAAGCCATGCACACACTAAATGATGTGTGTCTGGGGATGGTAATGTCAGTGTGTGTGTGTTGGTTCTCCATTTTGATCCAGACCAATTCATTCCTATAGTAAAAACAATAACCACAGATGTTCTATTGACTTCCCTACATTGTCACAAGGACAGTTCAATGATTTCACTATAGTGTGGATTGTGAATTTATGCAGATGTTTAATGTCCTAAAACAATAAACAATAAGCTGATCACTGGACTTTTCATTTAGAATGATGATCGGGTGACATTTTTTAATTTTCTAAATACCTGCACAATTGATTGACATTCTCATTACCTTCAACTATACTTTGCATTGAAAAGTTACCATTTTAATATGCTAAACTTAAAACCCTATATACAAAGCAAAATAATGAATAAACCTTGTGACTGAGAGCAGCTAGGGAGGAGTTTTCTGTCCTTGTTTGTCTGATACAAAGATACGGAAGCAGAGAACATCTGTGACTGCAATTATCTTTTTAATGCTGTTATCTCATTAGTTTGTTATTTTGTTGTCTTGAGATAACAAGCCTTGCTGAAATTTCTTCACGAGAAAACAACTTTTTTTTCCTGCCTGTACAGGAAGGGTTGTTCCTCCCCAATGTAATAAAAAGACTTTGTCACAAAAAAATGTCATAAGAGGAAACAACATTTTGTTTCCTCGAGATCATGTAATCTCTCTTGAGATAAATGCATTGAAAATCATGATCAGTCTCGGCGTCCCTATGAAGAAATGTGACTTTCTTTTAAAATTGGAATTTTTTTTTGTCCTCAAAAATGTAAAAAAGATGACGCCTGATTTTACTACAGGTGCATCACTAGAGGTAAGTAACTTCAAATCAATGACAAAGGCTCGCCTGTACTGCCACGCTTGTTGATATTAGTTCATATCAGGTAAATAATATCAGAAGGCCGACCTCCATAACTTCAGCCATCCACTGAAAAGATATAGTTTGAAGATTCATCCTTGAACTTGGAAATAGCAAATTGGCAATTAAAAATGATTACAACATTTGTTATTTGCTCTCATTTAGTTTTCAGGTAATGCAATATAGCTAAAATAATAACCATTAGTGTGGACCTTTAGTTGATTTTCCTAACTTTTTAAACTAAATATAAAGGTATTTATATTATGTGTATGTCTATATGAACCAGGTGCAAATGATAAAAAGCAATAAAACAAAGTCATACTGAAAGATATTAAATTTACAGTAATATATTAAATCAGCTTATGCACATTCCTGTTATTGAAGTCTTTACCTATTTCCGAGGGCTCATAGCGGTGGATCAGCTCCTGGGCGTGCTGCGTGCTGCTCTCTCCTTCCTGTTGCTCAATCTTCAGGAAATTGTCCAGCTCCTCCAATGTTAACTTCTCCCCATCTCCAGAGTAGTCCTGGAACACCTTCCACACTTCTTCCCTCTGAGTCAGCATCTTGTAGAAAAGCACAAACTCCTCGATTTCCAGAGAGTCACTCTCTGACTTGTCAGCCATCTGCGAACAAAAGGGGAAAGCTTTGTATCTGTTGCACTGTTTAAACAAAGGCTGAGGCAAATAATATGTTTCACATATGTTTGTGTTGGACCCGTAATGCAGCTTTGCGTTTGTTCTATTTTATTCTCCTTTAGTTCACTGTGATTACTGTATAAGTGATGGGGAAACAGGGGAAACCTCTCTTTCATCCCATCAGTGTGACCGCATAATGGATGAATAGAAACATGATTATTCAATATGAACACTGCTGTTATCTTATCTGTCTTTGCTAAGGTAAGATGAACTACTGAACTGTAAATAAATGCATCAGCAAATTGAAGATACACAGAACACTGCACATTGGTTTATTTTTAGCACAAAACATGCAAACACCTCAGCTGCTTAATACAGTTTAATATTCGGCTAAATCAATTCATTTTAGTCTGAGATTGGACATGGAAAATTAAGCAAAACCTTCCTCTGTCCAACAATCTAATCAGAGCAAATCCGCCCAGAAAGCAATAAGGACAGTAGTTTGTCTTTGTGGTCAGTGTGCGACTGAGCCATGAGCAGACAGTCACGGGTTCAGGCCCTGCAGTAGCTACAATTAGTTAATGAAAGCAGCACATTCAAAGGATATAAACATGTCAGGAAATGTGCAAAAATCCTTAATTGGCAAAATCTTACCGTGAAGAGGTGCAGGGCATGCTCTTCATTCATTTCTACATTCATCATCTTCAACAGTTTCCGCACTTCTTTGAAATTCATAATCCCGTCTTTGTTTTTGTCAGCCTTGTGAAACCAGTCCCAGATCCACCTGACAGGATATTGAGGAAAACTCCAGCTGGCATTTAAAGACTCTATTGTTTTTTTTGTTTTGTTTTTTTAAATAGAACAGAACAAATGCACAAAGTCACTTACATAGGACATACTGGAAAACAATAGTCTCTATTAGTCTGAACTGTTCTAACACAAGTAGCGGCCATTTCCATTTACGTTCATTTATTTACCTATTTTGCATTTGTGGATCATGTTTCTTAATCTTAAATTTTAAGTAGTTGAGTGAATAAGTTTCATTCTTCTGATTGAAAAATTATACTCTTGAAATACTTCTAACCAGACTTCACTGGAGCTTCATTTAGTAACACTTCATAAGACATGAAATTGTTACCATGGTAATGCTTTAAATAAAGTGTTACTGTTGTGGCAGCACTTTGTTTAACAGGCAACCTCGACCTTTCATGAATAAAAATGAATGACACTTAATGACATCAGTCATATATGGTTTATGACACTGACATGATGTCATGACAGTGTCATATACCCATTATGGCAGTGTCTTATCAGTCTTATGACACTGGGGATCTCCAACAGTAAAAGGATACTGGTCTAGCCTCTCCTTCGCATCCATGGTTTTAGCCTTGTGGATCAACTTGCGCACCCCCTGGATCCAGGCCCGTGCCTCTTCTGGGGACTCAGCCACGAGATCCAGGTTGCCTTGACGACCGTGAAACACCAGGGTGAAGCAGAGGTCAGCGGGGAACTCCTCGGCGATGCTCAGCAGGACCTCAGACTGGTGACCCTCGCGGACGGCCTCGATCTCGCTCACTGAGACTGGACGTGACGGGAGTGATTCCAGAAGGTGGTCAGTGTTGGGGACTACACCACTAATGGCTAAGCACTCACACACAGACACAGACAGGTGTGTACTTACAGGTGGTGTGGCCCCTCCCCGCCCATCTGGACTTGTAGCAGATAGTCAGGGCGTCCTGCTGGAGACGGAAATGTCTTTGCTTCTTCCATGAACGGGACTTGACCTTCCTCAGGGTGGAGCCCGCTATCATCACCCTGACATCTGGGTCATCTAGGATACCTATGCAGTGTCACATTAAAAAAAATCAAAGATAAAGGTCAAAACGGAACTTAGATGCAACACTATCAGTATTGACAGAGAAGGAAATGGAATGGTCTAGTTGTTATTAATAACTATTTCTAGGTGGGTGAATTCAACCTCTGGGCCATTAATTTTCACAGTGCAAATTCATTACTTTTATGTATATTTAGTCTGGTTGAATAATATTTACTCACGTGAACTTTCGGGATCCATTGCTACTCTTGAGTCATGCCAATGGAAAATTCGCTACTAAAAAGAAGCAGATGTTAGTAAATTCACCCAGATACTTCTTTCTCTGTTTTCCAAACAAAATAGATTTGCAAAAGATTTATTCGTATCCCTTCGTATGCTACCTGAATACAAATGACTTGAAATGACTCGTGACTTATCCGCAGAAGGATTGTAAGGGAATCTGAAAGGAATCTGAATACCAGCTGGAGGAAGAGGTATTGCTACACTTTACCCAAACAGGATTTCCCTGCTGACCCTGGAATATGAAATATGTCCTTTCATCACCTTAAAGAAGAATGTCTGCACTTTTAAAGTGGATCCTTTTCTAAACTTTTAGTGTCTATTAGAATGATCTGAGCAGAAATGTGTGAATTCAGTCTCAGTGTTGAGCAAGGAACCAGCAGTGGAATTTCCAGCTGATGCGCTATAATTGAGGCAGATGGGGCGTGTATGCCCAGCTGGTTTAGAGCAATATTTCTTACTTCTTTCTGGCTCATATTGTTATTATGAAGCAAGGGGTTGATCGTGGAAACTTCCCTAAGCCTCGCGAGAGCCTCATAAGACTCGTGCAAGACCTGTGCTGCAACAGGAAGTCACCTGTGAGTGATCACTGCTGAGGGACAGCTCTAAGGGACCAAGCCAGATGCTGCCAGCTGCTGCTGCTGATTTCTGGAGTCTCTTTTAGCGTGAACGAAACATTCTGATCACAATCTGAGCCTAATGGTGGTGATAATATATTGCTTAGAGGACAAACACAGCTGAGCACACATGGCCTATCAACCTCCATTAAAGCTTGTTGGCTGTGGGCTGCTGGTTGTCTTAGATTAATCTAACACTAAAGGACTGGAAAATCTGTTCCAGCTTGACAAAAAAAATCCTTTATATGAGAAATCCCTATGCTATATATATATATAAAGAATAAAAGAGAGAAGAACTGTTATGTTTAAAGTAGAAAAACTGTGTTGCTCGGCAACTGTCCCTATTAGCTCCCATGGTAGTATTCATTGGTGGAAAGTAACTAATACAATTGAGGCACATGCATATTACATTTACATTTATTTTACAGCTTTAAATCATTTCTAGATTTGAATATTTTACATGAAACGTATATACTTTAATATAATATTGTACACTTTTTTCTTCTTTTTAGGTAAAGCTTCCAAATAATAAGATGCAGTGGACTGCAAATGCCAACTGTTGATGCTAAAGCTACTGCTACTGCTACTGCTTCGTGCTCTAAAGATTATTCAGCATATACATATTGATCCATTTACAACTCTATTGCTCTTTACTATTTCATTAGCTGCAAGGAGACTCGAGGACTGGCAAGTGTATGGCAACCTCTGCAGTCTGTGCACTGGCTATAAAAATCACACACACTCAGCAGTCTGCTCCGCAGTCACTCAAGAAGATTAGAATTTCCGGACTCTTCATGTTGTTAATAAAATTTCGACTGAAACGCACTCTCAAGAAAATGGAGTTTACACAGGCAGTATTTACCAGTCACTAACGTATTTTGGATGAATAGCACTGGGAGTCTGTTAGTGCACTACTGAAATATGTTCCCCACTGGAGTTTTCTGTCAATGCACAGTCTGCTCAATTAATGTAATGTTAATACGCTGCAAATACGGGTCGACAATATCTCTGCTCGCTGTGTCTACGACTAACAAGCTTGATCCAATGGCATAGTCAACACTTACAACAGGTCAGGAGCATCATGCTAGTCCTGCCATATCTGGACAAACCCTTCTAAGCAGCTGGTACCCCCCAGAAAAAGTCCCTAAAGATTACTAGTGTGGATGAGGACTCAGACTTAATGCATTATGACAACCACCCCCGGGCCAGTGCAGCAACAACTGGTCTGTTCCACATGTACACTCACAGTAGTCCAGTTGATCTGAAGGGACTGGTGACCCTCAGCTCAGAATCACAGAGGCTGAGGTCAGCACCAAACCAGGTTTTGCACTTTCCAGGAGTTACACTACGTATAACAGCAGCTTTCTCCACCCTCAATGTGTGAACAACCTGTCCCGTGCTGTCATGGCAAACTTAACATCATGTCGTGTTCCTGTCTATGTGCAGAAACAGAGACTCTAATCCTAAACCTCAAGGATGTTCAAACATACAAAAATAAAAATAAATCATAGTTCATACAGGATGATTCCTACTGACTTTGGTTATCACTTTTCCTTAAAAAAGTATTATTGGTATTATTGATTTTCTAATGAAATTTTGTATCCGTTGTCCGTTGTGTTTTGTTAGGAGATCAAGTGACACAAAAGAAGACAAATCAGCAAAAGCTAATAAATTCCTGCTATCGCTGCTGTTCGCTGATAAATGTGGATCAAACACCTCAGGAAAAGGAAAGTTTACTAGAGGCTGTGTTGCCGTGTTCCCATCTGACATGTAGCCTTTCCTTTTCATTGTCTCCTGAAACAACATGATCTAATCTCGCGTCCCGCGTGTTTCACTAGAAGGTTTATGAGAAAGTCAGACAGTTCTCACCACAGTATGACTGACTGACGTGATGCGTTCACAATTTATTCCTTTATTCCTGCTGAGAACAGAGCGACCATGAAAGCGAGGCTAAGTTACCACAACTATTTACTTCATAAACATAAAATACAAGCTTTTTATCCTATCTTTTCACAGCAGAGTCACGTCAAAGACATGTTTTTTCTTTATTTTCAGCCCAGATCATCTATATTTTAATGATTCAATGGTTTAAAGCTATAATTAGGTCCGATTTTTTTTGTTTTATTTTTAGGTTTGATATGTTGGACTGGAGCTGTCCTTTTGGCAAAATGAGTCACACAAGGCCACTGCTTTAGAAAATTTTCTGACCACACACAAACACAGACTTGACTCACGGGATATCTGACAGGATGGAAATTGGGAATGAACAACTCAGTCATGAAGAGTTGTGTTTTTTATGCTGTGTGCCTCTATAGATATTAGTTTAATTCTATTTAGCCAGTGGAACATTCCCCAGTGCTGTTCAGATATTTAGTCATGACTACTCTCTTTCTGCACTCAATTATGTGAAGAATTCTACAAACTAGTGCCTGCCCAATGAATCCATATAATAACCCCAAACGGCATCTGGGAGGGAGGTTTGTGCAGAATAAATTAGAACCAGAGGCAGAAATACGAGCCGTGAAAAAAGCATCACTTCATGCCTATGCAACTGCAGCAAAAGAAAAAAAAAAAAGAAGAAGAATGACTCACACACAGTACAATTTGTCTTCAATAGGAAAAAGAGTTATATTTACCAAAAGTGCAGATCTTGCCAGGGGATATTATGAGTCAGACATCCAGAGGAGGGTAGACTTTAAGAGACAGCTCTCCCTGTGAAGGCCTCAGGTACTGAGGGTAGAACCCTGGATGACCGGCTTTCCAGAGGGTCCAAGGAGGTGTTTACAGCACGCCGACCCTCTAGCTGGGATTCGGACTCAGGAGTCTGTTCGCCGAGCTCAGTGCCTTAAAGGACTGAGGGCGTCCGCAGGGAAATCTGTCTTAGCCTCCCTTCTCCCCACTCTCCACTCTTGTGAGAAACCTGATTCCCTCCGCTGCTGCATGCTCTCACCCCTCCTCCTCCTCATCCTCCTCCTCCCTCTCTACACCCCCACCAGCCTTCCTTCCTCTGCTGCCACTCCCTCACGCCGCTGTCCCCCGATCCGTCTCTGCAACGGCCCGCCTCGCCTCATTCTTTCTGTCTCCCTCCCTCATCCTTGTTATGATCGTGGATGCTCCGCATGATTTGAAGTGAACGTGTATCGGCACTGATAACACGTGTTGCAATTGAGGGAGAATTGTAGCACCGCTGGGGGAAAAAAAAGCCAATCCATGAAACGTTGAGAAAATTTTTTTTTTTATCCTCCCTGCAGGATTAATCATATGTCAAAAGGCTATCTGCTAGACTTCAGCCAAATCTGATATGTGATGATTTACAATTACAGAGCAAAGGTTGATGGTGTAAAACTAGAAATACTGTTGTACCCATGTTTAGTTAATCAATTTGCAGCCTTTGAATAATAATAATAGAGGACTATACTGTAGAAAGTTTTTTTTATTTAGAATATTATATATTTATATATAAACACACACAGATTTTTTACAATATTTTAGTATTTATTATTTAATAATACATTTTTATTAACATCTTTTCCTGTTTCATATTTCTTTAAATCTTAATCTGTTTTCTCTCTGCTTTTTCTGTTGTTCTCTGTAATTGATTTATTATTATTTAATAACATCTTTTCCTATTTCTTTCAATCTTAATCAATTTATTTGCATTTTCTGTTGTTCTCTGTAATTTATGTATTGTTAATTTGTATAATTCCTTAAAATGCAAATAATAGCAATAATTTATAATTTGTTTTGAACCAGGTTTAAACATAAAACTAAATGCATAAATATCAGCAGCCTATAACCTACACAAAATATACATTACTTTCCCCAGTGTCAGTGTAGGATTCCTAACCCAGTGGACCTAATGTTGTCTTCCATTTAGAGTCTCTCTGGACCAGACCTGTAGTGAATTTAAGTACTAAAAGGTAAAAAAAAAAAAAAAACACACACACACACACACACACACACACACACACACACAGACAGACACACTCAGGAACATTTACTTATAAATGGAAGGCTTGGCCGGAGGTGTTTCCGCCATACATGACGTCCATCTCTGATGTTTTGAGGATAATGGAAGCTATGGCGGGAACAATCTGTTAATGCACCGGTGAAAGGAAAAGTCCAGTCATCAGTGGATTCTGCGTCTGGGAAACTTCTTTATTTGATAAACTTTCTAACCTTTTAGTATAAAGTTATATTTTGCATTTTTTGTTTTTTAAATGGGAAAATGTTATACTTATATACATAGAATCAATTATTATACCTTTGATGGGAATATTGTGGGTTAATGTTGCTTAATTATGATCAAAACCCAAATCTACATCAGAAACAATTACCCTAATTGATAAATTTATGAGAGGCATAAATTATCAGCAGCAATTGCAATTAAAAAAACAATTTATCATTTCATGTGTTTTATCAACTGACATTCATTATTAAGGAATGTATCTTTTAGTTTTGAGAGTTTTCTGCCATATTTTATTTACTATGCATCAAAATAAATTTGAAATACCTAGTCTTCATCTAGCAAGGTTTTTTTCCCCCACAAAGATATAGTTATAGTAAAGCAGGGATTTTAAAATTTCCTCTGTATATGGATTAGTCAGTTCTGTAGCAGACTGATGTCTATAACGTACCAATGCATGTTGAGAAATTATTCAGCCATTTAAACCTTACACATCATAAGCAGGTGGAGAAAATGTATAGATGTAGTTCTTATTTTTACTATGGAGCTTGACCATTTATCACCATGGAGTGAAAACTCTCAAAATCAAAGGATTTTATGATGCAGTATTCGTATACGTAGTCAAAAGGCCAAAACATTATTGCACAAAATTTTTTAAACACTAGAATGAATCAACTTTTATGCTGCTGGCTCCACTGGAGATTAAGAAAATTTTTTGTTAAAATTCCACATCATTCTGTCTTTCCACTGAAGACTGAGAGTACATCTCAAAAGAACAATTACTATACTAATGGGTAGAAACCAGTTTATTTATGACAAACCTGAACAGCTCCAGAAAAACATAAAACTAAACTGATGCATAGATCACTTGGGAGAAAAAGAGACAAAACTAGTCATAAAGAAGATTAAAGTCTCATTTGAAATGCAAGAAGCAAAAACAAAAAAAAGCTTGAAGTGAAATGTTACAGAAACTGACAGCAATAACCCCAAAAATGGGAATAAGAGCAGATGACCAGTATTTTAGAAGGGCTGGTTTATCATTGATACATGTTGACAGATATTCAGATAGACAGTGCAGTCAATTGTACAATAATTTAATATATTTGAATGTTATGTTCTTATTGATGGCTATGACATCATTTAAGCAACATTTATTGTTCAATACCTTAATTGCCATTTTGTTGATGGAATTCATTGTTCTACAATACTGTTAACTGATCTATTATAAAATAGACTTTTTTTTTTAATTTGAGGGATTTTGTCAGCCAATGTGTCATTATTTGATTCCTATTACTTTTGAATATCTGTATTAGTTTCAAAATTCTACTATCTGTGGGGCTCTCAAAAGAAAAGGTGCTGTGATGGCCTCATGTTCAAAAGGTGATGTAACCAGCACACAAAAAAACTATAGAAATTAATCCCTTTAGCCAAAAGCAAAAATATTTTCCTCTATCATCAAGTCCTTCACTGTGCAGACAGTCTTAGCACCAAATTCGGCAAAATACAAAATCTAGACAGTGAAGGGAGTCCATTGGTGTCCAGTGTGAACATGCATCACTGCGGTGCCAGGGGGATGCCTCGAGCATCGGTGACCTGACCCTCCTGCAGGTTCTTGACCAGCTGTGCCAGCCAGCGCTTCGTGGTGGTGTCATCTTTCAACACCTGGGCGAAGGTGCTGTCCTTTAGCTGGTCTGGCAGACACTGACGCAGGGCCTCTCTGGCTCTGAAGGGGAAAAAAACATGTCACAAACTAATGTTTTTACCCTGACACCTTTCCAGGAAACACACACTTTAAGTAGATTGTCTCCACAGTAGCAAGACTTCAATTCAAAATTAAAGTTCTGTTCGTCTGCTCATTATTAACAACCATTCCCATCATAACTTCTTCTCTGAAATGTGCTTTCCTGGCATGCATTATTGATACTGTCTGGTAGGAAAGTGGCTGTAATGGGCTCTACCTTGACTATCAGGCTAATAAACTATACTGGTAAACTCTTGCGTTCCAGCCAGCCCCTCTTACATGTCTGATAAGTGGTTGTTTCCATCATAACATGTTGAACAATAGGATTATTGAATTACCCAACACCGCTCAGATGAATCATATCATTCTCATGCATTTAGTTACTAAAAGTTGGTTTGAATAATTGCCTCATTTATTTAACAGGTAGCCCGAAAGGATGTGTGGTATGAAGTCTCTCCTGCTTTTCCCCTGAAGGCAAGGCTATATAGCACATTTTATACACAAGGCAACTTAATGTGCTTTACATGAAAAATATTCCAAGAACAAAAGTTTAAGGTTTCATTAACCTGCTGATTTTAACAGCCTCCACTCACATAATGTGATCTGCATTTGTAATCAAAATGAAAATTCATTTGTTTTCTTCACATCAATTAGCTAGTCATTAAGCTCCCACAGCCAGAGCGAACAGTTAAATTCCATTTACTTAGTCATCACACGTCTTTTTTGTTTTAATTCTACAGCACCTCCTAGTGGCAGGTCCTTATAAGTACTTCAGCCCCATCCTCTGCTGGTTTCCAGAGTCAAGGCAATAAAGCAAACGTATGGGTGGGGCGTGTCAGGTCTACAGAACTCAGTTAAGTTTTGTTGCTGAACAGGTCCCAAACATTCCCTTGGTACAGTTGCATACAACAACAGTTGCATGAGGGTTTTACGGAAGTGTGACTGCTATTTCACAGAGCCCATCACTCTATTAAAAGCCAAATAAAAAAAAAGGATATATATTGTATATCTGTGCAACATGGATGTACCTGAGATTGTCTGAGAGACGAAGGTAGCACCGAACAACATGCTTCAGCAGACGAGCTGATGGTTCTTTAGACAGCTGCAGCACCATTTTTCCCTGCAAAGAAAAGGAGGTTTAATGTTATGTTTTATCATTGCCAAGTGTCACGCAGAGCAGAGAGACCAGGTAGAGGAGTTATGACATTTGGGCACTTACAAGGATCATGGCTACATGAGAGAAACGTTCATATGTTTGGCAAATATAGGCGAGTCCCGTGTCATCCAACAGGATCTTCTGCAATATGAAGGTAGCAACCTGCAGAACAAAATGAAGTGAAGAATGATAAGATATTACCTGAAGTCCCCAATCTGATTCCTATTATTTTTCAACACAGTAATGAGAAGGAGTTTGATTAGCACTACAGCACTGATTATGATCATAAACCTCCACTTTTAGGGAACTGTTCGAGAAGCAGCCATAATAGTTAAGTACCGTCTTGGAGAGTTCACTGCCTGATTCCATTATACGGAGACACAGTGGAATGATTTCAGTGGTGAGGAGGAAGTTAATCACTTCTTGCTCATCTGTTTTGACCAAGGCACCTGCGGTAAATACAAAAGGACAGCTTAGTGTGTAAACGATGAAGGAAGACACACAATCTGTCATACTACCATAAAATCAAGAAAAAGTAGAAGAGGTTACCTATGACTCCAAGGCTGGTAAGTCTCAGGTACTCAAATGGTCGTGTTTTGCTCACAGTGTGCAGAAAAGGGTAAAGGAAAAGAGGGATGTGAGCGGCAAGGAAGGCAGACCTGGTGAAGACCAAAAAATAGTTAGATTTAATGTCAAAGGAGTTACTTGTAAGCAACTGGACGTTTTCTTGTGGCTTGAAGACGTTTCACCTTCCATTCCAGAAGGCTTCTTCAGTTCTGATGAAGCACTTATTCAGTTCTGAACTGAAAGTGCTCTCACCCCATTATAAAGGGGTAACAGCTTAAGAACATTTTCTAAATGGATCTTATGGAGATTTTTGCCAGTGAATTTTCTGGAATTTTTTAACAAGTTTGGAGTAACAAATCATGCTTGAAATAATGGGGAAAAATATAAATGAGAGGCTACGTTATTCAGGAGCATAAAGTTTCTAAAGAAAGTCTCCCGTAACTTGCAGCAAGAGAAACAAGCCAATGATTATCTGTTATACTGAACGCCTGATCACCTTGTCTCCGGGTGTGAGGCAACACACTGCAGAAGTGCCAGGGCATTGCACACTCTGTTAGACTGGTGAGCTGTGAGCGTAGGTGGGTTTATAGAAGGATAGATGTTCACTATTTCCTAAAAAGAGAAGGAAAATTTAAATATGAAAACGAAGAAAACAGTTCTCGCCAAGGTCAGACAACAGACTAGAGTTACTATATGCTTGAGCTCGGGACCAGATGTGGGGTGTACCTGCAACAGGGCAGCGATGGTGCCACAGGAGTGCCAGAGCATGGGGGCCAGGTCAGGCACAGACTCGCGTTTCTTGCTGAGCTCAAGCAAGGCATTTTCTCTGGTCTCGGGGCTGGACAACTCATTGATCCATTGGTAGATCTTCTCCCGGTCTACCTGGGCCAGGGCTGTGACATTAGTTACAGCCTGTGAAATAAAGAAAAACACTCACTGAAAGACGGTGGTATGAGGGAAGACATCTGTGCTATCTTGCTTAACATAACACAAAATACATATTTTATGAAAACATAAACTGCCGTAATCACAATGACATCAGATAAACTACATCAAGGTAGTCAAAGTATCATAACTGATTTTACACCAGTGAACAGAACCTTGGCATCGCTATAAAGGAATTGGCAGCTCTGTTGAGATCTCACTGTAATTATAATAATGTGTTGTTCACCTACTTATGTCAGTGTCAAAATATCAATTATCTATACTTGAACCATAGAACTTTAAATTTCTGTGGAGATCCGAGAGTTTCCAAATATATCAATGATAGGGTAAATATGAATAAATAGATTCTGAAACACCTAGAAAATATCCTGTTGGTGAAAGTGATCTTAGTTTAAACTATAATTTTGAGGGTTGGAACATGATACAGAATATAGGTGATGCAGATGAGGTTTAATAAAATTACTTACAAAAATTGTGTTCATATGAATACATGACTGGAATCATTCCTCCTGTTCATACTGACTGATTAAAAGAATCCCTTCCAATGAGCTTTTAATGTAAGTGATGGAGAAACAAATTCAGATTCCACAAAATCATTTTGCAGAAAAATGTAGTTAAAAGTTCATCTAATGCTTTTATTAAGTTCCAGAAGTTTCAGATAGTGTTTTAACAGCAAATCCCCCCTTGATGTACATCTATTTAGCTGTTTTGGAATTATAGCAACAAAAATTCTTGTAAAATGTTACTGGAGGGGTGGAGATGACTGAAAAAGCTCACCAGGCCAAGTTTGTGTCACATTTAAGATACTCCCCTGTTACGTTGGTTTAATATGGGCATGAACATTTTCTGAAACCAACCCATTTGCAGTGATGTAAAGTAACCAAGTACATTTACTCAAGTGCTGTACTTTTAATTCTTTGATTTCTACCTGTGCCGTTAAGTGCTGGTCAGTACGAGCAGGAAGAATAGTAACAGAAAGAAAAACGTACTTCATTATTCAGGCACCCGACTGTAGTTTTAAATTGGGTTTGAAATCGTGAACCTGTCCTTTTAAGATTTAGGCGGTTTATGCATTTGGAAATATTATATACTCACTGCTCCTGTAGCCAGCATTCTCTGAAGCTCTTTGTGGTTGTTAAAAACGACTGTATAAACTGTAGTTCTGTATTGTGCTGTGGGAATACTAAATGCGGCTGCAATGAAGCAAAAGTTAGCACAACTAACACGATACGGACAGCTAACCCGAGTTAGCTGCCTGCTAACGCTAAAGGTCTTAACGAATACAATCACCTCCGTGCATATCCTACATTACCATTACAGGCAGCGACATTTCACTAAGATAAAAGTTGTTATTATAAATCGGAAAGAGCTCACAACTGAGAGTTATTTATCGAATAACATAATCCAATGGCGATTTTTTGTTCGGCGGCAGGGTACAATCTAGAAACAAATATTTAACATATCGCGAGAGGACAATCCGACGTGATCTCGCTTGTCATTTCCGTTGTAAATTTTCACATTCCCGCCATCATCGCGCAGCGTTGAGAGGCGTCGTGTGCGGGGTCCACTGTCAACAAGAGACGGACTGGAAGCAGGTGAATGCCGGCAAAACAAACTTTCCTGCCCTCGGAGGACCCTCAGACACCATTCTGTGATTTTAAAGTGTCGAGACACGCGTCCATCTTCGACAGGTAAAGAACCGCGACGCTGTAATCAAACTGGAACACTGTTTTCATCACCAAATTACAATCAGGCAAATTAGCCCGTTAGCCTGCTAGCCGATGTTTCGCTAATGTCGGCCTCCTCCATCCATTCAGCGACATTTACCTGCATCCCAGCTACTATAGAACACCGGCTTTGCTGCTTTTGCACATTTTAAGCGACTGTTTGTCTTGTCAGAGAAACGTCCACATCGCGGTGGTGGCACCTTTGCTCGTCTTTGCTGCCGTTTGATGGTCGGTAAACTCAAGCATTATTGGCTCTTTAATGGCATCGCTAGCGTGCTAACCTAAGCGGCGTGAGTTTCCTCCATAGATTCCAACGCTGTATAACTATTCTACAGAAAAGATCTGCATACACAGTCTATAGTTTTCCCACTTGGAGCGTCAACCAGATGTAACGTTAACATCTGTCTGCGCGCTCTAACTGAGGAGCGACATTGCTTTTGGTTGACTTTGTGAGTTTGTTGTGACTTTCAACAACGAGCCAACGTGGACCATTTAATAGCCTGATTTAGGTTTATTGTTTTTATTGATAATAAGAAATACTTTATCGTGTATCATTTTCTATGTTGTTGAATGCAATCTACACACTTGAGTAAAAGTACTGAAATCTTACCAGAAAGGTTAGTCACCTATGATGAATGTTATAATGAATTCTAAATATGTGACACTTTTGACACTTTTAAAACATCAAAATCTGGGCTGTAAGTTAACTTGAGACTGTTATATTTAGTTGTAATAACTATGTGACGTTGCGTGGTGTGATTGATGTGACAGTTACATGAATGCACAGATGGTTAAGAAATGGGTAGGGATATATATTTTTAAATATACCCCCCTTATTTATATAATAAACGATTTGCAAAATGCAAAAGGAAAGAGAATATATATATATATATATATATATATATATATATATATATATATATATATATACACACACACACCAAACTGTTCAACTGTGTGGAAAAGCGGTTCATAATAGTGGGGAAGTGATTGTATGGGAACAACACAATGCGGTCATGAAGCTTGGCAAAGATGAGGCATGCAAGAGTTAATGCACCAACTATTAGATGGAAACAGCTTTGTTGAAGGAGATCTCTCGTAGCCACATTTAATTCACATGACTGTTAGCTGATTAGGCTGCTAGAGGTGTTCGGTTTGTACCGATTATATTTCTAAAGTGAAATCAATCAGAATAAATTTGATTAACTTTCAAGTGTACAAGCAAATAATTCTTCTTTGTCTTTGCTCCCACAAATGCAAGGAGGAAGTATCAAAACAGAACAAGAGTAAGTCAAAAATGAAATAAACAAAGTAGTACTACAATTTTTAAATTTATACAGAATGGAATATTGTTTTAAAATTGCATATAAAATATTAAATGAAATACTTACTGTTTAAAGGAAACATTGACAAAGAAATTGGAGCTAAACACAATAAATGTGACATTTTTATAACATACAATATATTATTCAGTCCTGATTTCTCAAAATCAACAAAGTTCATCAAGCTTATTAGCCTACTCTATTGTCAACTATACAGAGCAAAGATGTTATGTTAATGAGAAGAACACTGAATGTGTGGAATATAAAAGAGCAAAGTTGTGCAGTTATGCTTGGTAGCATTGATATCAATTTATTATAATTCACTCTGTGTACCCTTGACACTGTGTCTGACACTTAATTCAATTTTGTTTTCCCCTTGTTTAGGATTTGTTTTGTCACAAGTGCCAGCCTCCGCCTGCACCAACTGGATAGTAAGCCATGGCAACCATAGTGCCCAAACTCTCCAGCGGTGGCGCTGTTAAAATCCGCTTTACCAGCATGGACCTGGGCACCACCAGATGGAGAGAAGGAACTTTTGAGATTCTGGAGAAGGACAACAAAATCAACCTCGCTCTGAGATTCAACTGTGGTGGCGCTTCTAAAACTTTTCAGGTATAGTTGGTTTAAATTACTTTGTCTTTCACTCTCTGCAATTTTCTATTATATTATCCTGAGAAACACCTGTCTGAACAACATCTGTCCCATTTGTAGAGTTTTATCGCAGCCTTTATGCTTCTTCCATTATTATCTAAATACAAAAGTCTTATTGAACCCAGGTGATATAGTGGCTGATTGACAATATATGCTGTTTGCCCAACAAAAGGGAGCAATGGCAATCGTTTACCTCTGGATTCTGTTGCTGTCCCTTAACTCTGCCAATAATATTTTAGTTTGAGGAGTTTCCATGGATTTGCAGCTGGAATACTGTGAAATTTACAGAAATGTATGAATCAGTATTTTGTCAGTGAGTTCCTTTTTTCCATGTACGGCTTCAATGTTCACGAAACCCTCCAACACCAAACTGAACAGGGAGCAATTCTCTGTGATGCTACAAATTTTTGCCCCGTTTGGCATTGTGCCAGCTGTTTTGAAATAAACTGATGGTCGACAGCTTATTTGTGCTCAGAACCAGAATCTTATGAACTGAATCTGTTAATTCAAAAACAGATAACGTGATAAATTTGCAGGAGATGGTGCATTAGGGGGAAGGGAACTCTACACTAAAACCGGGTAAATTGGATTATAAAATAAATGTCACCCTTCTCAGCCCATACTTTTTTCCTTCTACCTTTTGTTGGTTACTTTTACGCGTGTTCCTGATTCCAGTCCTAAAAATAAACCAATGTGAGACGGGGACGAGCAAAAAGAATCTTTCGACATCACACACTGTATGATATTATCTCAACAGCAACTGGCAGGGACAGACTCTGACCATCTTGATAACTCATATTATTTGTGATATCCAAATTTTAACTATAGTTTGCTCAACAATTGTAATGAATAAAGTCAAGCTATAGAGACAAGGCATTAAACATCTTGTAGATTTGAAAGTATCTTTCAAAACATCAATACAGTTACATTGATAACATACAATATTATACACAGTCATGCATCGTCCTTGCCTGTAATACCCTTATACATTAATAATGCGTTTAAATCAAAGGATTTTAATTTCAGCATTAAACTTATTCATAGGAAAGGCAATATCACTAGAAAGGAAGATATAAAATATGTATATTTGTGTGGGTCTCTACTCTCTCAAAAACTGATTTACTTCACACTTGGAAGTTGTATTGCTGAGAAAGTGCAGTGTTGAGTGCAAGCTCATTATAAGCAGTACTTTATTAAGAATCATTCAATTTCGACTGGGTGTTTTTTTATTAATATAAACTGTGCAGTTTTACTTGGCTTTATAATACTGTTTTAGTGGCACAGGAAACTCTCAGACCAATTGCATGTGTTGTAAATCATCTGACATGATGCTACTCAGCCAATCAAATCTGTGCATTCCAATAAGCATTAGTCTGATACACACACAGACGGGAGCAATGAGACAAGAGACTACAGTCGAGAAATAAGCTAGTCAGAGAAAAGTAATTTCACATGGAGTGCTCTAAAAAGAGGAATAAAGACTGGGATAACAGGGCTTTTAATTATCAAGAATGGACAGGCATGTTTATTCTTTCCATGGAAGTGGTTTTCCCCATAAACATCTTCTACATAATTCAAAAAGCATTAATCTACAATCTGCAGGGATGGTAGGGGAGGGGTGTATGTCCACAGTAAATGTCTCTGTTGGGCTGCTGGAAACACTGACATCTGTCAACCAGACAATGAGCTGCATTTCTCACACCAAGTACTCTTTCACACACAACACTCTGCTTACTATGTTAATAAGCTAATCTAATAATGTTTATATAACAGATTCTTATGTGATGCCTGACCACGTGACAAATTAAATGTTTTTATCGTTGTTCTGAACATCTTCACTCACTCAAAAGCGAAGTGAGAAGTGAAGAATCCGTCCGTCACAGAGGGGGGGGTGAGAGAGCAAATTTAAGAGTAGTGCTGTACTCGATCAGTCCTGTGAGTCTCTTGTTTGTCATTTTGATGATGGTGACATAACAGCCTAACCAGGCTTCCTTTGCTGAAACAGCCAAATAAATCCAGGTTCATACTATGGCATGCTACAGCTAAGTGATGCACTGGCAAAACAGTCCTGGTGAAACCTGTGTAACACTTGTTTTCCCGTATATGTGTATTCATAAACTATATTGACAGCAAGTCCCAAACATGTACCCAAAAATGGCTCAGGGGAAATATACACACCATTACACCCCTACCTCTATGGACAAACCTTAGAATTTACTCCAACAAGATTAACAAACAAACCTTTATCACATTGCACAACAAATGCGTGTAGGCACTAATTGCCTTTTGTTTGTCGTGCTTCAGTCCAAGGGAGTATTGCAGTATTGAGTGTGAAGTTGTTTGGATGAGTGGGTTATGAGAAAGCTGCAAGCAGCAATACAGGAGGCAGAGTAATTGACAGGCAGGTTTCGACCAGGTGCTGTAGTAGTTAATGAAACCGTGATCATGAACTTTGACTAACTTGAATTGTTTTCTCTGCCTCAGCTTAACCAGAATGTGAAGCAGGTTAGTCAGAATCTGACCCGGATCATATTGACTTTGAAGGACAACAGTGTCATCACCCTGGATAAGTTGCCCACAACTTTGAGTCAGAAGACTAAAGAATACCTGGAAAAGCTGAAGCAGCCAAAGACAAGTAATTGAACCACTCCTTATTTTAAGAACTGTTAATGCTTTATCGATAAATGTGGAAAGATTTAACAGACTGCATTGCTGCTACAGTTCCAACTTGGTGCCTGTGGACCATAATAATTTTTATAAATAGACCGTGAAAATTAAAATATTAAACTGGGGAAAATATAGTTATTTTAACAAGGCCCTAGATAAAGAACACTAGATTAGAAGGTAAAGCACTATACTTTATTTTATTTCTTTAATTTTCTTCTTCTTCTTTGGTCTGGATGTAAGTTGAGATAATTATAAAATATATACAATAAATTTACAATTTTTTGTAGTAAAGAAAAATACTTTTGTCACAACCACAGGCTGAACTAAATAATCGTCTCATTCATGTACCATGTTCTGATTTCTTATTCTTTCTTAATTTATCAGTTTTAAAATCATCCCATGGAAGTGCAAACTTCAGTGTTCTTGGCAATCGCTCTACGAAAAATGAGAGCAATCCTTCAGGGGAGAGACAGGTGAGCAATGCCACAAAACTACATCGGACACGTTTTAATTGAAATAGAAGTGTGTGATTTAATTTCACTTAAATGTCCAGACTCCTAACATATTTCAGACAACACCGAGGCGGCAGAGTGTAGAAGGCCGGGAGGACACAACACCGCGGAAGCCTCTGGGCAGCCCGAGCAGAGCAGCCTCCACTCCCACTCGCACTGGGCTCTCTGAGAACAGGTATAAAGAAATGCATTTATTACGGCCAGTTGTTTTTTTTTTGGGGGGGCCTGTTTTTTAGGCCAAATCAAAGGACCTGGTAGGATTTCATTTCATTGTGATTACATGTGATGAATGTAGATGGGTGGATTGACACAGGTTTGTGGCATGAACTGTTTCTGGTTTTCTTACTTTTTTTTTTTTTTTAGGAGCGAGAAGAGAAAGAGGCTCCTTAACTCTGAAACTGACTTGACTGAGGACTACCCCAAAGAAAATGATTCCTCAAGGTAAAGCCAACACACCCCACTGCTCAGACTGAACTGTATTTGTGCTGGATACACATAAAACGATCTAACTTATGCTGCCTTTTAACACAATCAGTGGTGGAGTTTGTTATGATTTTTATTCTGCGGATCAGATGGTAAGAGAAATAAGGTGGTAAAGTTTCGAAGTTCTATCATATATATATGATAGAACTAGATTCCTATAGTCAAAAAGCAGACCTTTTAAACCTGTATTCCATAGTGTTGCCATATGGCAACACCATGCAATTTTTGTTGAATAGGGCATTACTATTTTAGTCCCAGAATGCAGTGTGATATTCGGCTTCGCTGCAAACAAAGGTTTAGACGTTTTTTGTCAGTCCATGTTTAAAAAAAAAAAAAAAAAAAAAAGGAGCCAAAACAGTATTTCCTGGTCATATATTATTAATTAATTAATTATTTTTTGTCCTTCAAAGCAAAAGACTTTTACAGCTAAACCGTAAAACACAGATTTTAAATAACTGCTTTTTAGTAATATTTAGCCAAAGTAATTATTGCCATATGGCAGAGCTCTACAATAAAATAATTTGAGATGCTCTTTCCACAGTCAATTAACATACTACAACGTTTTCTCAGTAACAACAAGGCCACTTCAGACCCATCCCGGAAGTTTATGCTGAGCTGTAAAGATAAACTGAAGCAGGCAGAGGAGAACAGGAGCTCAGGTAAACCTCCACATTCTCAGCTCAGCAGCAACAGCATCTGTATATAGTGTAACATTTCAATTATCCTCACTTACTTCTGTATTAACTGTTTATACCACTGTTGTACTGGAATCTCGACACATTTTTGTTACTGCTTTGAGATGATTCAGTTTTACTAGAAGCAGGCAAATTCATCTTGTATGTTTACCTTGCCTGCACAATCTCTGGAGATTTACACAATTTACTGTTCCCTTCACTGTTTTAAGTGTTTTAATATAACAGATTTATGCATATTTGATATTCTGTTTCATCACATTTTTCATCTTTCCCCCAGCTCCACTTGGTTCAACTCCTCTTCAGCCAACATCATTTTATGGGAGTCGATCTGTGACTAAAGACTACAGCCAGAGCCACTCTTTTCTGGACAGGTCAGTTTTTCACTTTTCCGTAAGAGGGCAAATCAGTATAATTCTGGTAGCGATTTTTCACTAAGTATGAGAACAGTGTCACTTTATAAGCATGACTGTACAGTTTACGCCTTCAATTTCTGAAGCAAATTGTGGTTTTAAAAATCGGGTATTGTAATTATCCTAGAATTGAATAGCAAAGTTGAAAGTTTAATGGGTTTACAGCTATAGGATATTTGCTAAACCCCCTCAGACCATCCAGTACATCACAGACATCCACAGCCAAGAGAAGCCTCCTGCTGCCCAATCACTCCACTCCTTTCAAGAAGGTTCGCCCCTCTCTGGACTACGGTGGCTGGAACAAGCAGCGGCCCTCCACTCTAGCCCAGGCTCAGCCTCCACTGCAAGGGTAAGAATATTCTAGATAAGCTCTGCTAAATGTGGAACAGCGATTGGATATTATGTATATGAAATTTTGCTATGCCAGCTAACATGCAAAAACAACATGGGAAACGCTGCTTTTGATGTGATGCCTCCTGACAAAAACTTCTCCCGAAGTCAGCTTTGTAGGTCAGTTTTATTAAATTTACATTTACTTGGTTGTAAAATGATATTTAAATGTAGTGGAACTAGGTCTCTGCAACTCTGGAAGTGTTGACAGAGCAACTGATTACAGGGAGTCATCCTGCTGCTTCACATGGCACTCCCATCACAGCTGCATACAGCTGTGTGCAGCAGGGCATATATTTAACCACACCCACCACACAGTTCGCTTGTTCATCAGATCACAAAAATAAATTCACAAACTCTAAAATAAATTGACCCACCATTACAAAAGCATTCAATAAGAGCACCATTCAACAGGAAGAGAAGATATTTTGGTGCATCCTTGTGAGAATTTTAACAATGTTTCAGGGATTTTTTTCTGCCGTCCAATGTGTAATTCTTCCAACTTGTATATCACAGATTTTCCAACCTAGGCAACACTTGCTATATGAACGCCATTCTGCAGTCCCTCTTCAGCCTCCCCTCCTTCTCCAATGACATGCTGAGGCAGGGCATCCCATGGAAGAAGGTGCCCATCAATGCGTTGCTCAGGTACCGTGTACAACTTGACCAGCATCTGTAGATGGAGGCAGGTTATAGGGAGACCGTGTGGTTCGGCAGGTCTAGAGACTTCTTTTTACATGCTCTCATTCTTCCAAATAGCTGCTGTTAAATGAAATACTTAGAACTTGTGATATCAGTCAACCGAATCTCATGCAAGAAATGTGCTCTAAGAATAACCACGACTAATGTATGTAGTCATATTTTTTTGTTGTTGTGTCTTGTTTTTTTTTTACGGATGGTGGTTAAAATTTTTTTTTTTTTTATATACCTGTTGTCTGAATCTTCATTCCTACCAGGCGTTTTGCTCACCTCATGGCCAAGAAGGACGTGGGCTGTCCAGAGACAAAGAAGGACCTCTTGAGGAAAGTGAAGAGTGCCATCTCTTCCACAGCTGAGCGTTTCTCTGGAAACATGCAGAATGTAAGCTCTCTATCGACCACTGACCGCTATTGACTAATGCCACTGAAGAAAGTTTTTCCTCCATAGAATCAGTTTAGGATTAAATGTATTTTATATGTCCATTGGGCTTAAATCTCTGCATGTTTCCATGTTCAACAGGATGCTCATGAGTTCTTGAGCCAGTGTCTAGACCAGCTTAAGGATGATGTGGAGAAAATGAACAAAAGCTGCACAAACGAAGCTGCAGCTTCCTCCTCTACTGCCATGGTTTGCGAAAACGGCCACGAGCCAACGGCACCATCTTTATTGGCCAAGGCGGAGCCTGGTGATGAAGTGGACACCTCCCGCATCTACACCTGTCCCGTGGCGGTCAACATGGAGTTCGAGGTGCAGCACACCATCACATGCAAAGGGTGAGGAGGCCCATTTCCTGCTTGAATGTTTGGATTTTTTTATGTACTTGCTCCACGAGGAAGATGAAAAATGTGATTCCCTACATGATGTGTTGCAGCTGTGGTGAGGTGGTGACAAAGCGAGAGCAGTTCAACGATTTGTCCATCGACCTACCACGCAGAAAGAAAACCCTCCCACTCCGCTCTATCCAGGACTCTCTAGATCTCTTTTTTAGGGTGAGTCTTTTCCACTAACAGTTTCACTTGCTTTACCTTATTTCTGAACACTTTCAACTTGAGATTTTATGTGCTTCTCAATCCCTGCATTAAACAAAAACATGGATATACTATTTTGTAGGATGTAATGACATAAAATTCCTTTGCAGATGGAGGAAATTGAGTACTCGTGTGAGAAGTGCAATGGGAAAGCAGCGACTGTTACACATAAATTCAGCAAACTACCCAGGTATTTGTATATACACTATTCATTGGGAGAAGTTGTCACACCAATAGAAGTTAAATGTACTTTAATCACAGTAGGAAAATTACACACATCTATAAAATTGTAGTTTTCCACAAGGAATAATTCTTTGCAATGCTTGCCAGACATGTACCCATCATTCTCAGAATATAACTTTTTAATCATGGAATAAAAGTCAATAAATAAAATAAAAGTTGATCAAACTGACTATGAAGTGTCAGCCCCGGTTACCATGATTCTAATGGATCTTTTTTCCTTTCAGAGTGCTCATCCTACATCTGAAACGGTACAGCTTTAATGCCCAGCTGTCACTGAACAGCAAGCTGGGCCAGCAGGTGGTGATCCCCCGCTATCTGACCCTGCTGTCTCACTGCACTGAATCCACACGGTCCCCCATCAGTCTCAGCTGGAGTTCCCAAGCCTCCATGTAAGACATCCTAAACACTCCTTGTTATTAAAAACTGTATGTTTTTACTAGAGGATTCGAATGAAATGCTTTGCTTTGTTGTTCTCAAAGGTCCAGAACACTCAAAACATCACAGTCGGTCAACTCCTCCACGGGACCTCTCCGGTAAGTCCTGTTGATTCTGCAACTTTCAAACAATCATGTCAAATGAGGGGAAAAAATAAAATTACTATTGCATTCACATTAAGCAAAGCTCTAACTTTCCAGGTGTGCAGCAATCTGTTCTTGCTCATTGATGAAATATGTGAATAATCTTGTCATTTGGAGCACAAACGGGAAAAAATGCTTAGATTACAGTGTGATTATAAAGTCTTGTATGTATACGTAGGAGGGTTGGAGGGAAGCTGGCCAACTCCAGCTGCGCCTCCATCCTTGTGGATTCTGACTGTGAGGAGGAGATTAGCAGAAAGGTGAACACAAGCCGCAAGCGGCGATTCAGCAGCTGTCTGCCTGACGACGAGGAACGACCAGAAGAGGTCGGCATCTGCTAACAAAGCATTCAATTTCATCGTTCTTTTCCATCCCTGTTCCCTTTTTGACAGTTTTCTGTGTTTTCAGCGGGGAGCAGTGATGGATTCAGCAGACTTCAGTGGTATAAATGATGATGAAATGCTAGCCGCCGTACTGGAGATGAGTCGCCAAGAGGCTGGGCTTCCTGCCGCGCCGCTTGAGGACGAGCAAACCAGCAACCCAGACACAGGCTTCGGGGACACGGATGCCCATGACCAGGCCTATCACACAGAGCTTTTGGACACAGAGAGCAAACAGCCTGCAGGTATACAGTTAGGAAGGAAAAAAACATTCTATCTACAGGTCTTGAAAATCTTAGTTTAATTCAATCAATTATACATTGATGTATAATTCAGCCATCAATGATCTGCTATTTAGCCAGATATGGGTCATGTTAGAACTGTATATTATCAGCAGGTTAATACTGACAATAAATATAAAGTCTATTTTTTTTTCATCGGTCTTTGAATTTTAAAGACGAGGCAGACTAAGTGTGTAAAAGTACCTGAGAAAAGGGTAATGACTTGCGACAGGGACTTCTCTCACTATTATATGTGGCTACAAAGCAATCAATTTACACAAGATTGAAATAGCATATTAACTAAATATTAAAACTTTGCTGACTTGTTTGTGTTGTTGTGATGCAGATGTGCTGGATTCTTTGGACTTGACCATGGATGAGAACAAGGAGAACCAAACTCCAGAGGGTGTGCAGCAGCAGGGGGAGCTGGACTGGGTCCAGCAGTACAGTCTGGACCAAGAGAGAGAGGAGCAGGAGTTACAGCAGGCTCTGGCCCAGAGCCTCCAGGAGCATGTAAGGCCGAAGGCCGGATGACCTCTAACTTTCCTTAAAGAATGGAACTATAGTTTGACACTGTCCTTCATTGTTATATCACAATAATTCCATGAAACCACAACCTGTATCAAATGCAAAGGATAAAATATGAGTAGTTAAAAGTATTTCTTGTGTGCTGGTGTCTCAAAATATATTATATTATTATAGAGAATATAAAATCATGTTCCCTCCCCATCCAATACAGGAAGCCCAAGAGATGAGAGAGGATGATGACCTGAAGAGGGCCACCGAGCTCAGCTTACAAGGTATGAACCAGGATTTTTTTGCTCGTTGAATAACTCGTGGGCCCTCGACACTCCTTGGCCGGCACAGTGCCATACATTATATTGGGTGTCAGCCATAGTTTGTACAGGACAACTAGTAGCTTTGACTCAGAATCTGTTATGATAGTCAAATTTTTATGAGACTCAGAGCTGGACTCAGAGCTGTTTGGAGGTTACAGTTATCGGTAACAATGTCTCCTCCTCACCCAACAGAATTTAATAATTCCTTGCCTGAGCTGTTGTGCTCAGATGATGATTCTGGCAATGAGGACATGCTGGACATGGAATACACTGAAGCAGAGGCTGAGAACCTGAAGAGGAACGCAGAGGTACTGACCCTCCTTCAGATATAAATACCCTTATTGATACTTTGCTTTTGTTTGTTAAAAGATCATAATTCCTTAATATACATTTTATGTTGCAACTTTAGCCAAAGCTAGATTATTCAAATTAGTACACATCCCTAATTAAAACATACTTGGGTTGTAATGGTACACAGACTTCATCCATACTAAACCCTCTAATCCTCAGAGTGGAGACTTGGCCAATTCTTTCAGACTCATCAGTGTCGTCAGTCACATTGGCAGCAGCTCCTCCTCTGGTAAGCACCACTGTTTTTTTGCATCTCTATCATGTAGATTATTTGCCTCTCAATTTGTATGTCAATTAGTGAGTAACAATAAATCGGGGCGGCACGGTGGAGCAGTGGGTAGTGCTGTTGCCTCACAGCAAGAAGGTCGCAGGTTCAAGACCTCCTTGGGCCTGGGTCTGGGACCTTTCTGTGTGGAGTTTGCATGTTCTCCCCGTGTCTGCGTGGGTTTTCACCGGGTACTCCGGCTTCCTCCCACAGTCCAAAAACATGCTCAGGTTAATTGGCAACTCTAAATTGCCCGTAGGTGTGAGTGTGTGAGTGAATGGTGTGTGTGCCCCACGATTGGCTGGCGACCATCTGGGGTGTATCCCTGCCTCTCGCCGTAACGCGCTGGGATAGGCTCCAGCAGACCCCTGCGACCCTAATGAGGAATAAGCAGGTATAGAAAATGAGAGAGAGAGAGAGACAATAAATCGTAAACACCTGAAGTGTCTAGTACAAAACTTGGAGGGCTGAGGAGATACAGCATTAACATGTGAGCTGTATCCTCTGGATTTGGAAAAACTAATATTATTGCTGTTGTAAATGAAGGCATTGTGATCGGTTCTCAGCCAGGTGTAAAATAAAAGAAGAAAATCCACCAAGAAATTTGAATAGTCACTGCACTCCTCTTCCTGTTGGCAAACAAACTGATAATAACTACACATACAATTCTCCCTCCCGAAAAATGAATGACCTATTCACAGCATTCCTTCGTTTGAACTCACCGGCTTTGCCTCTCTAATTTGCATATTGAGATCAGATTACAATAGGGTAGCATTATGATGATAACGGGCACTTCCTGATACCAGGAGCATGTGCTCATTGATCAGATGTCATTATCCAAATCATGTATCCTGATGCAGATCTCATTATAATACTGATTCAAAAATGTACACATCATAAATCCAAATCATACTTCAAAACTTCTTCAACAAAAATCTTGCTTAGCAAGAACACAGATGCATTGACTCAACCAAGATCAAACCTCCTTCACAGTATTTGCCATATCAGAATTAAAATCAATGTAATAAAAATAATTGGTTTTAATGTTTGGCTGCAGTCCATGGTTTTTTTAATACACTTCATACACACTTCAGCCAATATGAAAATACAGTTTCATATTGGCTGACTGGATTTAGTTGTTACACTCCAGATTTAGGTACACAACTGGTCATTGATGGCAATCATCTTATCGATTCTAAACAAAAGGAAATGGATGACAGGCAGTGAAATCACCTAATACCATGACACGACTGCTCTGGCTCGACTGTCCTAATCTTGTTTTCCTGCTCCAGGCCATTACATCAGTGACGTGTATGACATGAAGAAGCAGTCATGGCTGACCTTCAATGACCTGGACGTGTCACGCACACAGGAAGCCACCGTCCAGCGAGACCGGGACCGCAGCGGGTACATCTTCTTCTACATGCACAAGTGAGTTGGCAGAATGCCATGACGGGTGTTTAAATATAAATAAGTCAGTGTTTCCCCTAGGACGTAGTCTACAAGTGTTACTGTAGCATATGAATGAAAATGACTTTTCCTGACCTGCGGGATGTCTTCTGAAAGTGGTGAATACCTCACTGCATATGTTTCGTTTTAGTGAGTGTTCATGTTGAAGGTAATAATGAGATATCTGAAAGACGCTCTTACATGTTATGTCGTGAATCCTCAGGGAAGTGTTTGAGCAGCTGTCTGAAATGGAGCGAGCTGGAGCCAGCAGCACTTCAGAGGTGGGAAGGAACGTCCTGCAGCCTCTCTGAACGCTGCATCTCTGGACACTGTCACACATCAGCAGCTGAACCTCAATTTAGATGGAGCTCTCCTCTGAACAACCTTTAGTACTACTGATGGCCGTCCTTTTTTTTTCTTTTTTCTTTTTTTTTTCCCCTTTTTGGTCGTCTTCAGCCACTTCCCCCCCCCCCCCCACCCCCCTTCTGTAAATCTCTAAATGACAGGCTGCACCTGTAAATACGAACACAGGTCAAAAAAACTGTCAAAGACTCTTTAAGATGCCAGAAAAGCAGTTATAATGTTCAGTGGATCAAATTTTGCCTTCATGTTTTCGGGGCTGGAATTTTTTTTTTTTTCCTGTAAACAGTTTTGTAAAGGTTTTTTTCCCCCCTCTTCTCCTTCTGTTTCTTATACTTCTTTAACTTCAACCTCCCCATTCATACAAACTCACTTCGAAGCTACTATCACACACCCCAGAAGCTACTTGAGCTTCATTGATTGTATGTTTGTCAAACCCTTTATTTCCCATATAAACTAAATAAAGATATATTATATGTTGGATTATAAACTATTATAGAGTTTAGAGGGTTGTTGTAATTAGAGGGTACATTTGGTGCAATATTTATGTTCTGGCACAAACTGGCCAATTCAAATCAGCAATGTCAGGAGCGTGTGGGTTCTTTTCCCAGTTGCTTTTTGTGCTTGAAATATTAACCAATTTGTATGTGTGGCTGTCTCCATACTTTATAGACCTACAAAAAATGAAATCGGGAAGCTCCATGTGTTTTTTTCTACTGAGCTTTTCTCAGTAAAACCCACATTGTTTTGGATTATGAAGACTTGTGCCTCCTAAGAAAACTTTTATAAATGTGTGTTTCAAGCTTTACTTTGAAAGTTGCACAACCTTTTTTGTTTTTGAAAATGTTTG
This sequence comes from Eupleurogrammus muticus, assembly GCA_036785175.1. Lineage (NCBI taxonomy): Eukaryota > Metazoa > Chordata > Actinopteri > Scombriformes > Trichiuridae > Eupleurogrammus > Eupleurogrammus muticus. Next base: position 18,274,260 of record JAYKQN010000001.1, read on the forward strand.
TCAAACCTCAGCAATGGGTAAGTCAGATTTTACTCTTTAAAAAAAAAAAAAGCCAACAGATTTTTCTATTTATTACCGCATCGGGTTGATTCATCTTGGTTGACCCATGAAGATATGCCACGGCAATTAGAAGTCATTAATACTAGACCACCAGGGAAGCTATATATAGTGTAATATCTTATTTCACACCTTTAAGGCCAGTATTCTGTTTGAAACGCCGTTCTGCAAACCCTTCTCACATTGTTCCTGTCAGATGTGCTTGCTTGTTGAATGGAGCAAATGGGATATATTGTTTTATTCCTAAACTGGTTCTAATCTTCAGCTTTTGTACGGCTCTTCTGTGTTAGCACTATAAATTAATTCTCACTTCAAACAGGTAACCAGCCTTTAAACATGCCTACTGAATGTATTCAGATCATATCAAATTATTTCAACTTCCCATAAAATTTGTTCAAAATAGCATTGAAAACCAGATTCAGCCCTTTGTGGTTGTTTTTGGGGAAAGTGTGCATCATTAGCTGGCTTCCTGAATACAGTATTCTGCTGCACCATGGACATTTGCCCACTTATGAAATCAGACAAGTTAATTTTTTTTTCATGTCCACCTGGGAGTTGGTCCTGAAACATGGCAACACCCTGTCCCAGATGCAGTGTAAAGAGGGTACAAAGTATTTGTGAAGTAAGAATGAGCAGCTTTTTCTATCCTTCATACACAACTGACTTCTTCTTAAAGCAGATTTTAATAAAATATTACAGTGAAAGTGCACAGACTTCTTGATTTGATGTGGAAAATACTCTTTAACTCTCACTTCCAGTGTTTCTGTGGAATGCTGTCCACGCAATGGCAGCCGTGTTTCCACTGCCAGGTGTCCATCCGTGTAGGAGTTGAGTAAAACAAACAGTTCATCGATTACAGGAGAGTGTGTATAGGCAATATCCGTAGTGCAGTGTTCACTTTTCAATCTGTAGGGCTAACAGGTGATGCTCTATCACCTGTCCTGGTTACATCTCTTGATCAGTGGCTCCAGGTGTCGCCCTGTGAGTCTGTTGTACTCACTGAGAATGTAGTTTTCCTTCTGTAGCATCTGGAAGCAAATCACCATGGAAAATTAAGGTGGAAAATGGGGAAACAGTTGGTTTATAAATCAAGATGACACAGTCATTTAGGTCATTCAGATATAAAAAATGGAGTCAGTTTCAGAATTTTAACATGTTGCAATTGCAACACATGAGATGAAACCTGATTACAAACCTATGATTCTATTAAGATATACAGTATTTGCTTAATTGCCTCCGAAAGTAAGAGGCCATGCTTAGCTTGGTCATGGTTTTAAAATATATCCCTGTGTTAATTTTCAACTATACAAAATGAAAACTGTCAGATTGATCAGAACAGTTTTCATTCCAACTAGAGCGACATAAGAAGTTCCTATAAAACAACAGAGTAAAGGGGAGAGTGATGTGCTGATTCATGGGATCAGAAACTCATATTGCTTTTGAGACAAATCTCACATACAGTACATATATATAAAATAGCCACATAGCTTTATACCAATAGATGTAAAAGAGAAAAGCTTTTTTGGGACATTTTTATTTTTTCCTGCTATCTAGATTCTTACCTCGGTCCACTCCTCCTCGGTCTCATGCCTGTAGCCCAGCAGGTGACAGATTCCATGTGCAGTGACGACCTAAAACATGAGGGGAAAAGTATAATTAAATAACCCCAGGCCAGTTATTAGTGCCTTTAGTGTATTGACAGATAACAATGACATGTTACTGAAAACTGGGAGGCAATAGTCACAATAAAAGACCAGAAATATTGTACAAATGTACATTGTAATGGTCTGTTTCTGGATCACAGACTAAAAGACAGAGCTACAGCTACTCACGGTGAGGGCTCCATGCAGATCCAGCGACGCCTCCTTACACTGCTTCATCACAAACTCAACCCCCAGGAAAATGTCTCCGAGGTTCAGCTCGTCTCTATGAAGGGAACAAGGCAACCTTCCAGGTCTCAGGTCCTGGAAAAGCAACATACATTTAGTTACAAGGCTGGGAAGTAACGTTAAGTAGTATTTCAAGAGTATGGAGTATGTTTGCTTCTCCTTTCAGTCATACACCACAACAATTTTTACCGCCATTCACCCATGCCCCATCCAAAGTAATTCTTACATGTCCAATCTGTTGAAAACATGTTTTACTCTATACTGTTTTAAAATCAGTCAGTTTCTGTGTAGCCTTCATCCTCTAATAGTCTAAAATCATCCAATATTTTTATACTATTGTGTGATGCAAATCATATTTGCAGTGTTGTAACCTAATCCCTTATTCATTCCTAGTCTTGATTTACCTTGTGACCTTTATAAAGCAAACTAGCTCCAACTCCACCAGCTAAAATAGTTTAAATGCTGCTTTTACGTTAATAATTTCGTCCCAACCTTATTGTCTGCAAAACATATATTGTTGTTACAGTACGTTGAAGTATATCTGGCAGGTAATTTTTAACCTACTTTAATTTAAGTGGGATTATGAATGCAGGATGTTGGCATTGATGCTTTTACTTAGGTAAAACACCGTACTACTTCTTCCAGAAAAGCAGGCAAATGGAAGCATGTGGTAATGATTAATTAAAGGCTTCACTGGCACTTCCTGGGGTTGTAGTTACCTCGTAGAATGGAAACGAGAGCACGTCTGTAGGCACGTTTTTCTTCCTGTAGATGTTATTAATCTGCTGGATCCTCTGGTTGTCCACGCAGATGATGCCCAGGTCAAATTTCTGGACGCCCAGGATGTGTCTCAGCGTGTCCACGTCTTTGCGCAGCCTGGCGCGTCGGAGCGGCACCACCTTTTGGAGATTACGCACCACTACACCCATTATACTAAAACTCACGTTTAAAAAGGCAAAATCGGATATTAAAAAAAAAGAATATTGACTCATAGGCGATCGAACAAAACTAACCCAACCTCCGTCGACGGAGAGTTGCAATAAGTTGAAGCTTGGGAAGAGCGGTTGGCTAGCTTTGTTCAACCATTCCGGGGAAGGCCGAATTCAAGGTGACACGATCAGGCGGTATCAAAATATGACGATAGTTCCCCGAAATCGACGATGAAAAACCATCCCTGTGTTTGTTTGGATATAACAATGTCCCCCAAAGAACCAAACCAACCGTTTCGTTCACGGTTACTCGTTGCTCGACGCTGAAAAACCTCTTCGAGCAATGAATGGTTGCAACGTTGGCGATGACGGAACGAACCACGGCTTCCAGTGGGGAACGAATATTTCGTCGTACCGAACCGGAAGTGTAAATGTGTTTCTTTAGCTTGAAGCAGCTCTATTGATTGTGGCCTGATAACGACTTAAGGGGAGCTTTGTTCGTTTTATTTCTTTATTTTTGTTTATTTTATTAGCCTGTTAAGCGCCCAAATCCGAATTTTATACGGGTTGGCGGCGGTAATGCACCGATTCAGCGTTTGCCAACTTTCAATAAACCAATGAAGAAGATTTTTTTTCTAACTTCCGTCGAAGCAACGCTACACAAACAAGCAGCTAAAACTACCGGGAGAAAACTAACGAACGGTGAGTTTGTCTCGCACCAGAGAGACAGACTGTTGAGACATTTACAGAAGTTGTTTTTTGTTGTGTCACAGTGAGAATTTAAAAGTCTCAGAAACCAACTTCTACTCATGTTCGTGTGTTCGCTTCAGTTTCTTCATGCTTGGCTGTTACCAGTTCAGTTGGTTGGATGTTGGATATTCAGAGATTCAGAGACGCTCGTTCGACTTGTGATATGTCGCTGATTCTTTTAAAGCAACTTGTGATGTCTTGATCATTCGAGGTGTTTATCACAAGGCAGGAAATAATTGAAAGAAAACATGAATGAGCTGATTTAATGTGCATTTTAAGAATTTAACACCCATTTAGCTTGTTATATATGTCGCTGATTCTTTAAAAAACTTGTGGTGTCTTCATTATCATTCGGGGTTTATACCACAAAGCAGAATTAAACAAATAAGTAAATAACAATTTGAGTAGATTTAATGCATTTTATAAATTTAACATTAATTTCACTTGTGATGTATGTCACATGATTTTTAATATAATTACGATCCTGAGATATATACCCTATGATGATTATAAAGACATCACAAGTTTGAAAAGAATCAGTGAAATACATCACATTTAAATGTGTCTTTGAATCTGTTGAATATCCAACATCAAGCCAGTTGAATCACTGAAGCCTTTTAATCTGATAGTGTACAGACCAGCGAGGAAGTGTTGGTGAATCCTTGGATGGACAAATAAAACGCAAAAATCCAGGACCCACCTGTGTTTTACGCCATGAATCCACCCAATCCATTTGGGAGTCCACAAGGTGGAGCTTTCCAGGCGCCGAACCAACAGAAGACCAGCATGTTCCAGTCCTTCGGGCAGCAGATTCTCAGCAATCCGTCTCAAGGCGTAGGCTTCTTCCAGCCGTCGGCTTTTGGCCAGCCGTCCGTGCTGAGCCAGCCTGCCCCCCATGGAAACCCCCTGTTTGGACAGGGCCCCGCCTTCGGTCAGCCGTCCACACAGGCCGCCTCGCTTCCAGGTGCCAATCTCTTCTTTTAAATCATAGCCCTGCAATGAATTTAGTTAAATCAAGCAGTAATTTATATTCCTAGTCCTTATTGTGGTGCTAAACTTAAATGCTTACTTAAAAACAATATCTAAAAAGTTATGGTAAAACCCATGCTTAACTTTACTTCATTTTGGCTAGTAGTTTATAATTTTTGCAAGTGCAACCCTAAATTATTATTGTTTTTTTTTAGGTAGTTTATTTTACTGCATAGATACATTGATTCTGATAATTTTCTTGTATATGTATTTTCTTCTTGACACTCCTTAATGCTGTTAATATTTCCTGTACAGCTGTGTGTATTAATTAACTCACTATGCCTTCCTACAGTGAGCCAGCCTCCAGCCTTTGGGCAGCCCGCAGCCGGGTTGAGCTCCTCCGGCTTTGGTGGCGCTGCACCAGCATTTGGACAGGGCAGTGGAGCCGGCCAGGGTTCCCTCTTTGGGCAGACTCCTGCTTTCGGGCAGCCTTCAGCGTTTGGTCAGGCTGCAGGATTTGCCCAGTCCGCTCCAGGCTTTAGCAAGCCGCCTCCAGCCTATGGTCAGCAGCAGCAGCAGCAGCAACCTTCTTCTGGGTTTGGAAGCTCCCCGATAGTTCCCAGCTCCACCACTACTTTAGGGCCACCTCAGCCCCTGAGTTTTGGACAGTCTGTGTTCGGACAGCCGTCATCGACGAGCGGCACCACCAGTGGGTTTAGCGCGGTCCCGACCCAGAACCCAGGCTTCAGCACGCCCGAATTCAGCTTCAAGCCAGCCAACGAGGCTCTCTTCAAGCCCATCTTCAGCGCCAGCCCTGAACCTACTAAACCACAAACCACCTCGCTGTCCAGCTCACCTTTCTGCAGCGCTGTGCCCCAGACGAGCTCCGGCACCATCGCTGGCTTCTCCCTTCTGACCGGGACTAAGCCAGATCCGCTTGGTTTTAGCTTTTCACAGCCGGCTGCTGCCCCCTCGATTTCCGCGCAGAGCAACCCGCGGACGACGGGCGGCGGCAGTGGCCCCGCCGGCACGCTGCAGTTCACCTTCTCCCAGCCGGCCGCCCCCTCCAGCTCCAACACCAAGGCCTCCACCACGCAGCCCACCACCCCGTCGTCCTTCAGCTTCTCAGCCAAAACCGTACAGCCCCTGGCGGCGCCCGTTTTCGGAGCAACAGAGACCGCTATGGCTGATAAAGGCAGCAGCCTCGAGACCTTAGGGGACACGAATATATTTGCACGGTTTAGTAAAGGCACCAAGCGTAAAGAGGATCCAGACCCCAGCTCTGGCCAGGAGAAGCCTGTCACAGAAGAGGATGCTCCAGCAGAATCAGAGTCCAGGCAACCCCCCAAAAGGCCCCTAATGAGGTCCCGGGGCCCACCAGTGGGTTTGTTTGGCAGGGCAGTGAGTGGGCTGCGAAGAGACGTGCCTAACACACCAAGACGAGAGGCTACCAGGGAGAGTCAGCAGCAGGCGGCGCTTGAGGAAACGGAGAGGGAAGAACAGCAGGCTCCAGATGAAGACCTGACCACCACATTACCTGAGCCACAAGCACTGACCAGGGATGTGCTGGAAAAAACTGTGGAGACGGGTGAGATGTTCTGATCATACATGTTGTTTTACCTGCCTTTTACATTAAAGTTCAGTTCAACATTGTTTTATTTCAATTTTACATTTCTTGAGTCTACAATCAACTGCTGGATGAGTCTTAATGACTTGTCTTCATTTGTTGGAATAATGTAGATTGGTTTAAAGTGTAGAAGGTCTTTAAATTCTTAAATTGTTAAAGCTAGTTGCTAGTACTTATAATAAGTAGATGACCTAGGTGATCTGCAAAAAAAATGCAAACAAATATATTTTTTTGATAATTATGGGGATATTATTTCCTCTTTCTTAATAAGGTCATGTGGTGTAAGTTTGTTCCAGGTAATGCGGTGGTAGTTTGTATTTGTTGGTTGACCCTGCAGGTTAAGGCAATATTTTTTTCATCAACCCTTATATAACTGGTACTGATAATTGTTGTTATCAAATATGCTTAATTTGAAAGTTTCTGCTCTGAAAGTCATGTTTTATTTATTTTTATTTTGACAGAAACACAGACTGAATCTGTCATCTCCATTAATTTAAAGTTAAAATACCAAATTAATTGCAGAAGTATCAACCATCTTATTTTCTGCTGTTTACCCACCACCCCTCTCTAGATCCAGCTAACGATCCAGAACCATGGCTCGAAACCACAACCCCCGAGAAGCGTGATGTACGGCGGGAGAGCTCGGACAGCCTGGGCGGGCTGTCTCCCACCGACTGCACCACCCTCCTGTGCAGGAATATCCCCCCTGGCCTCAACAAGAAGGAAACTATCGAGAGGCACTTTGGTCGTTTCGGCAAAGTGCGCAAGGTGTTCTGCCAGCCTGCGAAAAACATGGCCGTGGTGCACTTTGATGACCATGTGAGTTAACCTGACTTATTCTCACTTTAAAAAGTTCAGCACCCACAGGTTTTTTTGATTTAGCTGGCTTCTTCACAACTGTCGGTTGATTAAAAAAATATCATCTTCAGCTGTGTTTAATTTACACTAGTAGGTCCCATTATTACTCTTCAACAAAAATTAGCTTAAAGTTACACTACTGTTTAAAAGTCACAGTAGTGACTTCTTTCAATGCTGCTGTAGCACTGTGAATGTCTCCACTGTGGGACAATAAAGGAGCTATCTAATCTAATCTAATCTAGTGTAATTTTTATTTTTCAAATGAGTTGCAAAATTAATTATTAAATTAGAATTAATGATCTGTACTAACATAAGTACACAAAGGTTTTTTAATCATCCATTAGCTACCAATGCAAGTAACAAACACAATGTCCCATTAGAACACTGAAGTGATGCCTGCTGGAAATGAGCCTCTATACACCTATGTAGATATTGCATTAAAAAAAAACAGACATTTGTAGCTAGAACATTTACCACATTAACAATGTGTACTAATGACTGCATTTCTTATTAGTTGGATGTTATCTTCATTGAAAAAAAATTGTGCTTTTTCAAAAAAAAACAGACATTTCAAAGTGAACCCAAACTTTAGAATTGTAGTGTAAACTTTTTACTCTGTTAGACACTAGGTTTATTCTACAAATACTAGGGCCACACTAAATGAATTACTTTTTTTAATAATTGGGAAAAAAAATTCAGAACCCTACAAGAATAAAGTTGTAGTTTATGGGAATAAACTCTCATTACAAGAAAGGGAGCCTGTGTTAAAATAAGGAATGTGAGACAGAATATTATCAGGTGTATGACAATTGTTTTTATTCAAAAGAAGGAACTACACAGACTTAGAAAAAGAACTACCGGGACCCTCTTTTGTGGAAGAGGAAATGGCCCTAATACTTTCACACTCGTTATTTTTTAATGATAACACATTCGTTTTGCTTTTTGTTGCTATTAAATATGTATCTAAATATGATCTCTTACAGGTCTCAGCTGCAAAGGCCAAAAAAAGAGGGAAGGTCCTGCACAGACAAGAACTTCTCCTCCTGTGGCAAAGAAAGAAGCAAAGTAAATACAACATATTTCTAAAAACTATCAATATACTGACCTAAATTGTCCTAAGGCTTTCATTTAATATTTGCTTTTATATTTATTGTGTTGTTTTTTGTGCTTTGTGTCCAGAGGACAAAGGGAGCAGACCTGCAGCAGAAAAGGAGACACAGGGACAAGGTCAGGAGTCCAAGGCGGCGGCGGCCTTGCTCAGAAGGCCTCCGTTCAGAGCCGCTGCAGGAAGCGGCGTGGGGCCCTTCAGCCGCAGGTAACAGCCGCACCTGAAGGAAACAATTACTAGAGGTTACAACCTAATTAATTTTAAGCATCGGTAGTTGTTGTCTCAGCTTTTAATGTTTTCTATTGAGGTACGATTATTTAATTTGCCTTCATATTCATCCGATCACTTCTTGTACTATAGTTTGGAGCACCTTAATTATTATCCATGTGTTGCTTCCTGTCAACATGAGATTTGTCTGTTTAACGTTGTTCTTTCTTCCCTGTGCCTCCTAGCTCTCCGGTGAAGAAGTCTCTCCAGTTTGAGTCTGAGTCCCAGAAGGAGAGCAGCACGGAGACACAGAGCTCAGAGCGCCCCATCCCCTCCTCCCTCCTCCCCTTCATGGGCCAGCTGGCCGAGACCGCCGAGGACAAGTACCGCCTCCTGGAGCAGAGAGACAAGATTCTGCGTCAAGGTGGGGCCCATTTAGACCACTTTGCTATTAATGTGGATTCAGTTATTAGTTCTATTAATCTATAAAGCAAGGAGCGTCTGTCAGTCTGTGGCTCCCAAATCTCTCTGATTGTTGTATCAACCTTATCTTTTGGGTAAAGCTTGCACATGGCACGTTTGTCTTTTTCTATGAAATTGCTTGGATGGATAGTCAAAACATCATTATTATCATTAAAACCTATAAATCCCATAGGTGTCCTGTGGTAGTGTAGGGTGTAGTGCGTTTGCCTCATAAGCAGCAGACCCGGGTTTAGAGTTCTCCATCCAATCTATTTACTTTTTTCTAGGAATACAGACATTCTACAGGCACTGCACTAGTTTCACATAACCAGTCATCAGAGACATTCTAAGGGTCTGCGTTGTGTCCTCCCAGGTCGGCCCAAGCGGACAGACCTGGACCTGTCTAAGGTGTTTGTGGGAACATGTCCTGACATGTGTCCAGAGAAGGAGCGGTACATGAGGGAAACACGGAACCAACTCAGCATTTTCGAGGTCATCCCAGACACAGAAATGGTAATGTTTGTAATTTTTTTTAATTTTACTTCAATCAAATCATTTAATCAGTTTTAATCATTTGTAATATGTTGTGTAATATTTAATATATCAATTCATGTAGCATTAATGGATAAAACAGCCGATAATATAAGATAAGTTTACAAATCACAGTGTCACCTCCTGTTCTCGTCCAGGTGGATCACACAGCAGCCATCAAAGAGTACAGCCGCTCCTCAGCCGATCAGGAGGAGCCCCTGCCCCACGAGTTGCGCCCCCTGCCAATACTCAGCATGACCATGGACTACCTTGTGACTCAGATCATGGACGTGAACCACGACAACTACCGGGACTGGTATGACTTTGTCTGGAACAGGACCCGCGGCATCCGCAAGGTAACAGACCAGCTGTAGATAGGCTGCTCCTCACATGAGTAATTAAGATGAATTCCTGTGACTGCCACCAGACATCCCTCTTACTGGTCTAAATGGGTTAAAACTGTCATGTGGTGTAACCCTCAAATCTCAGTATCAGGTAGTTTAACTATCTTAAAAAGGTTTAAAAAAAATGTAAAAAAAAACATACTCTCTACTACTTTTATATTCTAGATGGATTCAATATTTAACATTTCTTTTAGGATTTTTTTGGCAAAGAAAATTATACAAATGGGCTTAAATAACAAGAAACCAACATAAACATAAAAGAGACCTGAATCCTTTGAAAAGTTTTTAAACTTTTTATCTTGTCTCCCATACTTTGTCATTGACCGAAATGGTGGATACTGTGTAGTCATTGTATGTTTAACATTTCAGGTATTTATAGAAGCCACAGATTTACACACATGTAATGATAGAAAATTCTTTGACTTTTGTGGATGCAGGTAAAGTGTGTTTACCCACATCAATGTTTTAGAAAAATAGTATCTGCTCAAAAGAATGGCGTATGTCTAATAGCACAAGGATTGTTTGAGCACATGGGCAGTGTGCAGTCCTGATAATGGGAAGAAGGATTTTTAAATCCTAGCTGTTCAATCTCCTCACCTGCAGGACATCATTCAGCAGCGCCTGTGCTGCCCTGACACCGTGGCTCTCATTGAGAAGTGCACACGCTTCCACGTGCACTGCGCCCATCACCTCTGCGAGGAACACATTTCCTCTTTCGACGCCAAGATAAACAACGAGAACATGACCAAGTGCCTGCAGAGTCTCAAAGAGATGTACGCGGACCTGGCCACGCGCCAGGTGTACTGCCCGCAGGAGGCAGAGTTCCGCCAGTACAGCGTACTGGTTAAACTGGACGATGGGGACATCCTGCGGTCAGTCCTTGATGTCACACACAATGCAGAAAATATCATTAAAATGCATGCATAGCAGTGTTCTTTTTTTTCTCCTGAAGTTTGCACACAGCTGTGAGTGATAAACTATAGGTGATTGCAGATTATTTGATTTCACTATATATATATATATATATACACTTATATGTGTGGGTAAGCCCAAAATGAATCATACCCTATCAAGTACAAGGGATTTCTTAATTTTTTTTTTTCCACTTAAAAATTTGTATTTCACTTCAGTTTTTACCTAAATACGACACAAAAGAAAGTCTTTCAACTATAAAGTGTATATATAAATAAAGATTTCACTCACAAAGCATGCCCTGCCAGGAGCTTTCTATATCAGTCATTTGTTGGATGTGATTTTTTTTTTCCAATCCTTTTATTTACACATTCTAACGAAACATAAATCAATTATTGCTTCAGACTTTTTTGTGTCCTATTTGAGTAAAAACTAAAATGAAATACTAATTTGTAAGTGGGAAAAAATAAAGAAATACCTTTTATATGCCAGGGGTGTAAATCATTTTGAGCTTAAGTGTATATGTATTTAAATTGTAGGGTTGGTGCTTCTGTGAAACTCTTTTCTGCACATAGGGTTGTTTATAGCAAAAATAAATGACGCCATTGTCAACACCTCCATCAGGTCTTTTTTTAAAAAAAGTTTATTTACCATCCACCAGTTTGTTTACTTTCGCCGCATTTTATAATTCTTCCTCTAAACGTCTCGTCTGCACAGAGAGGTCCAACAATTCCGGGACGAGGTGCGCAACTCCGCTGAGGTGAAGTTTGCTGTGCAGGCGTTTGCTGCGGTCAACAACAACAACTTTGTGCGCTTCTTCAAGCTGGTGAAAGGGGCGTCGTACCTGGGCAGCTGTCTGCTTCACAGATACTTCAATCAGGTCAGAAACTGATTCTTCTTTAATAAATGAAGCTAAAACTAAATGAAAATATCAAACTTCAATAAACTTTTTGCATAATTTGCATTTTTTACTGCTATAAGAGGTAAGTCAAATGACTTATAAATATGTTATAATTATTATACATAATATATAATATTCTTATTGTCTTTATAAACTATATTATCCCTAATTGATGTTCCTAACATCTTCTTTATTTTTTGAGATATTTAGCTTTGTTCAGTGATATGAGGATGTAGTATTTTCCAGGTATAAAAAACAATCGACATTATACTACAATGCACAAAACTAAACCTTTGTTTTCAGTATAATACCTTATTATGTATAATGTGTTGTTTAAATTATGGTCAATGGGTCTACAGGTCCGAGCAAAGGCTCTCAAGATCCTGAACGTGGCCCACACGGTGGGTCAGAGGTCATCTACTGCGTTACCAGTTGAGGACATTGTGCGGATGTTAATGTTTCGCAGCGTTGCCGAGGCAACGGACTTCGTCCAGCAGTATGGCCTCAATGTCAACGATGGGTAAGTGACTGATGGTGTATTTAGAAACAAGTAGCTTATACAGTCTAAGTGTTCATCAAAAAAGTTTTCAGTTATTTTAGTGTCATGTGATCTTATGCCCATCTCTTGTATTATATAACTCACATATTTTCTATAGGAATATAGCTGCCGGTTTTGTTGATCAAACATAAGCAAACATGACTGATCTTTTTGTCTTTGACATGTTATACAGGACATTGATTTCAGTGTATCAATATCCATATTTAACCCGCATGAAATATTGCTTAGACCAGAAATGGCTGAAATAATAGATATATTAAAAAAATATGTAGTTTAAGAAAAAGATGTAAATATGGTTTCATGCTATGGAAGTCAAGGTGACTCAATTCGGTTGTTGCACTAGGAATTTTCCATATTTGCATTTGTTGCCATAAGGCAACAAATCTATTTTAGCATATATATAAAAAAAAGTATACCAACGAAATTTAATTGAATGTAAAAAAAATAAATAAATAAAGTTTACTTACCCCAGATAGTGAAAATATTTTTTATTTGTTGAAATTTTCCTTAAATTCTATGACAACAATGCTCACATGTCAGATGTCCATGAGCAAATGCGACTGGCAAAAAGGACATATTGGTCATGTTACCTCATAAATCGTGTTTTTACACCTAACTGTAAAAACATAAATGTTATTACAGATTTTTAGACAAATTAAGATACTTAACTTCACAGTACATAGCTTACTCAGAAAGGAGCCCTAAAATAAATTCATATCGCTGGGAAATTAACAGGTTACACTTAAGTTCACTTAAATTTCACAACAATTTGTTCGCAGTATGGTGGAGCTGAGTCGGATGGCCTATCAGGAGCCAGAGCTGCCTCTTTCTCAGAAGAAGTCCGAGGTCATCCTCAGGAAAAAGGTGTTGCTAACTGGAGAGTTGGTGAACGGAGGCTCGCTGTCTAACCCCCCCCTGCACACCCCAGTCTGCAGCTTCGACTCCCAGAACAGGTTCCGTGGAGAAGCCCCCCTGGCTGAGCCCTCTTCAAGCCAATTTAAAGGTATTTAAACCAACCTGAACATCATCGAAGAATGAGGTATCTACTCTTATCTGTAGGAATCTAGAGCACATGTATCAAACCCGGCTTCTTGTGCGCTCGCACAGATTTGCAGAGTTATTGAGAGATGGTAAAGCAAATAAATGTTTAAACCTAGTAAAATACGCCAATCACGTCTTTGTGTGACTTCAAGGTGCGTTCACATGCACCTCGTTAACTCTGACATCTGTTTTCCATTGGCAACAAAGTGAATTTATTTAACACAGGAAAGTTTCCTTTTGTTCCTTATTTTTCCTTTCGAGACATCTTCCATCACTTTCTTGTTCTTTCACTGCAGTTTGTTTAATATTCAGCATCATAATTCATAGATTGAAATCTATGAAAAAATCCATGAAAAAAATTAATGAAATCTTAATGGTGGTTATTAGCCTAGTCTTGTATACGTCTCTAGATATTTGTGGTGATTTTAATAATTAGATGCTAAAAAAAAGTAAAGTAAATTTTTTACATTGGCATATTTTTAAAATTCAGTTTTCACATTTTGTAACACAGACACAAATTAGTGGCAACTGTCTTGTTACACACATGACAGATTTGTTTTTGTCATTGAAATGTGGCCTGGGATGAAGGTGAGTCACTCCTGATCTAGAGAATTAGTCTAGAATAATAATATCTCTTATTTCCTCATTGCCGTAGCCGTTGCTGCCAAGGTGGAGGTTAAAGCGCCGCCCAGTGCTGAGCCGCTGGCGGAGGCCGTGCCGGTCAGGTCTCCAGATGTTCCAGGCGTGTTCGGGCTGCCCCTGGCTGTGGCCGATGAGACCGGAGAGCCCAGTGAGTCCTATGAAAGCGCGGCTCCTCCAGTAGACGCCCCGCAGCTGCAGCTGTTCCAGCCTGTAGCCCAGCCTCAACCCGTCAAACCACCTTCACCTCCGCCCAAACCTCAGCCTGTGTACAGTGAGGAGGTGAGGAAGATCTTTCTGCTGCTTCTCAGGAGAGTTTCATCCTTACTGAATTTCCTAAACCTGTAGTAACAACAGCTTAAAATCCAAAGATATTTAGTTTGTTATATTAGAAGACAAAAAACAGCTCATTTTTACATTTGAGACTGTGAAACTGTTAAATGTTTGTTAAAACAATTTAGTAATTGGAAATTGAATAACTAATGACAGACATGTTTAGAGATGCATGTAAAATACTTTATATTGAATAATAATTTGTGTCCAATGTGGTTTCTTAATAAAAACAGTTTGAAAGTATCCTTTCAGAACGTTTAAAACGATATCTGCTCCTTCTCCCTCGTTATAAATGTCTAAATTTAAAAATATGCAAATATAGATTTAGTTTCAGGACATTTCCTGCTGGACACAAGATGTCTCCTCCACTGTTAAGTCTATTCTCAGTGATTGTATAATGGAGGCTTCAAGTTTCCACATCACACAGACTGAGAATGTGAATATCAAAATATACTAATGTGTGATGACGCAAATTAAGCTTATAGGCCCCTAAAAATGTAAACTTTAATGAACTTTCAGCAGATACAATTAAAAAGAAAGTTCTAGTACATGCATTATTCTGCGCAGTGAAGCTGGAACATTCAACTGTAGGAACAAGAAGAAAAACCTCACCACCTTGAGTGGTGGGGGACTTAAACTACACAGCCCTTTATTTTCAGCGTCTGTGAGACAATAACTTTGTTGTGCCTGCAGGACATAACAGCCGAACTGGACTGTGTTATTGGAGAAGTGGTTGAAGCAGCAGTGAGGGAGGTAGCCGATGCTGGTGCCAGCTACGCAGCTGCAGCGCTTGCGTGAGTTAAAAAATCATCTTTTATTCATCCTTTTAGTTCTGTACCAGCTGAAATCACACTGTGTGTTTGAATGCACAACATAATGACCCCTCTGATGAAGTGATATCCATAACTCTTGGTCAATATACCTGTCGTTCTACAGGGAGAGCAGCGAGGAGGCAGAGTCTCTACTGAATGAGGTGCTGGGACAAATGTTACACGAGATGTCATTAACTGAGATCCTGCTGGAACGAGAACGTGTCGCTGAGGAGAAACGCAAGCTTGAGGAAGCCAGGTTGGTTCACAGATATTCGAAGGCAGCCTAATGATGATGATCTTATTGATTAAAGCTCATTCAAACCAGCCATTAAGAATAGAGGCTCTTTAACAGAGCTCCAGAGACGAGATGTTATACTATTTTGAAATGATTTTTGGTATTTGAATGCCAAATTGAATTAGAATTATTTGAATATCAAATTTTTTCTCAATCTAAACAATAACACAAGTAGGAGACAATGATGTCATGAAGTAACATGGCATCATGGGGGTTGTCTTCATTTTGCTGCAGTCAGCTTCTAACAGTTTAGATACCTTACTCATTGTTGAGGTGGTTTTTACCATGAAATTAATTATCCTCAGAGGTCTTATTTAAAAATGAATGGAGACGGTGATTAAAATCAACAAAAACACTTAATAAAGCAGTTTCACCCGCAATGCAGTCGGGGGGTGGCGGCAGACATCAGTATTTGGTTTTGGCAAACTTTTAATCTATACTTTTGGTTTTGTAAAAGTTTTCACTCAGATGTTTTCCTCAAAACATAAAATCTCATTGTTTACCATGATATTTCTGTTTTAAAGCAGTCACAACATAATGTAAAGAGAACTGAAATGCAGCAGCAAAGCAGTAGATTTCTTCTGATAAAATATTACTTTGCATATTTTAAAGCAGAAACATTTTCTTTCATTGTGTGTGCGTGTGCGCCAGGAAGCGGCAGGAGCACGAGGCATTCCTGGTCCAGTACAGCTTCTCTCTGTGCACAGAGCTCACCTACGAAGTCATAGATGAGTCCGTCAAGGAGACCGCCGCCGATGAGATCCAGTAAGGACGGAAAACACTAACCAACTGTTAATGTTTCTTTTTAGGTTGTGTTGGTGAAACAAACCCCTACTCCGTCTGACCTTTTTTTTTTTTTCAAGGCAAGCAGTGGATGAGAAAATTCAACGTGTGGCAATATGCACAGAGCAGGTCTGCGCCAGTCTAGTGGAGGAGACTTTGAATGAAGACATCGCTCTGTTGGTTAAGGAAAGCCATGATGTTGAGATGAAGCTTATCCACAAGTACATCAACAGGTAGGACACAGAGAATATGGAAAGCCAGCGAAATAATTAAAGCGTCTTATAAAGAACACTGAACATTTCACTTAAACTACCAATCTGATGGATCACCCTACCAGTTCAGGCAGAGCGAGCTATCCACTGATCATCTATCAGTACAGCCTCCATACAGCGTCTGTGTGTTTGTGGGACTTTTTGTAGGAGCAACCTCAGCTTTTAGATAAAGTTTGTGCATTGCACGATGGGGGATCTTTTTTGTGATATATTTTGGATTAATACATATATGAAGTGTGGTACTTAGGGGCTAACCTACACTGAAACCCCAAGACACATTCACAGACCCTCAGGAAATCCAGACACTGTTGTTTTATGGATGGATACATAAGTTGCTGTGAATATTAAAACAATGTGAAAACACAAAAAGATTTATCATTTCACCCTTTACTACACATACTGTGGTTAACAGCAGCAACATTCAATCCATCTACTTCTGTAGTAGAGTAGAAATAGAAATAGTAGAGTACTAACATTCCCCGTGTCATTACAGTATACAGGAAAAAGTATGAAGTAAGATATTTATCATATGTTCACCAAACATGAAAAATCTACTTAAGGTTCCACTTTTTTTTTATAGAAATACAAACTTGCTACAGGCACTGCACTAGTTTTATTAAAAGATGTAAAGTGAATATGTCAACTAACAAGCATAGGCCAATATAACATAGAAAAGCTTTTAAAAATATTTTATGTACACCTCTTTCTGTCATTACTTTCTATTTATTTTTGTGTGTTTAATTAATTTGTTTGTCACAGTCAGTGATATACCAGTGAATAAAATCCAGTATGTCTATCTAACTCTCACTTTCTTTTCCCCCTCTCGTCCATACAACCAGGTGGCGTGATGTGGTTGCAGTGCGTCGGCAGCTGAAGAGACAGATGAGAGGTTTCCCAGCAGCTCCGTGCTGCGTGGACCCTCGCTTCAAGCTGCAGGCTCTGGCTCCCAGCGCCCCGGCACGGCCCTGCATGGCAGACCTGGCCCGTGGCCTTGTGAACCTGGGAAACGCAGGAACGCTAGCCTTGTCCAGCACCAGGTACTTTGTCCCCACCACACGTTGGGATCTATTTGATGAAAGACATGGGACCTCATCTACATATTTGTCACACTTTCGGATCGATCCCTTTTGTGATTGGTCCATCAGATATAAAAAGCCAGGGCCTATTACTGCTACCAGTAACATGTTCTGTAACTTGTTAAGGTTGTTGAAAATGAGACAAGAAGTGATCCACCAGATGAGAGTCCACCATTACTACCAGCAGCTGCTTGAGTAAGTGACCAGTTCATCACTGTTTTTTTTCCAGTAAGTCCATCTCACAGAACAGCATTTTGATCTCTTTTTGTCTTTCCTTTTTAAACCTGCTGCCAGTGAGATGGTTTGGGCGCCACTCAACCTGCCTGCACTGGTGACAGAAAGCATCCACAATCCCCCTGAGAGAATCTTCTGGAAGGCTGTTCTCCTGCTACCTAGTGACCATGAGAGCGTGGCCAGCCTGGCAGACATGTAAGCAGCTGCATGTCGGGATAGAAAGTTACTTTTTTTTTTTCTTCTGAAAACTGCAGTCTGTCGATGCTGGAAACATTGTTGGTGAGAGTAAATGCACCGTACAGTAAATACCTACACAGACATTCTTCAGCTTGGATTTTAAAGAGCTGCAGGGGAGTTGCAGCACACCTGGAAGTTTGTTGCAGATATGTGGAGCATAAAAAACTGAACGGCCAATACATGATCTTGTCAGATGAATGCATTAAGAAGCTCACAGTCTGTTAAGATAATTTTATAAACAAAGTACCCTTAAAATACAATAAATATGTTCTTTAAGGCACGCTGCTTACACTGTTTGCTTCATTCATTGTGTCCTCTCCTGTCTGTCGTGGCTTCAGGATCCTGTCGGACTGGCTGGAGGTGAAGCTCGGTGGTGGCCAGGAGTCGGAGATCGGGGAACGGCAGCCAGAGGGTGTACTGAGGCCTCTCTGTGTCACCAACACACTACAGCAGAGGGGACAGCGCACTCACAAAGTCCACGTCAGCGTTAAGGTTAGAGCACCGTGTGTGAGACTTTGTCACTTATGAATTGTTATGCAGATAAATATAATATATAATATTTGTTATTTTCCCGGCTGTGCTCGCAGGTGTCCAGAGGGCCACTCTCTGAGGACGGCCTGTCCAAGATGGAGGAGTGCTGTGAGCTCCAGGGGACAGGAGCCCTCGTCATGCTGCTCCCGTCTTTGCCTGCGGTCGAGCCGGAGCAGGAGGAGCAGGATGTGCCCCTGCTGTCAGCCCTGCTGCAGCTCAAACAGCTGCAGCAGGCCAACAGCTGGCACAGCCCGCTGCCTCTGGTCCTGCTGGTGCCGGGGCCCGAGAGGTGCACCGTCAAACTACAGCAGGGTAAATGATAATGAGGAACGATGCCACACATCCTGTGCTGTAACCTTAAAAACCTTGTACCAGATAGTTTGACTGTCTTTAAAAAAAGGTTTTAAAAAATTTAAAACCTGTGCCATCTACTTTTATATTCTAGGTGGACTCAATATAAACACAACTGGACTTTTAAGTGACAAGATACCAACATGAACACAAAATGTACATTTTGATAAATCTGGACATTTTTTTGCAGATGCTATTTATGCATTGTGGCTAAATGACTTATTGAGATATTACGTGTTGACCCCTGTTGTGTGGTACCTTGTCCCTCAGACCTGATGCTGGACGCGCTTTCAAAAGACGGCCTGATATCTGAATACATCATTATGTCCATTCCAGAAAGCACTAATGACCTGCAGGGCTCCAAACAGGTAACAAACATGCACAGAAACGCCCACCACAGGATTGTGTTGTGATTTTGCATTACAGTGATAGTGTGTTTTAAGAAGTTTCATCTTAATCAGTGGTCTTTTAACTCTCTGCGCAATCCCCCGTCCTGCCGTGTACATCTAGCTGAGTCACGCCCTGTGTTGGCTGCTGGCCCGCGCGCCGCCCCCTACGCCCCTCTCCTGTCGGACTCTGCGGCAGCTCGTAGGCGCCGGCCTCAGCCGGGAGTTGAACCCCAGAGTGTGCGCTCACAGACAGGAGCGGGCAGCAGCGGGTCTCCTGTCCCAGGACCCCACGCCAGTCATCCAGCTGTACAACGCTGTCCTGGCTCACATCGCCGAGAGGGTGTCGTCCCGGGACCTCTCCGTCCTCTCCTGGCCGCCAGGCGAGTTCTGCCGGCCCGATAACCGTGACCTTGTCCCTCACCTGGGTTGGAACTCTGCCGCACATCTGACCTGGCTCCACAAAGCCATCCTCAGCCTGCAGCTGCCACAGTGGGATCAATTGGCCAAGACAGGTTAGAAGGACAGAAGTTTTTATTAATAGTTCCAATACTGACTTCTCCTACTGGGGAAAAATAGAGACATAAAGTTGTGAACAAGAGACCATTAACAAAGTTATTTAATTTCCTTTATTATCTTTCCCCTCTAGACTCGTGGTCTGAGCTCTGCACCTCCATCTTTGAATACGCTGCTCAGATGCCAGTGTCACACCTCAGTCAGCCGCTCATAATGTCACGTCTGGAGAACCTTCTGGAAAGTGTCAGACGCCAGTGGTGCAGAACCGCTAGATCCAAGGTAACCTGGAGCGACAGAGAGGAGGACGAGGGTCCCACCTTCAGTCAGATCCCTTGGGAGGACGTGCTGGAGGTTTGCATAGACCACAAGCTTAAAGACTGGCAGTTCTCTGAACCACCTGTCTGTGAAGGTGAGGGTAATATTTGACTGTACAATGACTTTTTTTCCACCTATCATATGATCATATGATGGAAATGGATGCTAATTCTTTTTAAGATGCTGTGACAGAGGATGGGGAGATCCTAGTTTATTTCCCTACAGAAGGGTTGAAGGGCTTTCAGCCACCTGAAGAATGGAGGGAGGCACTGATCCAAACACACAGGGAGAAGCAGGAAGTAAAGAAAGAGTAAGAAGGGCCGAAGGGTCACTTACAGCCTCTTTATTCTAGCTTCATTCATACACACTTGTGTTTGCATTTCCATTCAAGTAACATCACCATGTCCTCCACAGCTCTCCCTCCCGCCATCCCTACTCTCCCTCCATCCTCGCCAGTGCGGGTGCAGCTGCCGGCCCTTCACCCGCCTCGCTGTCCCTCAGACAGAGGTTGTTCAGCAGCAGGGATGACTCCTATGAGGCCCTGACAGCCCCGCTGCACACGTCCTCAGCACTGGAGCTGCTAGCTGAAAAAGTCCTGCGGGACTTGGAAGAGGAGAATGCAGAAAGCAGAAGGTACAGCTACAACAAAAATTTGACTTTAAAAAGAATTAGACATTTTTCTCAGGTCTAAAGAAGTGTTCAAAATAATAGTAGTCCAATGTGGCCATGAAATTTTACAGAATTACTTTTTTTTTTTTTTTTTTTTGTAGAGAAAAAATTATACGATGAACTTTTAAATGACAAGAAACCAGCTTGATAATTGCTTCTTTAAAATCTATCTCTGTATCTATCTTCCTAGTTTTTACTTACATAGGACACAAAAGAAAGGCTGAAGCCATAATTGATTTGTGTTTCGTTACAATGTGTAAATAAACGGAGTGAAAACAAAAAATCACATCCAACATGATATAGAAAGCTCCTGGTAGGGCATGCTTTGCGAGTGAAATCCTTCTTTTTATATACACCCTATAGTTGAAAGACTCTCCCAACTAATTGCCCAGTTGTGCAGCCTTAAGAGTGTGCATATCATGAATGCTGGGTCTTGTTGGTTAGTTTGATAAATTAAAAACATAATAATAATAACCTGGATTAATCTGGCTAGGTGCATTGGGCTGTTATTATTTTGAATATATTGTATGACTGTGGCTGCGGTATCTCTACAGAGGAGATGATTTTATCTGGAATGAGAATCAACCAAAAAAAAAAAATATATATATATATATAGTTCTTGGCACATGTATATTTGTATATTCCTACTCCTTTGTATTTCCCTGCAGGACCACGGAGCAGCTTCAACGTTGGCTGGACGGTGAACCTGTTGACCCCTTGTCCACCCAGACAGCTATTACAAACAAAGCCAAGACTCAAGATGGCGCCCTTACAGAAGTAAGACATCCCCACGCCACTCACTCCGTGATTCAGGGAAATCTAGTATCCAGTCAGTCTAGGAAATCCAGATGCAGAAGTCAGTAGGATGGACAAACCTACCCAGCTTTATACATGAAGATAATTTATCTCGCATATTCTGTAACAAGTTGTAGTAAACCTCATCCTAAAGAAGAAAAGTCAGGTGTTTTCTGTTCGATAAATAAATTTGCATTGTCATCATCTTGACTTTCCAGGATCCGGAACCTGAGGAGTTGGTAAAAGAAGACTGGCCTTGGGCCAAACCTCCTGTATCGCTGGAGTGGAGACTGAAGGAACTCCAGCGACAGATGTTGGCAAACGAAGCAGAAGAAAGAGTCTGCAAACTGAGGATGAGCATGTTGCTGAGCATTGATGATGACTGTTAAAGTCAAATGTTTTTTTTTGTTTTGTTTTTTACATGACAGATGGTTAAAATGAAATAGTGGAGAAATATTGCACTGTACAGTATAAACCATTTCCACTTGATACCAAGTTAAAAGGGTAATAAAAGTTCTATTTTTGTGAGCAGCGTTCTCCGTTCACTTTGCTTTGCGATACATGAAATATCACAAAAGGTTAAAACTGCAACAGGTTGTAGCATTTGAAAAGTGGGTTGACATCTGGAGGTTTTCTCCCCTCATAAAACAATTAGCATATGAATCTATTTTCCTGCATTTCTACATACACCAGGGGCCAGTAACCAATAACAAAATATACATTAATATATATTTAATGTTCTTAATTCTGTAAACCCCCCACAATTATTGTTGAGCACCATGACTGCAACATGTTCTTTAAAGGGTTCATATTTTCACTTTAAATGCAGTGAGAAATGTATGTCTGGCTATTTATGGCACATGAAAACTCATGCCCAAACTTCCATCCCTTAATTAATTAATTTTAAGTAAAGACCTTGAATTAATTAGAAAAGTATCATTTACAACAACTATTCTCTACATTTTGTAAACTTCTATGTGATAGTGTATTTAAAAACATACTTTATCTCTATCTGGTGGTTGCATCAATAACTGAAACGTAAGTGGGGCAATTTTATCATTTATTTATTTATTTAGTTATAGCACATTTCAACAAGACAAAAGTGCTTCATGTAAAACAGAAGTATCGAAGCAGTACAAATGAAAGTTCTTAGAGTAAACAGAAAAGGGAAAAAAATCAGCTAAAATAGAACAGTTCACACATCAATGCCCCAGCATCCCTTATAGATCCATGCTTTATCATCTGAATTGTTTTTGCTTGTTTAACTTTCTTTTTGCAAGAGTTACAAAGGCATTTTTAGAGTTATATTGAGTAAGGCAGGTGGATAAAGGCTCCCAGGTGATCACCGGTCTTCTTTCTTTTCCCCATCAAAGAATTTTCATCTAGTCGGAGTCGCTGCTGCTGCTGCAGGAGCTGCTGGAAGACTACGGCACAACATAAAAAAAAATGCGTGATGACAGCTACCAAAGCCAGATGAACACCTATGAGTCCTCATTAAGTTTGCACAGTGAGAATCAATAGACCACTTGCACCGCTGCATCTTACCCCGTGGCAGTCCTTCCCCTTCTTGTGGCACTTGGCATGCTTGTGGCCGCGCTTGTGCCTGCGCCTGCGTCTGGGCCCGCATCCATGTCCATGTTTCTGGCCACCACCGCCGCCGCAGCCACCGTGTTTGTGGCCGTGGCCGTGTCCGGGGCCTTTGTCACAGCAGCTGCCGCAGCCGCCATGTGAGTGACCCTGGTCGTGGCCACAGCAACCACCATGGTCATGACCGTGGCCGTGGCCGTGGTTTGGGCCTCCACAGCCACCGTGGCCGTGGCCGTGGTTTGGGCCTCCACAGCCACCGTGGCCGTGGCCGTGGTTTGGGCCTCCACAGCCACCATGACCGTGACCGTGGTTATGTCCTGGAAAAAAAAAAGATATATATATATATACATGTATATATGGCAAATGCAAAGATACATTTTGAAGAAATAAGTAAGGGTGAACAAAGAGCAACTGTGTTATTTACCTCGATGAGACATTTCAACTTGAACCCTGAAATTTAGGGAAATTATTGTGAGGAAAAATTAGAAACAAACAAGATGATAAATAATTACCCCACCCTGAATAAACACGCGTCATTACTTTGGTGTGTCTACCTCAGTAAATTATCCTGTCCGAGGCTGGGTGTTTAGAGTCAGAAACATAGTCTGTTTCTAAGGAATTACCTTGTGAGCTTAAAAAAGTTTTAAAAAATAGATAAATAAAAAGGTGATGAGCACTATAGATACTTAGAAGGGAACAAATGATGCCAGAATAAGTCATCAGCCCTCAACATTCTCCATACAGATCATCAGCAGAGATGGGGATGAACTCACCTTGTGCTGAAGAGCAGATCCACGGACTCGGCTGTAATCTGTTGCTCCTTTTATGTGATGCCGCACCTCCACCTGCAGCAGCTTATCAGGGGCAGAGGTCGACTATCGCGGGCGTTGCTCAGTCACATGTAAATGCAGAATCACGCAGATAGCAGTACTCACTGTCAACACTCACTGTCAACATTTATGATGTTGCAGTGTAAGACTCAAACATACCAGGCTAGTAATTTATGGTTCTTTGTCCTTTGTCATGCATATTCAAAAGCCAACCAGTGTGATGTTATCAATCTATAATGAAAAGACTTGTTTGAGCCGTCTGCTTTTTTTTTTTTTTTTTTTACATGCCTACACACATAACTCATGACTCAAAATGCTCTAGATTAGAAGCTGTATTTTTTGTGTGAGTTACTATACAACAATGGACCCAACGAGTGTTTGCTCCCCAAGTCAGGTCGATATTTCTGAGTTTAAGAGTTTAAGTCTTTGGCTTCCCTGATAAAATGAACTGGATCAGTAGAAGAACCCACAACATTTGATATCAACTGTTCTGGGAACAGAAGGGAAAAGGATTAGGTGATGGAGTTAGAATTAAACATGGCCCAATCTTCTTAACATAGTTTCTGACTCTGAAGTAACACAAGAAGTGAGAATTTGGAAAATATTATTATTTATTGCTTATCTGAGCAAATAATTCTAATTGG
The DNA here is from genome assembly GCA_036785175.1 of Eupleurogrammus muticus. Classification (NCBI taxonomy): domain Eukaryota; kingdom Metazoa; phylum Chordata; class Actinopteri; order Scombriformes; family Trichiuridae; genus Eupleurogrammus; species Eupleurogrammus muticus. The sequence continues at coordinate 18,298,769 of JAYKQN010000001.1, forward strand.
CCATTATTATACTAGAAGGTGTATCTTGAAATAATCATTAAATAATCTGTGATGTTTACTTTTGTTTACAAATCAGTTCTTATTAACATTATACAATTTACAAAACAAAATGACGAGTAATAAATCAGTCACTCAGCAACAATTTACAAATCCTGTTGCTGAGCATTGATGATGACTGTTAAAGTCAAATGTTTTTTTTTGTTTTGTTTTTTACATGACAGATGAAATGAAATAGTGGAGAAATATTGCACTGTACAGTATAAACCATTTCCACTTGATACCAAGTTAAAAGGGTAATAAAAGTTCTATTTTTGTGAGCAGCGTTCTCCATTCACTTTGCATTGCGATACATGAAATATCACAAAAGGTTAAAACTGCAACAGGTTGTAGCATTTGAAAAGTGGGTTGACACAAGAATCTGAATGTCGAAAGTCCCTTAAAACCATTGCACAGTGCTGTATAAACACTACTTTTCAAAAGTTTGGGAACACCCATGAAATTAGTTTTTCCATGGAAGGTCACACTTTCATTCATCAAATAAGTTGCAAAATTAAAAGGAAATATAGTTAAGACATTGACAAGGTGAGAAAGAATGATTTTTATTTTAAATTTTATCCTTCAAACTTTGCTTTCGGTAACTTTCCAGTGGCTTTTAATGCAATTATCAAACACAATGTAGCATTAAAACACTGGAGCGATGCTTGCAGGAAATGAGCCTCTATACACCTATTGCAAACCAGACATTTTGGCTAAAATAGTAAATTTTCACATTAACGAGTGTAATTCTGATTTAATGGTATCCTCATTTAAATGTGCTTCTCTTTAAAACATGAGGACATTTCGAAGTGACAATTACTGATCCACCAGGTCACAGCAGGTCACATTTTAGGCCAGTAGGCGAGCCTTGTTATCAGTCACGCTGGAGACTCTGAACAAACAGCAGACAACACACGCTTGACCAGTTACGCGTCTTGTAACTGCTCCACTGCCTGCATCACGTGTCTGTTACACAAATAAACACTCTTTTATATTAACATCAGACACTCCCATGATACGTGAAGGCCTGTCATTACACAATACGCTGAGGACATTTCATACATTCAACTTATTTCAAAACATTCCCAAGCACACCTATGAGTTCAGAAATCCAGGTAAGTAAGTGACAGCAATAATTACACTTAAGGGCAAGAGACCGTCTGTTTCCTCACCGTCCAGCTCAAAAAAATCAAAATTCTTTAAAGAACAAACATTTGGCCTATCAATTTGAGTTAATTAACATCACATGTAGTAAAGAACTCTTTGTGAAAGAATTTGTTTCTAGGTTTGTCTGTGCTTAATATTTACATATGTATATATGTACATTTAATAATGACACCTTCATTAAAAAAATCCATAGAAAAAATCTTTATTCTAAATCAACATAATATGTTAAATTATAAATTACAAAAAGAAGGGACATATATATATATATATATATATATATATATATATATATATATATATATATATATAAGGCAATGCGGACGTACAGTGAATATGTTTTTTAAAATCGCAGCACATTATTGTGCGTGTCCTGGATATCGGCAAATCTTATCACAACATATTTTGAAGGCGTAGCCCTGACAGATGAGCAATGCTGGAATGTTCACGTAGGAGAGAAATTCCTTTTTGTGATGGGTTGCACTCTAAAACAACATCTGAATTGCTAATATGTCCACAGTGTAAATTCATTTTTATTCAGTTTTCTTATCCCGGATGGCCTTTAAAGGGCCTCAAAGCTTGACCTTCCCAGTTAGGAGACTAGAGGGATAAAGCGCTGCGAAGCGGCCGAGGGTCCAGACTGGGAAGACGTTTCTGTACGACGTGTAGCTGATAGCACAGCTCTTGTTGAACACACCTGCAATGTTCTCCTGTGCAGGGCGAAGCACAAAACGTCATACTGTCATTATATTAACTTCACTTTTGTTATATTGTTGCTGGATTAAGTTAAATATAAGTCATTCTAAAGGAATATATTACATAATAGTCACCTGTGGCCAGTCTCCATTGGGCAGCTGCTTGTCTATCAGCAGCTGCACTCCTCTCTCAATGGCCTGCTGGTCAGGATGCCTGGTTACAAACACAAGAGGTTTGAAGAAATTTGAATGTACTAATGCAGTGCCCTATTAGAAAGTCTGTATTCCTATAGAGAAATAGATAGATTGGATGCATGTGATTCTTTTAGGTTTCACACACTGCTCTGCTAACCACATTGTGTGGTAAATAGTGAAGTGATAATAAATCTCTTTTGTGGTTTCACGTTGTTTTAATATCCACAGAAACGTATTTATTCATCCATATGTCCATCCATCTATAGAACAATAGTGGTGGGATGCTTCTGATGGTCTGTGAATGTGTTTTGGAGTATCAGCAAAGTTTTTACTTGTAGTTTTTACGTAAGATGCTGCAGCTGTGCAGTTTGTTGTTTTGGCATTGCCTGTGTTAGCTTAAGGAATAAAGTATCAGCTAAAACAGGAAATTCTTTTCACTATGATAGCCACAGAATCGACACAGGAAGTCAATGGAGGTTTGAGTTTGGGTTTTTTTGTAAAATACATTTTGTGGCATAGACGCAAAGGAATAAAAAACTTCAGCAAAGTCTACTGCTAACATGCAAAAACGCTACCCCACTACACCATCACAGCACACTAATGGGATTTAGTTTCAATGATAATAATGATAATGATGTCTTGATTATCCATACATAGATTTTCACAAAAAAAGACACACACTATCGTGCCATGTGCAAACTATATCTGAAAGTTAAAGTTCACAGACAACCAGTCATTGAGATATGAGAGGAACAGACTGACAGATTCTATTTGCTTTATAGATAGGTGTTAAACTTCTTGGATTCTGCAAACCTATTTAATCTGGACAGGTTCTGCATGTGGCTACTTTACCTGACCGCCATGAGGCCTAACAGAGCCCAGCAGGTGTTGTGTATCTGAGCCGTGCTGCTCTGGACGTAGCAACGCTGCTCACACGACTCAAAGTCCTCCCCCCAGCCTCCGTCAGGCATCTGCCAGTCCAGCAGGAACTGACAGGCGTTCTGCACCTCTACGCATGCGTCCCTGGTACAACAGAATCACTTAGTTAGCAGGGGGGAGTTAATGGAGGGGAAGTTAAAGTGCACATGTTGCGGGACAAAAAGAATCTTTAAACAGCCATCGGTAAAATGTCAAGTGTTCTTACTGATTTTTGTAGATGTGACCCATACAAGCAAAAGCCTCCAGGCCAAACCATGCCCCGTATGTGAAACACACTCCCCAAGACCTGAGAATGAAGCAGTAATTTTAGTGTCTTTTTTCAAGTGTGATCCATTGTTTGGATTTCATATCAGGTAGCAAAACAGCAAATAAAGGCTCACCCTTCCCAGGATCCATCAGGCCTCTGCACCTTCCTGCAGTATTCCAGTCCTTCTCTTAGAGTTGACCTAAAGAAGAAATAAGTAAAGAATCAATGGTTCATCCATGATCAACGAGAAAAACAAGACATATTTTTACTAAGAACAACTTTATGTGTCACCGTTTTTAGTATGGATTCCTCTGAAATTAATCTTTCTATATACACGTAAGGAGTGTGAATGAGGTATTGCTTGTGTCATTGGGACAGACTTTAGGTTGAAATAGTAGCACAGTCGGAACCTGAGTCCTTTTTAGGGAAAAAATCAACTCTCCATGATGTAGATCATTAAATTTTTTTTATCATAGTTACAGTAGTGACAGAAACTGTGTGTGCATGTGTGTGTGTGTGTGTGTGTGTGCACATGTGCGTGTGTGTAGTGTTATTTGGTTACTCACCTTATCTCCTCAGTGCGGTATTCAGGATGGGCCTTCTGGAAGTGCTGCAGAGCCTGCATTACTGCTGATGTACACTCCACATAGGTGTAATCTATCATGATGTCACCTGTGTGTGTGTGTGTGTGTGTGTGTGTGTGTGTGTGTGTGTGTGTGTGTGTGTGTGAGAGAGAGAGAGAAAGAAAGAGAGAGAGCGCATAGTCATGCTAAGTATAACTAATATTCTTTGCAAAATATACAATAGCATATATAACATATCCAGAGTACAGTGAAAGATATTTCCCAGCCATTAACTGCTGTTGACATAATAAAATTCAAATATCAGGCAACAGACTCACCAAACACCTCAGAGGGGTTGAGTAGCTCCAGAAGTTTCCCTCCTCTCTTAGTTTCATACGTGGCAAATCCACCGTCTGAGTTTCTCATGCTCAGCAACTATAAGGAGAACAACACACGGTGAAAGAATACAGCAGCTATTGTTCAGTCGTTGTTCAGTTCACTTCATTGCTTTCCTGTGTGCAGACTCACCACATTGACAGCATCATAGAGGCGCTGTGGGGGGATCGGCTGGCTGATGGAGGGGCACAGCTCCTGCAGCAGCATCACTGACTTCAGGCCCTCGGCTGTGCAGTCGGCTACGATCCAGCCGCAGTCACGGGTGCTGAAGGGGAAACCTCCCTGACAGAAAACCACAAACAAGTCATGCATCAGGTATTTGGCATTTTAGTCTTATTGAAGAGGTTGAAAGGTGTTCATGTGTGATGTTAGTTTTACCTTGTTCATCTGTCTGTAGTACTTCTGATATTCAGGAGGATTATCAGGAATCTGTTTTTTTTTAAATAAAAGACCATGTCAATATAGGCACAGGATGAGGTTTTCGGAAGTAGACTCGTGTGCAGCAGGGGGTCGTACCTGTGTGAGGGCGAGGAACTGATGGGCATCTCGGAGGCTCTCAGCTAGTCTGGGATTATTCTGGGCTCCTGCCTGGAGGAAAACCAGTAAAACAACTTCCTATAATCAGACAATTGACACATTTCAATCAGGACAAAAGTACCAACTACAGAAAAAACACCTCTAATCAAGATGATAATGATAATACAACATTTACATTCTTGTCAGGGGAGAAAGAAGCTTCTTATCACACATGTATTAAGTTTCTCTTCGAAGCAGCCGGGGTTGGGTTTAGATTACCTCAAGGAACGCTTGTACAGCAAAGCAGGTGTCCCAGAGTTGAGATCCATTGGTCCCCTGTGCACAACAAAAGGAGAACTGGTGAAATGTCTTCACTGAATAAATAATATCACTAAGCACAAAATACAAAGTATAGAAGCAGTAAGTAAAGTATACGAATGTGAAATAATAATTTAGCAATTGTTAAAGTCCATTCATCCGTTTCGCGCTGCTTATCTGCACCTAAACTGGCTCCTCTGCATTCCCTAAAGTTGAACCATGACTTTCCTTTTTAAAGCTAAGCTTATCTCGCGTGTGCTGTCACTCAACAGAGTGGAGATCAATTTCTCACCTGCATTTTGAAGCCATCCAATCCCAACCTGGCACATGGAGAACTAGGTTAGTTTGTCAGAATACATTTTATTATTTATTACTACTGAATTACTGAGAATATACTAATACTTTAAATTTAAATTTCTAATACTGCTTTTTTTAGGCATGATATATCAGAAGTGCTTCACAAGAGCTTTTCTTTAATGCCAAATTATGATGGATGATGGAACATGAGTTTGGTTGGTTGTGGGTTATGTGTTTAGACAGAGGCTGACTGACCACAGGTAGTCTGGGATCCTGGACACGTGCTCCTGAAAGGCCGGAGAGGACGGACCATCCACATACCAGCGGACCAGCATGTTGATCGTCTTGGAGATCTGCAGAGCAAAGCCAGTACTTTATAACAGCATACATTTTATATTAATTAATATTTGTCTGTGCATAGTAAAAAAAATCTATTGCTCTATTCAATATGCATTCAGATATACAGTATCAGACAAAAGTTTTCATTCCTTTGAATGAGGGAAATATGTCCAAACCTTGGACATGTACTGTATGTGTTATATTACCGGTCCAATGCTGATACATTTGGTGAAGCGGTCGTCAGCCTGGATGTGATCGTACAGCTCCCTGACAGCCATTGCTCTCAGGGTGGTGCTGTGGTGGGCTTCATACACGTTCAACACAGCTGCAGGGCAACAGGAGCACAGGTCACGAGGTCAGGTGACATAACAAGAAAAACGCCTCGCTTCTTTTTTTATCGTTGCACCGTTTCACAACGAGGTCCGGACGCCTTCATGTTATTGCGCTGTGTTGCTATGACTTACTGTAGGCTACGCTGAGCAGTCTGCTATGAGGTGTGTATATGTCACATGCTGCCACGTTGTTCCTTTGAGCTGGCCAGTGAATGGTGGCATAGTCCTGGACATAAAGCTCCTACAGAACAGAGCGGGAGATTCAGTACATACTTATGTATTGCATGTGTTTCTAGGTCCCATATCATAGAATTTAGAAATGTCCTTATTTGTGAAAGAAAAGCACTGTTTTTCAATAACGACACAATTAAACTAATCAGAAATACACAAATAAATGACTATTCTAACTGCAAATGTCTGGTTGTTAATGCAATATCTACATAGGTGTATAGAGGCTCATCACTCCAGTAAGTAGAAAAGTCATTATTTCTAACCTTGTTAATGTCTTCCCTATATTTTTTTTAGAAAATTTGCAATTTGCATTTGATAAATAAAGGTGTGACTGTTCATGGAAAACACAAATGTTTTTTACAGGTCCAGAGAAAAGCCTAAGAGAGGAGATGTAAAACTATATTCAGAAAATCTTTGGTTCTTATCCTGTTATTAGGGGTTGTCACAACTACAAATCGAACCCAGGAAAAGTGTTAAATATGTTGCCACATTGACCACAGATAGAAAAACATTAAATGCACCCAGGAATAAAAAGTACAGTGCTCAACATCCCTCCGGTTTTATTTCTGACGCCTGGCTGTAAGTGTGTCTCCAGCACCTGTCTGAGGCTGAGAACCAGCGAGTCCTCCTCGGCTGCCAGCCTGACAGCATAGCAGTAGCTCATGGGGAGGTAGACCTGGCGGCAGTGGCACCACAGGGTAGACGGGTGGGCGGGCATCCAGGAGGGGAACAGCCTGGAACAGACAGAAACACAAATAGCACCTCTGAAGTGAAGCCAAACAACAAATGTTCCCACTGTTAAAACTGTTGTGACTCAGTGACAAAGACACAAACAATGATTCAGTCTGTGTCCTGGTGCAACATTATCTTGTTGTCTCTGATCTCAGCTGAGAACCTGAAGCTTCTTCACTATAATTATAGAAAATATGTCTTATGGGGACATTTAGAGAAACTTTCCACTTTCATCCTTCCATCCATACACTATTTTACACATTAACACTAGAAGTCCCAGCATTTTTCCTCAACCTTTCAACTGTAGGAGGGGCACTTTAAACTCAGCACCACAGTGACATCTGGTGGTTTGCAGAAGCAGCTTGTTAAGACTGGGGCTGAAAGACTGATTACCTCCACCAAGGTGAGCTTTTAGCTGGCGTCTGTTTGTTAGCAAAATACCTCAAAAACTTTTGGCTGCATTTTTGTCAAATTTTCAGAAAACATTATATATGGTAAGTTGAACAGATGACTACATTTTGGTAATGTAGTTGTGTCTGGATCACTTAAATTTGTTGTTTGGTAACATTGCATTACGTGTACCTTTTAACAGGCTCCGTCATTTGGGGCCACCCTGTGTAATAGCTTACATCTGCATGGCTTATTTTCTTTGCTCACTACACCAGACATTTTCATTCCATAATAGTGTGTGTTTATTTCGTTAATTAAGGACAACTATGTTGTAAGAGTCACAATATGCTTGGCAGGGCTCTGCTCTCTCAAAGAGCTTTTTTAGTTTTATTTTTTAATCTAATCTGTGGTCCAGGAACAGAGTTGATAAATACTCATATCAAAGTGAAATATAATGACCACATTTAAATGATAACCATGTTACATTTCATGTGATGATTGTAGAATTATGTTCACAAAAATGTAACTCTTATTACCCTATTACTGAGATGGTTTATAGTTTACATCGCCACATTTCTCCACCACTCATCTCTTCCTATCGCTTCAGTATAATGTTTATCTGGCTGAAGCTACATGCTTGTGTGTTGTTGACCAATCACTAATTAAATGCATGACTCAGGGTTGAAGAGAACACACGGGATGTTTGATGTCTTACCACATCTCTGGTAGGAGTGTGTTTAGTCCCTCCCAGCTGTAGACATTTAACACAGCCAACCAGAATTTGCCCCAAGAAGGAATCCCCACTGCACCACCTGTATGGAATTAAAAACACTAACGGTTTTTACCATTTCCTCAAAAATCATAAAAAATGACCAATAATCAGTCCTAACTATGAATATTACTGTATTTGTGCTTCTTGCTTTTAGGGCCCATGTCAGCATATTCCCTCAAACCTTTGCTGTGCAGGTTGTTTCTGGCCCGAACCAAGTCTGGATCATCAGGCTCTACTCCCAGAATCCTCAGTGAGGCGTAGCTCAGAGCTGTACCAAACACCGTTGACTTATCTTCAATATGTCTTGAGAAAAATAAAACACACGATGCTGAAATAATTCATATTCTTGGATGTCAGCGTATAACTCCAGATTTTAATCCTATTAATAGTTTAAGTGGGATGATGTTTTTTGGGGTTATTAGTCACAACACCAGTTTCCCTGTAGCAGTTCAACGTACCGTAGATGCTTATATGATAAATGTAAGATTTTAAGACCATTTTATAATGGAATTCAATACCTTTCATTGAGCACAATGACCAAAGAATGAAGGTACGATGAAAACTAGTGGGGACAATATGACCTACAATGTCCAGTTGTTCCCAGCATATATAACAATAATCTCATTTACTTCTCTGACTATAGAAATTTAGAATAGTGTACTTTTCACTTACAGACCCCAGCCTCCATCAGGCAGCTGAACGGAGCGCAGGTATCTCACCATTTCCTTCTTCCAGGCCGTGGCCAGAGGGATCTTAGCCACATGGCAGGTGATCAGGAGACCTGGCAAACACAAACATGGACAGAAGCACATGCATACAGCTGTATTGTGAATGTCCAATTATGGGCTGTAGAATGTACTTATTCTATGATCAGTTTTCTGAAAAAGTAACTGTTGAATGAGGCGTATGTTAGCATAACTTTTTTATCTCTTTACTTTTACTTTTGTCAACCTTATGTGGTTGTTAGATTAATAACATTTGTGCCACACCCTGTGGGGACACATAATATGGCATCAATGAGTAGTGAAGGATCATGGGAGTTTTTGTCTTCATTAGTCTACAGTCAACTACTCTCAACTCAACCCAACTCCAAGTCACACAAACAGTAATTACAACCTATTGAAAATAACTGAATAAGCAGGTTCATGTTAAACATCTATCTGATACTGTTTTCTTCCCGGCATAAACAATGTAAATGTGGCAGCTAGTCTATACTTTTGTGGGAAAAATATTGGTTTTGAATGACAAAAACTAGCCGCTGCAAAGCCCAGACGGGGACATGGTGGGGGTGACTTGTCTCACCTGGGAGCAGGAAGAGAGGGCCGCCATAATCGCCGGCCCAGTGGCCGTCCTCCGCCTGGAGATGTCTGTAGAAGTTCATGCCTTTCAGAGCTGCATCCACAGCCGTGTGAGCAGGTGGCGAACCAGACACAAACTTAGTCTGAGGGGAGAACTTGTGATGAGAAATGAACATCTGAACAGACCACTAGTTACCATTTCAGACTTGATACGTTTGATAGGGGTCAATACAAAAATCATAACAAAACTACACTATACTATTGACTATACTACTATTACCAAAAGTATTAGATCACCTGCCTTAACCTGTATATGAATTTAAGTGTTTGCTGCAGCATTCACTCTCCTATCACTGGAACTATAGACCAAACCCAGCTCCTATAAAACACCCCACACTATAATCCTTTGCACTGGACTTTAGTGATTCATTGTTTGGATTTAGGTGAATACTTTTGGCTATGTAGTGTAACATATAGAAACATTTTAAAGAAAGTAACATTAAATAAGAAAATGCATTTCTTAGTAAGAAAAGAATAAATATTGTATTAAAGAAAATATAGGAAAGGAATATGGGAAGATGGGGGAATAGAAATTTTGTTTCCTGAGTCCATTTCCATGGAAATACCAGAAATAGATATATAAAATATGGACAGAGTGAGTATTACATATAACTGAATGTACAGATATAGCTATAAATAAATACAGTATTGCACTTGACTTGACAGTGGAGTGAGGTAGTGTGTTGTTATATAGATTAGGTGTACAGATATAGATTATTATATATACAATATACAGGATGTAAAAGCAGGATTACAGACAAGTGACATATTGCACATTACAGCAGTGGGATCATGTTTGTTTGGACATTATTATTATTTTGTTTTGTCATCAGTCTGAGTGTAGCAGGGAAGAAGTTGTTACAGAAGTTGTTCTGTGTGTGATGATATTGTCCGCTCTGCTGTGTCTCAGGTTTATTCCCTCGAATTTCACAACTGCAAAATCTATCAACAATAATTGCAATTACATTTTTTTTTTTTATAAAATCACTCAGCCCAGTTCTGCACAGAACCTTATTTCACAGTTCTGATAAGGACAGACCCACCGTGTCCAGGCCCAGTGAGTGAGCCTCCAGCATGGTCTGCTCTCGGTCTGCTGGTTCCTGGTCATCCACATACTCCCAGGCCTGCCTGCCCTCCACGTTACTCAGCCTCCAGCGGCTCAGGTCTGTGGCGGGCTCCGTCCTGTACGGCCCTCCTCGCCTCCGCAGGTGCCTTGTGAGCAAAGCAAGTAATATTATTATTATTATTATTATTATTATTTTGTGGTAAATGTTGAATAGTATAAAGTCTTGGCCAATGTAAGTATTTCCTCAGCTGGTAAACAGTGAAACTAATAATTCAGCAGATGATGCTGCTGCTTGTTTTTGGTCCAGTGGCATATTTAAAATAAATAATTTAATTCATTTATAATACTCTTTTGTGGCTTTAAATTTCCTTCTTGATATTTTCTCTAACATGTTTCAATGTTCATTACATGTTGTCATTTCTTTATGGAATGTGCTATACAAATAAAATGTATTTTTATTATTAGATTATTACTAAAATATTTTATAATAGTAGGCTTCTGATTTTATCAATGTGAATGCAGATACTATGTACTAATAAACTGCATGATAATATTTGGCATTTTTACACAAAGTGCATAGCATTTTTATAGAGTGGCAAGTTAGTGTAATAATAAAGTATAGTTATCTCATGTCAAATATTAACACCTTAAATGAAAAGTATTTAAAGCTGTCGAGAAGAAAGTGAAGAGTTTCTCTCTGAAATTTAGTAGAGTGGAAGTATGAAGTAGTCAGATGGATATACTCAAATCAAAGTACCTAAACACTGAGTGAATTAACTTATTTATTTTCCAGCACTATACCTATAATCTATACAGTACTCTATGCATATTAACGATATATCTAAACAAAATTTATAGATAATAGACAGATTTAACTAGTAAAACAGACAGCTGCATTACATTGTATGACGTTTTTACCTTGTGAATTATTAAAGTATTGTAGCAAACATAGGTGAAAACAATACTTACGTTCCCTCCGTCATAGCAGCTTCTATAGAGTTGAATCCTCAACTACATCAATTCACTTCTATTCAGTTGCTCTGAAGCTCCGCCCCCTTCTACACTGCTTCTAATACTGTAGTTTTTAAGCAAGGTCTAAGCCTCCGTTTCTACAGAGATTGGACTACAATTCCAAGCAGACCTGGCGGTGCCGTCCGAGCCGCTCTCTCCATGGAGAGACATGAGCAGAGACGCGTTTGTCCAATCACAACCCACCTGGGCGGTGAAATGGGCGAGATCCTCCAATCAGAGCGCTCCTATGATCAATATTACCCATGTGCTCACCCGGCGCCCGCCCATTTTATAGTCTGATCAAATGACTGCATGTAACAGCTATTGAATGACAACTGTTCTAAATTTACATAAAACAAATAGGAAAAAATTTAACATTGGGAATTAAACACATACAAAACAGCTAGACGCACCCAGGATTGAAAAGTACATTATTAACAGCCTGGAAATGAAAAATAAAATAAAATCACAACCCCTGATACAGGAAAAAACATGTTGCCACTATCAAACAAGTTTCTTCAGGGAGTTCCAGGGGGTCCCCTACAAAAAAAGGAATCCTTTATTTTCTATACAATTCTATGCATTCTTCTAAATTTCCAAATTGTCAAAGTAACATAAAAAAGTCCACAAGAAAAAAATGTGGGTTTGAATTTTCAATGGGGGCTAATCTTTCTATTCAATTATGAATAAGATAATCGCCTAAAACCATAATAACATTAAATAGATCACAATATTCTTTTGAGAGATTATTTTACAATGACAGAAATGACCAGTTAAATTTATCTTTGGAATAAAATTGCACTTTCCCTTTGCATTACTGGGTGTCAGTATTACTAGACTGAAAATAAATGAATGAATACAATTTGTTTATTCATTGGCATTAGGAGTCCATGAAAGTAATACTCAAATCTAACATCTTAGTAACATCTTAGTAAATTATTTGATTTTTATTAATCCATCCATACATTGAAGGATCTGTGGATATTCTAAGTAATACAACCCACCCACACACAAATAAATGAACAGTTGAGTTTGAGATAGGTCAACAGGAGACATTTAACTTCTTAAAAATAGGAGGGCTAAAAGAAACTAGAATATTTCCTCTTGGGAAATATCGAAAGGGCTCTCTGTGCTACTGCCAGAATGTACACATTATGATGAACTTCTACAGAGATTTCTAACCAATAATACTAGTGAATTAATGAAGAAGTATACCTACTTTTCAAGTATTTATTCAGCAGCTTGTGCTTCTTTAACAATTTGACTATACTATACTATTTTCACTTAGGTGTGTGTGTGTGTGTGTGTGTGTGTGTGTGTGTGTGTGTGTGTGTGTGTGTGTGTAAGGTCACAAATGTTATGATGACCTGCATTCTGTCATACCATGGGATCTCAAGCTGGTTGTCAATGACAACGGATGCACTGCAGGTAGAGGCAGAGAGAAATGTGGAGAAAATAGCATTTTTCTTCTTCTGCGCTGGTCTCCCATTTGAGCTACAAATCACACAATGGCAGCTCCTATCAAAAAATTACATGGACCATCATCACCATAAGGACTTCACTAAAGTTTTTGTGAGATTTGGTGTTTCTACAGTAAAGTGGAAAGTTTAAAACATAGGTCTGTTCTGCTCCTCCCTAAAAATCTTTGTATTGAAGTCAATAAAGAGCAGAAACAGATGTGGCCGCACTTAGAGGCTGCCCATTCAAAATCAGTAAATCTCAGACGTTTTGAGCCTGTTGTGAGAATCAGAACTAATTTCTTGCCATCATATCAATAATAATATAAGAAGAATAATAAGACAATGCCAAAACATTTTACAGTAAAGTCAAGAGAACTAAACACATATTAGCTAGACAGCTCCTGCCTCCGACTCTCTCCTAACTTTTAAACTTTCACTAGTTTTAAAAAGCAACAACTTTGCTGACTTGGCTAACTTTACTTTCGAAATTGTTACTGAATACAGTTTTCTTTATTAATAAAGCTGCTAATCTCTCCATGCTTTACTTCTTTTTTCTTTATTTCATTTGACCTCAGAGTTTCTATTTCACTATGTTATCCGTTTGTGTGTTTTCATATTATCTTTATTTACCCAGGGAAGGTGGAACCAAGACCTTTGTTCAATGATATTTTGTCACTAATAGTTACACACCCTGCAGCAATTCAAGTGAATCATGATTTAATCACTTGTGGAATCAAACATTTGGTGCTCTAAATCTTTAATTTATGTTATTTTTGCCCTATAATTACTAGTGTGACATCAGTGTATTTGGCAGTAAGCTGCTTCTGAAACTTTCAAACACATTGCTCTACGGGCCCCACCCCAGTCAGTAGAGTTTTGCTATCAAACTACATTTGATAAATTGAATTGATTGAAAACACCAAATCTTTTTGGATACAAGTCACCAAGGTTGAAGGAGGTATTATGTGGGAGATGTGTACAGGCAGTCGAATTATCAAGTGATACCAAGAAGAAAATCAAATGATCGAAACATCTCTGATTGCAAGATCACTTGATCGACATATTTAAACCAGATTTTTAAAATGAGTAAGCATTAATCTCACTTTGAGTGAGACATACACACAACACACACACACACACACACACACACACACACACACATACACACAAACACACACACACACACACACACACACACACATTTAAGCCACAGAGAAAAACTTGCTGATGAGAGTAGAGGTACTGCCCTTGATGATGGGAGGTGGTCTGTTTCGAGGTGCGACTGCATATAAAAGCACCAACAGGAGTCTGTAGAGCTGCATCTGTGGATCTGCACCTCCGCAGACAGTAAGTTGAATTTTGTGAATCTCAGTATGTACTGAAATACAAATTAATGATATATATGAAGTGTTTTTTTTGTCTTACAGGATCAGTAGTTTTGATTGAAGCTGTAAAATGTACGGAAACAACCAAGGTAAACATCACAGCTACACTGTAAAACTTTGCTGTGAAATCTGCAATTATTTATTGTGTTAAACAAAGTAATGTTACTATAAAGGATTATTACAGTAGATTGCCGTATCAACCAATATTGTAAATACAGATAAAAAAAAAAGGAACTGATTTTTTTTACTTTATAATTACAGTAACTTCCTGGATAATTGCTGCCAGTTACAGTTGTTTCGTAAATTTTAATGTAATGGTTTTACAGTGCACTTTTAAATTTGAATACTTTTTTAAAATTCAGACTCATGATGGACTCCAATCTTCTCTGTGTGTTTAGGAAACCAGCACCCCCCTAGGTACCCGAACCAGCCTCATCAGCCAGGGGGATACCCTCATCAGCCAGGGGGATACCCTCATCAACCAGGGGGATACCCTAACCAGCCAGGGGGATACCCTCATCAACAAGGGCGGTACCCTAATCAGCCAGGGGGGTACCCAAATCAGCCAGGGGGGTACCCTAATCAGCCAGGGGGGTACCCAAATCAGCCAGGGAGGTACCCTAACCAGCCAGGGGGGTACCCTCAGCAGCCAGGGGGATATCCTCCAGGTACTAATTACCCCCACTGTCCACAGGGAGGCAACTATGGCCCCGGACCTGGGCCTGGTTTTGGGGGCCAAGGACAATGGCATGGACAGGGACAAGGCCACAAACACCACGGGCACCATGGGCACAAGAAGCACAGGCACAGGAATGGCCACAGGCATACCAATTGTCACAAGAGAGGAAGGGACTGCCGTGGGGTAAGATGAAGATGTTTTCATAGTTTTCATAGTAAACCTGTTTTCTTGGCATATAAAGTGATTCATTAAAGGGAAGCATGTATGTTCTCATGCAGTTATAATCCATTAGTTTTTCTTATTTTGGTCAGCATCTGTTATTGTTATGTTAATGTGCTAACTAAATAAATTAACTTGAATTGACATGACTATTAATAACTAAAATATTTGGAGCTTTTCTTTTTATCATTGTTTTTTAAAACTTATAAATCTGTTCTGTCTTGTAGTCTTCCAGCAGCTCCTGCAGCAGTGACTCGGAATAGAAGATGGTTCCTGGATGTGAGAAGAAACAAGTCAAGTTGCCCTTACCTTCCTATCTTCTATTTTAATCACTCATTTCTTTGACTAAAAGTCCATCAACAGATTTGTATGAAACACATTTTTATAATCAAGCTTTTGGCAGAACATTCTCTATGTAAAAAGATGACTTTAATAAATATATTTTAATAAGATGACCATATGATGAGTGAAAATAGAGCTACAGTGTAATGACTTATAATAATGTTATATAGGGTTTTCTTACCTGTAATTACAGACATCCATGCATCCATGTTCTTGTTTTGTGACAAAAAAATAAAGAATGTAATAAATGTGAGTAAATTCACTATGCAGTATCTTCCTACAATATTTCTGAAACTGAGGTGGAATGTTTGCCCAGGGAAGGATGCCTGAGCACATTTGCTCAGCCACACCTGAGCAGGAGATTTCAGCCTGGACCTGCCAGTGCGGTCTCCCTAATCTCATTCTGATTACTTATGTAATCAAACAGAGACTAATGTAGATTTTCAGCCTTTTACTGAACATGTTCACTGGTGTTTGATGGTTGCTGCTTTCTTTATTAAACACAAAGCTTAGCTGTGATTTTTACAGGATTGTTATATGGTTTAACGTGTTGCTGATGATGGGATCACCATGGCATAAGGCAACAACCATATTTCACATTAAAATTCATGGAAGTGTAACTGTTGCTGTTCACTACATGTATGTATAGTTAACAAAACTGTGGGGCAAATAAAAGCATTAACCCTCAACTCAATGTATATCCTCAAACCTAATTCTCAGGTGACAGTGAAACAAAACTTGACTCCTGTACTATATGCTTGTTCATCAGTCCTGTTGTTATATATTATACAGATATATTTATTATTAAACTTAAACCATTGTTTTAAAAATTGTATATGTAGCTCCTTACATTCAACTCAAGGCATCATTTCCAAATAGCTTCTAATAATTATATTGACTGTTTTTTATTTTGCTGTGTTTTCCATAGTTCGTATTTATTTTCATTTTTCCAGCACTACTGTATCGTGTAAAATTACTTTCTAAAATCGTATTTTATCTCATCTCATCTTAACACCTTTAGTACATGTACAAATGATAAAATTCTCCAGCAGGGGGGAGTGTCACAGAATCACAGCTCGGACTGAACCTCCTTCGATGGTGTACGCCCACCGCTGCATTGACCAATCAGGAGAGGCCGACTGCCTCTGTCCGGAAGTAAACTCAAAAATCACCAGAGGAGAGGAAAGCTGTGTTTTGAAGTGCAGCCACGGACCTCACGATATAGGTCAATACATATACCGAACATGTCTTTAACTTTGTTGACTTCTACTTCCAGGTACGTGTAAAGCGATGAATTCTAGGTGTGGTTTTATTCGTTTTCTTGTCGTGATACTCGCAGGTTTGCCAAAATAATGTGCTGTTTTAAATATCACACATGTTAACAGTGGTGGAAGAAGTCCTCAGATACTTCACTGAGGTAAAAGTACCAATGCAACAATGTATAAATACTCATTTACACGTATCAGCAACATGGAGTATTGCAGTAAAAGTAATAGTTTGTTGCTCTGACTGATATATATAACAGCATTACATTATTAATACAGAATCAGTGTGTAAACAGCATATTACTGTTGGAAGCTGAGAAGACAACTTATTGACATGTAAATTATTTATCATATATCATTCATTCATTGACATTGTGTCAAATCATAAATCGACACTAAAGCTGTCGTATGTAGTGGAGTAGAAAGTACAATATATCTCTTTGAAATGTTCCTGTCTGACAAAGTAGAAGTATAAAGTACCATGAACTAGAAATACAGGTACATATTTTACCTAATACTGTGGAAAGATTATTGCTGCCAACTGGACTGTAAAATGTGTACACATTGTATGTCCCTAGCTTTTTATTAATCCAGTTTAGTATATTTATATTTATACTGATAAACACTGCTTTTCATTATGTCTTCCTTTTTCAACCCCTCTCTCCAGACTGAGGTCCCTCTGCAGACTGCGGCAAATTCAGGGCCACATGGTGAGAAAACCAATCTCGCGCAATAATCTATTATATTGTAGTTTTCCAGCAGTGGACTGCGGAGAAATTCTGGAAATATTCAACATTGAGCACCCAACATACCAGCTAGCAACATATTAACCCCATATTAATATCAAGACTTACTTCACCAGGTTATGTGGGTAATGACAAATGTTATGAGATGGAACTGTTTTCAAAGTAATTGCAAAGCCAGAGAGATGCTCAGTGGAGTGATGTCAATGTCAATGAATTTTGAAAAATGTTGAACTATCCTTTTAAATTTTAAATAAAATGATATGCTATATTTTTACCAACTCTATTTAAATTGCCTGTTAAGGACCAACCTTCACTTTAGTAAATATTCATTTTATACATGTTTATACCCATTTATTCCCAACTTTAAAAATGTTGCAACCCTATCTGTGGTTCACTGTTATGTGAATCTATTGTTTGTGATGTTTAGTAGTCATTTTCAGTCAGAGCCTTTGCCCTCATCTGTTAAAGTGATGCTCATTCACTTTTTAAATGTCTTGAAGTGATGCTGCTCTGTCTGAAGGTATTATACAGATATCGCCTGTTCTCTCTATTTGGGATCAGATGTCGGGTCATGCGGAACCTGAAGTTCTCATGGAGAAGGTGGGCCGAGCCGGCGTGATCACCATGAACAGACCTAAAGTCCTGAATGCCCTCAACATGTCTATGATCCGACAGATCTACCCTCAGCTCAAGGTATGAAGACAACTCTGTTAACGCAAACCATGACTGGGAAAAGACTCAAGTATTGGGACTGAGCATTTTTTCTGTATTTTAGCAGCATACTACTGATCACCAACGTTTGCCAGTATGGCTCTGTTAGTTTCATACTGTCAACACCTTCATATTATAGAAAGCTGATTAAATTTACTTATGTTGCATTGTATTGCTGCTGCCATGACAAAAAAATCATTTGCTCAGTTTCTTGTGATTTAAAGAGACCTGTTTTGATTTGTTTTATGTTGTAAGCAGCTTCATATTACAATTATTTTCTTTTCTCTTACAAGAAATATTTCTTGTATAACTTTATCTTGTTGTATCACAAAACTTTAACTTAAAAGAAAGTGTCACTCAAAAGATAAAAATCTTTCATTCTGTGCCTAAAGAGGTGATTTTGTAGAAAAAAAGAGTTCTTATAGTGGCAGCAATTCTCTGCTGAAACTATGCAGCCAAGAAGGTCATCACTTTAGCTTTCTAAAAAACAGTTTGATGTATCCAGATAACAGAAGATTCACATCAAAATGTTCATATTAATGCATGGTCCCTTTTATCAAATTAAAAAAAAAGAACATTTCTGCAAAACTGCTCCATCATTTGTGGTTTTCATGGCCCCAAACTGTACGTTGTCCCACCTGTTGTTTCAATTACCTGCAGGTTTTGAGTTCTTTTAATACCACAATTATTCTGGTCTTTACAAAAAGTGTTAAATCTAGTTTTATCTTAGTGACACTTGAAATCAACATGATTTTCTTTTTGGATTATTTCTTGAATAGTTTCATCTTGGGTTTTTTTGTCTGTGTGTAATTCTAGAAATGGGAACAGGACAACGAGACTGACATTGTGATTATCAAAGGAGCAGGTGGGAAAGCCTTTTGTGCTGGTGGAGACATCAGAGGTAAGCAGGTGTCTGGGGACTGTTTGATGTGCTGCCGGATCACTGCAGCAAACACATGCTAATTCACTGCTGTTTGTCGTTTGTCTTGTTTCCCTCTCAGCGGTCACAGAAGCAGGGAAGGTCGGAGACGCTCTTGCACAGGACTTTTTCCGTGAGGAATACATTCTGAACAATGCTATAGGTAAGCTTTACCCCAACAAAAAATTGCATCCATATCATGCGAACAACCATGTTTTATTTAAATTTTACTCTGGAAAAGGTCTTCCCTTAAAACTCTCCTAGGCATCAAACACTCAAACAGCCCAAATTTAGAAATTTTCCCATTTCACAGCTTGTTTGCACTTCCTTGACTTTGTGATGTCATTCAGTAGCTCGCCTGTAGAGGTCTCCAGCACAGCCTACCTGACCCGACTGTCATGCACACTTTTTTCAGTCTTCCTTTTTAAAATCAATCAAAGCCAATCCAACAAGAGGATTGTGAACATTTACATTTTTTAATTAGAAAATGATGATTTATGTACAATCAATCATGTTGTGGCTATTGAATCTTCAATTAAAACACAGAAAAGTGCAGAGATGGCATCTTTAAAGTTTAACAATTTAATTTCTCCTTTTTGCATATTTTATTTTATCTTCTAAGGAGCATACAAGAAGCCATATATTGCGCTCATTGATGGAATAACAATGGGAGGGGTGAGTACATTTTTTTAGGTATCATATTTATTATCCGGGCGACACGGTGGTGCGGTGGGTAGCACTGTTGCCTCACAGCAAGAAGGTCGCAGGTTCAAGACCGCCTTGGGGCCTGGGTCTGGGGCCTTTCTGTGTGGAGTTTGCATGTTCTCCCCGTGTCTGCGTGGGTTTTCACCGGGTACTCCGGTTTCCTCCCACAATACAAAAAACATGCTCAGGTTAATTGGTAAACTCTAAATTGCCCATAGGTGTGAGTGTGAGAGTGAATGGTGTGTGAATGGTGTGTGTGCCCCACGATTGGCTGGCGACCATCTGGGGTGTATCCCTGCCTCTCGCCTTAACGCGCTGGGATAGGCTCCAGCAGACCCCTGCGACCCCGAAAGGGAATAAGCGGGATAGACAATGGATGGATGGATGGATATTTATTATCCATTATAAGTTTGGGTTTCATTCTGAGTAGAAATTAAAAAATCAAATTGCATTGTTGCTGCTTATCCAAGATTATTCACTCATTTTTTACATCTTTCAAGCTGCTTTTCCATGAGCTCCCTTATTCTAAACTTACCAGTTCTGTGTTGTTTGTATGTTTGTTGTTACAAACCTTGTATGTTACAAACCAGGACGGTTAGAGTATTAAACAAAACAGATTCAACACAATCAAATCAAAAATTAGGACATTGTATTGAAATTACAAATTGAGAAACATAAAAATGAACACATAACATGAATAATACAGATAATAAAACCGGATTCATCAAAATGGAGCTATGATAATTAATTATGCACAAACTTTAGATTTAAGATAATTTTAGTGTTTTAGAGTGTTTATAAAATATAATAAAATGCCTAATGTGTAACTATTCTTAATTAAAAAGTCAATTGGATTCTTTCATTATTCCAAATGCTTCCAACATTTTTCAAACCTAGAGAAATTCATAACTCTTTTTCAATCAATCTGATCAAAGGACGGCATGTGGCTGCTTATTAATGTCCCCTGTACCAGTTTTAAGCCACAGTGTACTATGTGCATTTCTCCTGCTGTGTGAGATGTGATATCAAAGTCTACCTACTGGTGTCAGTAGAGAGCTGCCTGTGCCAACGGCAAGGTGGAGTCTGATTGGTCGAAACGTGAAGTGACAAAGCATTGTTGCTGCCACTCATTTCTTCCCTCCGGGCGTCAGATGTGATTGGAAATTGAATTGGTACCTTTGGTGCCCCACAATAAGCAGGATGAGCTGCACAAAGGCTCCGTGGTCGTTTAGATTTTTGGCTATTGCGAGACGCTGTTCCTTCCCTGCTGTGACCTTGGTGGTGTGATTTTGCTCCTGTGGTGTCACCAAGGTCGCTGACAGCCAGCAGTATCTGCTGGGTCATTACTCATCATGTCCCTGTGGTGCAGACATGGTATGAAACCCTCTCAAGCCCTTTGCACTGAAATGACCCTCACTCCTTTTACTCCTCGCCCTTATTCTATTCGCTCAATGTTCTATTCTGTCTCCTGCAGAATGTTGTACAAATCAAAATAATTATTAGCTATGTTGAGAGATCGAGGAACCTGAGAAACAATGAATATCTTGTTGGTTCTGCTGAGTGTATTTGTTATTTTTAAAGGTATGTTTTCCACTGCTGTATGGCTGCTGCTTTTATATTGTTACATATTATATCTGAATGACAAATCAGGTCGTTGGTACTCAAGTTTAGATGTTAGATCTAAGCTTCTAACATATAAATGGATAGTATTCGGATTGCTGCCATTTTTATTTTTCTTCCATCTCAATTCAATAGAAACAAAAAAATAAGTTTTTTTTTATGTATTGAATTAAAGTAGAGAGAATCTAAAATGTAGTAGATGCGATTGGAAAAAAAAAAAAAAAAAAGAGAAGTTACTGTCCAGGTCTCTGAGTTCATTATTGCGAGTGACACATTTCATCCTAGGCTATTATATGAATGAATAAATAATAATAATAATAAATAAATATTGAGCCTTTACATCTTATAACAAATACAACTTAACTGTAGCTTTGGCTCATACACAAGAGTGAGTAAGAACAACAAAAAAAGTTCAGTTTGCATTTCAAAGCAATCTATGAGTTCAGCAATTTAATAAACTCTCTGGGCTAAACTCTTTGGACTTTGACAGCCTAGAGGAGGATGCCTTGTAATTGTTTTCTCGGTTCAGCTTCACGAGTCAATTCTCGTAACATTTGCCTCCTGCTGCAGAAAAACAAGGGCAGTAAATTTCACCTGGCTTTGAGTCTTATAAACTGTGAAACGTGAAGATGGTAACGCCACTATTTACCAGTTTGCTTACCAGGAGAGACAAAGGCTGTAATTTAACGGTCAAAACAAAACTGGGAGAAAAACAATACAGGATCACACGCTGTCATGCAGGCAAGAGCCAGCTGAGTCCTGGTTCTGATCTGTGTTGCGCCATATGCTGCAATACAAGTCACATCAGTTCGTCATCCCACAGAACAGAAAATGTGTATTTGTTGAATAATTCCTATTCTGTACAGAGCATCTATTGCTTGTCTCTCCATCATGAGGTAGGGAATCCTCCTCTGAGCTCTTTCAGAGGTTTCTTTCCTCTTTTTTTCCCATTAAGGATTTTTTCCTCATTCTAATCCAGGTTCTAAGGAAGCGTGTAGTACTGTACAGCCCCTTAAGGCAAATATCTGATTTGTGATTTTGGGCTATACAAATGAAATTAACTTTGAACCGCTTGTCCCACATTTAGTTTTGTATATTATCGATTTATTGCTCTGAGATTGAAATAGTTTGATGTGTCGCTCTCCTAATGGTCATGTCAGGACAGTGAGGGCAGTAATGTTGACGCAAACCATCCTCGGGGTGATTGCTGTTTAATGTGCGCTGGTTAAAAACAGGCGAGTTCTATATATGGAAAAAGTCTGAGAGGCAGCAGAGTCCCCGCTCCCCGATCTGCTCCGAGCTCAGGGCACAGCTCCCACATTCTTGTGTTAGTGATAACAAACCGCCTGGGAGTCAAAGCAAACTCTTAGGTCACGCACACACACACGCACGCACAAACACACACACACACACACACATCTGTTTGCCTCGCTCTCTTACATCAGTAGCATCTCGTGTCATGCACATCATTCACTATGCTCCAATTTAAAAATCCCTGGAATTAAGGCCTGTGAATGCTGAAGTGTTATTAATCCCTGTCTGCTGTGCTTTACATCGGAGCCAACAGTGTCTCTCTCTTTTTTTTTTCCAGATCCAAACATTTACATAGTTGCACAGTAGGTGCTTCACTTTCAGAAAAAATGCTGTTAGCGAGACTCTCTAATGGCAGCAGAGTGGTTATTTCCCCAAATTGTTGGATAGTTGTCCAGGGCTCTATGAGTATAATTTATTCCCCCCCTCGGAGAACATAGCTCTTGATTGCTTATGTCTATAAAGAGTGAGAGACAAAAAGGTCCTGAGGGCAGATTGTGATTCCGACACTAATGTTCTCACCCTCCTGAGCTTGTGCAGCCTGAGCCTGCTTTGAAAATGAAATATTTTGAGTGATGTGGAAAGCAATGCAACTGTTATACATTCTCAAACAGATGTCACAGTCCCTGTGAATGTTTATAACTACTACCTGCCGTCTTCGTCTCTTCATGCCAACTGGAAAAGCTTCTGCATTACCCACACAGGCGAGGGAGAGGTACCTCGCTACACTAAGATACAAACATTATGCAACTGCTTTGCCCCAGGAAAATGGATTTTACCCCACCTGTTCTAATAATATTTGGATTATGTCAAGTCTGCCAGATATCCTAACGAGGCCTTTATGAAGTCTGCCTATTAGTCGCCAGTGTAAACTCTTCCTGCAGGGTGGTAAATTCATCCAATTCAGTTTGTAAGCATGAGCTATAAATACGCTGTTCTGCACAATTTTGCACACTTCCATTGTTTACAGTGGCTGAAGACATGTTCTTATATGGTGCTTGGTGGTACCGCACCGGCATGGAAAAATCTTCAATTACCTCCATGTTGAAATGTGAGATTGAAGGATCTGTCATTCTACTGACTGTATCCAGGAATCATTTCACAAACCTGCCTGTCTATCTGTCTCTTTCCTTCTTTCTTCCTTCCTTCCTTCCACATTTTGTACAAAGTCCATTTAGCTAACATGTTGAAGTGTACTCCATTTTACATGACTCAGTCAAGACCTAATAATAGCCAGAGACAGGAGGAACATTGGATGTTTTCTAGAAATTAGCTTGCACATATGGAGCTCCAAATGGTCGGGATTAATTAAATCTTATATAACCAAAATATGAAAAAGTAGTCAAATATACAAATGTTTAAATAATTGCAATTTCTTTTTGAAACACAGTTCATTAAGGAGTATGATTTTGTTCTTATGTTCATGCACACAGTATTCACACACAGACAGTATTTAACTAAATGTCATAGTACTAGGGTCATAGGATTAAAACTGAATATCTTTTGCTGGTACAAAGTTTGCATGTTTTATAAGAAAAGGAGCCGGTCTTTGCCCTGATGTGCCGACATGTTGACAGAACACAGGGATTGTGTATTTCATGGCAGAAGCTGACAGAAGTCGGTCTGTCTGGTTCTGTTTTTGTGTGGGGAACTGGCTCTTTGAGACCAACAGCTACTAATGGCAGAGGTCTGTTTAGTCTCCAGTGATCAGTTATTTATAATCCTCTGTGGTCATTTGTCACACAGCTTTAAGGTGAATTCTCCCAGCAGTGCTGCTGTCGGGCTCCCTATTTGTGCGTCTTTTGCTGTTTTTTAAGAGCAAGGTGAAGACACTTTGTCGCCCGTTTACATACTCACTTATTGCTGCAGTGATTCAGTCATCAGTTATATATATGCCCAGTGTACTAAATTATAGATGTCAGATAGCCTATTGATCTTTCATGAGCCTAAATGCAGCAGATTTCATAAAAACAAATCCATATGTTGAATTGACAGCAACAAGACCATTCTTTAAGTAACCCATTGTCTTTCTGGGCATATCCTGAAATATATTTGTGATTCTACTGGCAATGTTCATTCCTTGACCCTGGAAAGTGATTTTTTGTGTGTATGGTACATCCTAATATGAAGCAGGCCAACAAGATATAAAGCATTTCTTAGATTTGAGTGTTTGCTTGCCATAATCCATCCATGCTCTGTAGCCATGCAAAGCTTAAAGAGAAACTGTGTGTAATCTTAAGGTGTCCAAACAGATTTATGTGGTGTGACCATGCTACAAAGTAGAAATATGAGATAGTCAAAAGAAATGAATCACAGATCTGTATCTACTCTCCAGTTTTCTCTATCCATTTGTAGTGTGATTCCTTGGGGAACTAACGCATTGACCTTCTACAGTTGCAGTCATCACCACTCACTGGCATATTGGATTTTTTTCTCTGACATGACCACTTAATGACGCTGCTCCCAGGAGTCCTCTCACACCATTTCCCTTTGTAGGTGAACGATCTGTTAATTAATAATACACTTCCAGAATATTGAAGGTCAGTAATGTGATTACTTTCAGTTACTGTTGGATCACAACAGTATCTAACTCGTCTTCTAACCTTTATCATTTCGTGACATCATATGTGGATGACACCTACATTATAACGTCATCATTTAATCAGTTGAGTACATCCCAGAATTTAACTTGTTGTTCGACATTAGACTTATACAGTAACATTTTAGGTCACATTAGAATATAGTTGCCTTGTATTAAGATATATAAAATTTAAAAAAACATAAACCCTTAAAATCTACTTCCTTTTCTCCCTCGTTGACAATCTATGAATATTGTTCATTTCAAAAGATGATTTATGATTGCCTGTGATTTTCATCATAGGTACACTTCAACTATAAGAGAGACAGCACAGGGGGAAAAGAATCCAGGATTGTAGGATTTTTGTGAAGACTTACAGAAAACTTTTGACCTCTGTCGTTGCCAACAAGGGTATATAAAAAAGTATTGAGATAAAATTTTGTGATTGACCAAACAATTATTTTCCACCATAATTTGCAAATAAATGCTTTGAATGTGCAATGTGGTTTTGCCGCTCATAGTTGAAGTCTACATATAATGAAAATTACAGGCCTCTGTATTTTTAGGTGAGAGAACCTGCAAAATACGTGGCTGACTAAATACTTTTTTGGCCCACTGTATCTGTACTACGTGGTGTTTCCCTAC
The DNA here is from genome assembly GCA_036785175.1 of Eupleurogrammus muticus. Lineage (NCBI taxonomy): Eukaryota > Metazoa > Chordata > Actinopteri > Scombriformes > Trichiuridae > Eupleurogrammus > Eupleurogrammus muticus. The sequence continues at coordinate 18,324,951 of JAYKQN010000001.1, forward strand.
AATACACCTGTCAGTGTATCTACATAGTTTGATGCATGTTTGTGAGGATGCATGGAAAAGGGTTGGTGTTCCCAGGGTAACCTAATCTGACTCACACAAGCACATCTGTGCTGGAAGTGTCCTCCAGCCAACGCTGTTCATTAGCCCTCACCTCTCTCCCTCTTGTACGCCGAGGCTTACACACATTAATCACACACTAATCACACACATTAATCACACATGACCGTCCTGGTTTACTTTTTCTCTCTTTTTCACCTCAGTCAGCACTTAATAGTTCAACTTCATCTCAGTTCTCTGTAGATGTGACACATATTAATGTTTTCTCTATTTCCCAGTCCCAGCATGAAACTCTGGTTTCTCCTGTTTCCAATATAGCTGAGTTTTTATTTTGTTCTCCTCCACCTGCAGGGTGTAGGTCTGTCAGTTCATGGACGGTTCCGAGTGGCCACTGAGAAGACGCTGTTTGCCATGCCAGAGACTGCCATCGGTGAGTCCAGCTGCACCAGCTCCTGTCTTCTTTGATGGGGGGGGGGCTGATGGAGGGAGAAACACTAGTTGGCCTGACATCACTCTGAGGGCTATCTAGTCGATTAATTATGTAACAGCAGTGATTTTAGTTTCAGACCCAGCTGGGCTCAATTCATATGCATTCAGAGACGTGCACTGTCTGCATGGAGAGATGAGACGGAGCACTGAGGATTGAAAGAGATGTTTTCATTAGAATATATGATGCACGCCTGTATATTTCTCCAGGAAAATGAGAGGTGAAATAAATAATAAAAAAATTATTGCATCATCCAAAAAGTGAGAGACAGGACCTAGAGAATTTATAAATACATACAAACATATTTGCTTCCCTATCCAAATCCACCATCCAGTGCACAAAGCAAAGTCCATAAAGACCTGGATGACAGAGTTTGGTGTGGATGAACTTGACTGGCCTGCACAGAATCCTGACCTCAACCGAATAGATAAAACAGCTTTGGGATGAATTAGAGAAGACTCAGAGCCAGGCCTTCTCATGGGTCACACTCTTCTCAATGTGTGACCCACACTCCTAAACCATGTGAACAGCCTTCTCAGCAGGGTTTAAGCTGTTATAGCTGTACAGGGTGGCCAACATCACACTGAACCCCACAGACTAGGAATGGGATGTCACAATAATTTATATGCGAATTACATAGTGTTGTGTTTTGTACATAGCGTTGTGTATTTTTATTTTTTTATAGCTTTTATTTCTTTAGCTTTTCCTTTCTTTTCTTTTTCTTTACTCTGCATGCTGCAGTAACAAGCAAATTTTCTCCATTGTGGGATCAATAAAGCCATATCCTATCTTATCTTATCTCTTAAGGCAGGTAAATAAATACTTTTGAATATATAGTGTATGTCGTGGCTCAAAAATAGACAAACTTTCTCCAGTTTGACTGTAAATAGTGTGTTCCACATGAATTTACAAAATGATGTGCTTTTATGACCTTGTATTAATTTCATCTGGTGAAAACTGTCTTGACTTAAAGGTTTGCAGATGCTTTCAAAGACACACTTTTTTTTGGCTTTATTATATGCTGTTATAATGTTTGATATCTTTGTCAACAGAGTTCCTAAACTGAAGGTGAACAATTGAAAAAGCCAGTTTAGGTTACCTCTACTTCCTCTTAATTGTTTCATGCGTTAATACATAGCATAATTAGAATATCTAGGTAGAACACTGACTGAAAAGCTTAGTGTCTGCATAAATCTTCAAGAGCTTATCTGGTTATTGTCTAAAGCCAGTTCCTCTAGTTTGCGCTTTAGCTAAATTACTTTTGTAGACAGATGGCCTTCTCCCGAGGCGCTAAGATTAGTAATAAATCTCTAACAACTAACTAATTATAGCTTGTGTTATGGCTTGAGCCATCTTCAATTTAATCCAGATGGCTTATTACAATTGTAAATTTGTGCATGAATTATTTGTAGCAGGCTATTATACTCGAGCAATAATCACAAGGGTTTTGTGGTGAGAATGAGCCAGTAAATGAACTAGCAGACAGCTAATGGCATCAGCGTATTCACTTCATAAAGCTGGATAACTGATTCTAAGGTTGACCTCGAGGAGTTCTGATGATCAGCTTAAAAGCTCAAGACAAACTCTTATGCTGGGAATGTATTTTTTTTGGGGTTGGAGTTAGATGACAAGTCTAATTTTGTGCAGAAATGACCGTGGACCATGGTCAAAACTACAATCTGTCTGGAAACAATCTCTAAATTGCTTGTAAATATATACAGCAATGCATGGTTGATCTTTTTTCTCTGTGTACAGTTTCAGATTAATTGAATTGTGAAAACTTGTTCTACCCTACCTTTATCACTGGCTGGATGATGAAGTCTCTGATGCCTCCAAATACATTCTCTGGCCACTTTGCCTCTTGCTCTCATATCAACAAGTGGTCACCTATTAATTCATCACCTTAAAAATATAGTGATGAATTACTGGGTGATGGTGATACGCAGATACTTTATTAAAAGTGCTATATGGAACTTTGACAAGAGGAGGAGTATGCACTCTCTACATAGTGCATATTATTTATGATCAATTATATACAAATATCAAAAGTTAAATGTGTATTTTGCTTCATATTGCCATATTTGGTAACCATTTTCTAAAGTAGGGTTAGAAACCCCAACCCTAAACAGCAAGAATCTATTTTTCTAATATATTCTTTAAAAACATGCAACCTTTGGATAATTTAAAAACCCTTCGGGAACAAGTCTTTGGCAGTCCTTTTTTCTAAAGATATGTGGGAAGCCCATAAATATGTTGATGGATTCTTATCCAGTTTTTAATAGTCTATCGTTCCATTCTAAAACTAAAATGGTAAGAATACTTTATATCTGAACATGAGTTTGGTTTGTTTATACGTTGATTGTTGGGAATATCAACCATGTCTTTAACTTAAAACGGAATTTTGTTACAGCGTAAGTTAAAAAGTAGATGAGATTCTGGCTGCAAGAGAGGAGACATAGTTACAACATGTGTTCCATTTATTTGACAAACAAAGTTGTCTAATAAAGAAGCAAAGGCTCTATCAGCACTAGACTTAGGTCCCTATGTTTGAAATGATGTCTCTTTATATAGTGCAGAAATTTCCAATGTTGCTGTAGTGTTTGTGGGGGGGTATTTTATATCGAGGCTCCACTTCTTTAATCATAGAGCTGCATACTGTCATGTTTTTGTAAACTATTTTCTCACCACCATCATCCTAGGTCGTTAAATGTAGCCCCACGGCAGACGTAAAAAGTGCTGCTGGTCATCTTTTAACTCTTTTCCAGTAACTATATCCACACAAGTCTCCTCAACAACTGACTACCTGCTGTCTGTCCATCTACTATCTGCTACACCAGGCTATCTTTATTTAGCCCCTTAGGGACAAGTTTCTTGACTAGAGATGAATTCGTGCAGTGCCTTTTTGGAATGGGCTGATCGCTTGGTTTCATTCGTCGGTGCTTGCAGTTGTCTGGGAACATGCTCGTTCAAACACACTTTAGTTTGGAACGTGCTAGTGCAGAGTAAGACAAATGCTCGGCCCCCAGAAAATGTTGCTCGCAAGGTTTTCTAAACTGCAGTATGGCAGCTCACAGCATTCTTGTGAACTGATCGACTTCACATTAGAAACTGCATGTCCATGGGTCCTCAGCAATACATCTGCCTAGTGTGAGGTTGATCAAATGAACAGTTCTTAACATATGTGAATCATGTCATAAATACGCGTAAACATTTGTTGGGTCAATATGTAAAGTTTATGGTACCATCTGACCAAATTGTACCAAATTTGGCACAATTCTTACAAACACACAACACAGATTCCTCAATCAATACTTGGATACCCTGCAGGGAAGTAAGTCCAAATTCTACAATGTACAGAGACCTTTTTTAAATTATCGAGCTTAGTCCCATGCAGCCTGAGCTCGGGCTTTCTCATAAATCTTTAGCTAATGCCTTACACTGTCTAGTTGTGCGGTGGAATCTGACTCATGTCTGAGGCAGTAAAGATGAAGATTATGTTGTCAGTAGACAGGAAATGAGTGCAGCAGGAAGAAAAGGTCCTTGTTGATGTGGTCTGAGTTGTGTGAAAGAAGCAGTGAGGAGGAGGAGGAAATGGGATGATAATTGAATTGCACAGGCTGAGAGTGGATTGTTCCCGTGTCTATCAGGGTGTGTCCTGCTTGTTTTCCTTTAATCCACACACATATACACCCTTGTGTTTTTGATGCTGAAGTAGTACATTTGAATAAAAAAAACAACGATATGCTTATTAATGGTCTTGTAAAGGTCACTTTTGCATGATACTAGAAATGTTGCTGTGCTTGATTTAAAGTGTCATGCCTTTAACATGTGTGTGTGGCTGTTGCACACATGCTCTCCTGAGGTAGAATTAATTTGTAGCACTACGATTTCACTGCGTGGTGCAACGCCACACAATGGTCAACGTGTGGTCATTAATACATTGTCACGATTGTTCACTTGACCTGCAGCATGTCTCCTCTGCAATCAGGAAGTTGTAATTCACACTGCACCTTTTTTCCATTCCAAATCAGCATTTTTCAGATGCCTCCATCTTGCTTAGATTCGCACACGCTTATTTTAGCCTTGAACCTGAGGTCGAATTCTCTCAAGCACCTTTTTTATGTGCAGGGTTTACTGTTGCTGCAGTCACACTGTGGAATCTGTATTTTTCCACTCGAACGTGTCAGTACTGTACGGGAGGCGGTACATGCTGGAAAACTGGAATATCTGAAATTTAGTTATGTAAATTCAAATCCTGAAATGGTCTAGGATACAGATAATACAGTTATTGTGGCTTTTTTAACCTCTTCTCATAATGCTTTGGGCTTATACAGATTTAGTTTGATTGACATCATCCACACTCTTCCGTTAGTTTTATTGCAGGACAGTTAAATATTCTGGTTTTGTCATTGGTAAAATGGGTTTTGCTGTCTTTATCATATTTTTTTTACATCTGAATACGTTAATACCTAATTCATGCAACTTGTTGTTTTGCTGCTGCACATAGCAACAGATGATGGCAGCTTCCATATAGTATCTCTCACCCAGATAAACATGCAACAGTTTACTAATTATGTCTTACAACTTTTGCAACGAAATCCCATGAATTTAGAAAAATTGTAAATGTTCTTAAATTTTGATTGAATCTTCCTGAATTATTGTGTTTGCAATTTTTTGTTTTTGCTGGGTAGATTTATTCATAGCAGTCTGCTATTTATAAATAACAGAACATATAGCACACCATAAATGGATCAGAATAGAGTATTCAACAGGGCCTGCTAATGAACACTGATGTAATTTAACTGTTTATCAGAAGAAAAAAAGTGGGTTATATGTGTATGTCATTAAGCTATTTTCTTAATGACATATCCTTAATCGTATCTCTGTACAAATTCTCATCAGGGTTATGGTAATTTTTTATAACAACACTCATTCAAATGAGCGTCTATGTGACATTATAGAAATTAATAAACACCTCAAGAGGCAAATGACAAAAATATTATAAATTTGTCAAAGCCAACTTGATGATATTTTATCCTATTAAAAAATGTAATTTAGTTTGTTGTCTTTCCATTACAGAATGAAATGTTTTCCTGTGTCTTTCAAATCACCTCATGAAGGATAAATGAACAGATGGGAAACCAGGCTGATCCTATTGTCCCAGCCTGGATTTTAACATGCAGCACCAGGACTGCCCCCGGCCTTTAGGGGGGCTTGGCTATGATTTATTAATTGTTCTCCTTCTCCCACTCTCCCACCTCTTCCCGCAACCCTTTATAGCTCAGTACTCACCCTTTAAAGTTGGGGCCAACCAAAAACGTAGCCTTGTAAAGAGAAATCAAACCAAAGATGCAGCACCAGCTGTGTTAAGTTTCACTACCATTTTAGGACAAGAATGTATTGCGGAGCTTTGGAAAAAAAGGCAATTTTTCATATATATCTTTGTAATTGACAATTTGTGTGTGTGTGTGTGTGTGTGTGTGTGTGTGTGTGTGTGTGTGTGTGTGTGTGTGTGTGTGTGTGTGTGTGTGTGTGTGTGTGTGTGTGTGTGTGTGTGTGTGTGTGTGTGTGTGTGTGGCCTGATAGAGCTTCCTCTGTACTGTAGAGCTCAATTGCAGTACAAAAACTATTACAGCACAACAATAAGTCCCTGCTGCACTATTAGAATCAGTTTGCAGTAAAACTATACAAGTTAAGCTATTGTTTAAAAATTAACATCTTTAGGATCCCATGTAATTGAGAGGTGAGAGGATGAAAGGCACTGAGAGATGAACTTTAATGTCAACCTTATATTCGCTGTTGGGCCTTGGCAAAAAATTTATAATAATCTAATATTTTATTTTTTTGTGAATATTAGTTTTAAAATGTTATTATAGGAACAGAACCTATGATTTTAGTAAAGCAGGATACAGTCACAGCTACAAACTAATTACTTATGTGCCAGCAAAAAAGCTTCTCCTTCACTCCTTCTCTCACACACACACACACACACACACACACACACACACACATACACTCCTACCCTCCCTCACGGTTTAACATTAACCCATTCTGTGGTGGGATTAACAGATTTAACCCAGCCTTGCTAGCATTCTGAACAACGGTCGTAATCTGCCACATTCATGATATTACATTTTCAGCCGTGAATCAGGTCAACTCATCTAATCCGTCTCTCTCATTCACTGCTCCGCCCACTGTCGCCTCATGCCATGCTACAGAAAACCCACCGTGACCAATGTAGTCTCATTTCCCCGTCAAATAAAATGGAAATGTGATTAAAAATACAAAATGAATTACGTACACAATAGGGCTGCGGATTGTGTTGAAAGATTTCATAAACATGAATGCTTAAAAGCCATATGTTTGTTCTTTTTGTTGTGTGCAAGCAATATTATGTTTTATGTATAGTTGTGCCTAATTGTATTTTACATATTTCATGTCTTGGCATAAAGGATGGATAATTTAGATGATGCAATAGAGCTTTTACAACCATTAAATAGTAGGAAAACACAAGGATACAATAATACTGGTTTAGGTTTCTGGTCCATTTAGTGTGGCAGAGCCTTCCTAGTGAGCCATCATGCACAATAATTGCATTCTGGCTGTTTAAATAGAACATGAATTAGTATAGTTAAGAACACCTGTGTTTACCTAATATTTAATGGTAATACTGCCATGAAATGGGTCCATATTTGTACATTCAGTTAAACAATGCTACACTAATTATGTTAATAATCAGAAGAGCATAAGTGAGCAATTCACTGCTTTCTATTGTTTTATAGATTAAGTATTCTTTAACCAATCAAGGCGAATACAGATTAATCAACAATGAAAATAATCAGTAGTTGCATGTGTAGGTGATTATTGTATACATTACAGGCGATAGGCAGGGATACACTCCAGACAGGTCCCCAGCCTATCATGGGGCACACACACCATTCATTCACACACATATACCAATGGGCAATATAGTCTGTAATTAACCTAAGCATGGTTTAAAAAAAAAAAAACAGGAGAGAACCCATGCAGACATGAGAAGATAGTGCAAATTCTGCACAAAAAGGTCCAAGCCCAAGGACTTGAACCTGTGACTTTATGGATGGATGGATGGATGGATGGATGTAGATGATGCACTGATGGAAGACTCTTTAAACATTCACTCCCTCCCTTGAAAAAAAAAACTTGAAACACTGTGAGATAACAGACAATGGAAATGGGGATTTTCGGATAAAGTACAAAATAGTTTTTGCATGAGACATTTATTTGTGCTGGGTAGTAATAAATTCCTTACCTTTTTGTAATTTTTCTGTTGATGGCACATGATTAATTGTGTTATGAACCGTGCCACATGATACTTCTTGAAGTGTGTGTATTAACAATATACCAAAATGTATTTGAACTTTCTGTATCACTTTTGACAGGGCTTTTCCCTGATGTGGGAGGTGGCTATTTTCTGCCGAGGCTTCAGGGGAAGTTGGGACTGTTCTTGGCCTTGACGGGCTTCCGTCTCAAAGGCCGTGACGTGCAAAGGGCTGGAGTTGCTACTCACTTTGTAGAGTCCAACAAGGTACAGTACCTTGGTGTAATGAATACACTTGCATTAACAGGATTTCTACCAATCCATTGCTTTAATATTTTATCTGAACCACTTTTCTGCACATTCAAGGCACAGTTTCCTATAGACTGTTTAATGCCTGGTGGGATGCACTGAAGCATCCCTAAACAGAGGAGGCTCATGGGGTGGTATATTGGCGCAGTTGCCTTTGGTTAGATGGTGCAGCAGGCAGTCTACAATTTATAGATATATTCAAGATGACCTTTGCAAAATGTTAGCATCTCACACAGTGTACATGATTCATCACTGCACTTTATATTCCTTGGTTTGAAGAAAATTCCACCATGGTATCTGGATATGGACATTTTGCCACAGGGGGACATTCTATTTTTTTTATTTATTTATTTTTTTTTATTTTTGCCTACAGAAACTTATTTATAACAAAAATGTAAGCTAAATACATTTCCATTTTTCCTAAATTATAGGAGATCAAATATTAGAACCATAAGTATACTTGTACAACAAATGGTGATATATGGTGTTTTTCACTACTCTGCGTCCAAATCAGGTTTTTATTGTTTGCCTTTTTGCATCTGGTTCATTTGATCACTGTCAACAATGCTTATGCTAACCTTACTCAAGCTTCTCTCCCCATATGCCCCCTTACTTCTCAATTATATTGCCCTTTTCCCTTTTTTCCCCATTTTATATGCATGGATCTGGAGTTTTGAAGAGATTCTCAGTGTTTTTTTTGTGCTTGCACTCTGGCATTGCAGTAACTTAAAGGGGCTCTGATATTTGCATTATGGCAAGAGTTTCCCAGGCAACGTTTTGAAAGAGTGGTGCATAGAGGTTTCCAAATGAAAATGATTGATGATTTCTAAATGAATGAATATTGGGGGTTCTTGGCTTCCGGTACAGTTTTTAGGGGAAACACTCCATGGTGATAGTGACGCTACAAGGATGATTGCAGGTTGGGGAGGTGATTAAATGGAATGGCAGATGCTGTTCACAGACACCAACATACTAGACTGACTTTCTGTTGCTTTGAGGTCTGCACCAACAGTGGGCAGCAGAGTCTTTAACCATGATTTTCTGGATGATCAGTGGGTGGATTTAGATAATTAAAAAAAAAAAATTTCAACAGAGTCTTATCAAGGCATATATCTTAAAATATCTTTTACCTTTCTACCTTAATGGAATTTTAGGGAAAGCCCTCATTAAATACAAATAAATGGGGAATAATGTTTATAATGGAACTATCTTTTCTGTGGTCATATTTAAAATCCTACCTTTATGATTGTCAAAGATGAGGTTGGCCACAGAAAACCATGTGTTCATGTGATTTTCTTATTGAATCAGATAGACTAATCGAAACTGTTTTAGAGTCTACAGACTTGCGATGTCCTGTGTCCTTGTGATTTCCCTCTAACTGGTTAGAATCTGCACAAAAATTCATACATAGGGAAATACTTAATCCATTAACTTGCTCTTCAATATTTATTTTCTCCTTGAGAACCAAATGTGAAAGACTGAATCTGAGCTTCAGTTCTGTAGAATCAGTACCTGGCCAAAATCAAAAATTGTTCATTGGCTACTGTTCATCTCCAACTTCTCCTTTCATAGATCTCAGACCTGGAGAAGGAGCTGGTGGACTTGAAGTCTCCCTCTGCTGAGAATGTCTCCAGAGTTTTACACTCCTTCCAGAACATGGTTAGAAACCAAGGCTGCCATTGAACATTACTAAGCATGCAGTAAGATGCTGTTTTGAGAGCATTTTTCCTGTGAATGCCTGAGAGTCTTTGCTTTTTATTGGTGTTAATCATCTGTCCACAGAGCAGTCTGGATTCTGAGAAGCCCTTTGTCTTGGACAAGCACATGTCTGATATTGAAAGGTAAATCTTGAATCTCTGCACTCTTCTCTACTATAAACATTTGTCTGATTGGTGCAACAGGGAAACTGGTAAACAGCTAATAAAAGTACTCTGTAAAGTACTGTCATTGTGTAGCACTAAGGAGCAGGTTCCTTTTTCAATTAGATGGTCCCTTGTTTTGTTTGTTTGGATGATGCACACACATGTTTATGCTTATGCCACTGTTCTGTACTACAGGAAGTAGTAATGACCCAACAGATTCAGCAATGACATGGAAGAGGAAATCTGCAAGATGCATAGCAAACTGTGTGGGATTCGAATACTTAATACATCTGCTTTGGGAATGTTTTATGAGGATCGAATGGCCATAAACACACAGTGTATCCTTGAGCTCTCAGCAGGGCTCTGTTTTAATTAAACTTTTATTTGGATTTTTGAATTAACTCCTGAACTTCTGTTGTTCTTTGCCTCCCTTCAGGCTGTTTAGCTCCAGCAGTGTAGAGGGCATCATGCAGAACCTGAAGGCAGATGGATCAGAGTTTGCTAAGAAACAAGTTGAGGTATGCTCTTTAAGTGCTTAGATACTGATGATGACATGGAGTTTTTCCAAGAGTAAATGAACAGTAATCAATTCAACTCTTCTGTACATATTGACAGCCCTTTTCCCCAGTGGTGTTTGTATATTCCAGTGGATTAGCAGGTCTTGTAAATACTTTAAAGCAAGAGTTCCCAGACTTTTTCAGCTTGAAACCAAAGTCAAAGTCAATATTTATTGTCGATTTCTTCACATGTACTTAACATACAAAGGAATCAAAATTGCGTTTCTCACTATCCTATGCGTTTTACATGTACAACCAAACAAGAACCTAAAATTGGAAAAAAAAAATGTTATATGCTATACATTGAAACAGAATTTGCTTCCAAACTATTTTTGATGTCAAAAGTGATGCTTGTATCGAGTCAGTTAACGTGTCTTTTCACCAATTTTTGATTTTATTTTGTAATAAGTTACAAAAATGCTTGGTGGAGTAGTGGAGTGGAATAGGAGCAATGTTTATAGTTATGTAACTAAAGTTAGGTACAATGCAGATACTCCCAGAAGGTATATAACAAAGTATTGTTATTTTTTTAATTACACCACTTCTCACAGATTTCTGGGTTAATTTAAAATGGATCTTACCTGCAAAAGCACAGTAGTGAATCAACTATGAACTATAAATTGATGAATAAAAAATATTGAGGATTAAATGAAAGAATTGTCTTACCCCAACATTTTGCAAGTTGCCTTCAAGTTGCCAGGTCCTTTCATCAGAGGTAGCAATGCCACTGGCACCAGCACCAGCACCAGGGCCATAACAACCAGGTACACCACAACATTACTGGCAACAGCTCATTCAATCATTACTGGCACTACCAATGTAACTACCAGTGACCTCACCATCATAACTACCAGTAGCACCACCCTGACTAGAGGCTCTTCTACCATAACCATCAGCTGCACCACCACTGTAACCAACATCACCATCATAACCTTCAGAGGCAGCACCTCTGTAGGCACGAGGGTCATTAGCAACATAACCACTAGAGGTAGCACTACCAGGACCATAACGACCAGCAACAACAACAGCATCATTGTTAGCGCTACCAGTGCAACTACCAGTGGCATCATCATCAAACCTACCAGTGGCACCGCCATGACAACTAGGGGCACTACTTTTCTAACCACTAGGGGCACCACCAACATAACCACTAAAGGTACATTCATAAGCCATCATAAAGCTTGGCAGCAGTTGCATCACCGGCATAAAAAATGCCACCACCACTGTAACTACAAGAGGCACCGCCTACTCGACCAGTAAAGGTAACATCACTGTAACCACTAGGGGCACCTCCAAAATAATCACCACCCCCTGGACCATAACCAACAGCTACACCACCACCACCAATGTTACTGGCACCACCAATGTAACTACCATTGGCACCAACTTTGGCATCACCTCTATCACCTCCTGCTGCTCCCTCACCGCCGTAATCACTGGTACCACCAACATAATGACTAGCGGTACCACCACCATAACCAGCTGCACCACCACCTAAGGCACCAGAGACACCACCACTGTAACCATGAGAGGAACCTCCAACATAACCACTGAGTCACCAAAAACACTGCCACCTGAGCCACCAAAGGCACCACCACATGAACCACTAGAGAAACCACCACTGTACCCATGAGAGGCACCTCCAACATAACCACTAGAGGCACCTGCACCTGAACTATGAGAGGCACCACCAACTTGACCACTAAAGGTACCACCACTTTAACCACGAGGGGCACCTCCAACATAACCACCACCACTGGGACCATAATGAACAGATACAACCCCACCATCATTACTGGCACCACCAATGTAACTACCAGTGGCACCACCACCATGACTAGTAACACTACCGTAACCAACAGCAGCACCACCACTGTAACCAACAGTGGCACCAACTGTGGCATCACCACCTGCTGCTCCTTTACTGCCATATCACCGGCACTACGCACATAACCACCACCTGTACCATCACCATAACCAGCTGCACCACCACCACCTGAAACACCAGAGACACCACCAATGTAACCACAAGAGGCCCCACCACCTGAACCACCAAAAGCATTACCAACACCAGGGAAATCCACCACTGGAACCATGAGAGGCACCTCCAACATACCCACTTGAAGCACCTACACCTGAACCACCAGAGGCACCACCGCTGTAACCACCACTGGCACCATCACCACCAAAAGCATCAGCACTAGCACCAGTGCCAACAGCTAACTGAGCACGGTCATCATCATCATAGAGATCTGCCCCTTTTGATGCTACTGTTTTTTTGGCGCTAGTGGGGTGTATTGGGTTTTAACATATTTTTGTGTATGACCACTGGTACATCGCCTTGTATTTGAGAGATTAACCCAAATTTAGACACCGAAGATCGTGTTTCAATCGTGGCTCCACCACCACCATTAACAACACTGGTATCTGAGACATATCAGGAGAAATAGGATTCTGTTTAGTATTAATTAGAGAGGAGAGCGAGAGAAAAAGGAGCTTTTTAATTTCTAATTTCAGTCTTTCCTTTCTTCCCTTTTGTTAAAGGACACAAGATATGCTTCCAATGAGCAGACATGAAATCCACAATACCCTTAAAAAAAAAAGAAGAAAGAAACAGTTGATACCACTTGATAGTATCAAGGCGCCACATTTGATAGGCATGTTTATTCTTTCTCCATTTAAATGCCTTAAAATTGATTGTGTGTCTACATAACTTTGTAAAGCACCAACCACAGACTGTAAAAAGAAGGGAAAAATGGTGCATTTATATGCCTCTCAAAGTCTGAAGTTACATCACTTAGGCAAAGCATGTAAGATTTCTTGTTGCATGAAGTGCATGTGGTAAACTCTGAAATATGAACTTATATGGCCACAAAAGATTGTTTAATATGGAAAGAAATATCTCAGATTCTCTTGTTGAAATACAAGCATCCATCACTATTCTAAAGTTCTTTCACTGCAGCATTTTAAATATTCAAATAGCAAAGTACAACCAAAGATCTTGATGTGCAGCTTTTTCATTTAATGTTATTAGAGTCCAATCCATTTTGTATTAAATATGAATGTGAGTATTAATATAATATGTTTCAATTAATTCAAGTACTTGGTATAGTAATTATTTTCTGGCACTTGAATCCATACAGATTGTCTACTTTTGCCATTTGGTCAATGCCACTATAAGCAAGGTGGATGTTCCATTGCAGTATAAGCTTGAATTTAAAAAAGGGGGTGTGACCAAATAATGTGAATGTGCTGGTGCAACCAACTGAGAAAGTTGGTAACACCAATGCTACCACTTGAAAGGTTCATTTAGAGACCTCAATGTACAGTTAAGTTACTGACTTCTTCCTGGTGTGGTCAGATGGATGCATTCCATTTACAGTTAAAACTGGCTTTGGCTTCTCCCCCAAGAGACCTTACATTAAAGAATAGTCTGGTTAGCACCAACAACTACAGACAATATTGGAACACACCAAAAATCTATTTTATATCTGCTAGCAATCTCGAAAACCAGCAGCAAGCTATCTGTTTTTAACCCAGAAAATGGAAAAAACTAGCTTGTTCTGTGTCATAGTGTCCTGATATGACCCAGGAACATTTACACAATATTATGTTTGCACAAAGTCACAGGGTTTTATTCAAAGTATCATCAGCGAACAAGAAACAAACAACTGTGTCTGTTCAATGTCCTCAGTTGAATTGACATGATGGGTCATAACCAGAGGTTCATTCCTACTTTATTTTGCCTGCTGACATGATCACTAGGACTTCAGTGGCCGTTGTGCAGAGCATCTACCAGCAAGGACCCCCCCACTCCCAGCATGCACTTCTGTCCTCAGGGCAGAGGTACAGAGGTGTGAAATGCAGCATTAGATAGATAAAAAAAAAAAAAAAAAAATACATCCCAACTGCCATCAGACTCCTGAACAGCTGACGAGATTTACACCCATCGATTTGCACATATACTGATTTTCCACAGCTTTGCTGATTTGCACATACATATACAAATTGTACTTTATATATATACTTTATGTTTATATTATTTCTAATTTATTATATTCAAGCGACTTGTGTTGTATATTTACCTTCTTCATGGACAGTAAGTAAGAATTTCTTTGTAAAACCTGTTTCTTATGTGTACATTATTAAAAGCATTTTGACTCATGAATTATATCATTAGAGATTATTGTCATGTACTTGTGGTAAGTGCTAAAAGGGGATTTATAATAAAACCAAGTCATAGCATCTCTACTGGTTTTCCATCATACTTTCGCTGTGATGGTAAGGCAAGTATTAAATTGCTTTCTGTGTGGTATTAAAAAGGATATTAAAATGTTTTAAATTTTTTATGAATCCTGACATTCCCTGTTTGCACTCTGAATAATCCCACTCTGTTAAAGAGCCAGTGCAAGACTAGATGTTAGTAATTAGTACTACTTTAAGCACTTAATGGGGTTAGTTTTGTGCCTTTTTGGCTTGACAATAATTTCTCCAGTGAGATTTGAGACCTCTTAGAGAACCATAGTGGCTTCGTTACGGAAAATTGCTTCAATAAAACTTCATTGTAATGCTCTTCAATGATTCATTTCTGCATAATTGTGTTGTCATCTAATGTCTACCTGAATAGTCGAGGTAGCACTTATCATCTCTCTGTTGGCTGATAATCACCTGATTGTTGAATGTCGTGCGGATTTCTTGATTCTGCTCAGTTCGCCTAATGTGAACATTCCAAATATCTGCTTCAACAAAGAAAATCTGAAATCCTGCCAGTGGGGGTCAGCTCAGGAATCAAATATTTAGAACAAACCCACATCCTCAGTTACTACTACTACACCCCTGCACATTAAAAATGCATAACCATCTTTACTCTGGTTTAGACAATGGACTGTTTCTGTTGTTGTATTCGATATTTTTCAACAAATTTTCTCTAAAAACAGACACTAGCAGCAGAAGAACAAGCTTAGCATTCAAAGCCATCTCTTTGTTTGAAGGTTGAGTCAATCAGACAGTAAAAGTTTCTCATATTTCCTTCTGCAGACGCTGTCTAAGATGTCTCCCACATCCCTGAAAATCACCCACAAGCAGCTGCAGGCTGGCGCTTCTCTGAGCCTGCCGGACGTGTTGGTGATGGAGTATCGACTGAGTCAGGCCTGCATGGTAAAACGCAAAACCTACATGGATGGACATGCCAAAACATTTAAAAAATAAAAAAAGAAAAGAGTATTTGAATTTAAAAACCCAGAATGGAAACAACATGTTGGCCTTTGAAGAGAAAACTGACCAACATTAATTAATTAATGGACATTAATTAATGTATCATGTGTCGGCAACAGCTCAACCAATCAACTTCACACTTGATAGGTGTTTTAGAAACAGAGAAACTGTGGTGTTGAGTGCTACCTAATTATATCCAATGAATTATAGAGAATTCTAAAATCTTGATGTCCTTCTTCTTAACCAGTGCAACTTTTCCAGTCTTATGCTACTGGTTTAGTGGTCCAGACAATTCCCAGCAGCAGAGGACACGGGGAGTCAGAGGGCATCCTCTAAAAACAGAAAAGTAGAAACCGCTTTAAACAAATAATTGTCAATGTCCAACCCCCTCTCACGTATTCCTTTACTGGAGTCACTGCGACCATAGGAGGCAAAAACTCATCCGGTAATGTGCAGACAAAAAACAGTGGAAACCTTTATTGTAGTGATATTGCAATAAATAAGCTTCACCTGTAAAACACTTCAGTAGGACCAGAATATAAATATAGATGTGAAAATGTGCATGGCACAGTCCCTACAAAATACCAAGGAAAAAAGCAGGACAAACAGTTTGTTTCTTAGTTTTTACTTCTAATGGGATTAGTAAATAATTCCTCATTTTGAGGATCTTTTTGCTTTAATCTTTAATGTATTTACTTGATTTCCTCTGTGAAGTTGTATTGTCGGTGTTCTTTTTTCTTAGTTCAGCTGTGACTTGTTAAGTTTACTAATGTATATTGATGATTAGAAGGACGTCATCTCATGAGATTGTGTGTGTGTGTGTGTTGTTTTAGAGAGGCTGTGACTTCTACGAGGGAGTTAGAGCAGGTAAGTGAGTCAAATAGGTTTTCTTCTTCCTTGAACAAAATCTATCTTCCCATTTCTTTTATGTAAATGTGTATTGAAGGCAAATGTCCGTGTAAAAAGCAGAAAAATTGAGTATTTTCTATTCTAAAAGACCATAGTAAAGCTATCTGCGATGACTTAAAAAGATTCCACTGAGTCAGCGATTATTTCTGGTTGCTGGGATTACTGTCGTCGCTTTGACTGATTCCCCCTTCTAATGTTTTTGATTTCCTGTGTGTTGCCAGTTCTGGTCGACAAGGACCAGAGCCCGAAGTGGAGCCCGTCGACCCTGGAGGAGGTGTCTGACCAGAGCGTGGAGCAGTGCTTCTCCTCGCTGGGAGAGAAGGAGCTGACTTTCTGATGTCATGTCAGCCAGCTGATTCCCATCTTCAAACACAAACACACACACACACACACACACACCACTGAGCCTTTTGTTAAACAGCTGCTTCCTGCCCCCATATCTCCATTCTATTCAGTCATTTGAAAGGCCTGTACTGCTGAGGGGTAAAAACATAGGTCACATGGTGGAAGGGGTTGATTCTATAATAAAAACAAATCAGGGTTGGAGGTGGAATTAAAGCTGTAAAAACCCGTTATTTGATTTAATATGTTAATATAGCACTATATAAAAGATTTTTGGTTGTTTTTGCTAAGAAATCTGTGTGTTGAAAATATTGCCAGCATATAATATTACAATAAAAATTATGATCTTGCGAACTTTAACTTTTCAACCTTTAGTCTTTTTTTAACAGATGGTGAAAGTTATTTAATTATTTAAAACCTCTACTCTGTTACAACCATTGTACTTCTTTAAATCTCCATTAAATCCTCATGCTTCATGCAGACACGTTGGGTTTCTCTGCCTGAGCAGTGACATAAATCATCTGTCAGATTTGTCTGTAAGGAGGAGAACATTTTTTTCCGCTTTTCATTAATTAGATATGCTGTTTGCAGTCTGATTAATGTTCACAGTAAAGATGACATACCAGAAGATGTAGCTAACAGACACAAGTGAAACAAGTTTGGTGTGAAGATCTGAAGAATCGTGCTGTAATCTCAAGGCGAACATGAGGAGAGAATGAACTCACCACTGAGTGCTTTAATAATAATTTAATGTTTTGTTTGGTCGTTTTTTGATGGGATACGGATCAGTGTCATCTGTATTTCTGCAGTCTTGTTTTAATATAATCTAGATAATCCTGTCTAATCCTTTTGTTAGTGGCAATTGTCGTTTTTTTGTAGATGTCAAATTGTCTCTGATAAATCCAAAAAACACTCCCAAGACAAGATCTAGAAATCAGTATATCAAAATCTGATATTCTGCATTTAGATTGACCTCTATGCTGTATTTTATAAATAAAAAAATGGTGTGAGCAGTTTAAAATGTGAGATATAATGTGTTTTTTGCATTTAACACGTTTTAAAGAGGCTCTAAAGAGGCACTTTTTCAGTGCTTGTGTGTAAATATTTATGTCTCTGGTGTTCCTGCTAGGAAAAACTGTGAAATAAAACCACCCACTCACTCTGTCGTGGTGCTGATCACAAGCCGTTTAGGAATAGCTCTGGTTATGATGTCACAACAGGAGGGGAAGTTAATAGTAACTTTCCCTGCGACTCGTGTAGCCGCTGCAGTGCATGTACGTGACCTTTGTTTCTTCTCCGACTGACCCCAGCTCTCTGAGGGGCGGGATCTTTCTGACGGAGCTCAGCCAATCAAAATAGAGCGGGTGTTTTGGTACCAGTTTTCAAATAGGGTTTGAGAAGAAAGACTTCATCACTGCTACAGGTCAATCTGGTTGCTTTTGAGGCTATAAAAGTGCACTTCTTCACGGCTTTGTCAGTAAGGAACCGTGTGAATCAAATCTGCCGCAGAAACGTCAGATCTCAATAGCGGCGTTATTTACGAGAGTGGAACAGATGGCTGTAAAGACGGTTGGCGATGTAACATAAAAGGTTGTGTGTTCTTGTTGAGCGGAGAAGCCGCTCGGGCGTCTTTCCTGTGTTTGGCGTAAAAGAGCCGCTGGATCTTTACGGCCCGCTTGTAAAACCATGACGGGGCGTTTATAAAGTGCCTTTTCTTATCAGCATGAGAGAGCCAAGCTGCTGCTCGGACATCAGAGAGAAGAAAGTGGACACGTCTGTTTGAATTGCATGTTGGGTTATAAACCTTTTTATGATTTAGATGATAAAATTGTCAGAAAGGTTACTGCTGGCCACTGACAAAGCCACTGTATCACTCCGAAACTAAACCAGTTTTGAAAATTATTATTTGAATCCTTCTCCATAGCATGAGATCATTTTTTTTAATCTAAAGTAGGTTTTAATCTTTCATGCCTGATGCACATTTACACACATTTCTAAAGTAGAACAACACTATACTGCCACATAGTCTGATGCTGTTTCAGTGTGTTCGCAGCATCTCATTGAGACACGATCGCCTCTACAATCCATAGACAATAAACTCCCATAAACACTGAGGACAGTATTTCGCTCTGTGTCAGAGATAAACCCCGGTGGTTTATGACGACCATTTACTCTTCAAACAAACGCTGGCTGGGAGTCAATTTTTAAATCCTCGTGTTTGTCCTTCGTGTAGCTGAACTTGTAACCTGCCGTGTGTGCAGGATGCAGCGTATCCCTGTGTTTGGTTTGATCAAATATTAGTGTTGAGTAAATGGCTTCAATCTAACAAGCCCACACATCCTGTTTCATGTTGTGGTTTAGAAAATAACGTTGACATGTTTTAATAATGATAGAAGGCTTAAATCTGATTTATTGGCATCATCAGTTTTACACACACTGTATGTACACTCTGCAGGTTACATGAAAATTGTACTTTTGGAAAATAAGCAACAAAAAAGTCATTTGTTTTCACATTATTCTATGACTATATATTCACAGACTATCATGTTTGAGAGCAGCTTCTTGCTTGAGAGCAGATATTTTTCACTCATTTGACAGCAGAAAATGGTGATTTCATCCGATCTGAGTTGATGGCTCTCTGTGCTGCATGGCTATGATCTTTTTTATTCTCAATTAGTCCTCAAAGTTGATGTCCTGAGGTGTCCGTTTTTGTCTGACCAATGGTTTAAAAGTCGTAGGTATTCGGTTCATATCATTTATCCTTTAAAAACAGTATGCTTAGATTTACCTGCCATGGGCAGTGTGTGATTTTTGGATCAGCTGACTTGGGTGAATGATGGGTTAATGCCTGATTTCAAACAATTTAAAATAAAGAATAGTTGCAATAGTTTTCTAAAAATGAAACAAGATGTCTTTGCTAAGTAGAATAAGACTTGATCTGCATGCTAAATAAAGATTCCCAACTTCTGTTTATTCTGGCTGATAAAGAACTCTTAAAAAATACATTTTTCCAATTTTAATCCTATATTAATTGTTCATTCTTTTAGTATATGCCAAATATATGTAAACATTTAAGTATTTTTAAATTAAATAGGAACCAATTTTTTTTCCCCTTAATGTAAAACAGTTGACCATTGCTGACTCATCCTGATCTACAAAAGTTCATCTTTCTTGCAGTCAAAACAATTTTTGATTTAAAACCATCTTGAAACTGTTCAACCTGGGAAATCTACACAAAATAAGCTCTAACTTCCCCACATAATTAGGGACTTTACGCAATATGTTTAACCTCCAGTTCCCTCCAATCAAGTTTTGACGTGTTTAGGGACAAAAAAAATTACTCTTATTTTGAATAGTAATTTGTGTCAGATGGATTTTCCACAAAAGGGGAAAATGGTCTAATTATAAATCCTTCAAAAAACAGATGAAACACTATGCAAATATTGTTGCATCCAAACGCTGACACAAGATGTTCATTCTCAGTGTTAAAAGTTTCCAGATCACACTTGTGGAGGTTAATTATTAGACCACAGCCGGCCAAACGCATGAATCCTGCTCTTAGGTGCACGTATTTGATTCCGATTTAAGGAGAACACAGATAAACTTTTCAACTTCAACAAATAAATGTGAAAAGAAACCGCACATACATCATTGTGTTCAGCGAAGCTCAAACTAAAGCAACAAGAACAAAAAGACACTTTTGACTGGAGGGGGACTTTAACACGGCAGAGCTTTAACATTCCAGACTTTTTTCTTTTGGTGATGATGAGTGTTTGAAAGGTCTTTCCAAAAGAGCAGCATCTCCAATCTTGGTCCAAACACCTCTGCTATGACATAATCAATAAAATGTGTGACCTTTAAACGCTACAAATCACCAGAAGGAAGCATTGGCAGACTTTCAGTCAGTCGCATTTTTTACTTTTTGTGCAGATGCAGTTCATGACTGTGTCAGGAAGGAAAATCCAATTCAGGAAAAACACAAGACCTGATCAGTGTTTAAAAAAGAACTAAAAGAAAGGATGGTGATTTTATTTTTTAAGTCCATCATCAAACAATAGTCAGGTGACCACATGTCATATTAACATTGCTATAAGCATCATTCTGTTCATTCTGTCACTGGTAGATCTCCTCCAGAAATCTATCAATCCATGTAATTAGGTTTATCTGAAGACAAGATGAGGCCTCGGAGGTGTGTGTTGGTCAAATAGAGTTGATATCTACTACAGTTAGTCTTTTTTAGTAAAGAACAAATAAATGAGGAGGTTGGACTAAAAAGACTTGATATGACTAATTTGGACAACTGAAGCTTTATATTTAAAATTAGTTTTTAAAACACTCATGCATGGAAAGAGCTGTAGATATCCATCATCACTGGAAGTAGTTTGCATCACCTGGTTTTGCATCCAGTTAAGGAAAACAAAAATATGACTTGTTTTTATTTTGAAATAACAAGATCATTTTAAATGAAAAAAAAAAACTGATTATATGTCTTGTTCCCTCAACTTATTAACTTTTCCTTCATCCTCTAACACATTGAACCTTAAAGAAAACCAAATGCTCTCACTTCCTTCTACTGAAAACCAGCTTTTTGTTGTCAAATCTCAACACTGTCAGATGAGTTTAAAGGTTTTAACCAGAGACAAAACAAGTGGCATCCCATTAACAATTTGGAATATGCAACGTGGAGACTGGTGTCATCTCTAGTGTTTAACATGTGCGCAGCATCTGGTTTTGAATTACTCCTTCTGCAAAGATTAGTGCAAAAATTAGGTTTTTTACAGCAGCATCTTGTTTCTTTTGCGAAAACTTCCTCTGCTTGTAAACGGAGACTTTGAGACGCCTGTCAGGAGGTTTCTGATTGTTGCTCCTCACGCTGAAACAGCTTCTCTGCTGCTTTCACCCAGTACAAATATATAGAATATATATATATATATGGTCATGTTGTTAATTTAATAGCCACTTCTATGTCATTGTTATTAAAGAGGGAAGAAGGCAAGTGGTGAGAATACCCTGCCACTGTTTTTTTTTTGTATGGCTTATCGTTATTTTGTGTTGAAGTTTTCTCATGGTTCCCACTGTTATAGTTGGACTTTATTTTATTTTTTTGTAGTTTCTTCAACGCTGCAGGAAGCTCTGTGGCAGTTTCAAGTGTCCTCATCCAGTGGAGCTTAGGGTGCTGAATCCCAATGACATCAGTTACTTGTGCACAAATCTGAATTTGACTTCTGAGGACTTGGACTATCCGTCTGTCCAATTAAAAAGGAGCAGACTTCTATAACAGATATCAGACGGTATAAAACAAGAAGTTGTACTGGGTTCGTAGCAACATTCATTAAGGACTTTGGCGGATCACTATTCCAAATATATCTACTCTATCCCCTGGGATGTGTCGTGGCCCTCTGTCATAGAGCAGCACCACAAGATTTTTAAAGAGGACACACACATACATTTTATATCTATCAGGGTTTCCTGCAGAAAATCTGTTCTGCGAGGTGGTGACCTGGGGGGTGCAGTAACCCGGTCATGCTACTGTTTGATGTGTATATGCATTTATAGGTTTAGACTCCAATTCTGCTCCGCTGGGTGACAGTGCTAGGATTTCCTGAGGGTCTTTGAATGCATCTTGAAGAGGCTGCAGCGAGTGATTCTTCTCTGAAAGAGGAAAAAACACAGCACTCGTGAATTTTTTTTTTTTTTTACAAAGTTGTTGTTACAACTTTGCATGCGGAGATGCGGAATGTTTTCTTTTCCTTTTCTAGGAGGGATGTAGGGACGGCAGGGGGCATTTTTTTAGGAGGCGGGCCACCTTACCCTTTAACGCTGCAGGAAACCCTGTATATATATATATATATATATATACATATATGTGTGTGTACATCATATTATTATTACATATTAGATTGAAATGTCATGTTTTCTGAGGTTTGCATAATCATGCTCTTGTCCTCTGTATGGCAGACGTAAGTATTTCTCTTTTAAGCATTATACAATTGATACAATGTTCACACACACACAAAAAAAAAATCGAGGCCTCCAACATTTTAGCCATAACCACGTGGGTCATTTTTTGTTGTTGTTTTGTGTGTTTTTATGAAACTCCACTTCTGTTGACAAGCCAAATCCTTTTCCGGGAAAGTGGGTCAATCCTTTCTGATGCCCCGGCTGCTGCGTGCCCGACAGACCTGCAGGCGTCGTGTCGGTCGGGTTGTGCATACAGATTACAGAATATCCCGGAGAGTGCAGGAAACATCGTTTCCCGCGCTAATTTTTTTAGGAACGTGCCCGCAGGATGGATCGCTGTGGCCTGAGACTGCCTAATGGCGTCTCTGCCACAAGGTCTCCAGGGAAGCCATTAATGGAGGAGCCTCGGCCCGCGCCCATTTATCAGACCAGGAGGAGCCGAACAGCTGGCTGCGGTTCTGACCTGGCAATACCAGTGAGGGGTTTCAGATGAGAACCTTCTCCAAATGAAGGGATCTATTAATAACTTCCTCAGTAAGAAGAGAGACTCTTGGCCCCAGAACAGCATCAATGGACGGATAGACTTTCACTGGCGAGGAGGAACATAACGATTCCAGGCAATATCTGATAGGATTTTTCGCTTTGCGTTTTGAGTCCAGCCGCGGAGAGCCAACGCCTACTGGGAAAGACGGAACAAATAAGGTCCTAGAAAGTTGATCTCCAACCGCAGAAGTTCCGCTCCAGCGCGGCCCGAGCGTTGATACAGATAATCACAGAGTGCTTTGGTCGTGTCAGAGGAGGGTTTTTCAGGATCAATCCAAGTATAATCCAATACAAAAGTGGGTCAAAAGTGATGCCGCGGCAGCTCATTCACACTCCTGCTCCCAGCGAGCAGGCTCGTTCTGAATGGAGGGGTTTGAGACCAACTGAGGCCTCGTTTCATCAAGTGTGGAACCTCCTGTGTCCAGGTCGATCTCGGCCCGATCCTTCCACCTCCCGACGACACCCCGTTCCCCCCCCCCACATCTCACGGCACGTCACACTCAATGTAAGGGATGTCGCCGTAGCGGCGGTCTACCTCCACCCACTGCTGCACGGCCCGGGCCACGATCTCCTCTGAGAGCTTCTGGGCGTACTCCAGCAGCACGGGGTTGACCTGGGGGGAGTCCGCCTCCGAGTCCACCAGGTAGGCCCTCTCGCCCCTGGTCCCCTTGGTCCTGCCGTCCACCTTCTCCGTGGAGTTCGCATTCTGTGCTGCAGAGTTGCTCTTCTTGGACTTGACGCACCCCATGCTCTGGAGGGTGTAGCATTGATTACCTGTAAGGGGGGCTGGGGGGAGGGATGCGAGGCAGTGACGTGCAGGAGTCTTTGGTTCAGCGGTGGAACTCAGTGCTTCCCCTCCACTTCTTTCTGCTGCCTGTGTGCTCCTGTCATCCACTCCCTCGCTCATCCATGTCGGAGCGCCAACATCAAGGGTGAGATGATCAGAGAAAGAGGGAGGTGGGGGTCACACCGATCTGGAGGGCGCTGAGGGGATCACGGCTGGGAGGCCCATCCCTGTGCGGCTCCGCTGGCAGGGAAACACTCAGTCCTGCCCCTTTGGTGACTCGGATTCGTCCCTTCCTCAACTGCAGAGAGAAAGAGAGTGGAAAGAATTAGGGGCGGAGGCGGGAGGATTTCACTGACTTATTTTCCATCAGATGCAGCCTAAAAATACCAGATGGCGGAGAACGAAAGGAGGATTGAGAGCAATGTTCACAGTGGATGTGGACACTATGTGACCCCGGGCTCCATGGGCCGGCTGGAGGTCAAGGCTCACCTCGGTGGAGTCGTGTTTAAACACGCTCCTCTGCACATACCCCCCCCCTTACCCTACCTCACAGTGTTTTATGACTCAATCTCCTCAGCCTATTTTGTGCAGCGTGCCAGCGGGGCGTCCGTCCCTAGGTTGGGTGCTCTGATGCTGTTTTGTTGTAAGCCCCGTGTCTCCATCTGTTCCACTAACGGCGCCCGGCAGCCTGATTCACAGTGACAGCTCCCTGTCTAGCACCGCGGGCCGTATTGGTGCAGGGGGAAACATGTGCTTCATTCAGAAAGCAAACATGCAGGCCATCAATGATTCATGCGGATCTGGGAGTCTCCCCGCGTGTGAAACGACGTCTGGAGATCCAAGCCATCGGCACAGGAGACCCAAGTCTGCCACAAACCCTCTGCAAACACCTGACATCATGTTAATGAGCTTGAAGCTTGTAAAAATAAATAAATGAATCAAATAGGTGTCTTAATGTAGCTAAATATGCATCAAACTGTGAAAGCAGCCATTAAGATTAAATCTGATTTATGTCACAGTGGAGATTTGGAGCAAACATCATGTTGTCTGAGCCTCAATGGAAACATGTGATATTTGACCAGGAGATTAAAATGAATGTGTGCTGTGAACTGAGCTCTACGTACTTTTAAAGGAGTGCGGCGGCTTTTTCTCTTTTCCACCTGCAAAAAAATGAAATAATAATAATCCGTTGATGGAAAGAAATAAAAAAATAAAAAACAAGGTCGTTCAAGTAAATCCGGACATCATCTGGCGTGGCGCCGCTTCTCCTGGCTTCTCCTCGACCCCTCACACACACACCATCCGGCCGATCTCAACTTGAGAATTATTATTGATCGGTCGATTGATTGATTGATTGATTGATTGTAGGGTACCGTCTCCCGAAGTTGCTGCGGGTCTGGAGCCAGCTGAGGAGGAGGGGGGACCCGCTCCGTAGCGGTGGATGGACCGCTGGGGGAGCGCTGCGCCCCGGAGCAGAGGACCGAGCGTCCGGCCGTCGAGGGTCTGGACTGACGGAGCGCAGCGGCGCTCCCGCAGAGCTGCGGCCGCCGCGCGGGGGCTGCTGGTCCGGGGCGACCCCTGGCGGTGGCCCCGGGGACCGGCCTGCCTGCCCTGCGTAGGCCGGGCTCTGTGGAGGTCTCGGTACCGAGATCAGGTCTCAGAAACGAGATCTGCATTTTATTTTCCAATAATTGTGTGTTGTTTTTTTTTTGGAGAAAACACCAAATAAGTTATCAAATGATATATAATAATTATATTTATAAATCATTTCACTTCAAAAAAGGCACTTAGAACACTTACGTAACATTAGAGAATAAAGTGACTTAGGCCATTTTTTACATTCTAGTGTTAAAGTTAAATTAAAAGAATTGTCAGGAGGCAGATCCTGTTTTTATTATGTTACCAGGTCTTTTTTGCCTGTTTTTTCATTAACAGTAACTCATCATTTCATCCTGGAACTTTCTTACTTTCTTTATATTGGGCTACATATTTAATGAGTTTATTAATATGCACAGCACTGTTGATTACATTATTGTTATAGTATACCTTGTAAAATTTTGACTAAATCACTATGAAACATTATAACCTATAGCCTCTATCAGTCACCAGTAGGCGTTGATTCCAGAATCATGTTTACCACCACAGATGTTTGCTTCTTGAAGTACACACCAATGCATGAAAGTCTGATTTTACCTGATGTGACTGCACCAACAAGAGATGATTTAGGCCCAAAACTCCATTTTGTCAAAAAATGGCTTAGGAAATCATTTAATAATGTGATGAAATAAAGCCTTTAAAGCCTGTAGGAAATGGAATGGAATCATTATGGGCACTTATGTCATAACTAACAACACTAAATGACCCATGACAGTTTAATGTCCACACCAATTAGGCTAAGCATCAGGCACAAACAACTACAAATGATACATCAAGTTCAGTTCCCATGCATCAAGTAATGATTCAAGTAGCTTTTAACCATTTGAAGATCCCCCAACAAATGTTTTAATGTGTACAGGTATGTAAAATACTCTACTTTGAATAATAATATGTGTTATTTATCTTAAAATTCTTCTTCTCTTCCTTCTTGCTCATGAGAAATCCCAAAAAAGAATTGTGCAAATCTCACAAATCATCCTCTTATGCCCCACCTATTAGAAGAAAAGATTTTTCAATGAGCTCAGAGAAATGTTTCATTTTCAGCAGATAAATATGAAAACTGCATTCTGGTGTCAAACTCTGCACATATATTTATCTGTAGGGAACAAGATGAAAAATGTGTCGTCACCCTATTAAAATGATTTCCCAAGTCATTTTTTCAAGTTTTGAGACAACAAAAACTTTATAAAGCACAGAAGATATTATATTAATTAACAATTTCAATCAAAAAGGCCTTGACAATGGATGACTGGACACACATAGAGCATCATGTGTTCATGTAGATTTTTGCTTCTTGAAGCAGCCACCATCATGAAAGCCTGTTAAATTATTCAAATCAGGCATTTTATCCTAAAGAATAAAAGAGAAAAAAAAATATAATGGCCTAAACCGCTGTCTTCACTTAAGCTATTGTCTAATAGGACATAAAGAGTCTGATCCATTTTAATTTAGGATTTAGGTGATTTTACCAGACGTGGCATCGTCATCAGAGATGATTTAGTCCAAAAACTCACTTATGTCCAAAAATGACTTAGATACTTTACTTGAGAAAATGTAGAAATGCTGTTGATAAAAAAAAATACTCAGTTACAAAAAAAAGACCTGAATTAAAAATTTTGCAAGAAGGAAAAGTTCAGAAGGATTTTCTGCAACAAGCAACATGTACGTAAGGTATCACAAGTAAAAGTATGAATTGTGCAGACTGTGTTACATTATTAAAGTATTTTATTACTACATCTTTGAATCACTAAATACAGGTGAGTATTTGAATGGTTTAGTTTATCACGTGGGACCAATATTATTATTTTGAGTACTAGTTGCTTCACAGTAAGAAGGTAACAAGTTGAAGTCCTTGGGCTGGGACGTGTCTGTGTGGAGTGTGCATGTTCTCCTTGTGTCTGCGTTGGTTCTCTTCGGGTTCTCTGCCTTTCTCTCACAGTCCAAAAACATGCTGAGGATAATTTTAGATTCTAAATTGCCCCTAGGTATGAGTGAATGGTGTGTGTGCTCATGGCAACCCGTCTCTCACCCATAGCATGCTGGGATTGGCTCCAGCAGACCCCCACGACCCCAGTGAGCAATAAGCATGTATAGGAAACGGGTGGAGACATTCAAATCTTTATCTGAAAACTAACGAAAGCTGTTATAAAATAAAAAAATAAAATATAAATGTAGAAAAATAAAATGTAGGGAAATTAGAAAGCACAATATTTAATCCAGAATTATAGTGAAGTAAAGTATAAATGAGGATAAAGTAAAGCACAAGCACAGTACAAGTACTATGTACAGTATTTGTGTCAATGTACTTAGTTACTTTCCACCACTGCTGATAATTGATGTCTTTGTCTTTTTCTACATGTTTTGTTGATTACTGCCACACGGTGGCGCTGTCTTCACACGTACGCCAACCAGGAGAAGGAGTTTCACTACAAGGGTTTGGATAAATCATGCGCTAAGGATTTTATTTGTCTTCATTGAATGTTTCAAATCCATGCTCAGAAACCAACGTGTTTCTGAAAGTAATTCTACGAGAGACTGTAAACAGATTCTCATGAGCGACAAACAGGATTTGAGTGGCAATGGGAAGAATAAAACTTTTTTTTTTTTTTATATATATGATCAGTTTAATTTCCATGTACTGTACAACAGTCATTCCTCAAAAGCACAAAGAGAAAGCAAACAGTGCATCATATGTTTGGAACCATCAAATCCACAGTTGGAGGCGATCATTTAATAAAATATCAGATTTTATTATGTACTAATTCGAAACCCATGTTTCTTACTTATTTCAACAGTACGATTGAAAGTGCTCATATTTTGTATAAAAGATGCGTTAGATATGTTGTGTGTGCGTGCATGTGCGTGTGTGCGCGCGCGCGTGCGGCTTTTATAACTTGAGGCTGATCAGAACATTACATATGTTCTGATCAGCCTCAAGTTATAAACCTCACAAATGGTCAGGTTTGCGCCCCTTTTCGCACGTTGCGCAATCCCGGCAAGAAAAGTGAATTTATCCATCTGTGGACACGTTCGGCACATGCTCACAGTCCCGGTCCCTGTATGGTTTGACAGTGGAAAAAAAAAAGTTTTCATGTCAGTCGGTTAAAATTCATTGTTGCCTGTCCAGCCAATCATAGTTTTTGACGACACAAAAGAGGCTAAAGTTGGAGTATAAAAAGGTGTGCGCTAATAAAGTATGATGCCTATCAGTGTGGGACATTAATCCAAACCCAGTTCGGTCGCGTAATCAGGTCCAACACACATCACGGGATCTTTTTTTTTTCTTAAACCACACTTCACGCCTCGGAGACAATGCATCTGTCTCAGATTGTGCTGTATCTCAGCTTGCTGATTGCTTTGGGTCCAGTAGTTTTGAGCGAGCAGGAGACGCACCAGCAGCCCTCCGCCACCAGCCCGGCGGACACGGAGCAGTGCTCGACCTGCGACGTCCGGCAGCAGATCAAAACCATGCGGCTCAACGCGATAAAATCCCAGATTCTGAGCAAGCTGCGAATGAAAGAGGCGCCCAACATCAGCCGAGACGTCGTGAAGCAGCTCCTGCCCAAAGCGCCGCCGCTGCAGCAGCTTCTCGACCAGTACGACGTGCTGGGAGATGATAACAAGGATGTGGTTATGGAGGAAGATGACGAGCTGGCCATCACGGAGACTATCATGATGATGGCCACTGAACGTGAGTTTTTTTTAATTTACCTTTATTTGGAAAAAAAAAAAAAAAAGACGCGCGCCGGGAGCTCATTCGGCTCCAAAATAGGGTTTTACGCACGGAAGAGCGCATCAATATGCACTAATAGTTTGTAAATATGATTTTAGATATAACTGTAGGTGTTAGAATGTGGACACACACATGCCCAAAAATGAACATATTGTATGAGTATGTGCCTTTAAACACCTTGCGCGCAGACTTTTATTAAAATATAGAATAAATAAGTGTATTAGTCCTCTTCAAGTGTTTCAATGTGTCAGGGATCGGATTTGGCTGATATGTCTGATTTTAAGCACAGTTTCTCTCCTTGTCTCCTGCAGCCGAGTCCGTCGTCCAGGTGGATGGGGAGCCCAAGTGCTGCTTTTTCTCTTTCACCCAAAAGTTTCAAGCCAGCCGCGTGCTCCGGGCGCAGCTCTGGGTGCATCTGCGCCAGGCGGACGAGGCGACCACCGTGTTCCTGCAGATCTCCCGCCTGATGCCGGTCACGGACGGGAGCAGGCACATACGGATCCGGTCCCTGAAGATCGACGTGAATGCCGGGGTCAGCTCCTGGCAGAGTATAGACGTCAAACAAGTGTTGACTGTGTGGCTGAGGCAGCCGGAGACCAACTGGGGCATCGAGATTAACGCCTTCGATTCGAGGGGAAATGACTTGGCCGTGACCTCCGCGGAGCCAGGGGAGGAAGGACTGGTGAGCTCAGCCTTTAATTCATATCAGAAGTCTTGTAGACAGTTTTTACGCACAATTTATGAACAACATGTACAGTTGGCGTTACTATGGAGCTCTTTATTGAGCTGGTTCAGAAATTGGGACTCGATTATCTGTAAAAGTCTATATTCCAGCTGGAGTTTTGAACATTGCTTTTTTGGTTACTCTGTTGTACCCTGCAGAGGTTTTAGTGCAGAGAGGCTTTACACAGCCAGCAGGTGGTTAAACATTCATGTATTTCGCGGCTGGAAGCAGGAATGAAGATTTAAAAGACCTTTGAAAGTTGTTAATCAACACAGACTCCATGGAGGCACGCACCTGCATTTGGACTAACGCCTGGTCCACAATATCCTCAAATCTTATTGCTTGATTACATAAAAGTTCACCTGCCCCACATTCCTTTAGGTATTCTGTGTGATTGTGCAAATCAGAGTAATTGCTTGCACACACACACACACACACACACACTGCTACTATCAATGACAAACACACATCATACGGCTCACATCCTGGCAACCAGGCTCTGAGACAATTAGAATACCTGGATGACTGTGGTTAACCAACCGTCGGATGATTCAATTTCTCTAAAACTCAAAGTTTCATAATATTATCGTGCCATGTTTGAAAACCAGCTGCCAAAGGTCGGAGGCACCAGATTAAAAAGATGTAAAACAAAGGCTGTCATCCGCCTCCTTCTGCAAAGCAGCTTTTACTTTTTTAGAGATCATTTTTGCCTCCTTTTTAATGGATAGACAATAGAACTGGAACCAGGCATGGTGTGGTTATGTGGCATGCGCAGCTATTCTCAAAGTATTCACACACGCTCTGTCATTCCAGCAACCGTTCATGGAGGTGAAGATCTCCGAGGGCCCCAAGCGTGCCAGGAGGGACCTGGGCCTGGACTGTGACGAGAACTCGCCAGAGTCCAGATGCTGCCGCTATCCGCTCACGGTGGACTTTGAGGACTTTGGCTGGGACTGGATTATTGCCCCAAAGCGCTACAAGGCCAACTATTGCTCTGGGGAGTGTGAGTACATGCACCTGCAGAAGTACCCCCACACCCACCTGGTGAACAAGGCCAACCCCAGAGGGACCGCGGGCCCCTGCTGTACCCCCACCAAGATGTCGCCCATCAACATGCTCTACTTTAATCGCAAAGAGCAGATCATCTATGGCAAGATCCCGTCCATGGTGGTGGACCGTTGTGGATGCTCCTGAGTTGGGACCCGAGACCCCGGCGAGAGGGAGGGGAGGACGAGTCTGGCCTCCGACTTCAGACTTTTTGACACAACCGAACCACCAGTTCCAGAGCTTTCCTGCAGAACACGGTGCAATAGAACCAGAGTAGAGGTCACAAACAGCCCGACCCTCCCACAGGGCAGCGCTTTCACAACCGACATAGCTTCTTTTTTCTCTTCCCTCCAGTGAAATCTTACCCCTAGAGGCTCGAAGGATGCAGGAACACAAACTCACACACACACATATGCACAAACGCAGACACACACACACACAGATACACACACATGCTGGACTTGGGAGTGAATGTAGTCAGAAATTATCAAGTTAACCAAAAAACTTCTTCCTCTTTGTGTCAGCGTTCTGTGCTCTGTCCATTTATTCAAAGAAAGCCGACAGATTATACTCGACATGCGCCGTCCACTCCTCACTTTCACACTCCACTCCTAGACAACATACAAGCTATTACACTTTTCGCTAAGCTATACATTTGTGATAATCATTTCTTTTTTTCCGAGTTATGTTTTCAGAGTGAAACCAGAAATCCTCATGGACTTTTTGAAAGGGCTTGGGAAAAAACACACACAGCTGGAGACTTTTTAGAGTGACATTTCACACTGGTAGAACATGCTTTAGTACACGTAGATTCATAGGACTTTGATGAAAAGCTGAATACTGGCTGCACAGCAAAGCCTGAAGTCACCCCCATGTTATAACTGCCATTCATAAAACCCTGACATTTAGAAAAAACAGACTGTATTGGATCAAACTTGAACTTGTAATTTTGTTTTTGTTTTTTGGCTAACGATACAAAGAACTTGGGAATAAAAAAAAAAAGTGCAGGTGGTGACCAGGGTGAGGTACCACTTTCGGTTTTGACAGGTTTTCATGCACTCTTCCATACACACACACACACACACACACACACACACAGACACGCATCCACATACCCGAAGACACTCTCGCTCAGTCATGAACTCCACTATCCAACAGAACAGCCAGACCTGCCCGATACACTTGAATTATTCTGATTGTAAATTCACATTACAGTATGGAAGGACTTGAACTGAAGGCACAATGAATGCAGCCTACAAATGAAAAATGTGTTTAAGACAGAGAACGTGGATTGTTGAGATGTATGAATGTTGAGATCATGCTTATACTCTGTCTTATAAACAACACAGTTTGCACTATGGCACACCAATAGAGAGAATTGGTTGCTACAAAAGTTGTAAAAACTGATTTTGATATGTTTGCTAATTTGTATTGTATACATATGCCATTGTTTCCATTAGGAGTTGCTTTTCTAAACCACTTTTTGGTAAATGTATAAAACCACAATCTAGCAAGATAAAAGATGTAATACAGCAACTCTATATACTTGTTTTAACAAATAAAGTTTCTAGCTTGTTTGTTGAGTTCTGTTTCTTTGAGTAGTTTGTTTCTGAAGTCGCGATCGAGCCGTTTGTCCTTTTAACTTTGCTTTGCAAGAGGCTCATTAGCATTAATCTGAGCTTTAAAGCTGAACCGTAGCATTTAAGGCATAATTAGTCATCCTGGAATACCTGGAGGATACAATACCTTGTGTTTAGTGTACGACACAATACAGCATATTTCAGAGGCATAAGCCGTCATTCTAGCACAGCTTATCCAATAAATAAAGCTGGACGTGGCTTTGTTTCCAGATGGAGCTTCATGTCATCCTGTTGATTCACAGACCACATCCAAACCTGACGTTTCAGTGCCACGACACAACGTCGCGGGCCCGTTTCACACCTCAGCAGCTGAGAATCTTTATGTCTTCAACACATGGTGTCAACCGATAAGTTACACGGGCGGCGTGCAAGCGGGTGAGCACAGAAGCAATAACACACGCTCCGTCTACCTGACTACACCTGCACCCATCCCGGCACCATAAGCCTGTTCTATCGCGAGCGTCGTTCAAGCCCAAATTCCCCGACTTTGCCTTTTTTTTTTTTTTTTTCCAGTGAAGGGATGTTGAAAGTATTGCAGTCTAATGAGAGGATGTGAACTCTGGTGCGCTCTGACAGCATGACCTATTTGACTGACGGCCTCATTGAGGCCCTGACTTCCGCCCAGTAGAGGGCGAATTGAGCACTGCCCCTCGGAGCCACTTCCTTTCCCGCTGAGAGCTGGAAAGCTGCCACGACGAGCGGCCACGGCACAGAGCAGACCCCGGGTAGAGTGGATCCGCAGAACTTCTTTTCCCCCGAGGAGGAGTTTTTACATTCTACCCTTCTCTGTTTTCTGGTGAGAGGGCAAGAAAGTGGATGAAAAGATCTGTAAACTAAAGAGAGCCTTTAAAAAATGCACAGGTTTAAAACAGCACAGGATGGAACCAATTTACACTCGGTAATCTCAGTCCTCATATCTGCCCTGAAAAACTGTTTCCAACTGCAGGTTGACACCCTGAGCATGAACTTTTTTACGAGTGATACTCTCCAGCGGTTTACTTTCACATTATTACTAATGACGCGTGTCTTAAAAATTAGCAACTGAGGAGTATAAAAATATAATTGCTCCCAGGTCTCATGTATAAATGTCAGTTGAAGTCCCCCTACAGTCAAAAATAATGTTTTGATTATTGTTTCTTCACCTGGATGATGGAGCTTCACTGAGCGGAATGATGGAAGCGTGGAGTTTGTTTCACATGTTTCTTATGAAAAAGGAAAGTTCCCCTGCGCTCACAGTGAATCTGAATATAAATCACGAATGTACGTTTTTTTTTGACACCGCAACCAGTTTCGGGGGCCAAAGCGTGATGTGGAAATTTTCAAGCATCCAGGGCACAAACACTGACAATGGACTTTACAATGAAATACGAGACATCTCGTGTCCAGCAGTTAAACTTATGAAAGGAAAAAATATTTGCGTAATCATTGATTCTGGATGGATTCGAGGAAGGAGAATAAGTAAATGTTAGTTTAAGACCTCTAACAAGGTATTCAAGCTTCTCTGTGGAATAAAAAAAAACACAAATCAAAACAGATTATTTTTATATCTTTTAAAGTCTTATATTTTTTGGGGTTTTTACATCCCCAACAAGATGGCACCAGAGACCGTATCTATATTTTTATTCAGTCAGGCATTTTCTATACCCACTGATCCCTCATTAGGGTCCTGGGGGTGGTACCCACCTCCTTACAGGTGATAGGCAGGTACACCCAAACAGCTATCAGCCAATCACGGGGCTACTTTTATATATCCTTTCTCAATCTTCTCTCTCCTTTTAAAAAGGACAGGTCATTTTGTGTCTGTCTTGTTAATACGAATGAGTCTCTCATCTGTATTTAAATGGCTGTATACCTGTAACATCACAACTTCACATAAGTCCTGACAGCATGTTTCAAGGCACGGTTTCTAAATATGGGCTGTACACAATTTTCTGTGGATTGAACACAGGAGAGTATTTCCACAATAGAGGACCTTTAAGACATGTTTGCAGAGAATCTTTCAACTTGTTTCCATTGTTTCCCAGAGGTTTTACTTACAATTTGTAAGCTGCAATGATTAGTCATTTAATCATTTCATCATCATTGAGTTATATGGTCCCAGTTTTACGGTTATCTGGTTGCATCTTGTCAGTAGTGAATTTTTTGTGCTTTCTTGAACGGTGGTGGGGACAACAAGACATTTTGGGAAACAGCAACATTTTTCTTTTTTTTCTGATATTTTACCATGTAATTGATTAATCAAGAAAATAATCAACAGGTGTTAAAAATATTTGTCAGACGCAACCCCACAATTTCAATGCTTTACAGTAATGTTAAGTAATTAATGTATAGTACACATTTTTTTGGATTGTATATAGAAAGGAAGCTAAAAAAAAGAAAGAAAAATAACAGAATAAGCTAAGTTGAATTTGATGAAGCCATCGACATGGTTCTTTTCTCTCCAGGTGAGGGTGTGTCTTTGAGTTGTTCTGATTCTGAGAGGTTTATCATACCCAGGTGCATCATTCCATTAAGTGCTGAGCTGTAGTAATTGCCGCTGTCTTCTTGTTACGAGCGACGCTGTGTACGAGAGCTGGGAAACACTTTGACTTGAGCATCGTTACATCTGTCAGGACTCAGACCCTGGAGGACTGTATCCGCCAGCGACATTCCACCTCTGACAGGTGAGGAAGTGAGAGTGAGAGAACGGGAAGAAGGATGTTAGGGGGTAAAGCAGTAGTCCAAGACAGCTGGAGACCCCGTTATTGGACAGGATTCCTGTTGTGTAAGGTCAACAGAATTTAAATGGATCGACGCTGCATTTCTCTTCAAGTCCTCATTAACAGATGGTCGTTAAACAACGTCTGATATGGCTGCTTATGAGTAATTGATGGTAACATGGAAGTGGACTCTGGTTTTTGGATGCTTAAAAAATAAAATCTGATGTTTGCACCTTTAATGGTATATGGTTGGTTTACCATATTCACATTTCCCCAATTACCTTTAGTGGAGTGTATAAACATATGCACTTAAAGTATTTAACTGCAGCATCTCTTTCCAGGAATAATGCAAAACACAGCATTACTGCTAACATTTTCCATTGGGCTCTATTATCCATTAAAGATAAAGGTTGCAACAGTGAGCCACATTGTCACTGTTCAGTTTTTGACTCTCTGTATATAAGCAGAATATAAGTGATATAGGCCCAGGTGTAATTTAGTGGAGACACCTGACAGATAATTGCAACTTTTCAAGAGAGGAGAAGTTCACCCTGAACCTACACTAACGTTAAAAGGAATAAAATCATCAAGACAACTTTGTGTTTTTTTCATGAAAGGTCGCAAAATAAATAGAAAATATAAGTAAGACACTGACAAGGTTAGAAATAATTATCTGTATTTGAAATAATAATTTTCTCCTTCAAACCTTGCTTTGGTCAAAGACTAAACTGCTTTAGCTGTACTAACATACTTGCACAAGGGTTTTCTAATCAGCCATTAGCTTCTAATGCAATTAAAAGACACAACAATACCATTAAAACACTGTAGTGATGGGCCTCTATAAACCTATGCAGATATTACATTAAAAAACAGTCATTTGCAGCTAGTTGTCATCTTAAAAAAAAAAACACACAGTGCTTTTCTTTCAAAAATATTTTCCAAGTGACCCCAAATTTTTGAATGGTAGTGTAGAGGCTGTGGACAAAGAAAAAGTACCAAAACAGGAAAAGGTCAAAGTTGATGAATTGTTGTGACACATTCAACCAAACATTTCAAATAATGGCCCATTACATCCTCCTGTTAAATAAAAATGTTTATGATTTGAAGTACACATCTAGTGTTTGTACAACAAGTACATCCTTTTAACCTATTTAAAGGTACCATATTTCCACCTAAAAGCCTAATAATACAATTCATGAAGGTTTGCATATAGACAATATTGTCACTGTACATAACATTATATACTAGCCATTGTATGCTTTTCATCTGGCTTCTATTCTTAGCAATTCTATAGCGAGACCTCAAGATTTCCTCTACATCTGGACAGGAGGGGATGCCATGTCCTGGAAGTGGTGCAAAGCCATGGACAACGGGTGGGGGGAGCAGAGGCCTTGCCAGGTGCATCCAAAAACATCTGGAGCATTCAACAGATGAGCAAACCATACTGTCTGGACAAGTGGTGCTGTTGACAGATACAGATCCCTCTGTGGCAAAGGTCTTCCTTGACAACAGCAGGGTTGAGAAGTGATGACAGGTGAAAGCTGTCAAACCATGGTGAGATTCAAGTAAACATGTCTGCACAGTCAACTAAAATTATGATCGCAATATTGCAATGAAATTCTTTTATTGAATCCCCTGGAGAGAAAAGACTACCGCGACCATCAGGTCAGAAACTATTGAAAATAAACTGCAATAAAAATGTTTGGTCACTTTTGGTCGGTCGATTGTATCTCTGTTGTCACTGTATCATTTGTGCTAATATTGTATTATATCATTTGAAAGCGTGTTTATTTCCCTTTACATTTATGAGGATCGTGCAATTATAGGATGAGCTACACAGAAGAGAAGGGGGTGAAGTTCCAAGTAAAATGTGTGGAATTTCCCTGCCTTTGTCAAACAGATGATTCACTAATTGGTGTAGACTCAATGCTTTATACTCAACTACTGTGTTGAGTTGTTTGGGGGATTGAATGATTGAACTCTATAGGTAACAAGGAACAAACAAGACAACATTGAACAAACAGTGTGGGTGGAAGAGCTGTACACAGTCACTAAAGGCTGGCACCTTTACCCCATGCTGTCTCCAGCCTGCTCACATGTTGCTTCATGGAAAGAATTGTAGGTGATTTCTACAATAGCTTTATTCCAGATCTGTGCACCAGATTACAGAACAGTGAGTTAGCATGACTATGTTTTCCTGAGTTGGCAAAAACCACTGCAATGTTAAGAGAGCATGCCATTGCATGTCTTTCTACATAGCTACATCTACGATAAAGAACCACAAAATTGCACCAAGGGTGGTTGAGATTTGTAAAATCAAACGAACGTTGGTGGTGTCGTCAGGATACCAGATGAGAGGCAGAAGTTTTTTAGTTATGCATTTACACACAACTCCGTTCAGTCCAATATTTCATGCCTGGACCTGGCCCATCAAGTCCTTACAGTAGGCTGCAGACTGTTCAGAGACCATAAAAAGCATATTTAGACCAACTCTAGATCCTCTCTGTGTGTTTAAATGGTGAATTTTACCTTGTGCAATGTGAGGGTCTAAGGTGAGGTGATGTTGTGTTGCTTTTCTACAAACTGTAGAAAATTGGGGCGAATCTGTGATTTGAGGGTGTGGGCTGTACAAATAAAATTGAATTGGAATAATTGAAATAGGGGAGGTACAGTGAATGTGTGCTGTATTAAATACAGTTTAGATTGCAAACAAACATTTAGTGTAAGTATTAAACACACAGTAGACAGTGATTGGTATTAAATGGGCTTTGCAGGTATTGGATAAAATTGATCAGCAAAACGGTGATGATAAAGATGTTAATTCAAGGGTTCAAAGTTAATAAAGGAATCATGAAAGAACCAATAAACACAACAGTCAATCCAACCCTGTCAAAATAATTCTGGTGTAAATTTTCATGATAATTCATGAATTACTTTTTAAGACATTTCGCTTTGAATGATCAACCTCATGATGTTACTGAAGAAAACGTCAGTGGTTCATTGAAATCATAAGGATTCATGTTGGCAACCTTCATGGATATCTGTACTAAAATTCATAGCAATCTACCTCATTTTTGTTGAGATATTTCTTTCTGCACCAAAATGGTGGACTGACCAACGGACCAAATCTCCAGAGTTCTGCTGCCACAAGGGTTAAAACATGTAGTTGCACATTTAGTAGCCTGTTGCCACTAATGTCAGGTCAAGCTACCTGATTATTAATGACTGAAATTGTGTTAACATAACTGCACTTTTAACATCTTGTAAATGCCTAAGACACTGAGAACACAGCGTCCCTTGTCCATCTGAACATTGACTTAATCTAATGTGAAACCAATTTATCTTATAGGGGCAAGATGTTCAAGATGCACATTGTAATCACTTAAACAACCAGCAGTGGATGATCACCACGGGCCAGATTGACAGCCTGTTCGTGAAAATCCCTCTTGGGTCTACGGAAAGCAATGAAAAGCAATAAAATCAGTCAGTCAGGGACACGATAAGGGCCAAATGGCCAGCTGCTGAATGCTACCTGTCTTCACTTCTCAAGTGATTTATCCTTTCCGTCTGCAGTCCGCTTGCTTTTTCACTTAGGGATGAGGGATCACTATTCCTACCCCAAAACTGACAGTCGCCTCTGGGAAGCTAACGTATGATTAATGAGTTTGTAAGGCTACTGGAAGTTTGGAGACAGGACAAATTTGGTGTTCACTCCATATATGTTTACAAAACTGTTCGCTGCCAGTGTTTGTTTGCGAGGAGGGGTTAAGTGACGAGCAAAAAATGTGGCCCTGAGCCATCCAAGGTCCAAGGCAGCGGAGCATCGTCTCTCTGGGGATGGAGAGTTTGACAGTGATGAAGAATAGATGTTCCTCTAAGGAGGCCAAGGGAGGGCAGATTATGGAAACCTCCTGTCTCCAGATGATATGCCTATGTTCTTAACACAGACGGATGTAGAGTAGTATCAGGTATGTGTCAGAGGCCTGGATAGATTTGGACATCCTCAGAAATAACATTTATGGTACATTTTTACAGATAAAATGTAGAATAAAATAAAAACACAGAAAAATATATATAACCACTCAAAATCCAAGGAGGATACATATATAACATACTCATAGCAGACTATATATTAAGAACAGGAAAAAGCTTGTCTGTGCAAGTGTGATTAAGAAAACCGAGGTGCTCAGCCTGAGTTCCTCTGGTAAGGTTTTCCAGATCCAGGGGCCTTGACAGCGAAGGCTCTGTCACCTCTTGTAGCCAACCTTGATCTAGGAACATCCTAGTCGTTAAATTGTAAGGGGTGAGGAGTTCAAAAAAGTTGGTATTTAGGAGCAAGACCCTATTTATCTTTGAACATAAATAGTAATATTAGAAAATAAACTATTCTAAATGTAGGAGAGCGCATGCCTTCACAAAGGCCAATCTATACATCTTAATGAGGTGAAATTAAACATTTCCTATTTCAAAGGAAGTCCCATTGTGGAGAGGACAATATTGTCTGCAATCCCATGTATGAATTATTCAGTTAGAGTGAGAGCAGTGTAAGTAAGATGATCGTTTGTAGAGGATGATACATTTTATAACAAATTTAGAAACCTGAATCTACAATGTGGTGTCTTCTCATTGACTTTCTGTTGATGCCGTTACTGTGTTGCACCATTTTTTTCACCACATGATGCAAGTACAAACCTACATGCTGAAAATGTTTTCACAAGATTTTCAGGGGCCCCAAGTGATAAACTGTATTGCTCTCTGGCATCAAAGCACATCCATCAAGTTGGAGAGGTAATTTAAATAGTCTCTGATTTGTGCTTATTTAAGCAAAGGAAATTATTGGACATCCAACAGTTAATTACATTGAGGCAGGATGTAAATACACTAAAACTGCTGGTTTTCACTGGTATTATTGGTACATATAGCTCGGTGTCATCTGCATATAAAAATGTATTTAATATTTGTGAATAATGTATGAAAGTGTAAACCTTAAACTGAGCCTTGTGGTACACCACAGGTAAAACGTAACAGTAGAAGAATGAGCATACTTGCAGAAAAAGTTCTGTGGTGTAGACACTAAGAGCAGAGTCAGAGATGTGACCCAAGGCAACTGAGCAAGATGCTATGGTCGACCAGAGGGATGGAAATTGAGTACTGCTTTTCACTGGTGCTGGGTCTTAATTCGGTTAATGTCAGAGTAACAAGAAGCTGCACAAAAATGTACCTCTATCAGTGATTAACCTTACATTATTTAATGTCATTTCAACCATCTTATAAAGATGATCAAGCTGTGTGTTTACAATGTACCCAAGTCACAGGAAAAAAAAGGTGGTTGAAATTGCAGCTATTTTCTTCTTAAAAGCAGGTTTGATGACACAACTTTGCAGAATACAGAGTTTGTTCTGTAACTATTCCAGTCCGGGGAATCAAGATTTTTTTTTTTTAGTTGTTAGTGGATCATGGTGTGTATGAAATAGGAAGGAACACAACCGGTAGCCATGAAATATTTATAATATGTAATATATATGGACCGAGGAAGTCAGAGATCAGTCATAGAAACTCAGTGGGTATGGCATCCAGGGGACATGATGTAGCTTTCATGTGTGTAATTATCTATTCTAAGGATGGAAGAGAAGCTCAGGTAAGTGACATTCATGCTGTATGCAGGACTTTCCAGAATTAGGCCTGCAGATGACTGTCTCAAAACAGGTTTGACATTTATTGATGTGGAAGGAAATCCCATTTTTTAAAAATGCTTCGAAATGTTTATGGCATATATTTGTGAGAAATGATTTGTGTTTATTTCTATTCGGTTCTCCTGAAGCCTGAAATCATCATGACCTACTGGCAGATATTCCTTGAAAGAAGATATTTCTTCAACTAGTCATCCTGAGTGAATTTCACTGCTTTAACTATGTGTGGTTTTCTTCTTGTCCCCTTTTTTAATAACCTAAATGTATTCCTCTGAGCAGCATGTCTGGGAATATAACTTTGATAAACTAGCTCTGGGAATTGACAAGTCATTAAAAATTAGAAAGAGTAGGCTTGGTTGCCCCATGGTGGATGCCCTTGACCCATGAAATTGAATGTGGTGTGGCTTTAAATTCCCTTCAAATGTTGAGGACCTGTGGCTTTTTAACACCCATCACATTAATGTGTGCCTGAAGCCCATAAAAACAACTAAGTGCCTCTTCAGTGGTTAGAAGAAAAAATAAAAAGTCGCAGCAAGGCACCACCACCAATTACCAGCTGAGCAGCTGAAACGTAGATGCATTTTATAGTTGGTCCTATATGGTCTGTGGTATGGTTTGTGGTTTTAAGATGCTTAATTCAGCCCCTTCTGTAAAGTGTTGATGGTGAGCATTGGGTTTTGGTGACAGATTAAAAGACTGTTGTTCACATCTGATTAAAAGATTTAAATGTCAAGTTTATTTGAGGAAAATAGTAAATCTCTCTCTCTCTCTCTAATCTCTCTTCTTTATGAACCAACTACTTCATGATTAAAAACTAAAGTTTATTTAAAAGTAGACTATTGAATAACTATAATATATATATGCATATTTGCATTAACTATAGATAATGGTTATAATGAAGTGTCACTACTGTTATAGATAACCCTGCACTACAGGTGCAGCTCTCTCACCACCCAAAACTCAAAATACCACCTCAAAATCGGGCCATATACTGCTTTACATTATGTTTTGCAAAAATGTCACCATACACAATCAAAGTTTGCAGAAAATCCAAAGCAGGTTCATAAGTTAGAAGTTTGAATGGTGCAGAGATTCAGTGGTGAGTGATCTTGAAACAGGCTAGTTTATGGCTAAAGGCAAACGTGTTCGTAGCTTTTTCCAACAGCCACAAATCTGCCATTATTGAGCGAGATGTGATCAATCACACAAATGGGGATAACAGCACACAATTTGTACGAATGAAAAGTGGCAGACGTTTGTGACGAGTGGATAAATAAAAGCGCGATAAACAAACCCTGAATGTCCCAGTTGACGTTTCAAACTGACTAAAAACTAAATAGTGAATTTGTTGATGTGAGGACACCCAGCGTGTGACCATCCAATGAGAACTTTGGTTAAACCATTCTGATGTTATTACACTCTTCAATGACACTTTTACAATATTTGAAAAAGTGGCTTGATCACTGATTGACATGATGTCTTTTTTGCTTTCCCATTAGGTTTAATTTTCTCTACGACTTTTGAAAGTGGGACATAATTAAAAAGGTATATCCATGCATTCCCATGGGGACATATAAATGCTGCCTTTCTCCACATCTAATTTCACATTTCTAAACAGAAACAGGTGCTTGCACCCAGCACCAGGCAAAGGTACTCTATGTGACTACTTCTCATAACAGTTCCAAAAATAGAGTGGCTATAGGGGTTAAATATAGTTCAAGTCATTTTATTTTGGATTTGACGACTCTGTTAAAGTGCACAGTTACCTCTGGGTTGTGTGAGTGGTGTACAGTTGCCCTGGCTGCTGAATACGACCTGAGAAGCAGTAGCTCTGCACATTAGGGCCGTAATAGGAGAATGGATAACTATCTTGATGACGCCGTATGTGAAACGGGTATTCTTGTACTGAGGTTTGCATATTCAACATTCTGCGTGCATTAAAAGATACTTTCTTCCGACGTCGCCCGGGTCGAGTTATTTGTGAGCAAATACTTCAGTTTGGTTGCAGAAAATGTCAAAAAATGTGCAACAGGTGTTTTAAAAAGACAGCTGGCAAAGTGAACCGCCGCTGACCTTTTAAAGCGTGGTCACATGGTCCAGAGACGATCATCAGTTAACAGTTGGGTGCCGAAGGCAGCGTGTACGGAGTAGATTCTGCTGCTGCACACATTTCTGGACACAAGAAACTGAGGAGCACGTGTCCAACAGTGAGAAGTTTCACACAAGAGTCCATGAAGGAGCGAGGGGCAGAA
Source organism: Eupleurogrammus muticus (assembly GCA_036785175.1). Lineage (NCBI taxonomy): Eukaryota > Metazoa > Chordata > Actinopteri > Scombriformes > Trichiuridae > Eupleurogrammus > Eupleurogrammus muticus. The sequence continues at coordinate 18,368,720 of JAYKQN010000001.1, forward strand.
AGCTGAGGGGTCCTCGTCGGCATTTATCCCCTTTCCCCGAGGCACTTTGCATAGCATTGCTGCTCAGCTGCGGCAATGCCGAAGCCATCTGTGGGAGGGTTCTCTCAGCAGAGGCCACGTAAAACAAGACGTGTGCTGTGGTTTGACCTTTCACTGCCCTAACTATAATATTATCATAAGATGAGCGATCAGATTGCACTTTTCCCTGCGGTGAGATTCAATGTCCATATGACAAGGCGTTGAGTGGAAAACCTTTGTGGCTATACGTACCCTGTTATCCAAGTGCGGTCAAATCATATTCAGGACTATTTCTGTACTGACAGAACTAAAGTATTTGTTGAGGTATTACCACTTCTAATCACACTGATTTGACTGAAAAGGGTATTAAGAAATGACTGAGCAAAAAAAAATATATATATACTTACAGACTTCTCAGACAACCAGAAGTTTTTTTAGGGGTATGACACAGCCTAATTTAACTGGCTTCCCACAGGAAACCGCAGGCAACATGAACACCAGGATGATACCTAAGGTCTTTAGGAAGTGGCACCGCTACAAGTTAGCGCAGTGTCAAGGATTTGCTAAACTTTGTGGTTGAAATTACAGCGCAAATCTCTGAAGCATTTAATGCAGCCAGGGATTATATACAACTATCTGTCAATACTAAAGGCCGAGCAGCTGGCACTAATTGAGGGAAAAGAATTATGGGTAGTAGCTGGCACGGTGTACATCTGTGGCTTGTTGCTTTCCAATACTCATTCCAAAGGTGCCACAATGAGGCTCAGGGGTAGTAAAATACTTTGGTTTTCAGGTGTCACTCAGCAGTTCAATGACTGCTGTTGATAATCTGTTAAAAAAAAAAAAAAACAGGGCAGAAATCAATCTATTAAAATAAGAATGACAAGAAAAACACAGTGAAGTGCATCAGGAAAGAGTAAATGTGCATATAAATACATTGGCGTGACTGTTTTGAATGTATTTAATATATATAATTTGAATTATATAAAAAAATAAATTCTCCTCCAGCTGAAGCCTCTTTGTTATCTTATTACTCAACAACACGGTATTCTGAGGTTATTGTGTCTGCTGACAGATGCAATTGTATTTAGTTGTATTTATAAAACTAGCGAATGTATTGTCCTAATTGTTTAAAACAAGTTGAAAACTAAAAGCTTTCCTGGTGCAAGGTTTCTTAATTTTTTTTTTTCAAATTCAGATTAATAGAAATTGAAACATAAAGTTACCTCAAACAAACCTTAGTTGTTGAAGATTATCTTTCCAATCCATAATAAAGGGCAAGGGCACAACTATGTGGATTTCTAAAACAAATGATGGTATCGATATTCAGCACTTAAAACCAAACCTGATAACAACATCTCGGAGATTTATAACTAAAGACAAAGATGTTTCATAAGGATTACTCGGATTTGGTTATAAATGATATGTGCCCAAGGTTTGTACTCTGGACATTTTAAGGAATCGAGTAAAGAGTAAATATACAGGGAGAAGAAAAAACAACACAAATACACTCTAAACATATTAAGACAATCTAAATTAAAAAAAAGAGTTACACGCCTAAAGTACAAATGTGGATATAAACATTTATTATACAATTTGTTAAACAAAGTTTCACAAAAATAGAGGGTACCTGAAATAATTCAATAGTTTATTGTTCATTGATATTGCAATTCTGTTTAAAGAACACATTATTTATAATTATTTTATTGTTGTCATTGAAACTCATGTGCAGAGTCAATCCAACTGTGTATTTAATATGGTGTAGACCGAAAACTATAGAGTTTTGTAGCCTTATCCTTTACTTGCTGCCTGAAATGGTGTGTATTTTTACAACTCCAAAGGCTTGAGCAGAGCCTCAAGAGCTTCCTGGTCTGTACGAGGGATGTCAGATAGGTGCTGTAGAAACGGTCGCCCGTGGAAACAGGTCTGGCTGTTCTCATCAAGCTGCTGTTCCATCCGTCGAAGTGTCTCCTGCACATCCTCTCTGGATAAATGTGTGGGCAGCTGACGGACCAGTCGAACTGCTTCACCCTGAACCAGGAAAAAAAAAAGGCACATAACATACGTTTAATTAGAGAGAGAACATCACCAAGCATACATCTTCTTAAGATGCGATTTTCATCCTCAATTCATAGCATGTCTCACTTGCAGGTAGTTTATGACTTTAAGTGGTCGGCACTCCTGCACGGCGCTCGCCTTCCTGTGGAGAACTGCAGTCAGGATCTCCCTGAGGTCCTCCACGCCGAGGAAAGGCACGCAGTCTGCCATAGCTGTCACTTCCAGATGTCTCTCGGCTGACGCGAGGCCTGGCCAAAACAAGGATTAATATACTCCAGACGCTACTACTATCTCCAGGAAAGAATAATAAATAAATATTGTGGTTTACGGCCGGACTGATGACCAAGTCAAACAAGCCAGGGGCCAAATGGAGTGTTAAATGACTAATAGAAGCCCCAGCAGACAGAAAGGAAGTCGTCTTGTAGGGTGGAAGAATGATAGCTTCTCATTTCATGAGGAAACGCTGGAAATCATGCACAATTTATATTTCTGATACATGACTTTGGAACCAAAAAATCCTGGAAATTCAGGGACAGTTAATAATAATATTTCTGTGCTGGCTCTGTTGTCTGTGTAGGACTGCAAAGTCCAGTGCATGTGCTGTGAAATATTTATGTAGAGAGCAACGACTATAAGAAGTGTTGTTATTTTATAGCATATTTATACTCCATGCAGAAATGTGCTGTTTTGCTTGAGAGAAATCAATTTTATATGTATAATATCTCAAAATCACATAGATTTTCAGCAGAGACTCTGCAACCGAACCATCTTATATATACGCCTCTACCTCTCATGCACGCCCACCGAGGCTGGCACTGCCAAATGAAAATTCCTGGAATTTCTTAAAGGGCAACCATTCTCATCACCTGCACACCGGGGTACGAACCTACTGTGAGACCACGCTGTCGGGCAGAGAGCCAATGTCAACTGAGGTGAACCATTCCAGTAACAAAAACAAGCCAACATTCACAGGACACTTCATACCCTTTACCAACGAACAGAGAAATAATGCCATATTAATGACGGAGAAATCTGGCAGAACAAGTGTAACTGCACTATTGCCTCAAGGCTGTGTGGTGGTTTATTTTTTACATAATGTTAATGTACAATAACTTTTGCTTTTCTAGCTGTATACAGTATATATTAATGGTTAAATTACATTAATATCATTAGTCACCATTTTATCAGTCAAATCTATGAATCCTGTATGATTGCCCTAAAACACAAATATTATTGGCCATATTTTATTTATTTTTAAATCTGTTATATTCACATCTGTAACTGGTTGTTTACAGGCACATGATTGTTTAGTATGAAAAAATGTGATTAACTCTTTGTAATATTCTAATGCATTTTTTACATTGGATTAATTTATATCACATGATTGTACAAAAACTGAACCTGTCATTCATTGTTCTGTTTGCACAGAAACTGTCTGAAATAAGTGAGTGCAATCCATTTAGCCCGGGACTCTATGTTTGACATTTCTAAGTGACCTATGATATTAATGATGGCAAACGGCTCCAACATTTGTGAATTTGAACTAGAAGATCTGTGAGACCTTTAAACAGCGTGACTCAGAATCATAAGAATGGCTTGTTTCACTTCGGTGCCGAGATAACCTGTCAAAGGTTTGTATGTTCAGGGTTTGGCCTGTTTGGACAAGCAGGTGAACACTGAATCACACACAAGCTGGACCGTCTCATACGATATCAAATTTAAAATCTAATTTTATGTACAAATACCTGGAGTGAGTCTGATTTTATATCCATTAGCCACAAGTCTGGGATCAGAGATGAACACCGCCCCGTTCAGCTCAGGTCTTTGTTTCTCCATCTTGCACAAAGCCTCCACATATTCAGCTCCTCCTAGATTTCTAAAGAGAAATAAGGAGATGTTTAACATACTAATGCATATATATATATATATATATAAGACTTTACAAAATACTAGTGGTAAATTGTAACAATGTACATTCACTCAGGTAGTCTACTTAACTATATTTTTGAAGTAGTTTGCTGCAGTATTTCAATTTTGTGCTACTTTCTACTTCTACTCCAATATTACTTTCAGATTTACATTTGACGGAGTCCTTTTATTAAACCACAGACACATTTATCTCTAAACATCTAACATTAATATAGTGTCACCCAACATTATTTTATTGACCCAATGTTTCACAAAAAAATCAAAGATGGGAAAGAACTTTTTCTTCTTTACTTTCACATCTCATTCATCTTGACCATTTGTAAACTGTACATAGAATAGTTTGTAATAGTTGCACATCTAGCAGATACAACAGTAAAATGCTGCCTTTGCATCTGTATTTATCATAATATAATGTATAGCGGTATAGTTAAAGACGTAATTCAGTCATTGATTTTTACTTTCATTTGATATATTTTAGGTAAATTGTTCTTTAATTTACTTAAGTTTTAAATGGAGTATGTTTTTATAGATACTTTTATTTAAGAAAAAGATATGATTACTTCTTTAAACTGTAAATAAAAAGACAGGGATTAGTATTAGTTTGTCTTGGTAATGTGTTTATTAGATACTCTAAATGTAAGGAATCGAATGAGTGTGCAGTTTCACACAAGGAAAACCACTGTCAGCATGGCCTTTTGCTGGAGAGAAGCGAGTGATATCTTACCCATCTGTTAACTGTATAGGGTTCTGCAGACTCACTGCTGGGAGTATATTATTCTCTAGAAGTCTCTTAAACAACAAGGCTTCCTCCACTCGAAATGGGTTTAACAACATGAGCCTCTGACCACATAAAACGAGCCAGGCGCTCTGAGAGGCCAGCCGGTTTACAAGACGGAGGCCCCGTGGTGCTGTGCCGCTCTGGGATGAGAGGCGCTGGAGCCGCAGCCGAAGGCCGGAGACGCTGCAGGGGAGGGGCTGCGAGGCTTTGGGCGCGGGGCTCCTCGTCTTCTTCTGCGGCTGGGCGGCGAAGAGCTCATCCAGCAGCTGCTGGTTGGACAGCGGGGCTTTGCGTTTCTGGCCCTGCATGTGGCCCCTCGGAGGGGTCGCGCTCGTCTCTCTGGGACCATCGGCGGCCGCCGCCTTGGTCCTGTGGTCGTGGTGTTCCAGGTTTTTTTTCGCTTTCTCCTCATACCTGCAGAGTTCAACCAAGTCTTAGTGGCAAACTTTTTTTCCTTTGATATTAAAGCTAACAACAAGCAGACATTCCAGCAAGCACCAAGCTGATAATTTGTCAGGCAAAAGACATCTATCCATTCATTTCAAAGCCTGCTTCTTCCTGACAGGAGTCACGGGGGTCTGCTGGAGCCAATCCCAGTGTATAATGGGCGAGAGGCAGGGATACACCCCAGACTGGATGCCAGTCTCCTGTAAGGTACACACACACCATTCACACCAATTGGCAAACAACCTAAACATGTTTTTAGGAGAAAGCTGGAGATCGTGGAGAAAACCCCATGCTGACACAGGGAAAACATGCAACTAGTTCAATTCTGTTCAGTAACTTATAATCATTGTTTCAACAAGCTCCAAGCTTCAGACAATACCCTCCAATATTTTTGCAATAATTCTGGAGGAGTCAGCAGATATTCATCCTGAGACTCTGTTTTCATTCGTCAGACCTTGACAAAAACAAATAAAAACACTAAACAGACTAAAAGTCTTCAGGCTTCAGTGCAGCTCTCCACCTGGATTTATCACTTGCATGTAACCATAGCAACCACCACCTGCTCAAATCTGATTGGTCAATACTATGGGGACTGCAAACGTCTCTGGAAGTGATTCCACTCACAAAAGAAGTGTAGAAGTGTCCCTCACCTACAATAGCTGCATATTCCTATGCAAATATCTGTTTACAGAGATCAGTGAAAAATTAATATGTCACCTGGAGGTCTGTTTATTTTTCAACCAAATCTTGTAAATTGTTTATATTCAAATCACTGCTCATTAGACTGTTATCTGCTGGGTAAGTGATTCAGGTCTTTAGCTTGCTTTATACACAGGGTTGTGCCTGAGCTGCTGTTGTGTGTAGCACAGCTGCAGAGCTGCATCTGTTGCTCTACTACAGTATGTTCTAACCTAAGAATTTAGATATCATCTACCACTTCGTGTTCATATTGAGAACATGATATAACTTTTCGTGCTTGCGTCAGTAAAACAGTATTTTTGCCGACTCATGTTTCCGTGCATCTTCATATGTTAAGCATTAAGGCTTAACATAGCACCTCATTATTCAAATAACCTATTTCTTGAACTGTGTAATTCCTAGAAGGAACAGTGGCGGTGAAAGAAGCCAAGTACTTGCCACATCTTATTTCATGTTCAAGACAGCAGCACAGAACAGCTGGATTCTAAACAGATGTCTTTTTCCATACACTCTTCCATACCTTATATAAGGCCCCCAAGTACTGTTGATACACATTTTCCAAACCTGCAATTACTTTAAATTGGTTTGCAGTAATCTATTGTAATTGGGTTGAAGTGCTTTTGGTGCAGTATGATGATGTTATTTCATGATGCTTGAACAGGACTTAGTTTGACTTTGTTACTGATGCCTTCATGTACCTGGAGCATTTCAGTTATTAATTAACTGCAAAGTGAGATTTGCCGAATTTGTGGAAATTTTTCCGAATTGGTTTTGATCCAATAGAAGGAATGAAAGAATTTCTTGTGGCCTGAGCATTGTAATTAGAGATTGGCACAATGGGGTTAATGGTCAATTAAAATATTTTGACTCCCTACTCATTATTTTGTGTCATCACTATCAGCAGTGGAGTGGTACGACAGCCATCTTTGTAACTAAACACAGCATGTTGCATTATTTACATTTTATGTAAACTATGGACGTTGCATTGTGGAGTTTTTGAGGGCACTACATACAAAAGGATGGATATATACAGTAGTAAATAGTAAGCAGTGGTGGAATGTAACCAAGTACATTTACTCAAGTAGAATATTGAGAAACTTGTGCTTTACTTGAGTATTTTCACTTGTTGGATCACTGTAGGAAACAAAGATTTATTTTATATGACATGCTCCTCATATAAAGTATAGTAGATTGTGTTATTGAGAAGCAGGGCAAACAATTAAATATCACAATTACTTTTTACCAAATACTTTATTACTTAGCACCAGTTGATTTATCATGAGTCATGTAGTCATGTAGAATATGACTAGAAAAGTGTGTCAGCATTGACTGCAAAACAATTACTTGTACTTTAAATACTAATACAAATAATACAATTTAAAAAAGAAGCTTGTAATACTACTTTACTTTAACATTAGTAAAGTTATTTAAAAATGGAATTGTAATAATGCATTTTAATACTGCTGTACTGTAAACCTTACTTAAGCAAAGGATCTTCTTCCACACTGATGAGAAGGTTTCAGACATAACCAGTGACTCTGTATTCTACCAGAAGTCCACATTCATCTGATCACCTTGTTGTTTTGTTTTTTGACTCCATCCCTGTCTTACCTTCTAATATAAATCCTCCGAGTATGAGTAAGGGCTAAACACAAATGCTCATTACCTCCATCTGTTCTGTGTCAAATCTGTTCTTGACTAGAAAACTAGGATTCAATCGTCAAAGCTCTTATGAAGTAAATGTACATGACATGTTTGAAATAACAAAAAAACTTAGTGAATGTGTGAGAATGTGGAAAACAAGCCATTTTCCTTTCAGTTGTAATATTCAAGTAAATGGTGAGATATAATTAAAAAGGAGGAAATATAAATTCATATCAGTTGATTTCTATTAAATGATTATATCATGCCTTTGTTTAGGGATAACTGAAATTGTGGGACATTCAGTGTAAAAAAAAAAAAAAAATCTGCCACAAGAGTTAAATGTGAAATCGCTGGACGAGATGGCATACTTAGGAAATGAACGACTGTGGAAAATGTTGTCTACATAACCTGCTGTTAGGAACAGTTGTCTGGAAATTAGAAACACAGCTCGTATCAACAAAATTTCCAGGCTGGGCTTTTCACATGCAAATGACAGGTCAAACCTCCTCCCCTCCCTCTGCCTTGCAAATAACAAGAAATGGAAACAACTGCTTGGAAAGGTGAAGGTCTGGAAACTCACTTCCTACGGTCTTCCTCCCGCAGATTTTTCCACCTCTCGCGGACGGCGACGCTGATCTCCTGCAGGCTGGCTGTGGGCTTCTCCCGGAGGACCTCTGCTCTGGCCTCCTTCTCGTGGAGGGCGGCGGGAGACAGGGGTGCCCTCATCACGCGGTTGCTGATGAGGTCGTAAGCTGTTAGAGCGGCCCGCTTCTCTGTTATGACATTGAACGGCTTTTTGCTTGAGCTGCTCTGACTTTTGATCTCATCCGCGTCTGAATGATTGTCCTTCGAGACCTGATGGACCCGGACGGGTTGCAGTGGTTCTCCTGACACGGGATCCGTCAGAGCCATCCCCCTGCTCCAGTCCTCGGCTGATAGCTGCTCTTTACTCCTGTCAGTGCCTGACGCCGCATTGTCCTCACATCTCTCGGGGGATTTGCTTGCTGTACGTGCTGTTTCGTCGTCATAAAGAGAACATGTAGACTCAAGCCCTACTGGGAACTGGTTGACAATCCAGTCCTCTGCTACAGAGGACGAAGAGCTGCTGTTTGAGGTCTGAGGATTCAGGGAAGTGCCAGTGTTCGCTACTGCTGCGTTGCATCGTCCTGCTACATCTCTGTGGACGTTGCCACCGTGGCTGCTGGGAGTCACATCCCTGTCCACGCTGGGAGTCACATCCCTCTCCACACTCCTGTCATTGTCCAGTAGGAAAGCGTCAGCCTGCAGAGGACTAGATGGTGGAGGAGATGTTTCATGGCTGAGCTGCTCCCCAGGTGGGGGGTCACTACTGGTCCGAAAGCCATACAGAGACACCAGCAGGGCCTCGACCGCAGTCAGCACAGATTCCTAAATATCACACAGGTGTCAGAAAGAAACATTTTATAAATGCTCATATTAAAACATACTTATTATATGCAGTAACAGACAAATTTCCCTGTTATGGGATCAATAAAGTCTTATCTTATATATATATATATATATATATATATATATATATATATATATATATATATATATATATATATATATATATATATATATATATATATATATATATATATATATATATATATATATATATATATAACAAGTGCCATTAAATCCCAAACACTGTACCTTTGATTCATTTGATTCTAAATGAGTTTTAATAAATGTTTCAATGAATCTAAACTCCCCAATTTGTGCAAAAATGCATTCAAAAGGTAATATGAATTATATGTCTTTGATATCTTCCCAAAATAAATTCCTGTTTCCGAAGACAGTGTTTCCTTTTTGAGTTGGGATACTAGTAAAAAGAAGGACTTTTTAAGTGTGTGTTTAAGAACAGTCCTGATTTGACAAAATCAAAAGATAATAAAAGCTTCAAATAAGCTGTACAGCAAAAAGCTAATTTTTGATGTGTCATGCTTGAAAAAACTCAAAAACACACCACATGTTTAACTGAACCAAAGAGACTTTCACAGCTACCTTGTTGAGTAGAAGAACTTGCGTTTTGTCTGGAGTCAGGTTGACGTCCACTGAGGAAGGTGGAACAGTGATTTTAAGCATAAGGATGGGATATCGGTTTCGGTCGTCCGGATACTGGGCATTGTAGTGTTGACGTAACAACTGATGATCCACCCCACAATCCAACCGGGATAACATTTACAGGGAAACATAACAAAAAAGAATTGTAAAAAAAAAAAATATATATATATATATATATATATATATACTAATAATAATAATGAAATAACAAAGAAATATTCATTGTATACATTTTTTTACCAACATTTCTCTACCTTCATTATGTCTTTGTGGTGGACAGGCCGGTTGTTGACAAATATAAATGTTTTTTCAGGGCTGGACATGCTGGTTGAAGAGTAATCTGCTCCGGGTTTAGGGAAAAAGCCATCTAAAAACATCTGAATCAAAAATAACGTTATTATTAATAATCCTCACGAGACAAGCGGAACATGGATGCGGTACAAAACGTACGTATGGCGAGGAAAACACCATGCTACATAAACAACAGCTGTGATATAAGGACTGAATTTGGCTGGGAAGTTTGTCAAATGCCTTTGCAGACGTCGTCAAGCTGACATGCTCAGCAGCTGGCTGCGCGGGGGCGTAACAACGGCGTTACTGGACATTACATAAACTTTGCCACCATTACATTTTCAATTAGAATGACAGTCGATTCAGGCCGCTGCCAGCACAGCTGTGAATGAAGCCATTAATTCTAGTGGTGCACAGGCAAACAGGCACTGGACAGTAGCTGCAGCATACCGTGCATGTGCTGCCACGGCGTAATGAGGACGAGTAATAGCTACATCTCCACTTGTTTAGTGGTCCCATCACATGTTTGACGCCTAAATACCAACCTTCTTTGCAACTTTTGAAACCGGAGAAGTTTAATTTACCAGGCTTCACTATAAACACCCCCCCCAACCAGCTGGCATTTTTATATTCGAATTTGCATCATACCTGATGACCTTTCACCTAAAATCTTGCCTGAGGCAGATCTTATGAGCCGAAATTGATGACTCAACATAAAATCTAACAATTGCACTTAAAACGTCATTAGGAATGTAAGCTTGTAAGAAATTATGGAAAGCTATTAATGTTGTACAGATTGCAGGCAGTGAGTAGCTATGTTTTTGTTTCCCTCCACATGGCCTCAAGCTCATTATTAGCAGCAACGCACGCCAATGAGGTTAATAAATGAACCGCTGTTTCAGGTTGGGGCACATATGCTTCTCTCTATTTCTGCTCATTAGGGTCACTTTATGAGAGCACGAATGGCACCTTTGGCCCTGAAGGGCCGCAGCTATGCATGGTCATGCTGCCAAAAACGAGTGTCACATTTTGTTCTGCAGAGGAATAGCTCCTGCAACTCTCCCTGAGCGAGGCCCCGGTGAAATTGTCAACCTGGCTCCCTTGATCACTAAGCTTTGGTCTTAAGGGACAAGGAGGAGAAAAGCTCTTTTTCATTGCAATGGGGAGTGAGAGGGAAAGGTGAAAGGTCGCTCTCATAACTGGGCACCAAAGTGCAGTAGCAAAATAACAACAACAGAAGAGGAAAATGAGAGAGAAACGGGGTGAAAAGGGCTGCTCCATATCTGTCAGACTAGATTAATTGGGAGCCTGGCAGCAGGTACGAGTCACATGACACCTACCGTGACCAAGCAGAAAGATGATGTCCAACAAGAGAGTAACTCAATTCAAGCCTTTAAGAATCCTGCTGTCCTTTCTGACCGACAATTGAATTCACAACCTCATATTAGACCACTCATTTAGACTCATTTGTTTCAGCTGATAAGTATTTCTGATTAAAAGAAGGCGCATATATATATATATATATATATATATATATATATATATATATATATATATATATATATATATATATATACACTGTATAATGTTTTGTGTTTCTAAATGCTTAATCCTTAAGCCTTAAAACAAATCAACCAATCAGAGGAGCCACTCATTAATATTAACAAATTGACACAAAACAACCAGGTTCCTTCTACAGCATAACAGACATGTCACAACATAAGTTAAAAGTTAAAAACATAGTTAAAACATAAGTAAAAGTTGAAGTGGCTGCAGAAAACGTGTTTCTATCGGTTAGCCTTTTAATAATTACTCTGTATTTAGGGGTATTTTTTGGTAGTTTAATTTTTGTCTATATATCATATATGTATGTGTTTATATATTCCTATATGTGAGGCATTTTGTAACTGTGTTATATACATTAAAACTATTATTAATTACAATCAGTGCAGCAAAGCTTAGCTAACCAAGCTCACACTCTTCATCAGGAAAGAAAACTCAAGAGAAAAGGGCAAGGGAATAGTTGGCCGGCCACCAACTGACCACATTCGCTGGCTTGAGACCAGGCGTTCATCATGAGGTTATTAGCTCACGGTCATGCTTTCGTTTGCTCAGAAACAAGCATCCATCTAAACAAGGCTTTTAATGTGCTACGGCCAGTTAAATCGGACCTTTAAAAAACAAATAAAACAAATAGGTTTGTCAGTTATTTCCTGTCCAAATCGCCTTTATTGTTTTCAACTAATTTTTTCCCGTCACTCAATGTATTTCAACCACACGTCGAAACATTTAATTGGATTTGACCTGCAAACGAGACTAAGAATCATGCGATTTTTTTAAGATAGACTTGTTGACGGCAAAGTTTTCTTTAAGGGGCGAGTGTGTTTCTTTCGAAGATGAACTGCTATATTGGCCCCATAATGAAGGGCAAAGGGGCATGGGAGCCACAGTGTGAGAGCAAAGACTGAAAGGTGTGTGCACGAGGTGGAACGGGCAGCATGTGGCCGTGTGCCAGCTCAGCCCCGCTATGTGCCCGTGACGCTCATCCATCAGCGAGCAGCGCGCTCCATGCAGTCTCTTCACATTCACTGCATCATTTGTTACGATGTCCAAAGGTGACTTTGTCCAGCCGAGCAATGGTCCGTGTGAAACAATAAAAATAACAGTTGACCATGAAACCAGAAACCTGTAAACGCGAGACCTTCGTACTGTAATATAACACAGCTTTACATCGACTCCAGTCAGACGGGGTGAACTATTTCAAACTGACATATATAACATGTGGTATGATTTACAAAAAAAAAAAAAAAAAAAAAAAAAAAGGACACATACACACACCCAGGGGTGGAAAGTAACTAAATACATTTACTACAGTACTGTACTTAAGTACAGTTTCAAGGTACATGTACTCTACTTAAGATTTCCTTTTGATGCTACTTTGTGCTTCCACTTCACTAGTTCAGAAGAAAAACTTTTATTTGGCAGTTTGAGTTACATTTTAGATTTGAATTACTTATAGCAATTATAAATCATCTAAAAAAATATAATCTATTTCCACAGTTTAAACCATCCAGCAGAAATTAAAATTAAAAAAATAAAACTTTAACAGTTTACTAAGATTATTAAAGTGATGGAACCCATTAATGCATCAATATTTATAGTGTAATATGATTCTGAAATGGAGTATTCTGCAATTCGAGTACTTTTACTTACACTTATGCTAATACTTCTGTATTTTTACTTGTGTATGATTTTGAATGCAGGACTTATACTAGGGACAAAGTATTTTACACTGTGGTATTTCTACTTTTACTTAAGCAAATGATCTAAATGCTTCTCCCAAAACATAGGTGCATCTCTGGCAGCAATGTTACCATGTAAGAAAACCCAAAGAAAAACTCAAACAAACTCAGGCATATTCTGATATTGCCTTACTTTCTTTTTTTCTGCATTTTTCCCCTTAACTAACCTCTGGTTGCTCCTGGTGATGGTGGCAAAGGAGCAGGTTGGCAACAGCACTGGGCCCCAGCGTGGAGAGGAGGGCACTTCTGTGATCGACCACCTTGGCCTTCTGCCAAACCACCACCTGGAACCATATGACACCAGTCAACTTCCATGAATTCACATCAGGCGAATAACACTAAATAAACACCTGTCAAGATAGAAACTGGGCCACCAAGCGGCCAACATATCTGTAGTTCATCATTTTTGTGTGTATAGATACTAAGGTAGAGGATAAATCTGCAATTTTATTGTTTTGACACAAGCCAAGTCTAATTTAAAGTTTATGGATTATAAGACAGGGCGACACGGTGGTGCGGTGGGTAGCACTGTTGCCTCACAGCAAGAAGGTCGCAGGTTCAAGACCCGCCTTGGGCCTGGGTCTGGGGCCTTTCTGTGTGGAGTTTGCATGTTCTCCCCGTGTCTGCGTGGGTTTTCACCGGGTACTCCGGTTTCCTCCCACAATACAAAACATGCTCAGGTTAATTGGTAAACTCTAAATTGCCCATAGGTGTGAGTGTGAGAGTGAATGGTGTGTGAATGGTGTGTGTGCCCCACGATTGGCTGGCGACCATCTGGGGTGTATCCCTGCCTCTCGCCTTAACGCGCTGGGATAGGCTCCAGCAGACCCCTGCGACCCCGAAAGGGAATAAGCGGGATAGACAATGGATGGATGGATGGATGGATTATAAGACAACTTCTGTGGGCACATGTGATATAGTAATTGAAATCATAACCACTATTTTACATACTATACTATGGTTCAGTGATCTATGACACAGACGTTTAACATATATGACAATATGAAGAGCTGCAAGGATTACTCAATTAATTGCCATCTATTTATTTTGATAATAAATAGTTTCGAGTCATTATTTTAAGGGGAAAAATATCCCCAATCGTTGATTCCAGCTTCTCAAGTGTGAGTATTTCCTGGTTTCTGAAACTGAAAACTGTAAACTGAATATCTTCGAGTTGTGGACAAAACAAGACTTGACGTCATCTCGGGCTTTCGGGAAACAGTGTTTAAAATTCTTCACCAAATAATCGTTAGTTGCGGCCCTTCGACAGGACATTCTGTTACTCAACTCGTTATTACTGTGTTTTTCATGTATTCAGAATAAAATTAATGCAAGAAAAAAAAACACTCGACTTAAGTTAAAGTGACATAAAACAGCATCTTCAAACAAACTTACCAGTGATGTTTGTGAAATTGCATTTTTGCCAAAAAAGATGGTGTCAGGATCATGGATTATTTTTGATATCAAATATGTTGACACCCATGGGAAGGCTTGTAGTTTGTGTCTACCAGTGATGATATCCCCCAGGGTGTTGATTTCTAAAAGCATGCACTCCGCTGCAGGGCATGCCTCAGCTATTAAATACGCAATTTGGCACATGTAAACGGATCAGTCCTGTAAACAGTTCTTGAAGAAGCTGTGAAACACGACACAGGCCGAATAGCAAAGTTGGAGATAAAGGATAGGGGCAACGGAGTGCTGATGCAAAAAGGGGTTGGGGGGGCGGGGGTGGCAGTGGTGGTGGGGGGGCACTACCCTCTCTTGACCACCTTGAAACGGTTTTCTATGAAAGCTATATGGTGGCCGTGTGTCCCCTCCCTGACCCACGCAACCTACACATCTCTGTGTACAAACTGGCTGCAGCCTGAAACTGAATCTGGGGATAAGTCCACAGCTGTGTTCAGTAACTTACTCAGGCGTCATAATCAGCCAAATCCGAGTTCACGGTCAGCCATATTTGTGTTTGGGGCACCTGACAGTTATGCTCCGCTGCGGTGGGAAAGAGCGAAAGGGGTTGGAAATGTCTAATTGCTAAACAATTCCACTGCTGATTAGTAATCTTATGTAATGGAACAAATTGACATAGCTGACTTTTTCATTCATTGTGTGCCCCAAAACTATGCAGCTCCTGTGCAACCCAGGGGACAAGTGATAAAAATAGAAATAATTGACTTTTTTTTTTTTCTTCTTTCAGTTATTCATACCAAAAAACATGCAACCTTAATAGAACTTGGATGATAATTATAAGGCTAGTGGTTAAATATGGTGATAAATGACAGAATTGAACACTGTGGAATATGATTCATTTTCATCATCATTTTTTTCCATACATTATAAAAGTAAATGCAATCATTTCGAGGCTATCAATATTGTAAGAGTCTCATTTTTAGTGACGTATTGACACAAATACTAAGATTAAATATCCCATATTGTAGGATGATAGATTTTTTGTATTTTTTAATAAGAAAGTCTAGGTGTTTTATAAATACTGTCTCATGTTCCTAACACTCAATCCAGAGAAATGCACACAGCCCATATTTAGAAATTGTTATTTAAAATTATCCATTTGCTAAAGTTGTGATGTCGGAACTATACAGTCACCACCCTTTCCCACCCTTCACAGCCATTCAAATTAGCCAATCAGAGGAGCATCTTGTTACATAAAATGACCTGTTCTTTCTAGAACTCCAGAGAGAACCCAGAGAGTTGTAAAAGAATTTCAAGAACATTGTTTGTATTTAAAACCACACATTTATCTTATTGGCTATATCAGAACAGAAAAAAAACAGAAATTGAACATTCATTGACATTGAATTGAAATACAGTGAATTCATATATTCATTCATTCATATATTGAAGTTTGTTATATGGAGTTTTTTCTCTGAAATTTCCTGATAGATTTTGGATTTTCTCAGTGCATCACATATACACTATAAAATCTATTGTCCAAATATGACGTAGTCTCTTGCCAGCTGCTCACAGAACACACTATTTACTATCTTCAGCTAGTATTTCAGCAGTTCCCTCATCGTGAAGTCAATGGGTTTTTGGTTAAATACCTGATACTAAGATTAGAATCTTAAAATAAAAGGTGGTTGGTGAAAAGTGGCTAAATGGGACTACAGAGTGTGTAGGGATATCAATGTAGGATGCCAGGAATGTTGACGTCATGCCACCATGGTGCAGTTCATTTATGCCTAACATTAGCTTTTCACTTCTACTGGTTCCATTTTCACTTCAAAAATAATGAAAGTGGGGTTGATTTGTGAAGATTATCACACTGAAAGAAACATGTAGTTACAGTATAATGAACTTTTCTGAATTGATTTTGTGCAATAATATAAAATCCAATGAAACTATGCCATATGCTTTTGGTATAGGGGACCTGGGTGATGTTAGTTTTCAGGATGGCTACAAAAACACAACAAAATCAACCCTGTGGTGCTATAGTAAATACTGAGGGTGCAAATTACATCAACAATTCATAATATTATGTGTTCTTGATGCTGGCAGTGACCATTGTCTGATCTTGCCTGGTAACCAAACATTGCAAATGAGCAGAAAGCCTCTAATCTATATGTTAAATATAAAGGAATACTTTTATACCAGTAATTATTTTCAAAGTTAACATCCATTTGTGTGTTATTTATCGATTCAGAGTGTGATTGGGACTAAGATGAAGAACAGAAGCAAATGAGCACAGACTCACTAACCTGACAGCATCAGTTTAGTCTGTCTGTCAATGCTTGGCTCAGTTAAAGCTTTAGTCGATGTGATATTAACATGTTTCTACAAGCCAAATTAATATTTTTCCATGACGTATTACATAACAATTTCATAGCTCGCTGACTGGCATTAGCAATAACAAGAAAACAACGGGAGGCTGGAAACAATTAGTGTCTTCGAGAGGGTGTTTGATTCATGATTTATCAAACAAGCTTCTTGACACATTTGACAGAGAGACAAAGGAGAAAAGAAGCAGTGCACTCCATGAATTTCGAAACTGAGATGACAAGTTACATTTCTTAGGTTTAAAGGCTTTACAAAAAGTTTGCACTATTTTATTGTATCATACAAGTGTGAAATAAATATTCTCGCTATCATTTTTATCCATATTTTTATTCCTCATAATGCCGGAATTTAATTTTATCTACAGCACATATACTTACACTATATCTCCATAAGATGATTGCAGTGTAATATAACTGCTTTTCAATAAATCATAGTTATAATGTTCAGTTCAGGAGAGATTTTACTTTTTGGAGACTAAAATGTTTGTGGTGCTGTTGAAATCTATTGTGCTCTAATATTTTATCAACCCTTTTTCATATGAATGTGATGGAAAAGATCCTTTTTCCATCAAGAGATATATATATCTCTTGATGGATGGATATATATCCATATATATATATATATATATATATATATATATATATATATATATATATATATATATATATATATATATATATATATATATATATATATATACATTTACCATTTCAAAGATCAACACCTCCCTGATACCAGGGATGCTGCACACTTTTAAAAAAACTAGGTTTGTTTGATGTTAAACCTGTCACAAAACGGGAGAAATCGCTGCTCGCTGGCTTTGCTCCATTTGGAATATTATTACATTATCGCATGTACACTCTTTTTTAAGCCCCTATGAGACCAATTTTCAAAAAATCTAGAATGACTCCATATACCTAAATATATAAGTGAAGGCTGGGCATTGTCTCTGAAGAAGAACGGGAGTGGAGGCAGCAGTGCTCGCTGTCTCTGCGTTTCTGCTCCGGTTTAAGCAAATGGGAACTCGATATTGCATTTACGCGGTTTTTGAAACCTTTACTGGAATGATATAAAAAATTCCATAATGTTTGTACTCCTAATTCACCATTACCTTGAAAGACATAACAAATCACAACCCTTCACTTACACTTTAAGTCTTGGCGGGAACCCTGCGGAACAGGTTTATTACAAATTTAACATTATAAGCTTCATGAAGGTAGAGATTTTTTGCAGGGCTGTGACAACAAACTGCATTTGTTTTAACAAAGTCTACCTAAAATTGTACAAGTGTATTTACACCTTGAACAGTGTTGTGTGTTATTTTGTGTGAAGTATTTACTTTTTAAAGAAGTGTTGTACAAATGTCATATGCGATTCTCAGTGCATAATGACAAAAACTGAGGGGTCTTTTGCAGCCAGTGATGTTGGAACAGTCATCTGAAAACTAAGGAGGACACCTAGTGGCTGCTGCTTGTAATGGACGATATACTGAATATGTTGTAGGAGCAGGTAAAAAGGTATACTAACTTCACTAGTATTTAAAGCCATGTCCTACTATAGACTAGGAGAGGGGGTGTAACATTGCTTAATGTTTTGTAATAATCTGTACATAGACCTCTTGTATACATAGACCTCTGGTGTATACATAGACCTCTGTATATAGCCATTGTGTATATAGCCAAACAGTGCAATACATTTATATTTATACTGTAAATATCTGTATATTGTTTTTAATTTAATTTTTTAACTTCTTTCAATGCTGCTGTAGCACTGTGAATTTCCCCACTGTGGGACAATAAAGGAGCTATCTAATCTAATCTAATCTAATCTAATAAAGAATGTAAGTAATAGAGATGACTATTTTTCCCTTTTAAACATCAAAGACAATAATGGCTGGAAAAGTGATTGATTAATCAAGTAAATTTTACAGCCCTGCACCAAACAATTGGTCTCACATAAGGATAAATTTATTAGGAGTAATAGAAAATGAATTGCTATCTCCTTTGGTAAGATAAAAATCTCAATATCCTCTGTTCCCACTCTCTTCAATAATTAATAATATTTAATGAAAAATGTTACATATACAAATTTTCAAATAGCAAAAAGATAGTGCTGCTTGTGGAACCTCTAGAAGTACAATAGCTGTGTACTGTGCAACATTTTATTAAATACTTTTACCTTTAAATCCCACAGCCCATAATTTAACAGATTCACAAGTTGTTCACATTAAATTTAACTTTCATGTTAACATTGATTTTAATTGTTGATTACATATATTAAATTTCCTGGAGTTATCAATGATCACCAGCCGTTGAGGATGCTACCTGACCAGTCATATCAGTTTGTGTGTCAAAATGTTGAAGAAGTGACTGACCTTATTATGTGCAAGCGTGAGCCTCAATTCAGGTTTTATAATGGCGTAGGCCATCAGCAGGTCCTGCACTTTCTTCAGTTCCTCCTTGCACTTCTTTGTGGAGGAATAGTACTGCCTTCTCACTGGAAGATTCTTGAACAGCTTCAGTACGCTCACTGTTGTTCCTGGAAAACACAAAGAGCAGAGGTGTGCAACGGCTTTCAACATGAGGAAATATGTTTTTCCTACATCAAGACTAGATGTACGTGAACACCATGGTGCCCAAACATACTCATCTAGATGTATGTTATGCTAAACTTTTCACAAAAACATCAGTGGTATGTATTAGGAAACATACACTTAAGCCCATAATTATTCATACTCCTATCAAATACAAGGGATTTCTTGATTTTTTTCACTTAAAAATTAGTATTTCACCTCAGTTTTTACCTAAATAGGACACAAAAGAAAGTCTTTCTAATATAAAGTATGTATATATATAAAGAAAGATTTCACTCACAAACATGCCCTGCCAGGAGCTTTATATATCATAGTCATTTGTTAGATGTGATTTTTTGTTTTCACTCCGTTTATTTACACATTCTAACAAAACACATATCAATTATGGCTTCAGAATTTCTTTTGTGTCTATTGTAACAACTGAGGTGAAATACTAATTTGTAAGTGAAAAAATAAAGAAATCCCTATTTGAATGATTTGGGTTTAAGTGTATATAATCAATTTAAAAATTGACCATCAAAAATATATATATTCCTTGGTTTAACCACATGTCTTTTGGTGTTACAACAACAACAACAACAACAGTGGGCTGTATCTTCTTCAGCATGACAACATATTTTCAATTTACGTGCCAAACAGCTTTTTATCTTCTACTTGTTTTTCACGATATAAATAGTATAATCCAATCATGGAATAGTTCAGTAATTTCATAAACAGGCACAGAAGTGTGGCAGTCACACTGTGACTGCTGTGGAGATAAACATTACACAAATTGGCATCCAAAGCTTGTCAACGACAGCAATGCACTTCCAATTCAGGAGAATGAAAAACTTGAAAACTGCTGTCAAACAATGCATTCATGAGTCCAACTTCAGTACTCCATTCTTAACTCTAGATTTTGTATCAGTTCAGGGTGCCTTGCCTTGCCCTAAGTGAGACGGCTTCTGAGAAACAATGCTTCCTGTGGAGTTAAGTGTGTATTGGGTGCTGATGTCATCATCTTCTGTCTTCGTGGTGACAGCCACCTGAAGAGAAACAGCACAATATGACATCGGGTTAAATAATACCAGCTTGTGACACTTTATGTATATGGTTTGGAAACTAGAATACATAAAGCGTATGTATGCAAGAGCTCATATGGTTTGTTGCAATTGATCAATAAGCCTAATAATAGTTTAGGAAATAAATGTGTGGTCCAACTCAAGATTCAAATTTAAATATTAAATTTAAAAAAGAAATGCATAATTTTGTTATGCTGTAATAACTGCAAATAATAGTGTGTTTTTGTTGAAAAAGATAAATGCAGTAGTCTCCATATGGATCAGATTCAAGATACAAGCTCCAAACAAAAGGCAGGCAACCAAAATAAAGCACTTAAAATTCTGAAATTAAAGTCTCATCTTTAATCACAAAGCAGTATTTCTCGGCTCACAGTCATTTTATAACACAACAGTTCAGAAACACTTGTCACCTCAGCCACTGCGCAGATGGAACCCAGTGCCTCTCCCCGAAAGCCGTATGTCTCCAGTCGCTCCAGGTCCTCGTGGCTACAGATTTTTGAAGTGAAATGTCTCACAGCCATCACAGGAGTATCTGTAGCTTTGATTCCATGGCCATTGTCTCGTACCTCGATTCTGTCCAAGCCATAGTTCTCCTACAATGAAACATTACAGTCAGCCACATCCTGGATATTGTCTGGGCTGTAGGAACAATACAACAACATGCAGTGTCACACCCTCCACATCTTATATATTAAAATTGTATTATAAAATACAAGAATATAACACACGACACGGGCAGATGACCAAATCCTGCTAGAGAAAACTAGTCATTCCTAAACTGTCACATTTCTGATATTTATTATCAAAATCAGTCATTAATCCATACCAGTTTAACATCAATGCTTGAAGCCCCAGCATCCAAGGAGTTTTCCATCAGTTCCTTCACAACATTCAGCACAGAAGTGACGACCTGTGAGCTGGACAGCAGGCGCACAGTGTCTGCAGGCAGCTGCTTCATGACTCCAGCTGCTCACTGAGAGAGGAACACATCGATGTTAGCTTCATGCTTCTGCCTGTTGTTGAGTCAGGACAACATCGTCAGGGGGGAGCAAACCTTCAGAAATGTTTAGGATGATAGTGAGATGCAGGGCTCCTCGGCTATGTAGAAATTATGTCATAAAATCTGTATGTTGGTTAAAGTAAGTTCTCTTAATATGTGAATATTAACCCAACCCTCTTCACTTTTAGGTCTAGTGTTTATTCTGTATTTAGGGTTTCTATGTTTTTACTTTGTGGCTAAGTTTTATTTTATTATATATTATTTGTATATTTATATTAACTTTGTTTTATTGATTTTAATTTATGGTCTTTTTAATTGTCCTCTTGTAATGCACGTTGTACATTTTATCTCTGTGAAAGATGGTACATCAAGTGAACTTATTATAATTATTATGTTACTTCCTTCATGTTTTCTTTTCTTATTTTAACATGTTCGAAAATAAATATCTAATGTAAAGGCTGAAAAAGCAGGTAAATATTCACATTTAATTCCTCCAAGCGATTACCCGACAATCAAACGAGTTTTGACTAATCCACTTTCAATTAATTTATTAGCTGGGAACTAGTAGATCAATCTCTATGGCTGTCAACATATTAATATTTTTTATAGCTCACATTGACGTTAGCTAACTTAGCTGCTCCGCTGCTTATTTTACGCTTTTACACCATTAATTTGCAGTTAAAACAGAGTTTCGTGAACACTTACGTGAAAGATTACAAGCTTAAACTACGCAGAACATTACATTTACTATTGACAGGGAAAGTGGTTAAATAGTGACTTGCACAAGGATTCTGACTGCAGCCCTGGTTCAATCTTTCATAAACAACAAACACGAGCCACACGGCGGAAACGACACCATTCCCGCCCCCCATGCTGAACCTTGATTGGACAGAACTGACATGTGGGCGGGTTCATAAAAATATGAAAGTATTATGCCCTGCGCTCTAGCTTACAGGTTGAACGCTTTCTCAGGCAAATGCGTACGAATACAAATCAATTCGTTTAACTAATTTATAGACTTTTGAAACAAAGAACGCGTCGCTCTAAGTGCATTCCTTATCAAAGGTGTGCATATTCGCAGTGGAGGAAAGAAACTAATTAAATTTGCTCAAGTACTGTATTTAAGTATATTTTCGTCTGAAATGTAACGGAAGCTGTCAGATAAATGCAGTGGAGTAATAAGTACATCAGTTACTCTGAAATATAGTTGGGTTAAGTAAATCGAAATAGCTATAAACCACTAGTGCCTCAAAACTACACTTAAATACAGCATTTGAGTAAATATATTAAGTTATGTTTCACTATTACTTCTTTTATGAATTAATCTGAAAGTAGTCCACCACTGTCTGCGGTGCAGGAAGTCTGTGTGCCTCCGCCTGAAAAGACACAAATAGGGCGTAAAAACCTACAGGAGTCTCCTTCCGCTCGGCAGTGAACTGCACACATCAACACGGAGGAGATAAACCCTTTCTCTCCGTAGCAGTCCAGTTCTACAAATACCTCCACTGCTCGCCACCACCTGTAAGTCAGCCGCTGGGTTCGTTTTTCTTCGCATTCGGGGCTTTTTTTTACACCACGAAACGTAACTTAACGTCTTATCGACGCGGTGACGCTAAGCAACTTTGACTCAGGAATCACATCAGTGCGCGACTCGGTTCGGACTATGCACTGGAAACGAAAACACGGCTCACGTTTACACACGGTTAATAAGATGAGCCGGACATTAGGTATCAAAATTCCGGTTCACGTCAAGTCTTACGGAAGCCTTATCAGTTTATCCGCATGGACTAATGAATGTAAAAACGTACAATTTGCTGGAGCTACACATACTAATCAGCAAATAGACTAAGCCAGTGAAAGTGGGTTGAGCACCAAACCACGTTTAATTCTAAGTAACTTCTCTTAACAAATCAAAATCAATCAATCAAAATTCAATTGCGCAATTAAATTGTCTCATTCCTGTCGTTGTATATATGTATATACTCTTTATATATATATATATAGGGGAAAATTACACTACTTGTATGAATAATCGTTGGCATTAATTTGACCAGGCTTGTGTTATTTTTATCACAGTGTTAATGTGTGAAAGTGTTGCAGACCAATTTTTTTCAATTGGGCTGAACTAACTATTACTTTTACGATCGATTAATGTGCAATTATGTTCTCGATTAACTTTGTCTGGACTATAAAATGTTAGAAATAGTGAGAGTGCCTGTTATATATTCGTCAGTTGAAAGGGTTTTATATAAAAAAAGAACGCATTTATCTATCACATAAGCAGTTTTACGTAACTAAAATACCTTTATAACAGACGCTTAAATGATGGCATGCATCAAATCCTGTTGTTTATATAAAGTGGGATTTAAGTCACTGCTACTTTTAGAGACTGCAACCTAAACTAGGTTTGTTTTTTTAATGCAGTCTGGCAGCTGAAAGTGTGCATGTAGAGGGCAAAGTTCAACATGATTACACAATTGCTATCACATTAGTGGTACAGGGAGGCCAAAGTGCTACAATGGCACTTTTGGTGGTATCATTTTCTTCCTGTGGTGTTTTTGTATAAATGTGTAATTGCACGTTTCACAAAAATCCCAAATGAAAAAATGGTGTAACCAAAAATAATTATACATTTTATACTTTTTTTATTCTAGAACACAAAACTAGTTGATGTTGGTTTTTAATTTTTGAAAACTTTTTAAAAGTTGATACCAAGTTTTTATGATTACACCACATAACAGTTTTGACATTGTCCCATTTACAACTAAAGCTGTGATGATTAGTCAATTAATTGTTTAGTTGCCCAATAAGAAATGCACTATTTTGATAACTGAACACTAATTTTAGTCATTTTAAATATTTTGGAGTGTTTGTATAAAATAAGACTAATGATTATCACCAGTGAAAAGTGCAATCTCCAGATGAGCAGATCCTGAAAATTGACTCTTTACTAACATGAGGGTAAAAAAAGAAGTATAAATGTATGTTTACCAACAGTGACCTAATGTTCTCATCCACAGACCAGAATGAACGTGGGTGTGGCACACAGTGAGGTGAACCCAAACACTCGGGTGATGAACAGTCGAGGGATCTGGTTGACCTACGCGCTCGGTGTTGGTGTCCTTCACATTGTGCTCTTGAGCATACCCTTCTTCAGTGTGCCAGTGGTGTGGACTCTCACTAATGTCATCCACAACTTTGTAAGTCAGATTCTCACATGCTGCCTTTGCATCCCCGAGACAAACTGACATGCATTTTAATGACTATCTTGATTCAGGGAGCTTCATGACAATTTGAACAGGAAAGTTAGTTGTAGCCGCAAAAGCCACCTGATTCTAGCCCGTAGCCTATATGTGCATATGCAAAGAGCCTAGTGTCTGTTAACCTTCAGCTGTGTGTGCTTGTTGAGATATGCTCTATTTTGGGGGAGGCCATCGTCGTTGCAGCCCGGCGCATGACCCATTATGATTTCCCCACTCCACATAAGGTCTCCACACAAAACTGACCTTTCATTGTAACTTGGCTAGCCTCAAATGAAGAAACAACATGGATGTGTGTGACATCATCAAGTAGTGCAAGTTTCATGCAGTTTGCAAGGATTGCGTTTCAGAGCCAATACGGAGGACTATTAACAGTAACAGCTAAGGTCATCTATAGTCTATTGTTTTCAACACAATACAACAGCAGTGCACTGATTATGCCTTGGCTGTACGCCACTCTTTTAGTCTGATTACCTTTCCCTCTGTAGTGCTGTAGTGGTTTTCCACTTAAAGCTGAATTCCTGTCAAAATTAATTCCCGTTGTTCCTGAAATAGCTAACTTTGCAATATATCTGCATTATCCAACTTCATTTCATAGTTCTTCAATGCGTATTCATTGTGGTCCCTTGCAGGACATGCACCAGGCAGCTGCTTTCCTGCCTTAAACTCTCTCCTGGTAAACTCCTGCAGCAACTGCCAGCTGGTGGTTTCTAATCCCACAAGTTTATCAGACAAGGGGAGAGTAAACAGACTTTGCAAAATGGCCACAAGCTTTATATATCTGGGGGAAAAATGTTTTGTACATTTTAGTTTCCACACACTGAACAAATTTTAAAACGTGCAGTGTTCATTTCCCCACATATATTCACAGTAACAGCCAAAACTAAAATTGCTTTAACTTTATAGAATAAAGCTGAAACATGTTCATCTCCCACTGTGATAAGAGAGAACAAGACTGAAACAATCCATTCCATTTAGTCTTCTGCATTTTTTACGCATTGCATAGTCTGTGCACTACTGACAGACTTTGTCTCTACAGGGAATGTATGTCTTCATGCATGCAGTGAAAGGCACGCCTTTTGAGACCCCTGACCAAGGAAAAGCCAGACTTCTTACACACTGGGAACAGCTCGACTACGGCGTGCAGTTCACTTCATCAAGGAAGTTCTTCACCATCTCACCGATCATTCTGTACGTATTAAATATCCAGCCAGGCCGCTGATGGGCAGAGTCAAACCAACAAAGAATCTGTCTACCTGCAAGTATTGTGTATTAAATATATTGTAGCTCTCTGTGCTGCTGATCTCTGTTGTTGTCCAAAAGCTACTAAACACTTGTCATTGAGCCAAAACACAGCACTGGGTGAGGTGTTCCTTCACCCCGAACAAAGGTTATAATCACGTACTGCAACGTTAGTTTCTTCAAGAACTTTAGTACAAAGTCAAGTTGTGCTTAGTGGCATCTGTTTTAATCAGAACTACTTCCCAGAGACTGAAAATGTGATCACCCTGTTTAGTCTTTTGAGCTGCATATGTGATTTCTTGACAATAAGACAAATATAAAAAGCATCAGACTTGTCTTTTATATTTTATAATTTTGTAGAGACATATGGTCAACCTATTATAATATTGGCTGAAGTGTTTTTTTTTCAAGTTTTTGGGAAAGCGCAAAAACTTAATTTTATTATATTTATTAATTATCTCAATCAAAAAAGGCCTTGACATTGAATGACTGGACACTCATAGAATGCCGTGTGTCACTTATGTAACATTAAGAATAAAGTGACTCAGGCCAATTTTTGAACATTCTAGTGTGACTTTAGTCAACTTTAAACCTGGCTTAAACTGTCCTTTCATTCCATAGTGCAAACTCACAAACTACATTACCTGGAGTTAAATTAAAGTAATGTCAGGTCTATTTTCCATCACTTCATTAGGTCTTCTTTGCCAGTTTTGAAACCTGAGATGTTTCAAAAAGGTACATTTTCAATACAGTGATGAAACATGTTTAATGGACTGAAGATCCTGGAACTTCCTTTCTATCTTTATATTTGATAATAATATTATTAAATTATTAGATATACAGAGCACTTTATATTAAATTATTATTGGTGTATAACTTTAGAATTTTAGACTAAATTACTATAAAACATTATAACTAATAGCCTTCATCACTCACCAGTAGAAATTCATTCAGGAATCATGTTTACAGCTTCTTTTACACCATAGAAGCTCCTTGAAACAGCTGCCATCATAAAAGCTTGTTAAATTGCCAAAGTTTATCCTGACTGGGGGGGGGGACTTTGACTAAGGCAAAAGGTAAAATGGCCATAGGCTATAAATAGTCTGATCCTTTCAACTCAGGATGATTTAGACCAAAACATCCCCTTTGTCAAAAAAAATACATGGGCCATTATTTTAATTGTAAATCTTTTACACCATCTACTTGAAGTTTAAGAAAACAAAACAAAAGTCCATCAAAGATAAAACAAATTGATCTTGACAATAGTGTTAAATATGAAAGTGAAACACTTTTATTTCTTTTTATTTTATTGTATTCAAAGAACCTGTCTGTTTTGCTCCACAGATACTTCCTGGCAAGTTTCTACACTAAATACGACACGGCACACTTCTTCATAAACACTGCCTCGCTTTTGAGTGTGCTGATCCCCAAGCTACCACAGCTACACGGAGTGAGAATTTTCGGCATCAACAAGTATTAAGTTATTATAAATGTGTTGCGTCACAGCAACAGAAGTTAATCCCTGTGTAGTCTGTTCTGCCGATGTCTGTACTAAGTCGAACAATATGTGTAAACGTCACTGTCGTCCTTTCGATATATCAGATTTAAGATGAAATGTTAGAAAAAACAAAAAAAAGTATGTTTGTAGATGACAGGATGCCATATGCATAACTAACTTATGTGAATATTTAATGATGTATTTTTGGCCTGTGTAGACCTGGGCTGGCCCAGGTATCAGTGAGGCTTTTGGTTGAGTTAGTTTTTTTTTCTTTTATTTGCCCTCACTTCACATGGTGACATGAATTGTGAATGAGTCTGTTTCTAGCCACAAAGATGTCCCAAATGTATTTTTCAAAGATGTTTACTTCCTAAGGGTAGGAGCCTGTGGCTCATTGTTTATTGGTACACTCTCATTTTGTAATGGGTGTCAACTTATTCATGCTTGAGTGAGGCGTCATAGTCTCTATTTGCATTATTTCCTTGGTATGTGAATCTTTTCTCAACTCAATCAAAACAGGGCAGGCTTTTTTTTCATTGTACATTATTTTGTGAATTTCCTGTGTTAAAGAAAATGTAATGTATGTAGAAATGAGACAAATATTTGTCAGGATAAGTGTTTACTGAGGGAGGTCTCTGTGATGAACTTACATTCATGTAGCTGCTGTCTTTAGATTATGACTTTTTGCTATCATCAAGGCAGCTAGTCCTGCCTTGTTTAGCCATCGCTCATAGTACTCTTGATATTTCTTTCTTAATCTTATTAAATTGTTTGTGCCCTCAAAGTGTTTGTCTCATCAGTGTGTGTGTTTCATGATATCATGATCTATATTGAGGCCGTGTAGGTACTGAAGAAAAATCAAGTAATGTTAGGGATATCTATGGTTACTTTTATAGGTGCAGTGAGACTTTATTTGATGTATTTGCTGTAAAATTCTTCCATGAACTAAATGTTTGATCAGACTAATAACACTTGCAAGCCTAGACTTACCAGAAAAGGTATTCAACACCCAAATGCCTTGTTAGTCATGTATAGTAAAATGGTCCTAAATAAGCTAATTTCACAAGAATCCCACGAAGCAACTTTTAAACAATTATCACAATGTACATTTTTTTCTGAAAAAGCTCTCAATTTGAACATGGAATACAAACTGAATCCTTGTCCACCATCATTGTTTATCATGTGACCATAATCATATTACAAACTTGTTTTTAGTTATAGTCCTGACCATGATTATTAGTAATTTGAAAAATGTAAACATGTTCTCATCTTAAAATTAAAATGGTGGATTGAGGTGAAATAGAGATGCATCGCCTTCATTTCCAATCACCTTGCAAACAAAGTTGCAAACAAAGTTGGCTCTTGTTACTTAAAACTTGCAAAAGTTGAATAATATTCCAATGTGTGTTATATATATATATATACACATTTTTTATATAGATACTGATAAATAGAAACAACCTAGCCAAAGCTCTTTAATATTTATCAACATCTACAAATGTTAAACTTTAGTGACTATTGGGTCAACATGTTTGCTGCTACAGTAAAGTGATCCGATTACTGCTTTATTTTCTAATCTGCAGCGTGTGTTAGCTTGTGTCTGTCACACATAACAGAAAGTCTGACAATGACCAAACAAATCACAATCTGCAGAGTGGATTTTCAGATATAAAGGGGCCTAGTGAGCTGTTCCAGCAGCTTGTATTATTCCCAACTACATTATGCTCATTTTTACTAGCCAATGCCTTTTATGATTAAACAAAATGCAAGTCACAGCATTTTTCACTTCATAGTAACATCCCCACCCAATGAGAGTTCCACACCTTGCTACAATCACCTCAATTAAAACAGTTTTATTAAAAAAAGAATGCTCATATAAAACGTTGGTTCACTCTACATCATGATCATCACAAATCTGATTTAACAGAAGTAATACTTTTCCCAATAATATTTCCATCCGGCCTGTGGAGATCTTCACACTGCTTTACCAGGACTCCTTTATAAACCTCAAAGTGATGATTCAAATCCTTCTGTGTGTGAATTTTAAATTTGGTCCCCAGAGCCCCATCAGCAAAGGTGCTGCCGTAGAACACGCGACCGATCCGGGAGTGAACCAGCGCCATGGCACACATGACGCACGGTTCCCGGGTAACGTAAAGGTCATATCCGGTGCATATATACGGCTGAGCTCCCGCTTCTGCATCGTTTTGTGAGCTACCCGAGGCGGGTGTTGAGATGGGGCTTGGCGACGCGTGCTGACACGCCGGGTATCTGTCAAAGCTGTAACACCCACCGCCCTGGCTCCGAGCCACCAGGTCGATACAGACCATGACCGCGTGGTGAAGCGGGTGGTCAGCCGTGCAGTCGTGGCCCACTGCAATGACCCTTTCCGTCGCAGGGTCGACCATCACAGCCCCCACCGCCTCCATCCCCAACTCCCTCCCCTGTTTGGCGGCCGTCAGAGCGGATGTCATGTACGCGTGCATCCTGGCCTTCTGGTGCGGGCTGAAGAGCTCCCCCCTCAGGGCAGCGCTCACCCGCTTGTCCTCGTGGAAGGAGGAAGGCCAGTGTTTGCTCACCAGCTCAAACTGGGGTCGGGTCAAAGGGGGGCGTGCGGGGACCCTTACGACAAAAGGCTCGCCTAGACCGTCATGTTTGACCTGATCCGAGGGCAGCAGGGCCTCCAGGCTGGGCGGCTCCACGCCGGGCTTCGCCTCACTGACCAGACAGAGCAGCACCTCCAGGGCGTGAGGGCCGCCCTTCTCCCGGCACGCTCGCACCCTCTTGATATGTAGGAGGCCGCTCAGCGGGTAGAGGGCGTTCAGCTCCCTGACGAGTCGAGACGTCTCCTTCCTGTCGACGATGGGCGCAGCAAACGCCTCTATCAGCTCCACATCTTGTGACTGCTCATCTGACAGTACAGGATAAGCAGCCCAGGAGTCCGTGTCACACACTGGCCCCTTCCGGCGCTTCGTCTGTGGCTCCATTGTCTCGGCGTCCTCCTGTGAAATACGGTTTCACACCCAAGTGAAACGTGTTAGTTCAGTTGCAGCACAGAGCATATGATGTCAAAACTGTTCAGTTCTGTGTGTTCTCTGTGTAACGTCTGGTCTGTCTAAGGCAACCGTTTGAGATCTGCAATCCTATTTGCATATTTTTGTATTTTCAAACAGAATTCATTATTCTGGCAAGGTTTTTTTTTTTATTTGTCAAAACATGATCAGTTGTAACTGCAAAGATAGACTATATTTTTAAAAGTATTGGCTCCCCCATCCAAATCCACCATCCACCATGACCTCATAAATGCACTTCTCAATTTTATTATGGTTGGTTATAGGGACAGTGGAGAATTTTGTTTTTAAAATGTGCAAAAAATAGTAAATACAGTTTTGATGGCTGTTTCCACAAAGCAAAGAGATATCCTCAAACACCAAAGGTATATAAATTTTCAGTTAGGACTAAATAAAACAAAATGGCAATTCATTTTTTGTCAATTGCCTAATCAATGAATCGGTTAATTCTTGCAGCTAATTTCCTGTTTCTGATGGTAGGTTACGCAGCCATGAAGTTTAGCGCTGGGCTCCTGTGAAAGACGTACAGAATTGTTCTTATTACATTTGTGACAAATAAGATTTACTGTGCAAAGTAATATATGTTTCTATGATTTATATTAGAATCCAACAGGATACTCAACTTTATAAAACAAATCTGATAACATGTGGGCCGCTATTAACTTTTCATATAAACATTTTGATAAGGATTCCTTTGATTTGGTTACTAGAGCTGTGGCCAAGGTATGTGCTGAAATTTTACAGTTAAATAATAAACTTTCCAGTGCTCTCTGGTGGACAATCTGTGTACTAGTCACACAAGATTGTCTTAATGACCTCTAACATATGTTTTCCATTCCTATGCTGTGGCTTCTTCATGCTCATCAGACGACATATATGCATGTACCATCAGGTGGTTTTGTAAAATAAATATTCAATAAATATTAAATCTATGTAGTAAAAAATGCATACACCAGATACAACAGATCATATCTTTATACGTGTGGTGCTAAAAAATATGTGGACAAATCAACCAAAACCTGATTGCAGTTCTGAAAATTGAATAATGATTTGTTACAGTCATCCATTAAAAAATTGATAGTTACAGCTTCATAAAGCAGCTGAGGGGCTGCTCATCAGAAATTCAATACTTCATTGTTTTTTTGGCTGCAGCACAAGAACAATTCTTCTGTTGTTATTTATTACAGAGTAAATTATTAATCCCTCACAAATATATAAAGGATTAATCCATGATTTACACATTCTCAAATTACAGTCCTTCATGTATGTGTAGCACACTACAGAGGTGCAGTGGGATCAACAAAGCTTAAATTAGGGATGTGATATCTAATATCCGTCTATTATTTTTTTCTTTTATTATTTCCTCAATGTTTTTTTAAGAATTTGTTTTCGGAGCCCGAGGTGACATATTCAAATATCTAATAATGTATATGTATATTCAGTTTAATTTCATTTATATCAGAAACCAAAAAATATTGCCAATATTCACAAGCCTGAAATTTGGGGAATTTATTTAGAAAAATGACTCAAAACGATGAATCAGTAATCACAGTAGTCTACAACTAATTGATTAATCAGCTACTTGGTGCAGCTCGAGATTAATTAATAAATGCATGAGAGCATTAAGCAGCCTGCTGTAACCCTCAACTGAAATCATGCTCCGTGGTATTCATGACAGTTCTTTTTTACAGTCTCTCTTCATTTGCGTCCCAGGATGAGCTTGGTCTTTATGACTTTGGGCACATGTCGAATAGTCAGGGACACTCTGGTTTCCCGGCTCAGCGTCTGCCCTGGCGAGGCCTCTGCGGTGCTCAGGTTCAGCACCTTGTCCGTCAGAGCGTCCTGGGCGCAGGGCTGGATGCCGTGCAGGAGGCGCTGGTACATCTCCTCCTGCAGGATCAACAGACTGCGGGGCCTCAGCAGCAGGGAGAGGAGGTAGCGTTTCTCCTCGGCCAGCGGGGCTTCGCTGTCCTCGTCCAAGCTGCTGACGGGTGTGTAAAAGTCCAGGAGGGTGTGAGAGCCCAGGCTGATGGTGGTGACTGTAGGGTGGTACAGAGGCCCGTCCTCATGCGGCATGATCCCTTCCCCAGCTTTATACTCATTCACCAACACATGATTGGCCGTTTTCCCACTGAACGCACCCAAGGAGGATATTTTCTCACAGTACATCTGGAGCCAGTCAGGGATCTTCTCTGTCATCATGCCTTTGGGATGCGGTAACCCTCCCCAGTTCTGGAGCCGTCTGCCTGACAGCTGAGTCCATTTAGTTCTTGGAGATTTGTAGACCTGCTGCAGAAGGTAAGACTCCTCATCCTCCGATATGAAATCTGGGATGTAATACACTGTCGGTGGGGCATCATTTACCACAAACTGCTTCAAATCCTCCAAAATACAAGTTGGGTGATCCATGCCTCCTTCAGAAAATCAACATGAAATGCTTGTTAAGAAGTTTTAAAGAACAATTTGCTAATGCTGACAACCACAGCTAGAATATTTGACCGGAATTCTTACCAAGATGTCTAAGATTTGTTTGTTATTACACATCCATGGTCTGCTAGCAGCAATCCTCTCTCAACGTGTCATGTGGTCCGGAGTTTCCGGGTTCGTGGTAGCATTAGCAACCTTTACCTTCCTCAAACCATTTCCAGACACTTTTATGCTTAAAACACATTTAATTCAGTAGAGATAACGCGCCAGAACGAATGTATGATTCACTTTAAATTCACCAACAGATATTAGATGGGAATTTGGTTGTTCTGCAGTTAATTTGCCAGAAATATCCAATTTAATTTTGAAAAATGGACTTTACGGTGCATTTGCGGATAGTGGGAGAACTCAAGATGAATGTTAACGTGTTATTTTAATTACACACATCCTTGTAATGTTTAAAACTGAATTATGTATACAAAACTTACTGTTCCTGCTTATTAAATTAAACTATTTGCATTCATCGATTCTTTGAAATTAGTTTATTCAAGAAATCTGACATTTCTGAGACCCACAAAGGCACCACGGATAAAGTCTTTGTTTGTAACGTCTTCTAAAACTGCGCGGTTGTCTACGTGAAAAATCACTCTGACCATTAAGTGACAAAAAACTCCACTTTACCTCTTTCGACATCAAATCTTTGATGAAAAATAGCCTATACTAAAAACCGACCAGTTAGCTGCTCGACGCTGTGCTTACTTGCTGGTGCACCTGAATAAAGTGTCCCCAAAACGGACCCATCGTTATTTTTTCTTTTCTTTTTCCTTTTGTGCTTCCTGAGCGTAAGATTCGCTTAATATAAATCTGTACTCATGTTTCGTATGTTTTAGAATTGTGTATTAGCTAGCTATTTACCCCTGACCTAGTGACAAGAACTGAACGGAATTATTTACATGTGACACAGCCGGAAGGTTTCCTTGAGTAATACAACCTTGTAAACATGTGCTTTCTGCTTTCAAGCAACTTTTAAAATGACTCCCGTGCTGTCCGCTATCGGTTTGCGGTGAAAGATAATGCTGCTTTTATGTTATGTGTCTCCGTATTGTATTTATTTGTATGCGTTTATAGTTTAATGGGAACTGAGGTGAGCTCGCCCTGATTAAAGACTACTTGAATACCACAGTCGGATAACTGAAGGTGGATGAGAATGTTCGCTCCAAAAGTGCAGAGGCTGCTCCGGTGTAGACACGCGCTGTGGTGCATTCCTTCGTTTGTAAAAGCCTTTTCCTGCAGGCTGGTTTTGGGCATCGAGACGAGCTGTGATGACACCGGGGCTGCTGTGTTGGACGAGACGGGGGCGATCCTGGGGGAGTCCCTGCACTCCCAGACACAGGTCCACCTCAGGTGGGTGGATTCTCTATTCATTCATTAAAGGGCTAGGGTCAGGGTTTGCATACACTACCGTTCAAAAGTTTGGGGTCACTTAGAAATATCCTTATTATTTGAAGACATAAACTAATCATAAATACACTCTATACAGTCTGAATGTGGTAAACGACTATTTTAGCTGCAAATGTATGGCTTTTAATGCAATCTCTACATAGGTGTATAGAGGCCTTTTTCCACAAAGCATCACTCCAGTGTTCTAATGGTGCATTGTGTTTGTTAATTGTATTAGAAACTATTGGATGATTAGAAATCCCTTGTTCCATTTTGTTAGCAGAGCTAGATTAGATGGAGCATTTTTTGATGAATGCAAAATTTGAAGGAGAAAATTATCTAAATAAAATAGTTTTTTATAATCTCATCAATGTCTTGACTATATTTTCTATTCATTTTGCATCTTTCTGATAAATAAGTGTAACCTTTCATGGACACAAAAAATGTCTGGGTGAGTCAACAGTAGTGTAATTTCAAGTCTGTCTTAGAACAACAGCCAGGAGCCTAAATTAACACTGAAACAGTTTTATCTTGCTTTAATCATTCCTCCTTTTCATACTGACTACACAAAGACTCTTTCATAATGTTCTTAGAATGAAAGCGATTGTGGGAGGGACAAAATCTAGAGTCCTCCTGTGCAAAAAGTATATTTAAAGTTTAAATGTGAAAATTAATTTTATGGGTTTTTCAAAGATTGTAATCTATGGTTTTGCATTGCTATGTGATTATTAAACATGCTACTTTGAAAGAACAAGGAAGGAATAATAGATGTATTTCAATAAAGGACAATAAGACAAAAATAAAACTAAAACTTTGTGCTTGAAACGACATTGAAATCATACAATGATGACTTGACCAGCTTGTCTCCATTAGGTTTATTTCCACTTTTCAATCAATACTACTCATAAACACTATTTAACACTTATTTGTGTTCCCATCTCTCCATTAATCGTGCTAGCCTTTGCAATCTCTTGAGGGGCCAAAGAAAATGAGGTGCCAGGCCAGGTTAAGCCTACGGGCCTTGAGTTTGACGGTGACATAGATGGTTCTTTTATTTCTTCAACTGTAATAAGTGATTTAGTTTAATTCTTGTATTAGTTATGGAATTTTTTGTAATAATAGTGTGATAAGTTTTTATGATGCTTTTAAATGATGTGTAAGGAAACATGATTTGCAGAAAATTTTGAATGAAATTAAAATTGCAATATTTGGCAGAAAAATCCCAATTCAGTATTTTCTTAAAATCAATCAGCCATAACTGCTTTTGTTGATTTGTTCTGAGAGATTCACCCCGCTCTTTAATGCTGCAGGAGTGGTGGCGTTATTCCCACCGTAGCTCAGCAGCTCCACAGGGAGAACATCGAGCGTGTGGTCCAGGAGGCCCTGGAGAGGAGCGGCGTGCTGCCCAGCCAGCTGACCGCCGTGGCCACCACGGTGAAGCCGGGCCTGGCCCTGAGTCTGGGCATCGGCCTCGGTTTCAGCCAGGCATTCGTAAGGACGCACGACAAGCCCTTCATCCCCATCCACCACATGGAGGCCCATGCCCTGACCGTCAGGATGCTCCAGCCCGTCGCCTTCCCCTTCCTGGTTCTGCTCATTTCTGGGGGTCACTCCCTGCTCGCTGTGGCCCGGGGAGTGGACGACTTCCTGCTCCTGGGCTACTCTCTGGATGAAGCTCCAGGGGACACGCTGGATAAAGTAGGTTTGGCTGTTGCTGCCGTGAACTTCGCGCTGTCCTGATCATTGCTGTTGCTTGGTTGCACTCGAACCTCAAGACACATGCACCCTCACATATTAGTTATTTTTTATACTCTCTGTGGTTAGATGTCTGTTATCTGTTATCATTTAGCTGTTGTCTGTTGTGCCGGTTGACAGTCTGGTTGTTCTTTTTTGTGTTTTTCCATGATATTGATTACTTTTTTTATTTTAAGTATTTAATTAAAAAGCTGAATTTGACCAAATAAATGTTATATTTTTTTGTGCCGATTTGCAGGTGGCAAGACGTTTATCCCTCAGAAAACACCCACGGTGCTGCACGCTGAGTGGAGGGCAGGCCATAGAACTTCTGGCTAAGGATGGCGACAGGATGAGGTTTCCTTTCAGGACTCCAATGGGACAAATTCCTGACTGCTGCTTTTCTTTCGCTGGACTTCGGAATCAAGTCACAATGGTGATAATGAAGCAAGAGGCAGAGGAAGGTATGAGGACAATTAATAAATGGTGCACCATTTTAGATGATCACAAGAGAAAAGTTCCTCTTTTCAGTGGATGTGAAAGGGTCAGTGACAAATCACAGTTGGCAAGATGAGAAAGTCAAACACTTTTTAAGATACAGTTTAAATAAGCATTCATCAGGTTTCCCAAAATGTACAGTTAGTGTTCATTTTATTTTTGGGACACACAATGTAAAATGAAAAATTGTAAATAATGAATCTACCTAGAACAGACATGTCCAAAGTCCGGCCCGGGGGCCAAATGCAGCCCGTGGTCAATTTTCATCCGGCCCGCAGCCCCCATCATAAAATCAATAACGCCTGGCCCGCATGTACAATTACGTAATACATTGGGCAGCAGCGCTGTTACCTGCGTGTTCTAAGTGCTGCCATCTACAGGCTCAAATAGGAACAACAAATTAGTATGTATGCAGAGCATTGCAAACCTTTCACCGAGGGTGAGTTTTTTCAAAGACTGTGTGATGGTAAAAAATATCTGTCCTGAGAAGCAGCAAGAGTTTGCCAAAGTCTGCCTGTGTGTCATCGGACATCAAAAGACCATTGGGAGTCAGAGGAAAGGAGTTTACTTTTTTTCACTAGCTTGCGACGAAAGCACAGACGCCTCTGACACTGCTCAGTTACTTATTTTTTTGAGAGGAGTGGACAACGAAATGAATATTACTGAAGAGCTACTTGACCTACAGAGCCTGAAAAACCAAACAAGAGGAACAGATTTATTCTCTTCTGTTTGCGCTGCCGTGGATAACATGAAACTCCCGTGGAATAACATTTCTGGGATAATTACGGATGGCGCGCCATCGATGACTGGCAAACAAAGCGGATTAGCAACACTAATAAGTAACAAAGTAAGTGAAGAAGGGGGAAAAGCTGTAAAACTGTGGGCAGTTAACTGTATATAATAGTAATTCCTGAAAAATCAGACTGTAAGGTACGCACTAGGGGGGGGGGGGCTACACCGCTAGTGCGCACATCACCACCGCGCGTCCTGTCAACATTTATAGTTACTGTCATATTTTAAATGAGCCCTGCACTTGTTGATATAACAATTTCTCTGTTATTGTGTTTAAAAATTCTGTAACTATTAAACTTCCATGATGAGATTTTTTTTTATGTTTCAAATGTAATTTGCACCCAAGAGTACAATACTTCTCTTCAACTGTTACAAAAAAGTTAGAGTGTTAAAAAAAGTGAAGTTAATTGAATATTTAATTTCAATTTTCAATGTCAATTGAATTTTGATATGCATGTTTCAAATGAACCAAAACATATGCTTAAGATAGCTGAAATTAAGATAAAAAGCAAACGTGAAACACAGAACGGCTCACTGAAATGTATTTCAATTAATTGCTGTTATATGTAAAGAACGTCCCCCAAGGTTGGCCCCCCTACATTTTTAACACACCAAATCTGGCCCCCTTTGCAAAAAGTTTGGACACCCCTGACCTAGTATGTAAAACTACACCCATCGGTCAGTTTACACATCCATCAGTGTAGTACATAGCATCATTTTCAAACCATTTAAAACATTTTTAAGGGAGGTGAAGTATCTGGTATCAAGTTTTTAGGGTTACACCACATGACAGGAAACAAACTCTAAGCAGTAACGTGATGAAACCACATTTCCGAGTAGAGGGCGACTTTAATTGCTGCACGTGTTAATTGTTGTAACTAGATTAATGAGATAAACACTTTCCATCCCTCTGCAGGCGTAGAAAAAGGGACGCTGTTGTCGTGTGTGAACGACATTGCAGCTTCCACGCAGCACACAGTCGCTTCTCATCTTGCGAAGCGCACACATCGTGCCATCCTGTTCTGTAAGGCCAATGGGCTGCTGCCATCACACAACCCTACCTTGGTGAGTGTGTTTCCTCTCTGGTCTTATTTCACTAAATGAATGCTGAGATGTTTTCTTCACTGACCGCTGCAGAGCTGTTCTGATGATGGAATGATTGTTTCAGCTGCTTCTCAAAAGGACAAAAATGCTATTTTTCTCTGTTTTAGTATTATGAACTAAATATTTATACTTAGTATTGGATAAGAGAACTTTTTTTACAAAGCTGGATAGAGAAATGTCCACAGTATTCCTGGCCTTAGTTCAGTTAAATATTGAGCTACACATGAACCGTTTTCAGGATAAGGTTGATATTTTATCTTTTTCTTATTGGCAACAAATCCCACAAAATATAAAGTCCAAACCAAAAAATAAAGTAATTGTCTATGTTCATAGCCTGACACGTATTATTCCTCTGTGCTGTTGATCTCTGTGGTTGTGCAAAAACTATTAAAACCACATCAATGAGGCCCATTGTTGCATTGGGTTACATGTTCCTTCATTACCATGAACACCCACATTGTAGATTATCTAGAGTCAATCAAACGCCCTGCTGCCAGAATTCCTCACAACAGGCATCTAATGAAGATTCATCCACCACTGAAAATAGTCCTTAAAATCTATGCCCTCCTGTTTGAGGAAAAAACAGCCAAAAATAGCTACTTTCTCTTTAAGGTAAATTCTTTTTTAATAAATGATATTTTACATTTGTGACCTGAGGATATCATGGATATCTTTTTAGCTCTTAACTTTTCATAAAAACATTTCCAGGTGCTGTCTGGAGGAGTTGCCAGTAATCAGTATATCCGCAAGGCCATGAGCCTCATCACTGAGACGACGGATCTGAATCTGCTCTGTCCTCCACCCAAATTCTGCTCGGACAACGGCGTGATGATTGCATGGTGTGTGTCTCCATGTAGCAATTCATAGTATGCTTTGGATCTTATTTGACCTTCATATAATTAATTTTAATTTTTTTTTTTTTTAATTTAAATCAGGAACGGTGTTGAGCGTCTCAGAGAAGGGAAGGGGATACTCTCTCCAAACGTGAATGTAAACTACGAGCCAAAGTAAGTTAAACATGTGATTTGAAATTGAAATTTTGATGGAGAATCAGTTACGGTGCCAAACCAAATTTGTATTAACAAACTTATATTAATTGGATCATTTACATATTGTGTTGCAGGGCGCCGCTGGGTGTGGACATGACAGAGGAGGTGAAGGCAGCAGCCATCAAGTTACCATCCTTCAGGTTGAAGATCCCCAACTGACAGACTGTACAAAAAAAGTGTTTAAATATTTTTTAGTACTAATGTATTTGAATTGAGTATACTGTGTGTATAATTGATACAATTATATAATTATAATTATAAAAGAGCATTATGTGCTGACTCCGTTCCTGTCTTCACATTCCCTTCATGTGTGTGACCCTGCTCCCAACTTTTAGGCCTCTAGTTACAGAAGTTACAGTTCTAGGTGCTCTTTATGCACCTAGAACTGTAACTTCAGGGAATATAGAGTCCCAGAAATGATCCTAGACAATCCCTGAGCAGACACCAGTCACTAGACTGCTGACCCCGTCTGTAAAATAGGTGTGTGTGTGTGTGTGTGTGTGTGTGTGTGTGTGTGTGTGTGTGTGTGTGTGTGTGTGTGTGTGTGTGTGTGTGTGTGTGTGTGTGTGTGTGTGTGTGTGTGTGTGTGTGATTAATTCCTATATATTTTAAGCTGTGGCTCTGTATTACAGCAGATAATAATATAATCTCATTAGTGGTATTATTGACAACCAGTACACCATCTTGTTTTGCACATATTTAAGTTTCTTGTTTAATAGACAAAAACTAAGACTTTTACTGACACTATCTGAAATACAAAGTATTAACTTGAGGTCTTTTTTGTGGAGTTGCACTATGCTGTTATTATTCCATAGGTGTCAAACTCAACTAGGCTCAATTTAAACTCAAATGGGTCAGACCATAACAAATTTTAAGTTTCAATTTAAAAAAGCAATATCTGTATGTTTTATCATAATTAGTCAACAGTTTCATTTTAATTAAAACTTTTACTCACTGGGACAATATTTACATGTTTTAGAGGCAAATATCCATTAAGCACATTTCTGTGAATAAACAGGAACTGGTTCATTTTTTGTCCCACTTTATGTAGTCATCCAGAGGGCCGAAATGGACCCTTTGGTGGGCCAGTTCTGACCCATGGGTCACATGTTTGGCACCCCTGTACAGTAGATGTAAGATCTCTCCTCTGTTCGTGCTGAACAGCAGACTCCGGTGGTTGCTATATGAAAGGGCAACTCGGCTCACAATGAAAAGAATTTCTACATTATGACAAAACAAAAATGCATTTATTGGTAGTAACATAGAGTGGAAACATTGGCATAGGAACACGAGTTAGTCATCTAGTCAGTGACAGATAATTTCAGGCCAGGAAATCAATCACTCTACTTTAAAGAACCTAACATTAAGACCACTTGTCTCATCAGTTGTTTCACGAGTTGCATCCACTGAAGCTGGAGTTTACCTTCAAAACTTTCAGAAGAAACTTAATGTTGCAACCAAGGAGAAAAAGCTACATGAATGTAATATACAATATGATTTTTAAAATCATGTTACTAACTACAAAACACATTGATAATCACGATCCTGACCACAGGATCGATTTTAAATCGATTACGTTCGTACTTCTCCATTACAGCCACATTCATTTTTTTCTACTTATATCTGCTTCAAACAGAATATGCAAAAAATGCAAATATTTTGCAGTTGCCTGTATGTGAAGGAGCTGAGCACCATGTGACTTTTGCAGAACAGGGGGCCGAAATTTCACAGGAAATCAGAGCATAGTACATACAAAAAAACAGGTAACACAACATTGTGTATTTTTTGTTTGTTCTCTTTAAGATACCAAAAGACAAATTTATTACAAAAAAATAATGAAATAGGATTAAAACATTTCAAATGCTAAAATGAAGTGGTATTAGCATACAAGTGAAGCTCAGGTCTTACAGGTGTCATTCCATGTAAAGTTTAATAATACTTGATTGCTTGAGGCTAATGTGGTGGTTTGTCTTTAGGCCTCAAAGAACTTCCTCCTATCAGTTCTTAAAAAGGAAAAACCCAACCCGGAAGCTTTTAGCACTGTTAAAAAAAAAAAGAGCTAATTGTTTGTTTTTGTCACAGTTAAACTTTTCTTTGGAGATAACTTAGCAGTAAAAAAAAAAAAGGTCTTGGGTTATGTTTTTTGATGATTTTCTGTTTATTTTGATGTTGCTATGATTTTGCATGTTAAATATGGCCAAAGTTACAAAACCTAAGGTGAACAGATAGTATGTAAACATATTCCCTGAAAGTCAAAAGCCAGAGCTTCCGTCTGTGTTGAACCATGGATTTAAAGCATCCATAATGTAATACATCAGTTTGTAGTTACCTGTTCTTCCTTATTGTGATGGCATCAAATTGTTGGTGCAGGCCTTCATGCCCAAGTGCTTAAAAAGACAGAAGCTTCAACAGACGTGCGTGCGTGTCGGTTGTCAAACAGCCTTCTGGAAAGATTAGGAAAGCCCAACTCAAGTAGAAGATATGAGGCATGTTGACAGGTAGTAGGGAGATCAGAATATTATAAAATAAAAGGTGACATCTAACAATGGAAAAAAACATCCGAGGGTGGATTTTTTTCTATAGATTCTTTACTTACTCCTGTTTACTCACTGACTGAATAAAGCACTTCAACTAAAAAGTGACGAACATCAACTACTCTAGAGCTCATCGTGTTCATAAATATTATATTCCTTTGCGCTGATCTGTCCATTTTTGTCATTATCATTCTTGCGAAATATGTCATTCATGATCTTCTCATAGAATGCGTCATCATGGAGCTTCCCATCTTTTTCATACTCCAGTTGCAAGTATTGTTTTACCTGCAAATAAAGGAACACTGTCAACAATCCAGAAAATACCATGGTTATAAGTCTCACAGCAAAGTAACAACATTCTTTATATTTAGGTTATTAGTTATTAGTATATTATCTTATTACGTGCAACTCTGAACATTTGTATAGGCATAAACCGTGGGATTATGTTATAATGCTAGTTTGTAATATTGGTATGCTTCTTTGTTTTCTTTTAATACTGCTCCAATGTTGTGCTACGTTACGTAGTCATATGGTCTTGTCAAAAAAATGGTGTGAAAACCTCCTTTTAAAGGACAGTGTGTGGAATTACGTGGCATCTAGCAGTGAGGCTGCAGGTTGCAACATGATAGGCTCTGTGGAAGAGGATCTGTTCCCTCTGTACATACTGTGCTAAGGCCTTAAGGCTAATTTATGGGTCTGTGTTGAATCTAAACAGAGCCCATGCACATGCCCTGCAGTGTTGTGAGCCACACCGCTGTGTCTCTCTGCTGCTCTCCAGTTACAGCACTTACACCCCCAGAACCAAGCTGGAGGAGGGCTTTCTATGCCACTATGTTGAGTTTCAGCTTCTACAACCACTGTAAAGTGGAGGCAGAGGAAAGTTGAACCTTCTGTGCCTACTCCATAGGCATCGTATCAATTCAACACAGGGGTATGAATCTCAGGGGGTCAAACACTAGTAAAAAAAATTACAAATAATATATTCCATTTCTGTTAAGTGAGCCTCTATACTCACTGAATCCTATACACTGATTCTTTAAGATCTTCTTTGCCATAAAACTTCATTTTTTTCTCGTAACTTATTACCTCATCCTTCGTGAGAACTTTGTCCTTATCAAGATCTATCTGAGTGAAAGCCTCCATGCTGCGTGGTCCCCTGGACACAGAGAAGACCTCCACCTCAAAGACCACTGTGGCGTTGGGCGGCACTGATCCTATTTCAGAGGAACAAAACAGAATATCAGGGTTTACATCCATTAGTAACATCATAATCAATGTTCATAATGATTCATTATGTCTATATTACTATGTATATAATTAGCAGGCCAATATTTTAGGAGGGAGAGCAGAAATTATTATTTTATTGGTAGTTGGTTCAAATGATATTTTCAATTTCAGACTTTGCAATAAAATAAATGCAAATATTTCAAGAAACAACATTTATAAAAAAAACAGAACCCATCACACATTTGTAAAATGTTTTGTTTTCATGAATTTTGTGCTTTTGTTGTGTTTTGCACATCAGACCCACCACAAAACAGCTACTACTAACATATTAATATGATAACTATAAATTTTAAGTAGCCTTGTAAAGGTATATAGATAGTCTAAATAGAACAACAAAAATGTATGTCTTCATTGAGTGGGGAGGAAAGAAGAAGGTGGCTCCACTGTAGCTGTTCAATAGTGAGTTTCATTCAGCAGCTCACAGCCTGGGATGGTTTTGACTGTACATAAAGTGTTGCAGGGCCAACATGCACATTCAGCAAACCCATTTCCTCCACAGACAAAGAAAGAAACCAGAGTACAGTGAAATGAAGCATCATTGGGTGATTAAACATCATAGGACATGATCACACACAGAACATAAAGAGATTTACAGACGACACCAGTCAAAGATGAAAAACTGATCAGCTGTTAGTACCAACTAATGCATGCAAGAACAGTGGAAGACAGTAGAGACCTTTAAACCTGTGTTCATGCTTACACTACATGCCATGTGGAGATGAGTAGCAAACACTGCGAGGGATGTGATGCCCTGTCAGCTATAGAGCTGTAAAAAGAAGACAAGGCAGCATGAAGGCAGCTCTTCCAACACAAACACATTAACATACAATACCACTGGTCAGCTGAAAGAGTGTAAAAAAGGATTTATTGTTAATAACTTAATAACATGCACACAACTACGGCTGACCTACAACTGACCACTGACATACAGTACTTTCAACCATGATGCCTGAAACAGGAAGAGAACGTGTCGCCAACATGTTGAACTGTAATACAGGTAATACTTGGGTTACTTTTAAAGGGCCAGTCCATTTATTTTCACGCATAAAAGGTCAGTTTACAACTCATCCTGTGAATA
The DNA here is from genome assembly GCA_036785175.1 of Eupleurogrammus muticus. NCBI lineage: Eukaryota > Metazoa > Chordata > Actinopteri > Scombriformes > Trichiuridae > Eupleurogrammus > Eupleurogrammus muticus. Next base: position 18,413,434 of record JAYKQN010000001.1, read on the forward strand.
CTAGCGTGCAGATGAATGTCTTCTGAGGTTCTGGAGAGATTTTATCGGGTATCTGAGATATATTAACGCCGGTGACATCATAGTGATGTCATCAGCTTGACAGTGACTAGGGTGCGGCGTTTCCAGGCAGGAAGGGTCTAGTGCCACAATTATGTCATATGACAGAGATGTGAAAAGCGTGTTTACACCTTGTAAATGTTCACATTGCAGGTCAATTATAGACAGCTGATGATTACAGAGTGAGTTTGAGTGAAGGTTATAAATACTGCACATTGAAGATATAACACCATGTCCAGTAAATATGTGTTTAATCTTTTTGAGTGACACATTTTGTCTGATATAACAGCCCACTTTGCCTATGCGACGACTCGTCGGATATATCAGAGCTTTTAGAAAAATCCTTTCCTAGTCAAAATTACAACTTGAATGTTGATCTGACCACTAGTTATGATTAAATCTCATAATTACAATATGATATGAACTCTACATAACCAAGACAGAGCACGCTTCTTTTGGGGGATAGAAAACCTCAGATCCTATAGAAGTTGATGCAATTTGATGTGTGTTTAACTGATAATATTGACAAGTGTGTATGCCTTCATAAGTGTTAATGTGCTTTATAGACTTGTCTAGTAATTATATTGTTGAGTTTTCATTCATCTCCATCTAAGTAGCTCAACGACACATCAACCCATAATTGATACAGGTTCATTAGGCCAGTTGTTGTCTGGCTTTGTGTGTTTATTTGTTTTAAATCCTGCTACATGAAAGATTTTTTTGTATTTTCCAGTTTTTACCAATAGGTGAACACATTAATCCTTTTCCCTCTGTCTTGGCAATTAATGACATGTTAGTCTGGTCTATAGCAATAGATTGTATAAATCTGCATTATGGGAAATGTAGAATCTAGTCTTTTAGGATCTTGACCCAAACTAGTAGAAACTAAACAACAGGGAATTTTTTGCCTAGGCTGCATCAATTTAAACTAGTTTTAAAGGGTGACTCTCTCTTTATTGTAAGTGTAATACCACATTATATGATATACTACCATTTATATGATATAATGTCAGACATGTCATTTACAGTTATAGACTACAATCTCAGAATGGTTGTATGAATTGTACAAAATAAAATCATGTTAAGCCTAGCCATTAAAAACAATAAAAATGCTCTTTTGTGATTCCAGAGGGCACACTTGATTACCTTTGCCCATCGTTCCAAAAGCAAGATCAGATGGAACAGTTATTTTTCGCTTCTCTCCCTGACACATATCCATCATCCCGATGTCAAGGCCCTTGATGACCTGTCCGACACCCAGTACAAACCACTGAGGGTGGCCAGCTTTGTCAGATCGACTGAAACAGAAAAAAGGTACAAACAGACACAACATGCTATCAATCAATAATCAGTCTTCACATAAATGGAATTTGCAGGCTATACTTACCTCCACAGATTCATGTTGAAAGAGGCCTAAATGATATATTTTGCATTCTTAGCCTTTTAAATAATAAATGTATATCCAGTGTCTGAAAACACACTGGGCTCCACAATTTGCCTTAGCCTATATCCTGCACGTCTGTGGTGATCAGTCAATAAATTCACTGCATATACAAAATAAAGAACAAATATAATGTTTTATAACTTCTAAAAAAGTGGCTTGCAAAGTTAATTTCTTATTTTTTATTTTCTTTTAAAGGTTTTTTCTTCTACAACCAACCTGCAGTAGAACTGGGAACCATCTTTGGCGAGGTACCCATCATAATGAACGTTCATCAGGTCTCCTCTTTTGCTCCGTTTGTCGCATTGCTCGGGCTTGGACAAAACTTCGATCTTGACCTCGTCTCCCGGCTCTTCTGCCGCCGCACACACAGACCACAAACCGGGCTGCGAACACAGAAAGAGACACAGTGTGCAACTCACCAACTTCCACATCACGCCGCCGTGTATGCGTGGCAACTCCAGAAAACGACGCTTCAACACAGGAAGACGTGTAGAGCTGAGCCTGTTGACGTGGACCGGTGAGTGCCCTGAGTTTAGACTGTCAGGTTGTCCCCGCTTCCTGATCGGAACACATCCCGCCTGCTTTCCATTGCCCTCCGGGATCTATCGTTCACTAGACTGGAGAGGCTTGACACAAAGTATTCAGGTCAGGTCTATGTTATTTGTATGGCCCAAAATCACAAATAACAGATTGGCCCTTAGGGGCGATCTCACCTGGAGTATAAACTTTGCCTGGCAGACTAAACTCAGGGGATAAAGTGAATACAACTGAAATTGGAAACTTTATCATTAGGCACAGTAGGAAAATGCCTGAGGCTCCATACAGCTACAGGTTCATTATGATCTTTATAGGAAATATTGAGCTATGTACATTCACTCCAGCATTGTACTTAGTTATAAAGCCAGAGGAAACCAACACTTACTGACATAATTTTGCAATTTTCTGCTAAGAAACCCAGACCAGTGGTCGTAATCCTGGTCCTAAAGAGCCACTGGTGGTGGAGTCTTTTGCTTCGGCCAAGCAGTGACACAACTGATTATACTAATCAACCATTCGAGCCCTTGCCAAGGCCCTTCATTAGTAGAATCAGGTGTACTGCTTAGTTAGAACAAAATCCTGCACCCACAGTGGCTCTATAGCACCATGGTTGGAGACCCCTGACCCAGAAGTTATTTAGCTTGTCTCTAATCATCATAGAAACATGATATATCTAATGATATAAGCTGTTCTGGGTAGCATTACAACCACCTTCCGCACCAGTATAAGGAGTCTGGGAGTTATCTTTAATAAAGTTTGATGAAGGTAAACTCATATAAAACAAATCTCAGAGACTAGCTGTTTTCTTATCTAAGCAACTATTCAGGCATATCCTGCCTCAAAATAATGAAGGGTGGTGCGGGGGTGTTCAGAGTACATATGTGTAATAAAGATATGATAAGCTGTCCTATTGTGTAAAATTGGACATAATTGATGGAACTTTACACTAAAGAGATATGCATACAGTGTTAGTAGTGCCGAGACAACAGTGTTAAATAATAATAATATTAATAATAATAATAATAATCCTAACTAATATATAGATACATACAGTATTAAATATAAATAATGTATAACTTATTGATAGTGGAAAATGGAGGAAGCATGAGAAAAAATAACCTTATATAATCACTTATTTACTGAAAATGTTTGAACAAACAGCCCTGTCAAAAAAAGCCATATCAATGACATTTATACAGAGGATCTACAGGTAAGTTGAGCTGGTGCTTCGCCTTCTGCATAGGAATTGACAGACATGAAGAGAGTCCAATAGAAACGGACATGTTCACGTTTCCACCAATAGGCCCTGAGTAGGGCGTGGTCATACGCCTCTTTATGTTTGGCCGCCGGTGTCTGTGAGTCATCGCCTCTCAGACAGCCAGCGTGGTTTGACATATTTCTTGGAAAGCTTTTAGCCGTTACTGGAGCTATCTGGAACCAAGACTTTCTCTTTAACTGCCTGACAGGATTGAGATGTTACATTTTAGGTGTTCGACAGTGCTGAAGGAGTTGTTTGAAGCCACCCTCAAGCGTCCCTTGCCCGGCTCTAGACAGAAGACCTGGTTGCCGACCCACCGCTGCTGCTTCAGCACCTCCTCCGTTGATTTCAGAGCCGCTTCCACTCAGCTGAAGGTCCTCCATGCCGCCACTCACCGCCCGGCTCTGCGCGCCGCGCCGTTCCGCTCATACTGCGCGAAAACCGAAGGCGCCGTGGAGCTGGACGAACAGCTGAAGAAGGACGGTGTCAGTGGTGAAGTTCCGAGTGACAAGTAGGTTTCAAGAGCCTGCCGTGGGGGCAATAACCTGTCTGTCCATTAGGTAACGTTACCGCATGCGAGTCTAGAATGAGACTATCCAGGCTACGCATTTAGGAGAGTCTCAGTTCAATCCCATGAATATGAGGAAAGGGCTCCTTAAATACCGCCCCTGCGTTTTCCTACCCGTAGCATCATAGAAATCATTGCGTGACAATAAGCCAGTGTTGTTTACCAAGGCATGCGTGTGTTTACTTTTTTCTGAATGCGTATTCATAAATAAATATTATGTTTTAATTTCTCGTGATCTTCAATTTACCTCACAACCCTCCTTCTGCTGTCGAATTTTGAGATTCAGCTGCTCCACAGCGCCCCACCTCTGATTCACTGTGCAGCAGGTGAAACATGGAATTACACGTCTAAAGCTGGATGTTGAACAGAATTGATGCACAAGCGAGATGAAGCATTTTTTGTGAAAAATACGCAATAATAACAAATGCAACACACCGGTGACTTGTATAACAATCTTAAATTTTTGATAAGGGCTGTTTTTTTACATGATTTCTTCATGTATCAAAATGCAGGGGTGAAATGAAAGGCACCCCTTTCCCGTATTTGTGGGATGGATCAGAGACTCTAAAGTGTGCGTAGTCTAGAAAGTCTCTGGGTAGAGCAAGTCACGATGACGCATTCGCTTGCCGCTAGCGGATGTAAGTTGACGTTTATGCGGGAACCGTCACTAAACCTGTAATAAAACCGCATTAAATAACACATAATAACCACATAACTAATCGTTATGTTCTTATAAGAAACCAACGTATCGCACATATTAAGAATAGCCTACCTTGAAACACGCATGTAATATGATTAGCTAACAGTTGGGTTACCGCCCCTATAGCATCAGCTACCACCTCCACGTACCGGCTTTGTGCCAAGCAGCAGAATAAATACCACCTTGAAATACCGACACGGCAACTTAACTTAAAGTTAATCAGGATCCCAGTTGGCTTTCGCCGGCTTGTATGTAACTTAACGTTGGGTTAGCAAGCTATTCCTGTGGTGGACACGCAACGTGGTGGTGAGCTGTTTTAAAAGTGAAAGTAGGGCCTGTGATTAGTGACAAAGTAGAGGGTAGAAACATCCACATTCCACAGCGGTGTATGAATGACTGAATATTACACCATACACAAATACAAGTATAAATATCTAATGTCAGAAGTTAGTCACCTATTACAATATTAGTATCAAAGGATATTTCCTGATAGTACATGTACTTAAAAATAGAAAGTAAAAGGACAAGTAACTGCTATTAATAAAAAAGAAGGCAGAATGTTAAGATTGATGGGGTTTATTCCCTGCGTTTGCATAGCTGGAGGCTTTAGGTTTCCACATCACACTGGAATTTTTATACAAAATTGTCTTCCAAACTCATAGTGAAAGTTGTTCTCGTTACAGGTTGTTGGCAGTCTGTTTCAGTCTGGTTTTAATTTTGTAGTCAGTAAAAATGCTCAAGGGAAACATAGAGGGGGATGGAAGTTATTACTAAGTCACATTGCCCCACTGATCTAGCAAGAAGGGTCACATTTAATATGTAGATGCTGTATATGGCAAAATACAGGACATTGAAGTATAACAAAATCCATCTACAAACAATGTCAACTATTGCAATACATTGGAATAAGATGTCTTATTGATGATTGATTTGTGGCTTACAATAATGATCAGTGCCTAGCTGTAGATCAGGCTACAGATGAACTGGTTTCAATGGGTTCTAGTGGTTTCTACTGGGGCTGAAGGGCTAAGCTGGAGGACTGCTTCAGACTGCTGACATTTTCTGCTTTCTGTCCTTCACAGCAAAACAGAAACAGATAGTGTGGGGAAAACACATAAAAGTCCACTTTGTATGTGTCTTTAGCAGCTTTATTTGACAAAAACAGTGTATTAATTATATAAGATATAAACCAAGACCCTTTAGCCCTGCAGTTTTACTATTGAAATTCGTGCAAACTGTGCATGTTCCCTTTTTATACTTTCCCCTCTTTCCCTTACTTTTTTTTATAATGTTTTATAAATAGTGAAGCTTTACCATGGCACATACTTTTATTGAGCAATGGTTTGCACTGAGGTTTTGTTTATTTGGAACTGTGTTTATAGGCCTTTTATATTTTCCTCTGGCTGCTAAGGCTATTTTTTAGAGAGAAGGGTTTAAAAAGTGAGGCAGTCTCCCGTCCTCATCAATTACTGTAAAGCATGTTCATATTTCCTGACCTAGAAATAAAGGTAAATTGCTAAAAGTTGGTGTTTGATTACGCCGTTCTCAAAGTCTGTTTATAACATAATCCATGTCCTCTCTGGGTCAGTAGCTTTCCACTCTAATGTGTTTCCACTGAAAAAACATAACAAAACATGACAGAGTAGTATTTCTTTCACATTCTGTCCTTGTGCTTTTACTTTTCTTTATTTTTTTATGGATTGCAGACACAACATAATCCCAAAATGTTAAAAATCAAACGCTGCAACTAATAAGTTTCAAAATCGATTGATTTTTTTTTCCCTTGATTATTTGACTGTAGTTTCTGAAAGCACAAGATGTGATCTAAGATGTCTTGTTTTGCCTGATCATCAGTCAGTTTTGAGAGGATTAAATACACCAAAAGTGTTCACTTCATAGAATCTGTAAGCAAGTTGATTTAACTTGATCATTGAAAATGACTCAAAACATTTCAATGTTCAAAGTAGTTTGTCGATAAACTAATCGCTGCAGCTCTAAAAGAAATAATTTTCAATGACAGGTCTTAAAGTTCAAGTGTAGGTCAGAGGTATTTATGGTCCTGAGGCAGAATAAGGCTTCAAGAAAGAATGTTGTTGCTGCCATTATTCTGACTAGATGTTTCAGTGCGTGACTGCAGTGAAACATTTCTCCCCAAGCTTGTGATATGTGATCTAAACAGCAACCGATAGTTTTTAGCTGGAGGGATAAACGGAGCAGAAGCCGTTGTATCTGATACTGTCACTGTCACCATTCTCTTGGGAACACATTGTTCCCATGAGTTGCAATCAACTTCACGGTTCATAGACGGCACAAAACAAGTTGTTGATACACGTGATGGAGCTGTTGTGTCAGATTAATGAATGATTCATAAACCATTGAAGGAAGTACGGTTCATGATGTAACCTACATCCTGTTCTCTGTGTTCTGTGTTGAGCTACAGCCGGTCTCTGGAAGAAGAAAGTCACTCATACATTCGGTTGTGAAAATCACCATTTTTTCTTGTTTACGGCACATCTGGGTTTAATTATCACTCTGTAGACTGAGCTGTAAACAAGGTTAGGGCTGCAAACAGGGATTATTTCCATTATCAATTATTCTGTATATTATTTTCATAATCTATCGCCTAGTTCTTTGTTCCATAAAATCTCAGAATATGGTAAAAATGTCGACTAACGTTTCCCAAAGGTGACACCCTCAAATGTTCTGCTTTGTCTCACGAACAGTCACAACCCAAAGATTTTCAGTTTAGTGCTATAGAAGACTATAGAAACAAATAAATATTCAAATAAATACATTTTCAGGGAATTTGGCATTTTTCTTCTTAAAGAAGATATAAACCAACTCAAGATATAAACTCAAGAATTGATTCTGAAATCAGTTGATTTATTGTTTAGTAACTAGGCCACATCAAAAGGAGTTGAACTGGTCAGGTACATGAAGACGACAAGACCAGTGATGCATAAGGTGAATTAAAAATGAGTGCAGAGTGTTACATATAACTGCGACGATTATTTTGTTTGATCAATTGCTAGAAAAGATAATTACCTAGCAATTATTTTAATAATAAAAAAAAATGTTTTGTCTATGCAAAAATCACATTATTCTTTGGTTTAAAGATGATCAAATAGGGGTACTTTCCTAATATTTAGTCTCATATTTTTTGTCTATGATAGTATACAAAATATCTTCTGTTAGGAGAGATGTCACCTGGGAAATTGTAATAGAAATATATTGACCAATCAAATCAAAAAATTAAAAGATGAATTCATAATAAAAACGTTAATAATTATTAACTGGACTGCACACCCAAATGCAACAGAACATCCAGAAAGGGGGGTTTTAAAAATCACAGCCCAGTCTTCAGCTCGTATCCAGGAAACTGTCGGTGAGCGAGTGCTGTGCTCACACCAACGAGCAGTCATCCTGAGGCAAATGGACTGAGCCATCTGCCCGTGATGAAGACAGGTTTTTTTTTTTTTTTTTTTTTAAATGTAGTTGACTTAGGCTGTGTTCACACATGATCTGTTTGCATGCTTTAAACAGACTCTGGTGCATTTGCTCATTTATTTTCGTTCATGGAGACCAGCAGACTGGTGAAAACCAGTGAGACCAGCCACACAGATGGGTTTTTGTGAAAGTGGCAGTCTTGACTCATAATTGAACATTTCAGTCGAATCTTGAGTGAAAACTGAACCGCAGCACAGCTTGCTGACCCAGAACAAACCTTCTGTCTTTTAATGTACTGGTGATGCAGGATGAGTCACTGACGGTAATGAGTTACCAGAGTTAAAAGTGGCTAAACATCATTGTTTGCACTGAAAAGGAACTGAACCTCATGAACGCAGCCAGCATTGATGATGTGTATCAATACCTGCTGGTCTGCAGAAATTACCAACCCAAACTAACCAACAAGAACATGTTGCCACATTAATAATATATCAACCCCTGTAAGGTCTCCATTATTTTTACAGTGTGCAAAATATTAGGTGTATCACAGGGCAACTCATGATATCGTATTTTCACCATACTTGGCCCATGATGATAGTATCAAATATTGTAATTCTGTGCTAATCAATATATTATGAGACAATTCATGTATGATATATAGTATCTGTGAGTAAAATAAAAAGTACAGCTCAAAATTCAAAAGCACGTATATTATTTCACTGCAGTGTTTAACGGAGTCCATGATTTAATCTGGGAACTCTCTCAAAATGTAATACATTGCAATATGTGTATATTTTGTTGTTAGTGTATTGCAAAATTTCAATTTCCAAACTGCCTAACCCCCATATGTTACTGTCAGGCACTGCTCAGAGTGCTGCCATGTGGCCCATATGAGCAGAAACGCAAACATGCTTCATCCATTAAGTACAACCTGTTGGTGGTTAATGAGCTTCTCACAAACATGAATAACTTTCAGTCCACTTGTGAAAGCAAACATTTAAAGTGTGTCCGTAAAGGAGGATTAAAGAATATTTAGCCACAATTCTTATAGATACCTTTCCAACCTTTACTCTCTAGTATGTGAACAATTAATCCAAATCTCAACACAATTGGTCTACTGCAGTTTTCCAATTACAGGAAGTGTAATGTTGTTTTTTTAGATTACATATTTTCATTCTGGCCAACACTGAATACATTTATTTAGTACAGATCCCTGCAAAAAATATTGTAATGTTTTCAATTTAAATGTGAGGTGAAGTGGAGCAGGTGAACCCAAATACAGAAAAGAGCCGTGCGTGTGTGTGCGTGCGTGTGCGTGCGTGTGCGTGCGCGCGCGTGTGTGTGTGTACAGATAGATGGAGAGATAGATATATCTATAGAATGAACTGATGGACAGGGGATGGAGAACAGGTGAGGGAAACAGGGAGCAGGGCTCACAAGGTAAGTTGGCGCAGGTGTGGATGGAAACGGTGAGCGAAAGCAGGACACGGGAGTAGAAGCACAGAAACACAAAACCAGACAGCAACATTGACAGAAAAATTATGTGAAGATGATCATTTGCACTTTTAATATCAATCAAAAATATTTGCACTTAAATATGTTTTAAAAAATCATTTAGCCCTATTATCATCCTCTTATAGCCCACATATGCACACCTGTACACTGTTTACTCTGCTGTATGAAGGATGTGTTTTAGTGACAGTTGTCAGGTCAGTACTCCTCTCTCTGAATTAGACATGCATGGCACAACATTTTAGTCTTTTTTGTTTTGTTTGCACTGGATCAGGTGAGGTTACCTTGGCGGTATGTGGAGTGTTTACTCTTCGGACAGCAGGAGGTGTGCCAAAAGAAGAGGAGATGAATACAGGGAGGGGATGCAGGAGTGAACCCTAGAATTTCAAATGCTGATGTGCAAATGTGCAGCACAGTTCTTGAGTCATGAGAAAGGTTATGGGTCAGCAGCGTTTTGTCTAAGAATTTACCTCCAAAAGAACATCATGGCCTTGTTTGACCCAGCGTTACAAATGGATTTTGCAAATGACAAATAAACAAATCAAGCATTTGAATTTAAATTAATAGGTTGCCTGTGGACTTTGGTTCATGGAAATGTGCTTTGACAATGTGATGACTGTTCTCAAGAAAAAAAATGTTACGTTGTGACACACAAAAAGAGAAGTGTAATTCAAATGGCTACTAGTTGAAGAGAGACTGGACTGTGAAACTGGAAAAGGACTGTGATTTGATTCAATGACATTCTTCAAAAACAAAGTTGCAGGCACTTCTATCATGAGTTGTTTTTTCTCAGTGTCAACCACAGATGTGTCACCATATGTCTTGAAAAGGTCATTCGAAAGACTGAATTGTTTTATACTTTTAGCTTTTGTGCATGAAGTGGCCTCATCTTAGTCAGAGTCTGGATTTCTCCGTTGCAGACCCTGCTGCTGTGTCATGACCAGCGTGTGAACAGGTCGCAATGTTGGCTTTATTAATCCGAGCCGCAGAGCAATGGGCAGGGCGATGTGCAAGAGAATCCCTGGAATTCAGCCCTTGTCTAACACACTCCCGCCAAACCTGTGTGGGAGCTGATATGTTGTAGAGTGGCATTGTGCTTACATAACTGAAATAAGAGCAATATTCTGTGTTGTGAGTGAATGAATCTTTTGGCATGGTGAATAAGACAAGGACAGAAGCGAGTGGAGGTGGTTTGTGTGAAAGGAGAGGATGCCGTGACTTATTTTCTGTAACATTTCTCAGGTGGACCATACCTCTAAGTAGATTGTAGTTAAAACTTTAAGATCCAACAGGAAATTAATGCTTTTTTTGTTTAATACAGCAACAGCTCTGTTCTCTAAATGATTGTCCTGTGTTCTTCTTAAACCCAAAAGAGGAAAATGTACCTATTTTATACGCTTTGGTTTCATGATGTCCCAAATACTGTTATATTCTCTGCATATGAAGCTGGACACCGTATTTCTATCCAGCAAATCTTACATGAAGAAATCATGTTATATTCAATCCTAGGCAGAGCAGAGTTTTAACCATTAATCAATATTCAGTTCAATTTAATTCAATTTATTTGTATAGCCCAGAATCACAAATCAGATTTGCCCCAAAGGGCTTTACATTTTGTACAAAAGCACAAAACATCCCCTGTCCTTAGACCCTCACATCGTACAAGGTGAAACTCCCAAAAAAAAACCTTTAACAGGGAAAAAAAAACGGAAGAACCCTCAGGAAGAGTAACAAGAGTAATATGTCCAAAGGGCATCAATAACAGTTTTATGATCAATTAACCATTTAAGTAATCTTTAAGAAAAATTCACAGAGATAAATTCTCAAATGTGAGTGAAAGCTGGTTTATTGAATAATGAATGCATTGAGTGCTAAGTATGTACATTCATTGATTTAAAAAATAGTTTTTTTTTTATCAATGATTTTTTTTCATGTTTTTTTAGTTTTTTGATGTTTTAGTAATTTCCAAGTAACATTCTTCAACTGATTCCTACTTAACTGTCAATATTTTCTGGATTCTTTAATCTCCTGTAATAAATGAATATACTAATATAGTGATAGTAAACTATATTTTTGTATTGTGGACGGTGGTTGAGATAGAAGTAGATTTCAGGATATAGCCTTGGACTCTGGCAAGCAAACAGATCATATTCATATGATTGATAATATTCTTTTGATGCAAAAAAGAATTGTACAATTTTGTGTGTGTGTGTGTGTGTGTGTGTGTGTGTGTGTGTGTGTGTGTGTGTGTGTGTGTGTGTGTGTGTGTGTGTGTGTGTGTGTGTGTGTGTGTGTGTGTGTGTGTGTGTGTGTGTGTGTGTGTGTGTGTGTGTGTGTGTTTGTGTGTGTTTGTGTGTGTGTGTGTGTGTGTGTGTGTGTGTGTGGGCGCGCCAGACTTTGTGCACATACACAAGACAACTTGTGAGGAAATATTTCCTGAATTTGAGAAAACATGTCAAAATTGTGGACTTCCCCTTTAATGTAGACTACTATTAGTAATCATTGCATGTATGGTTAAGAAAAAAAAGCACATTTTGCCATTTTTTTGTGCCAGTTCCAAGGTAATTATCTCCTGGCTTCTTGCTATTATACTAAATAATACCCATCAAAGTGCACTGCCGACAAAAAACATTAAATATTTGAGTAAATTATGCATAATGAAGATTTTGGTCATAAACACATACACAGAGCTGCGGTTAATGCTTATTCTACATGGGATGTTGAAATCCCTCGCTAATATGATTACACACATATTACTGTTTCCATTACTGATAAGTGTATTTATTCAGGCAGGACAGGTGGGAATCGGCTGTTATGCAGCAAATCCTGCTGCAAAACAGCCATGCAAACACTTCTGGGGTGTTATATTCATTACAGTAACATTAAAATGTATTTCTCACCTTAATAAAATGCCTTCACAATATTTGAAATATTATGTTTGTTTTTCCAACCAAGGAGAAGAAACACAGGCATTCTACCCAGTCTGGAGGATTTGCTCTTCTACACAGTCGCAGAAGGTCAAGAGAAGATTCCTGCACATAAATTTCTCACAGTAAGTCTTTTTAAATCGAGTTCCACTTCATGGTTTGTGCATAATAAATGCATTAGCACACATTGCAGCTGCCTAATACCACTGACCAGAACCCTGCTACCATTAAAAAGTTTTTTTCCCTCGTTTCTTATTCCTTTTTCTGTTATATACTTCTATTCTCCTTTTTAGGCTCTTAATGCCACTGGGCTTCGCAGTGGAGATCCACGATTGAAGGAATGCATGGAAACACTCAAAGAAACTTTGAAAAACACACCAGACGGCGTTACGTTGGACAGGCATCTATTCAAGAAGTGAGCCTTGTCATGTCTTGTCTTGTCTCGTCATGTTTTGTCTTGTTTCACCTGGGTGTTTTTCTCCATCATATACACCACAGCGCTACTTTTTTTTTTAATCACATTTATCAGGAACCCGTTCTCTTTTTTTAAAGAGAAAATCAACTATACAGTATTTGGTTTTACAAAATTCAGTATTTAATAAACACAAAAATATAATATCAATAAGTATTTGGGTAGCAGTTCTCTTTTTCATGCTTTCATGTGCATTTTCATTACTAGAAGTAGAAGTTTCTTCCCTTCTAATCTTTCAACTCCTTAATACAGAAAGAATTATATTGTCTATTAGATGTGTGTAAGGGCAGAATTAGGACTACAGTAGCTTGCTATAAATATTAAATGGCCCAATATTGTAGAAAGGTAGATTTTTAATATCTTTCTGATTATAATAATCTAGGTGTTATATAAATACTGTCCCATATTTAAAATAGTCAATCCATAGTGGAATACACACAGCCAGGATTCAGAAACTATTAAATGTGCATTAAATTCAACCAATCAGAGAATAGAAGAATTCTCACAAAAAAGTGTTCTTTGTAGGTCTCTTTAAAACTTGAGAGGGAAGAGATGTAAAACTATATTGAGATGATATGTAGTACTCAAAGGTACAAATATATCGTATTAAAGATACTAGAATGTCAAATAAAACCCAGGAAAAGTGTATAATATGGCATCTATGAAGAACACTTTCCTTTTATATTTAAATGTCCTATATTCTACAATTTTCTTCTGGGTGGTATTTATTTATCACCCAAACCTAAGATCTGTAAGGTTAAGGTAAGTAATAATCTGAGTGTCAGAAAGTCCCCTAAAGCCTCACAGGTTCTGTGTCCATGATTTTCTACAGTCTGTGGTTTTGAAAATAAACCTTCATCACTATATGGATTCATGTTGGGTCATGCGATGTGGATGAACCAATGAATCAATATGCTATGATGAAGCTTCTTCATCAACCACCTCTATTAACATTCACAGAAGTTTGTCAGACATCAGGGTTTCAGAACTTTGTTGACAAACTTTTCCTTCGGTTGCATGCGGTCACTGTATTTGAGCATGCTATTTGTGGTTTATTCATCAGGTGTGTCCAGAGCAACATTGTCCTGCTCACTCAGGCCTTCCGCAAGAAGTTCGTCATCCCAGACTTCCAGTCCTTCTCCTCCCATATTGATGAGCTGTATGAGAATGCCAAAAATCTCTCTGGAGGACAGGTGTGACTTTAGAGCCATGACTCTTGTTTTTTTTTCTCCCAGAGCATCATCCTTATTATTTAGCTCATACAGATTCATAACCATCAGCCTGTTCTAACAGTCTGGCTTCAGTCTGCATTCAGCTGGTTTTCTAAATGCAAATCAGCTAGTGTTGCTTTGATCCAACAAGAATGTTAAAAGGATCCTATTAGTGTTCCCAACAGCTGAAAGTCAAGTTCTACTTTAAATATTTGTACTCAAATGTATAGTATTTGTTTATAGGCAGCAAAATCCTAAAGCACAGAGCCCAAGCAGTTCCAATTAACTCCCATTCTAAAAGAATTTTTGAATGGGAAAGGGAAGTTGCTTCAAATGAATTCAGGCCCTCCAAGTAAAGGTTGGTGATCATGTTGGCAATAATTGGACAGATGTTTATGATGATGATGATGATGAATAAAAGTTGGTTCACCCGCTGCTCTCACCTAGTAAGTCTATTGGTACACTATTTCAGCAAGTTAAGTGTTACTTCATTAGCCCTAGCATGCACTGCTCAGTGTTTCCAATAAGCTAGGGTAAGCTAACGTAAGCTTCAGTCCGAAGTAGTGGTGTGTGCATCCAGAGCCTGAAAAGCACCACCCTGCACACCTTATTTGGAAGGTCCTGGCTCCTTTTGGAAAAGACGACAGACCAGAAGCTCCAACACTAGGCATCAAACCAGCTCCAATGCAAACCAACAGGAGACCTCAAACCTTGCTGTCTTCAACCATACAGTCTATGCTTCATCCTTAACTGCATGACCATGTTTCAGCAGGGTCACGTTGTTGTTTTCCAAAAGTTCAGTTTCTAAATCCAAACTCAAGCCCAAATTTTACTTTCTCTAGCGTCTAAACAGACGCTGGATAAAAACAGACAGTCCACAATTTAGCCCTTTGTTTATGACTGTACAGACCCTAACACTAATATATATTGATAGGAACATGAATGTGTATGCAGACACTCAATCTAACACAAACAGAGCCGTGTACATGTCATCCGTCCATGTCTGCATTTGGAGCATAGCAGCCCTTGAAACAGAAGGCCCACATTTTATATTTAAATGCCAGCAATGTGTAGACTAAAAGCCAAAACGCAAAGAGCTTAGTGTGGACATAGATGGGGAGTAATGATTAGCTGTAATAATGGTAGTAAAAAAAGATAAAAGAGACAAAGTAGGTAAATCACTTTGTCTCAAAATGCCTCATGAGAATCCAAGGGGGGATTTCTCCCTCTGATTATGAAGTGCTTTACGTTAAACAAGCTTCAGCAGACGTCAGCGGTGTAAGGTGACCCTCCTTCAGCTGTATGTTTCTCTTTCAGGTTGCTGACTACATTCCTCAGCTTGCCAAGTTCAGCCCTGATCTTTGGGCCGTCTCTCTCTGCACAGTTGATGGACAGAGGTGAGTGTTGACTATTAACCCTGATGTATTTGAAGCTCCCCTTCAATGTGTTTAGATGTTTCTAAGGTGATTCATGTTTTTCCGATTAATTTCTTGACAATGTTGAACAAGTGTTACAGACCGCACTCTGCTTACCAATGGTGCAAAAAATGAATCAGCTGCCCTCAGGTCTAATACTACTAGCTACACCTTCTCAGAGCTGAAATAGCACACGGAATGTTGCTGTGAATGTAAACATTAAAGAGTAACTATCCTTACATTAGGGGTGGAGTGGTTGACTGATTATATGATTAAACAAGTTATTAATTTACAATCTGATTTATCTTATTCCTTTATGTTGTAGACTCTGTTGTTTTTCTTACACTATGAAAAACCTATTATCAGCGTCTTGCACTGAAGTTGTGGATAGGTAAAATATAGTACAAAGTCAAGAGGTTATGGCATGTAGCACCAGCTAGGGAAGACTTAAAAAGAACTGGTGTCCCACACATTTGGTGGCATCTGCTTTACAAGGAGCTACTCTCCAGAGACTGAAACTGTGATCACTGTTATTAGGTTTTGGAGCCAGTTCTAAACAAAATGAAGTGACCGAAGTTAACATGATAAAGGAACATTGAAAATATAGAGAATCCCCAGCCTTGTCCTTTTTAATATGTCACATGATCTCATCATAAGTAAATGGAACACCAGTAAAATAAACTTCAATCTAATAAACACTCCCTTTTCTAAAGCAATAATTCAAATTTATGATTTTATTAATTGTAGGGCTTTTTTTTACAGGTGCTGGATTTACTGTGTAATCATCCTCACATTTCCCACAAAAAACAAACATAGCTCAAGGGGACATTTGTGACTGTCGTGTAATAATGTCAACAGCTGTTCTGATCAGCTTGTTCTCTGATAAGCATTTGTAAAATTCCATAGGTGTGTATAATTGTTTTGTTTGTGTAAGAGCGGAAGTCATAAAGATAACATGAACCGATCACGGGACTCTGTTATCACGCTGCAACACTCACCTCCCCACGGTGTCACTGAAGTTTATGGTCTTCCCTGAATTGGCTTTGAGAAGTAATTTTAAAAGAAGTGACTGATTCTGTGAACCATATCTCCACAGGCGGGTTTTTAATCTTTATAACATTGACATGTTCATTTATTGTGTTTTTCATACTGGATGTTTGGTTGCTTATCACTCAAATTGTGAAATGGCTGTTATCTGTTGTCATGTGCAGGCACACAGTAGGAGACACCAAGGTCCCGTTCTGTCTCCAGTCCTGTGTCAAGCCCCTGAAATACGCCGTTGCAGTCCATGACCACGGCACAGAGTATGTGCACAGTTTCATTGGGAAGGAGCCCAGTGGCCTACGTTTTAATAAACTCTTCCTGAATGATGATGGTGAGCCGTCAATTCCTTTTTCTCCCTATTTATGTTCATCGATTCTTGTGTTGTCTGTGAGTGTTTGGATTAAAATGTTGCAATGCAGTGCAGCCCTGTGACAGTGAGTTTACAGAGTTTAGCAAGTAAGTGTTTCCTACTCTCCTACTTTTGGTTGTATTTGAATGATTAAGGAGGAAGTGGAATGGTGGCACTGGATCATAGCGTACAGTAACTACTAGTGAAAACCCACAAAATCTGCAACTAATTTAATGCTCGAGTGCTTTTTTTCTTTGTAAATAAGAAAGTATACTGTTTACTGTAAGAAATTCAGTTTAAACTACAGGAAAACGTGGATAGACTTCATAAAAGAGGAATGCTTTGCTAGCTACTTTTCAAAGATTTTTCCCCACAACATTTTTGACATTTTTTTTCCCCCACAAATGAACAAACTGCTCCCTAGTGCCCCTCATGACATGAGGTGGGACAGCCTTTCAATATCCACCCTGAAAGTAAATGTGGGCGTTGGTTATTTGTGCTAAAGGCTGTGACAAGCAGAAAACAAGCAGAAAAGTTTATTTCCTATTGTTGCTGGTTCTCTCACATACTGCGTCTTCATTTACTCTCTTGCTTTACTTTGGCACTTCTCTCTCTCTCTCTCTCTCTCTCTCTCTCTCTCTCTCTCTCTCTGTGTCTCTTGCCTATTTTTATCTTTTCCCCCCTTTTTTTCCATGTGGTTTGTTTCTCCTCGAGAGAAACAAACTGAGAGCACCGCCTGATCGTGTGATTGTAGACAGTCATCGACACTCGTCTGAATGTGAGCTTAACCAGTGAGAGCTGTGACTGAGCTGAAGTAAATGAGTCAGATCCTGCCAGAGGATTTCATGGAACATTTTTTTTCTTTGTGTGGTTATAGTTTGGTTGTCTACCAATTCAATGAATTGTGCCACAGGGCAAGGCAGCGTTGTTTACATAACACATGTCAACATAGGGTGTTCAATTTGAAAAAGACAGTGGAAAAACAGTCAATGAAGAATTAAAAGAGAAGAAAGGGGGAGGACAAAAGTCAAAATATGTGAAGATAAACATGTGTTATAGTGCAGTGCAAAGAATAAATAATTGTTTGATTTAATAAAAGCTGATAAACAGAAAAGTCCCGAGTCTTACTCTAAAGACCTGAGAGTTGCTGTCAACCTGCAGTTTCTGGGAAAGACAGATATGTGAAGCATAAGAAATAAATGCTGCTACTGGTTTAGTCGTGACTGCGGGAACAGAAAGGCGACCAGTCCCAGATGACCTAAGGGGTCTGCATGATTCATGCAGAATTAGTCGATCAGAAATAAACTTTGGCCGTAAACAATAAAGTGTCGGAGTATATGTTTATGAGACATATCTAAATGAAAATAAATCACCTAATCAAAGTCATAACTATGGTCAGTTTTTCAGAGGAAATTCCATGAATCCCAGGCTGGTGCTTAAGGGGGAGCTGTCTTGTCATGATACACTTGTTAGGAATTTTTGTTTTTCTTCTGCCAGTTTAGTATTGTGGCCACTCCTGTTTTGCAGATGGTTTGGTTGATGTAAAGCTCAGTTTAGTTCCTACAACATGATAAAAACAACAAGGATTCTCCACTGTAAAATGGTGAGCTAAAATAACCATGAAGCAAGATTTTACTTGACAAAATATTCTTTGGATAATCCATATTTACAACCAATTTAAGAATTTACCATGAATTCAAAGATACAAACGTAGTAAATAAATTTAAAACAAGTTAATCTTATATTTCCAAAATCTAAGATTGTTTTGGAAAACCAACAACAATTTGTAGTCTGCAAAAAGCCTTTTGGTAGCTCGCCAAGCTAAGAATGTGCATGTAAACATCAGGGTTACTTACCTCTGTTAAGTATTCATATTTATTTAACTGTCTTTTTATCAACAGTATCTTGACTGTGTGTTCTACATGTACTTGATAAGATTTCAGTTCATTGTTTGATATTGACAGAGCTCTCAGATTTGAAGAAAAGTGACTCAACATTTACACTTTGTTCCCCTGCTGCATGCTAACTGAGCTCTTGTTCTACTGCAGATAAACCCCACAACCCCATGGTGAATGCTGGCGCTATTGTTTGCACTTCACTGATAAAGGTAAACGCAGCAACACTTTCTTTTTTTCTTTGTGTGTTTTTTGTGTGTCATTTCCAATTAAAACTTCCCTAGAATATTCCTTGTATGGTGGGTATCACTGAGCTGCTTTATCAAGTGGATAATATGAACGTGATCTAAAATATTGGCACCCGATAAAATTTGTGTGTTTAACCTACTGTTGTTTAAACACAAAGAAAACCCCTCAAGACTCATTGTATTTCAATGTTTAATTAAATTTACACCTCTGTCCACACTTGTAAAACAATTTTACTAAAACTCTCTGTAGTAGTATTGGTGGTGGTGGTAAATAATCAATAGACTGTAGATTCCCCAGTGTATGACTCTTGACTCAGCTTTCTAGGTCACTACCTTAGTCCATGTGTCTTGTTGTGGTGATTAAGATTTGTGCTAATCCTTCCTGACGGGCACTTAGCTGCCCCAGCACACGCTGCTGAAAATAACCTGCCACAGTCTGTTCATTCAAACTAGGAGGTCAGATAATGGCTCATGTGGCACAAAGCCTCCATCCGGTCACCAGAGTTAGGTGTCGCCCTATTTGAATTTCTCTTGGGTTACTTTGTGTGGAAATACTTACTCAGAGTTCGCCTGCATAGTCACAGAAATGAATTGCGTCACCCAACACAGAGAACGAGCTGCTGCTCACAGCTTCAGCCATAACAAAGGCAACCTAAGCATAGCTTCAATACCAGCTTTGTCAGTAGGCTTTCACATTGGCAGCATTTCATTTCTAAACTCTGCCGTAAGCCTTACCTCTGTTAATAATCACTGTCAGGTGTAATATGTAATTTCTTTGATTCCACCAGGGTCTGTTTAGGTTGTAGTGATCAGTGTAGCAGTGAATTATTAACAATGACACATTCACACACTTTCCTGTGTGTCAGCTCTGTTGCTTCCTACAGCTGCAAGACTGTTTTGCAGTTTTTTGTTTTTGCTTTCTTCAAATTAGCCTTTTATTGTATTATAGATTTGTGACACATTTTCCGTTACGGTAATTGCTACACACATTTCAACTTCAACTGGTATTTGACATTTGTCAAGCCAAGGCTTTGTCCCAAGTACTTTAGACTTTGCCCTTTGACTAATGATGTCCTCGATCTGTGCTGCATTCTTCTATATGTTGTAAGAAACATGTGCAATAAAAGCTTGGAGGTGTGATTCTTAGTTTTCAATTGACTTTAGAAGAAGCAATCCAGAGAGGAAATCCAATAAAAGCCTTAACACAGTAATTCAACTGTATGTTTGTAGAGGCATGCTAAAGCATGTGGCCTGTTTGATTTTATTTTGGACCTCTTGCAGGCAAACACCCACCAACAGAGTAGATCTGTCAAAACTCTCAGCATCTGGGACATTTGTATGCATGATGTGAAAATCCCATTTCATCCTTTAAAATTCAGTTTGTCCACCTGTCTGTCATCTGCATTATCACCATCTAAATGTAAAAATATAAACTAACCATTAGTTTCTAGTGACAGTGAAATGATTCAAAACGATTCATCTGCAAGTCATTGGATCAAAAATTGTACTTAGCATAATACATTTTAGGAGAGCAAGTAGGTGTAGAATGAACCCCATCGAAGGCCTAGATGTATAACATAGCCTTTATTTACCATTTAAAACCAAAATAATAAAATACTTGTGTAACATGGCCACAAATCTTTTTACAATATTTCCAGTGTTGTGAAAAAAGTCATTTTTTATTCTAACAATTGTGATTTATAAATGTATGTATAAATGTAACTAAGCATTCAGTTTGACAGGAAACTATCTGCCAATTTTCTGAAAGCCATGAATATTTTTTTTTATTTGAAGTTATAAAGTCTAAATAGCACACTATATGTATAATATTACTTATAGGTCAGCCTGGTTTAGTTTGTCTTAGCAGTGTTTTTAATATTCTTTTGTCAGCATTATTGTTAAGAAGTTAACAGTTTCTTTCATTATGTACAAGACAGAACAGTTCATTGAGATTTTCTTTTTCTGTTGTTACAACTGGTACAACTGATTTTAGTCATCACTTTATAACCTTTTGAGCAAATCAGTTATGTAGAAGAGTTAAACTCAACTATGTTAAATGGTATTCTACACTCAGAGCTGACAATTTGAAAGGAGTCGTATGTAATAATTTTAGTTTTAAAAATTCAAAGGTAGTCTAAAATTATCAACAGATTGTGAAGAAATAACTGTGCATTTCTTTGTTTCTTAGGGGTTTATAGAAGTCGTAGTTCAGTCTTACAAGTGAACCTTTCATTAACTTTTGAGGCCAAGTTTTCTCAGTTTGGACAAAGGCAAACTGGCTTGGTTGCTTCATAACATGGATTTTGGAAAGTGCTCTTTTTAATAATATTATGTTCATGAGGCAGACTGTAGAATTTGTAGCATGTGAAGAGTTGAGTGCGCTGGTTACTATTCATCCATCAAACAGAAAACCTGATAGACTGGCCACTAACCTGCATTAGGCAGCTCACACCAGAAATGCTTCAGAAACTTCAGCTCCCATCTGACACAGTGAGACAGTAATGTGTGTCCGGGTCCACCTCCGCTCACCATTGCCATCAGTGTCTCAATGTGTGTGTTTTTATTTTTCATAATTGAAGCATAAATATGAGTCGTTGCTCAGGTCGCCCAGTCGGCTTTAATCTCCGTGGGAAAACTATGGGATGGTTGCCGTAGCAGTATGCCCCAAACTGTTGTTACATGGTGCTTGAAGGCTACATGTTGTTGCTGTTTTTGTATGTTGTTGCATATTTTCCAGACTTAGGATCTGTGGGAAATAATGACTGCTGCTGCAGGTCAAATGACGTTGGTAATTTTTTCTTCCTTTTCCATATCTATCTCCTCGCACTCTCCCAATCCCATGACCCCCCCTCCCCTTCTTCTCTTTTTCTTCTCCAATCAGCCCTGTAGAAACCCCATGTAGTGACTCTTTAACACCTCCATCAGTGTGACTTATTTTTGCTTCTGCACAGTTAAGTGTAGAGTTTAAAACGTACTGTCAGTCACATATGAACTCTCTGTTTTTACATGTAAAATCTCACACCATACAAAACATAAATTTAGTTCATTATTTTGAGTTTATAAAAAATGCAACAGTATAGCACTATAAATGTGCATGCGTGTCCATTGTTTTTAATGCTGTGTTTTCTTTGTGGGAAAAGGCAGCATCAATGAGTTTGTGACTTAATAGGCAAACAGTACATTAAGCTATAAGCTCAGAATTTTTTACTCCTGAGGAAGATTATTACTCCCTCATTTACCTCTCTCCCTCTGTTTTGGCTGCCGGGTGGCTCTCTGCACAGATGACACATGTTGGCCTGCAATACACGCACACATTCTAAAACAAATCCACACCTGCATTATGGTAACCCATAATATTAACAGCCCACAGACACCCATATGTCTATGCAGACCTACTCTATGTATAAACATCACACAGTCAGGGCTGCCGCAAACTTTGACAAATGGTGTTTTTAACTTTTTTGCATTTTAGACTTTATATACAATGAATCCTACACTAAGTAAGTGAGACATGTTTTTCTTTAAGTGGCTAAGCTCTGGTAATGCACATGTCTACTAAATCTCCCCTTTAACTCCAAAACACTTCCCTCTATTTGCAAAGCCAATCTTATTAATATTGTGTATCTACCTTCTATAATTCTTGACAAAGCTTGTGTGATTTTTTTTTCTTCTAAATTACAAAATTTCATAAAATCACATTCTATTCTGCTAATTCTGTAGTTTTAATGTGTCAGAAGTAGCTTTATTGTTTTAGTATTACTTCTTATGATGCTGTGCTTGACCTCTGCATCAGCCCTTGGTAAATAAACTGTACTAATTGCATGTTCTTCTCCTTCTTCAGCAAGGTGCAGGCACCGCAGAAAAATTTGACTATGTAAGTATTACAGTCATTTCTCTTTATTGTTTTCCCATTGAGAGCATTATGATGTTATTTCTTCATTTTTCAGCCAGCACCCAACCACCTAAAGTAATCTGATACACATGAATATAACTCCCACTTCTTTCCTTCCAGGTCATGAACTTCCTGAAAAAGATGGGGGGAAATGAGTATGTAGGATTCAGTAATGCCACGTAAGTCCCTCTCAAAGAATGAGTCACCAAACAACGTCTTTTAATATCATATTTTGTCTGACAAACAGCCCAAATCCCAAATATGTTTGAATTTTGCCTAAAATGGCTAAACATTTTATCAATTTTAAAGTAGTTGCTGCATGTTACACCTTTCTAATTATCCCCTAATGACAATTAATTATGATTATCTGGTAGATTTTAGATCTTCTTTTTAAACTTTTCTGCCTGCTGGGCTTGTACACCTTGTATTTATACACATTAATATCATGTAGATCAGAATCTACATGATGATCCTTTCAGCTGTCTGTGTTCCATTTATTCTAAAATCTTTTCTAGTCCTTCTTTTAGAACTTCAACTTTCAATAAATTAGCCAAGTCTTAATGGCTGTTTTTGTATCTTGTTCAAGTGACAGTGGGAACACGTTTCATGTACGGTATGTACATGGAAAGTGTTCCTACTCTTACACAGAGAATAGCATCATTGAAATTAAAGAGAAATTAATTTTATAAGGATTAGTTTGCATTTATTCCTCACTAGTTATTTATTTTATAGCGTTGCAAGGACTTAGAAAAATTTGTCATATGTTTGTCGAAGGTCACTTGCATGCGCTCGGTCTAAAATGACATGCTAACAATGTTTCCGGAAAAAGAACGAAAGAGAGCACATGACAGCATGAGAGCTCTGGTTGCACTGTACACATGAGGGGTGGGGTTTTGGCATTCCAACACACACACACACACGCACACACACACACATGCATACAGTACAAACATTTCCTTCCTCTGTGTAATGGGGAGTGCCCTTTTCTTTGTGTGACAGATTCCAGTCGGAGCGTGAGTCAGGAGATAGGAACTTTGCCATCGGCTACTACCTGAAAGAAAAAAAGGTTTTCTCTTTGTGTTCTGCTTTCTATCTGTATTCTTCTATAAAATGCTTCATTGCAGTATAAAAAAACTGTAACTAGGGGGGAAACAGCTCCATTAAGCATATTATTATAGAATTTGTCAATTTAAAAAAAAACTATTTGAACTTCATATTTGACTTTTTGAAAATATAAAATCAAAGGTTTTAATGGGCAAAATTAGCCTCTGCTGTTTTTTTCACTACCAAAATCAAAAGCACAAGTTATTGTAGCTTAATGATATGGAATATTTATTCATTTTTACACTGACCCTTTATGTCCCCCCCCCCAGGTCAGCTTATGTTTGAGACAGGCTGTTTGGGCACCTGTTTTTAATCACCCCTTCCCTATGAGCCCACACTCTTCTGATTGGTCAGAAGACGTCCAACATCCTGGGGGCGATCTAAGCAAACTGTAGATTTCACTTCTCTTTCTTGTTCTTTACTCAAAATAGTGAATTCTCAAATACATAAGTGTCACAATTAGACAGAGCGTCATGATATCTGCAAACAATCTAATGCCCACACAAGGAGGAGGTAGAGGCAACATTGCAAACTGATTGTTTATAGCAGAATGAAGCCCTAGCTTTTGCCTTAAAGGAGCATTTTAGCATAAATTCACTTCAAGTTAATTTTTTTCCTATCACATATTTGGAATCAGCCTCAGGTATTGAACATGTAAAGCTGTAGTTGTGAATTTTTTTTTTATTTTGAGCAAATAACAAGCTGGAGCTAATGGACATAAATGATACGTCCTATTTGAACTGCATCATAGTTGATAAGTGTTTTTCTACCATTTGCGGTATCGGTTATAAAACTTTAATTTTCCTCTGCAGTGTTTCCCAGAGGGGACAGACATGACATCTGTACTGGACTTCTACTTTCAAGTAAGTGTTGCTGTCACTTATTTAAATTGACACTATATTATTTTCCTGCTTTTTTCATGGTGCTCTTCAACGGCATCTGAACCTCATACGAAAGTTTCTTTTGACCAACACACATCTAATACGTCACTGCCAGAAAAGACTCATTCATCATCATTCACAAACTCAAAGCCCTTTGATGCCCCCACATTCTGTTACTGCTTTACAAAAGCATTATCAACCAACACAGCTCCTGCTGAGCTCTCATCATGTCTGTCCCCACAAAGCGCCAGACATACCAGGTCGCACACACTGTCTCTAAAATCATTAGTCACTTGCATATTCCTGATCGTTGATGGAAACGGAGTGGTAACAAATCTCAGTGAGTTCATAACACATTCATAGCAGCTGTCATAAACTGCACATTAAGCATTCATGACTGTTTCGTGAGACATGATTCAACATTCGTACCAAACCTTTCAGCGTGGAAGACAGAAAAACATCAACTTAATATAAAAGTCCAACAATTGCATATTAGCAGCAGCATTTTTGTTTTTTGTTTCTTGTTTCAAACCTCTTACCTAAACACAGTGCAGACGGAACACGGTCAAGCCAAAATTGTTTGGCCCTATTAATTAATTAGTTCACACAGCCCTTCCCTGCGTTTCCTGTCATTCCCCGTCTCTCTGCCTCCTCCTTTGCCCATTCGACTCTACTGTTTACTATCAAATGAAGAAAAAGGCTAGTTTACCTCCAAGTGTTAAGTGACATTTGATGTAGACTTAATAAGATATTTATGACATTTTTACAATAGCTGGAGAGATTCCATTGATGTAACCAGGTTACACAAATAAGGGTCAGCTGAATGTAGGCGGGATAAACTCCGAACATGTCAATGCTGATTTGCAATTTTTGGGCTTTTATTTTGATAAGTTATTGTTGTTCTGTCCTTCACATTCATTAAAGGCTTGATATAAATATGAATAATATGTCACAAAACATTTATTTTACAGTTCAAGGCCATTTATGACATCTGCTATGAATGTGTTATGTACTCACCCTTCAAGTGTTACCCGTATCTCTCATGCAGGGCTGTAAAGTACACCCCCATAGTCTAGTTTTGTTTTTTATTAGGATTACATAGGGTGTATGACACATCATGATAATGATGTAACATTAAAACTTGAATGTCTGCTACTCTGCCTCACATGTTTGCATTTCAGTGCTACTCTCATGCATTTATTTTGTCCTCACAAAATATGTTTTTCTTTGCGATTGATGCAGCTCTGCTCCATTGAGGTGACCTGTGAGAGTGCCAGCGTCATGGCAGCCACCCTGGCTAATGGCGGTATCTGCCCACTCACGGGTGAGCGTGTGCTGAGCCCCGAGGCAGTGAGGAACACTCTGAGTCTCATGCACTCCTGCGGCATGTATGACTTCTCGGGACAGTTTGCATTCCATGTAAGTCAAGTCTTTTTTTAAAAACCGGTTCAAGTTAACAGCAGGGAAAGATTGTTCGTCACAATAGAATCATAAATGAATCACTATTTCATGTCACTGCTCGATGTCAGTATAAAAATGGGGATCTCATTTTCAGCATTGTAGTCCTGCAGGCTGTGCAGATACACAGCTGGTCTTCTGTTATGTAACTGGTCTTGTTTTCCCTGTTGTAGGTGGGTCTGCCAGCCAAGTCTGGAGTTGCAGGGGGGATCCTGCTGGTTGTACCCAACGTGATGGGTATCATGTGCTGGTCGCCTCCACTGGACAAGCTGGGCAACTCCGTCAGAGGAATACAGTTCTGCTTGGTACGTGATGTCAGGGTCTAGAGCAGATGGCTGTGTGCCTGCAGTGTGTACTTATACTGTGGTCTATAAATACTCTGGGATACTGTGCACATACAGAAACATAACACGTAAGGCTGTTATTTTTGAGCATTTTCCATTTGAAATGATAGATGCATTCCATTGCCTTGAATCTGATGAACATACAGTATATATATTAATCTCTATAGTGTAGAGTGGCAATTATTTTGCAACAAGAAAACCAGACCAGATTACATGTACTGGAACAGGCATTAGAACAGAAAAAAAACATCAAATTGTCATATTTTACTGGAATATTTGGGATTTTTTTTTTGCTGGAAAAAAGACAGACAATTATTCAATCTAACATTTGTTTTCTGACTTGTTTTCTGAACTGATTTGTTTTATTTCTAAATTATTTCAGGTCCATTTTATATTTTTATTCTTGTATGCTTTCATTTATTATTATTTTTTATTTTATATTGCTGTGGCCTCCAAGAAAGATGCTTTTCTGTACAAATGAGCTGTATAAAAATGATGTATATAATGTAATAATTCTTGTAGATGAAGTAGTTATTCAACTTTGCTGACTTACTTTAAATAGGCAAGTAGCAAATTAACCTGTTTGATAGTTATGTAATGTAAAAATAATGTTGACGCTATATATGTCCTTTTTAAATTCAGGATCTTGTGGAACTTTTCAACTTTCACAACTATGACAACTTGAGGCATTGCACCAAGAAGTACGATCCTCGCAAAGAGGGAGGGGACCAGCGGGTAAGGACGCACAACACCTTGTTGTGAGGAGGGAAAAAAAGCTAAATCAGCACATCAAACACACTAATTAACACATCTCCTCTCAGAAAACTGCAGCTAATGTCTTCAGAGGATTCTGAGCTCCATAACTGTACATGCATATCAAGTACATTCGAATCATGTAAGATAATCATCACCATCATGTCATTATCATCTGTCTTTCTCTGTCTTCACATTCTTTGGAGGTCACTGTTCTCGTACATACTAAACCACTTTTTTTTTAGTTTGGTCACTGTCGGTGTGGGTGGATAGAGCTCAGTTTCATATAATCAAAGCACACCAGAAACTGACAATTTATTCCTTATGCTTTCTTGAAATTATTTGGTGCATCAGCTCTGTGTTTTTTTGTTTTTTTTAATAAACCAAACCAAAATACATCAAGGCCTATGCAAGTGAAACACTTGAGCCAAAATCTCCTCATTTAATTAACTACACCTTTAATTAATTTTATTGCTTTTCATAAAACAGGGACAGTGTAAAATAAATGTACAGTGTTGCACCAGATATAGCAAAATGATAATTTCATCTGTTGTTCCTGGGCATGTACACATTTTTCCAGCATCTACTATCCTCACAGCAAAGTTTGACTGTGTCTAATAAATAATCGAATGAAATATGGTGCAACTCACAATATTTTTGTTATTGATTACTCAGCAATAACCTTCTTGATCATGTGGTGTAAGTATATTTAGAAAATGATAAAAAGACAGTTTTTAATTTCTTAGAGACCTTATTTTGTGTGAGCAGTCCAAAACCCAGAGATATTAAAGTCATGTATTTATGTATGAAATCTATAAATGCTTAAACCCCTACAAAAAATTTATTATTATTTATAATTCGATCATCAAATAGTTGCTGATTAAGTATCTGATGATGCACCCTTAAAATGAACTGATTTTGGCTCTTTTACTTATGTTCGAGAAAAGCATAACACATTCATACACAAAGACACACACACACACACACGAGCAAGAGGCGAAACTAATTTGTTATTCGTGTCAATTGAAACAGCAAATCCCCTTCGGACCCATGGATTACGAGAGTCTCCAACAAGAGCTAGCTCTGAAAGCCCCGCTTTGGAAAAAGGTGTCTTCCACTGAGTCGCACCAGGACTGCTCTACCACTGTAGTCTATAGGATGGACACTGTTGCAGAGTGAAACTAAAAAAAAAAAATTATATATATATATACTTAAAAAAGACAAAAAAAAAGACCTTCCTGTCCCCTCACACCCCCACCTCACCTGGTCTCTCTCCCCAGCTCTTGCAACACCACCGCCTCTCCTCTCGCCAGCACCCTTGAATATTTATATAAGTTATGTAGAGGATTATTTATTGCTCAAGAAGCGGTTAACATGTGACTGGGAAGCTTCTTTTGTTATCATTTGTGATGGTAAAATGGGTTGAGTTACTATTTTGTTTGCTTTTTCCCCTCTGAATTCCAGATGAAGTTGTAGCCTCTGTCTGCTCATTGCCTTAGTGTGTGTGTGTGTAGGATCTGTCAATGTACAGATTGTGCTCTTGTGTTCATTGTATACTTTTAATTGCAATATTTCTATTTTAAATACCACAGAATTGTGTGAAAATGGAGGCGAAAGGCTGATTTGAAATTCAGTTTTATTTTGACCAAAGAAATGTGTGTTTGCATGTGTGGAGCTTCAGTACAGCCAGCCTTTAGACCAACAGTCTTTAAATAAACCTTCAGACTACTTTTATAGTAGTGATTGCTCACTGTAGCTCACTCTAAAGCCTAAGAGGCTAGCTGTAATAACATATAAATACAGATGCTGTGTATATTATAGTGGAGGGGGTATGATAGTATGGAATTTGGGATTTTTGTAAAAGGACAATTCGGGGTCAAAGGAGAATATTGTTAACCTGCTTTCATGATCTACAATGCTCAATGTCGAAAAGAAAATTTTACTCAAAGCCCAAACACTTATTTGAGACACTGATAGTAAAAAGTTTCTCTATCTTTCAGTTGGGATGCAGTTTCAGAATTCAGGAGCTGGTGGCAAACATTTATGAACCAGTTCTGTATCTGGACTGTATCTGGTGCATCTGTTCATTGATGAAGCGGAATATTTCTGAACACAGTATACCAGCAGCTGTATTGTCTTTTTGTGAGTGTTTGAACTCCGTAAGACATTTATAAAGAAGCCTGCTAGAATAACTGCAGACATGTGTGAATTGAAATTAGTTAGGCGCCAACATTGAAGTCACTTTACAGTGTTGCAAAGAGATTTTCTTTGGAGTGAGGGTGTTTTCAAAGCTAGAGTTTTTTTATTCTGGTCCAGTCAGTGGATTATTGGTGAACTTGATGCTTTTTACTGTTGATTTGGTTTCTTCTCACACAGAAGAAACAAATCTCAACATGTCTGTTAAGTTTACATATGCAGTGTCTCAAGATTAGGACAAATACACTTTATATTTAAAATAATATTTCATATTGTTGATTAACAATATATTAAAAACAACCACACAAGAAGTTTCCAACTCCTTTTGGGATGAGAAAACGTGACGTATAGAAACATGAGGTGGTGTGAGACCATGGTGAACAGTGGCTGCTGCTTTGCTTTCTGCTTAAGAATCATCAGTCTTCACATTAGTTTCCTCAGAGATAAGATGGACCCTTGTCCTGTTTTTTCTTAAAACACGTCTAAATCCATCAGTTACTCGTGTCATCTCTGTCAGAGTGCAGTTCAACCAGACTAAACAGCACAGGCTTGAAAACACCCTCATACTGCATACTTGATTCTTCCTCTGATTATTTAAAATATTAATCTATTTAGATATCATTGTACCTCCCTTGATGCCTTATCAGATCACTATCACTATCTTGACAACAAAGCACTATTGTCCGTATTTGTGTCTGGACCAAAGTTGTTTAGGTAGCATTAGACCAGTAAACACTGCACCAATATACCAAATGGTAGCTGCTTAAAGCAAATGTATCATGATGCCGTATATGTTGGCGGATAAATAAACTTTGAAATGTGTTTGAGGCACTTCATAAATAATGCCTCTATGAGTGAGAGCACCACCCCTGACAGGTCGGCTGCTACTATGTCATAATGAGGTTGTAATTGCATCTGTCAGGCTCTAGATATTAATTCTATGTGTGTGCTGGTAAAAGCTCAGGAGAGATGTGGGAAGACAAAAACAACAAGTTCTCTTGTCCTCATTCACCTGTCAGCTGTCAGGAGCTCAGTGGGCCGGCTGAGTCTGAATAGGGCTAAAAGTGTGTGTATGCGTGTGTGTATATGTGTATATATCTCTGTCTGTGCCATGTTTGTCCAGGTTAATAAGTGTAGTCCATGACGTTAGCTGAGGTGAAGGGTGGTGTGTGTTCATTGCTGTAACCTCCAGTTAAAGCCCCTTGTAGCTTGTAGGGCTACTGCAGAGTTTGACCCCAGCTGCAATACCAAACTAACTATCGCCGAGTGTTTACACTAGTAGGTCGTGTTGAAACAGGATGTCCTCTGTAGACATAGGCCTGCTTTCTCCGGGAAAAAAGTCAAAACCTCTGATCCGAAAATCTTAGACACCTGCACTCCTGTTCAGACACGGAGCAGCATACAGAGCTGGATATCACAGCTTAATGTTTTTTTTGTCCTGACTCTAGGCTGTAGTTATGTTCATGTATGGCTTTAACTTTCACACTTATTTGTGATTTCAATCCGAATTTTGCCAGTTGAGTTTGACTTTTTATTCTTGATCCTGTTAAAAACACTCAAGGTCATTGGCTTCATCTGGAGTTTTTGATCAGGAAATCAATTTGTTCTGTTGTGTGACACATGGATGCTCAAACTGTTACGTCATTCCGAGCACCCTTCCACAGTGGCTCTGAAGTCGATTGTTCCATGTCAGTAAATGCTCCAGAACAAGCAAATAAATTGAATTTAGGATGATATTATAGATACCAGATTCTCTTTTATTGAGGCAAAGTTCTTATACAGTATTGCTTTTAACATTCGAAAACTTCTTAAGTTGAATGAAGACATAAAAACATTAATATTTCTCATGTTTTGTTTTCATATCTACACAGAAACAAAGGTATCATAAAGGGGTTTCTCATAAAGAGATTCAAACGATACCCAGCTCTTGCAGCATAGAACAGTACATTTATTCATTTTTGGAACTTGCAGTCATGCTTATGGATAGTTTGTTGGATAGCAGGAAAAAAAACAAAACAAATAGATTTTATCAAAATTATTTGGATACCTCAAGTTCACAGATCCAGAAATGTTTATCTGTGTATTCAAAAAGTGTGATTTGAGCATCAGAATGCAAACAAACACATGTTTAGTATTGTCTGTAATATCTTAAGTATTATTCTTCTAAGTTGTGTATTATCAAAACCTCTTTCCATACCCGTGATTTACTGTACCTCTGCATGTACATAGCAACAGGTGTATATAGATTTTAGGTGTGTGTCTGTTTATGAATGCTGATCCTCAGCAGAAAAAACAGAATGTGTGTAGAAAATACACTTTAGACGTACCGAATTTATGGAATATTCTCCAGGAAATAGAAATACTTGCATATGAATGTGAAGTCAGCAGATGCCTTAGCTGTTGCTAACTGTGACGGGAGTGAAGTTTTACCGTGTGTGTTGTAGAAACTGTTTGGGGTGTGTATGGAGGTTTGACCTGAGCTCAAAGCGACTGCTGCCAGAGCCTTCTGCTCATTGTTTTGTGTTGAGTAAAAACATATTCAAAATCTCTGATATCATTAATATTTCTTGAAAACGTTGGACTGTATGAAACACTTCCAACACTGTTTGCAATTACTTGATCTGTTGACTACTTTTAAAATAATTTAATCTGTGGATCTTGTTGCTGTCTGCTAAAGGTTTGGCAGTGGATTCTCTTATAAAGTACCTTGTACTAGTAGGAAACTTTTGTTTTGTTAAAGTTATAATCCTTAAGATTTTCATCTCAACAACCCCAGTCTTTGACAGTGTTGATGAATGACTTTTATTCCGCTTCAGCCATTAATGTGTTGACACGTATTGGTTATCTCTCTGTATGGTAGGGATGTAAAGATTATTTTCACTGTTGATTATTTGATTGTTTTCATGATTAACCCATTACCTCTTTTGTCTTCATGAAATGATGAAAAATTTTGATTATTTGATTTTAAACGCTCAAAAAAGACTAGAAAAAGAAGAAATCCTCTGTATTTGAGAAGCTGAAAATAAAAAAAAATTCAGCAATTCCTTTCCTTAAAAAATGACTCTCGGCAATTGATTTATAGATGCCAGTGAATTTCTGCAATTGTTGCAGCTCTACTGTATAATCACTTGAGTCCACCTGGTGTGCACACATGGACTCACAAGAAATGATGCATGATGATAAGCCATAAATACAAAAATCTCGTCCAAATAATATCAGCAGTAATGACAGGTGTCCCCACCTCGACCACAAGTGAAATCTTAAGGATTATAACTTATTCATCGTTGATAGGACCTTCATCATTTTTTTCATGTTAATAACGCTGAGTTCCTTATTTATATATTTCCTGAGTTTTTACCCATGTAGAGACTCGCGGATCATTTAATGATACCAGCTGGATAGCCAGCTTTCCCTCAGATGTGATACGTTTCCATGAGTAGCTCTCATTCCAGTGTCTCATCTTATCTGGGATCTTTGGCACATTTTTCATGTGTCTCCTCTCTGGGGGCGTCAGAGGAATCAGATTAATGTAAACAATGTGCAAGTCTTTATTTTTGTTGCTGCTACAGGTTCATTTTCCCCCCTTTTTGGCACACAGTGCCTGCACATGTATAAGACTGGACCAGACCAGCACTGACAGGAGACTGATGGGACCTGATTGCAGCCAATCAGGATTTATTATCTGATCTGTTCCACTTTGCTCTTGTAAATGACAAACTGACAAACAAGCCTGATTTGACTTCCCGCGAGGGTAAATCAACTTTGATTTGATACTTCCTACAATCAGACTCAAGACAGATGGGGCTTTTAAATGCAGATACCAGCATTTTCATGGAAATCAATTGGTTTTCATGGTTCATATCATGTACGTAATGTTTCCTGGTGTTGTTTTCGCTGTGAATTCTCATTCTCCCTCTTGCATGCATTTTTTGTTTTGTATGATTTTAACAAATGTGTTTTGATTCCCATGTAATCAGTATGTTTTAAAGGTATTAATATTACCTTCACATGTCTTTATTTATGTTCATCTGTGTCTTGGACATAAATTATATCCTTTGTGACATGGAAATTGCATATAATTTGGGAAATCCCCACCATTGCAACAGAGTGAGCTTGGAATTGTCATGTTCTCTGATGTTTGGGTCAGATATATATTTATTCCTGTATTCAGTTTTACATGCAGATCTAGCAAAAGGAAGCAATGTAAGGAAAGTTGCGTCTAGTGTAAAATCTCATCAACCTACACATAATAAACCAAAATCCCAAATGAACAGCTGATCCAAAGTTGTGAACCACCGTTCCAAGCTCAAACTTGTTTTCTGTTTTGATTTCTTTTCTTGGTCCACATGGTTGTAATTGTGTGTACGATGTCTCCATTAACTCCATGAACTGTCCTGTCTGCTTAGAGGAGAATCCTGCTTCACAAGTCTGAGCAAATGCTTAAAATTCATTTGACTGTGATAGAATTGCAGACTTGACAGTAAAAGTGGTGTTAAGATTTTTTTTTTTTTTTTTTTTTTTTTTTGCTTTGGTGTCCCTTGTAAAACAAAAAATTCTAATAAAGCACTGTTATCCATCATCTGTTTCTCTGCGACCATAGCTGTTCTTTATGACCCATCATTTTTTTTCTTATTTTTTGGGCTGTCAATCATCCATCCATCCATTTTCTATCCCGCTTATTCCCTTTCGGGGTCGCAGGGGTCTGCTGGAGCCTATCCCAGCGCATTTTATGGCGAGAGGCAGGGGGATACACCCCAGATGGTCGCCAGCCAATCATGGGGCACACACACCATTCACACACCATTCACACACACACTCACACCTATGGGCAATTTAGATTTGCCAATTAACCTGAGCATGTTTTGTATTGTGGGAGGAAGCCGGAGTACCCGGTGAAAACCCACGCAGACACGGGGAGAACATGCAAACTCCACACAGAAAGGTCCCAGACCCAGGCCCCAAGGCGGTCTTGAACCTGCGACCTTCTTGCTGTGAGGCAACAGTGCTACCCACTGCTCCACCGTGTCGCCCGGCTGTCAATCAATTTAAAAAAAAAAGTAACTAACTAATGAAATTAATTGTGATTGATTGTATTTTTTTTCTTCTTAAAACTATTGATGGGATTTCAATCTAAAATCATGGAATTAATATACAATGAAATATGATTTAGTGGTAGCTTTTTAATCCTCAACAGACTCTACCATGAAGACCATGGACTTAAACAATTTATTATCTGCACTAATAGAAATAATAAAACCTTTGACGTGAAACTAATTTTAAAAACAGCGGAATATGCAGTCGTTACCTATACGGTCAATAATGTAATAAATGATCCGTGTTAAAGTCAATTCAATTTAAGCAACCTTCAAATTGTAATTTCAGAGCTTTTAAAGGGTGGTTACATGTGTGTATAATGATACTCTTTCGTTCTTTAACTTTAGCAGGTTTGACCAGCAAAATAATTCAGTGACAAACGGGTTGAAATAGGTTGTTTAGCAGTAAAATAAATCAATGACAGCAATGCAAATACACACATGTAACATGGTTGTGCATTTCTGCCAGTGACGTAATTCTCTACTTTTAAGTCATTTTACAGTCTTAAGTGTTAATAGTATAACGTTTTTTGGGTTTTTTTTTTTTTAATACTTGTACCCACATGGCTTCTCATCTTTAGAAAATATGCCTGATATGTTAAGACTTGTGGTGCACTTTCAATTCTCTTTACCTAATCAAACAAAAAATCCAAAAATGTAATCTGATAAATTCTCCTTGGGTGTCAAATGTAGAGGGCAAAAATGATTGAATGAATCATTAAATGAACTGATTTCTAGGTGTCAGTTTTTTTCCAATATTCACAACCTGTTTCTGCTGCCCCCAGGTGACCAAAATACGTGTAAAGTCTGCACAGTGCAAACATGCCGCCAGCCCGAAAACAACACATTTATAAGTTTGTCTGGCCAGGGGTTAAAATGTTTTTGATACAGGCAAAATGTTTCACAGCCTGAGCCTCGTATATCTGCAGCACTGATGTCTTTGTGAGGTTTTTATGTGGGTTTGTCTTTGGTCTTTAACTGCTCGTACTTTAAAATTTAACCTGTGCAACTGCTTTTCTTAACTAATGCGGTGCTTTGTTTCATCTTGGTTTTAGAGGTGACTTCTTTTTTTTTTTTTAACCCCTGCATGGTCTGTGTGATGAGCAGTCCTGCTGCTACTTGTGTTGAAACACGTGCAGACAGACGGCACACACAGCTCCATCATTATGTTTGTTCTTCATTTTTTAATTTGACACTTTCATGTTCCTTTGTAAGACTCCTCAAGTTGTGCTTGTAGGTAATGAGTGGTTCCTGTCGCACGGTAAGCTTCGCCTGACCCAGGGACCCCTCGGTCCCTCATGTCAATCATTTATGTTCATAATCGAGTAGATGTAGCTTTGTCTGAGGTAAATTCTCTTTCATGTCTGAATAAACACACATCCGTGCAAAGGATGAACAAACTAAAAAAAAAATACTTAAATTTGTATGTTTTGTCGACAAACAAGAAAAAATATCACATTCCCTATAAAGATTAATAGAAAAATGAATGACAATGAAACAGAATTCTCCTCAGTGCTGTGTAGAAATTAACTTGGTAACATTAGCAATAATTAGTAAGAAGTAATTCATGTTTTGTAGCAAACTCGTCCCTTGTGATTTAGGGCTGCAACTAATGACTAATTTATTTTTTGTCTAACATCTTAAAACCAAAATATATCTAATTTACTATCGTGTATGATGACTAAAAACATCAAATCCTCATATTTGTGAAGCTGGAACAAATCAGTTTGCTCATTTTTCACTGAAAAAATGACCAATACCACTATTTGATTATTATATACTTGCATCGTTGCAGCTCTAATTGCAATGTCTTGAACGTGTTTCCGAAAGCTGCTGCTCTTGTTGGCATGAGGAAAATGAGTGAATCAGAGTGATTGTTCTGCATCTTTTGTCTTTGTGTGTCTTGTGTTATCAGGTCAAGTCTGTTATCAACCTGCTGTTTGCTGCGTACACAGGAGACGCATCTGCCTTGAGGAGGTAAACCCAAGCTCTTGTCAATATTTCCACTGATTATTCCACCGTTTTTAACTTCTTTAGCATTATGAGACCCACAAAGGTGTAAATGACACCGATGAGAGAATATTGGACGTGAGTTTAACAGGTGAAAACAAAGATGAGAAGAAAACTATCATGTTCCTCCATAACTGCTGGAAAATAAGTGGCTGTTTGCTAATTATTGTATTTAAAAATTGTATTGTATTCATCATTTATTTCTGTTTCTACAAGAAGCTCCATACTAAGTAATCACAGCCCTAAAGGTACTGTGTGTAAGATGTTGTGGCAGGGATAAAGTTGCAACCTACCTACTTTCTGTTTTTAACCTCAAACTATGAAACAGGTGTTTTTTTTTTTATCCTTATAAAGGTAGTTACACAAGTTTTGTCTTGTAGGTTCGCGCTGTCGTCCATGGACATGGAGCAGAGGGACTACGACTCCAGAACAGCCCTCCATGTGGCAGCAGCTGAAGGTAACCGGTTGCTCACAGTCAACTAGTCTTTGGTACAAGGTGAATTCAACCTGACTAAAAAAACAGCAGATTGTGAGTTATGGTAATGGATCATTTATCTATAAAGCAAGGAGTGTATGTGCATCTGTGTGTCTGTGGATCAACTTCTCCTGTTGCTTCACGGTGACAGTTCAAAGCTCAGTGGTCCTGTTCAAGAAGCATTCACAGACCTTCAGGAAATCCCAGTACTATCACCTGCCAGAACAGAATCTGGACCTAAATTATTGTTTTATGAACACGTCAAACAATCCCGGGTTGATACAATGTACAGGGAAAAAAAATACAGTGAAAGAGATTCATTTTAAGTCTACTAGTTTAGTCAAAGACATTTTTATGGATCGGCTTGTCACCTGTGGAGTGTGAAAGGATTCTCCTTCTGACATCTGCTCCCTACCTGCAGGACACACAGAAGTGGTCCGCTTCCTGCTGGAGGCTTGCAAGGTCAACCCAGCACCCAAAGACAGGTGAGACCATGGTCCTTCTTTACCTCCCCGTCTCCTCAATCATTTCCCCTAATTATATGTAGCAGATTTTTGTTATGACATCTCAAGGATATGCAGACTCTCAAAATTGTCTAAAGCAAAGAATGCATGCACAAATAAT
This sequence comes from Eupleurogrammus muticus, assembly GCA_036785175.1. Classification (NCBI taxonomy): domain Eukaryota; kingdom Metazoa; phylum Chordata; class Actinopteri; order Scombriformes; family Trichiuridae; genus Eupleurogrammus; species Eupleurogrammus muticus. The sequence continues at coordinate 18,451,348 of JAYKQN010000001.1, forward strand.
TCTTAAATCCTGTCTAATGATACTTCCTGGTTTGTGTAGTATTTTTTTCCTCTTTTGGGATTTTGAAAATACCTTCACCATAACATAATTGCGGCACTTGTGGAAAGTGTATGAGACCTTTTCTCAGAATTATGAGACAGAAAGTAATAATTGTAATTACGAGAGAACAATTTCACAATTACAAATGTTCTTGTAATTTACAGAATAAATTACAATTTAGGGTGTCATTTTTGTTTCACATATTATATATATTCACATATTTGCTTCTCCAGTATTTGAGCAATTTGCTATGTGCTTCCACAGTTTGTATTTTACTCGGGTATTGCTGACAAAGTCAAAAACCTTTTAAAATTCAGTTTTAAGAAGCAGTCACTTACACGTGTCAAATGGTGTAACTGAAAAAGAATGATTAATTTTTAATCCACCTAGGTTATGAAACTAGTTGACAGCATGTGTTTTTAATTTTTAAAAGCCTTTTTAAGAGAGTTAAACTATCTGGAACTCAAGTTTTGAGTCAGTGTGTTACGCGCTGACCTCGACATGACCTCTGTACAGGTGGGGGAACACGCCCATGGAGGAGGCCATACAGTTCGGTCACCACGACGTCGTCACCATCCTGCAGCCATACTACGACAAGAACAGCCTGCCAGCTGGCTCTGGCGTCGAGGAGACGGCCGAGAAGAACCTGGACAGCCTGCTGTAGACGCACCAGGGCAGCTTTCTCCTCAGCACCGAACCCTGCAGCTTTTCTGGAGTAACTTTGTACATTCATACTTCTTCTGAGTTGTGAGCTGAACTTGTGTATCTCTGTTGCAGCAGTCAGTAATCCCATTAGTGTGCGTTGCTTTCAGGCTGTATATCTCCTCCTCGCCTCTATCATTAGGTAAAGAAATGATACAATATCTGAATATCTGTAATGCAACGTCTACAGTATGCGACTCATGTAATCTGTGAGTACTGAGCAACACTAGCGGTATCACACGGTATCGATTGTATCATCTTGTATTAGTTTAGTTTGTACTGTTCACTACCTGGTAGTATTTGGGTAAAACTCTAATGTAGTAGTTTTGTGAGTTTTGTAAGGTATGTGTGTGGAAATTAAATGTATATTCTATGACGTGTCTCTGAATGTATAGTTGTGATCTTCACATGCTGCGCCTGCATCTGTTTCCAGAAAGTCCATCTGAGTGCTGGTCAGCGAAGGTCATGAAGCAAGATACACAGAGCTTCAGAGCTTCAACTGAAGGCATTGGAAGATTGTATTTTTTCACTAGTAACACTAGCAATAGAAGTATTCCACAGACTTTTTCAAATGTAAATTGTATCTTAAAGACATGTGGTTTGTTGTTTTTTGTCAGTATAGGTTAATATGTGCACTATGGGAGTTTTTCCCTTGAAACAGAATGTTTGCAGCATGATGGGCCGCAGGAATATTTCTTCCCATTTTAATTTTTTTTTTTTTTTGACATAAAGACAAAATGGTTTCCTGCACAGAAAGACTTCAGAAACAGAGTGTGGGGACATTGAATGAATGTTGACAATTATCAATCTGAGGTGGTTTCTTGCAGGTTTTGAATTTGTTGATACTGTTTCTCCACACAATTATTTCCAAATGCTCCTTCACACAGCACATGAAGGTCCATGAATATAGAAAAAGACACTAATTACAATAAAAACACATTCAAACACAGACACCACGTTATGCTTCAACACTCCAACCCTCTTTTAATACAGCTTTTCATTGTCAAACACTTTATTTTTTATAAGACTTTCACAAAGTTAGAATGTTAAAGTATATATTTCACAGTCATCTCTAATTAAACATGTGCTTTACAGAGAAAAAGTTACAGAACAGTGATTATTGGTGTGTGAGTTTGAAAAAAGAAACACAGTAATGAACATTAACACCTTCAACAGTAACATTTGTTCTAGTGAGTTCTAGTTAACCTATGTTGCCATTCCCTGGTATCTGCAGGCCTATTCATGTCTTTGTTTCTCGGTTCTGGCTGATCACCCTCATGAAGTTGTGCTGCAATGCATAGATGCATTCTTCTTTTTTGTTTATCTTTGCCATGCATTATCCAGTCTAATAAAAGCTTTTACATTTTTCAATATCAAGAGTGCCTTGTTTTTGTTTTCTCTTTTACATAAAAAATGTGTCTGCACCAAAGAAGACTTTGCTAAGCAAAAACAATAAATGCATAAAACAGCTAAAAATCATAGGTCTGTTTTCTTTTTTTTGTGGTAAAAATTGCTACACTGACTTTATGCTTTTTTTTTCATTCTTCTTGTGCTGGTAAATTGATGTTTTCATTTAATGTTTTCTCTCCATTGTTAAAAGGTATTTCTTTAAATTTATTGCACAATACATATATAATCACCCCCCTTGTCACTGGAATGGATTAAAATGTGTTTAATCCATAGTAAAAAATAATACAGTACAGCAATGATTTAAGCAATAAAGAGGCAAACAGCTGGTATAAAAAGTCAAGTCAATCTCCAGATAGTAAAGAAAGAAACACAGAAATACAGTCAGTTTAAACCCTTAAACGTTTAAACCTTTATACATTTCCGTTATTGTGCAATGTATGAAAGATACTTGATAGAAGGACCTTAAATCCTCTATATTTATTCCCTGTATTATAATATTGTTTGTGCATTTATCAGTGCTTTATTGTATTTTAATGATATTCACAAAACACATTCCTTGTGTCAAATAGTTAATTCTGACAGATTTTCAAGAGCTGAATTTTTCTGAGTTGATGTACGTCTCCACCTAAATGTGAATGAAATCAGGAGATCCTGGGAGGAGTGCACCAGGGAAGAGTTCTTGAATCAGCTGCTCTTCCTCAAACTACAGGAAAACACAGGTAAAATATAAATTAGCTACAGAGACAGGGGGGATCAACAAAATAAAACTACTCAAAGTTGCACAAATCAGTTTTAACATTGAGACATGTTTGGGCCTTTGGGTTGTTATTTCTTCTTTCTTGTGTATGAGGTCTAGATGTAAATACTAGATAAATACTCCCCCATGTTTAAGTACTCTCAATCCACAGAGAAATGCACATTACTTGTACTCAGAAACTGCGCCTTAGTTCTGATGTCACAACTTCACCCACCCCTCAACTCAAATCAGCCAATCAGAGGAGAGGCAGACATGAAATAACCTGTTTTTTTCAAAGAGAGAAGTTTGAGAGAGGAGATGCATTGGTACCTATAAATATACCTTTTTAGGAATAAATACACTTCAAATAAAACCTAGGAAAGGTGAACAAAACGGGCCCTTTGAGTTGTGTATATACATTTTTCTAATTTCCATCTGATATAACAATAAAATGAATCTAATCTATTTCCACCAGCAGCAGGCATCTGTTTTCAGCCACAGAGCTTTTTAAAATCAGTGCCGACTTGCATGTCTCCCAAATGTTGATGCATGTGGAAATAGGGAACTGCTGAAAATGTTGATACCCACATGTGCAATCGCGTTTTGGACAAAAGCGTCTGGGTCCATGTCCACGTCCATGTCCATGGCGATCATCTCCTGGGGTGGGGAGGGAGGTGGTGTCGGGTTGCTGCAGGGAAACACACACACGGAACACTATGTAATAGTGTTTCAATTCGTCCTGCTCCCTGACAGTTACAGCACGCAACAGTACAAACCTTAAGATAATATAATATATCATATTCTCAGTGTTTCCTGCAGAAACGAGGTGGTGACCTTCGAGGGGAAGTTATTGTTCAGTAATCAACAACAAGAGCGCTGTTAAACTTGATGAACACTGTCTATAAATAGATGAGTTTAGGTCCAGATTCTGGGATCTGGTCCTAGAGCAGGTCTGTAAACGGATTGGAGTGAAATGCTGCAGCTAGTGTGTGGAGTGAACTTTTCTTACTAGAGTGTTACCATGAGATTTAAAGTAGCAGCTAAATCTACGCTGTGGTTTTGATCGATTTTATACTTTCGTGCATGCAGGGATGCTCAATTATTTATTTTTTTTTTTTTCGGATGCAAGCGATGTGAGGGACATTTGTTGAAACTGTTTTCTCCATGATGGGGTTGTAGCTGTCATGCACTTAAAACATTTCTAATGCAGTGTGTGAAGTGTTTATGTCTTTTTTTTTTTCTTTAATTCTCAAAATATTACTTACTCTGAATTAGAGCCAAGTTTTCTCAACACATAACCATTTTTCTTTTCTGCAAAGACAAAGGTCATTAGTTATAAATCCATTGCCCATTACAAGTCACACAGTTAAGAGTTCAACTTCTGGGCAGAACATGTGATTCTGTTTGATATTCTCAGGTCAACATGAAGCAGGGGAACAGCACCAGAGCTGCTGTAGTAGGGTCCAAAGACAATGTCTTTATGGATGTCGGGGTACAGATAGAGCAGTGGGTTCCTGGTGGTGTCCCCTTCGATTTTCAGGTTGTAGTTGTAAATGATGTCCGGCACGGTCATGATGTCCAGCTCCTTCTTGGTGTAGGGCTCTACTGCATGCACATGGTGCTCTACAGACCAACACCAGAGGACAAACATGTGGGTAAGACAGAACAGATGGACTGGAATACATTCACTCCCATCCAAAAACAGGTTATTCTTCTTCATGTTCGAACTTCACTTGTTGTTTTCACACTCAGCTGCTGAACATACAGTAGTTTATTTAGTTAGTATTGCTACAGTAAATGAACCTTTAAAACCATGTATTGAGTTGAAATCTGCCTAATCACACTTACGTGTGCAGACATACCTCCTTTGGAGTGATGGACCCAGCTGAAGGTGATGGCTCCGTCCTTGATGCTCTCGCTGAAGCGGAGCAGGAAGGTGCCGGTCTGTTTGTCCCTCAACAGCAGGCGTGTTTTCTCCCTGCTCACGAAGCCCATGATGGACCTGAACCCCACACGATTAGGACAAGAGTTTAGTTAACAATCGCAGTGAGAATGTGTCATATTAACCTAAGCCCCGTCCTCATTCCCTGATCGTAATTTTCAGGAGACGTGCTTATGTTCCAAATGGTAAAACACGGATAAGATTTATTGTCTCTTACCCCGCCTGCCAAAAGTCAACCAAGTGTTTTTTGATCAAATCCAGGATTCCATCAATCCAGACCCAAAACCCCTCACTCTGTCCCCAAAGAAAAGTAACAGTTAGAGAAGGATTAGTTACTTAGACTCTTCTTTAATGCATAAAGTAAATGAGGTAAACCTTAAACCAAATCAATATTACAAACAGGTCATTTGTGTCTTTGTCATGATTTACTTAGTGTTTGTCAGACTCAATCCTGATTTGACACGTGCTACTTTCAGGGTTTTTTTTCATGGTCATCTATCTATTTATATGGTTCCTGACTTATAATTTAAAAATGCTACAGTACACATGTGTAAGAATACAGAGCCATTCCTCTGCTCTAGTTTGTATGCATCATACATAAATAAATAGGAAGAGGGGGTTGTTCTAAACACATACAGTGATACAGTGTAACATACACACCTTGGAGAACTTTTGCCAGGGAACAAGCTCATCAGGATCATCTGAGAAGATGCAACAGTTACAGCAAAATGTGAAAAAACTAATTTCACATAAACTGGGAAAGTGAGAAATTAATTTAAAAAAATGAACAGGCAACCACTGGAAAGGGCCATGCTGCTCATTCCTCATAAGAGCTGGTCAAACACTTGCCCACGATCTTGTCTCTCAGCATGGAGAGCTGGTCCTCGTCCAGCTCTCGCTTGCCAACGGACAGAAACTGCCAGCTCAGCGCCTCAGACAGCTGCTGCCAGGGGAGAGGAGGGGGGTCCACGAACAGAGACAGGTTCTACGGAACAAAAGGAAGGCTTTTACAGTTAAAAAGACTACCGCCATTGGATGTAGCCATGTCTGGCTGCTTAAGATCATGGGGTTTAAGAAAAGGTCCTGTGTTATGGAAAAGTGAGGCTTTAATATGTGTTGTATAAATATAAATGTATACTGTGCCTACAGAGGTAATCTACCTATGTACTATGTGACATCATTTTTTTATGTGACAAAGTCCCATTTTCACACCTTCAACTGTGAAGGCACCATCACAGTTTCCTCCTCCTTCTGGAGGAATCTCAGTGGCTCTTCAACACTTCACAGCTCCAGAAGCTGCAGACCAGAAGCCTTCAGCAGCTTCTCTACTCTCAAGGCATACTTTAAACACTCTAACTTTAGCCTCTCAAAGGCCCAAAGACTCATTGATCTCATCTGGTGAGCCCCTCTCAAGGAACTCAGGTCTGGTTCATCCAACCGGCCACAAGGAGCAATGTGGCCTGCATGACCAATCTTCTCCACCACTACACATCCCAGTTGGAATCAAACACTATAGGAAGTAGAATCAAGGAGCAACTCTTCCTCCTTCCTTTCCATGGATTGGTTATATAACTTGGGCAGAACAGAACATTAATAAAACACAGCTAAGCTAAACTTAGTGAATGTGTTTAGATTTAAGCTACAGTTTAGTGTGTTCAGGTCTGTGAGAAGATCAGTGGTGTCCCAACCTGCATGATACTGACGTCTCTAACATGACACATTCACACACACACACACACACACACACACACACACACACACACACACACACACACACACACACACACACACAGACAATCAGCAGTTTTTCCTTTGTCTCCCACAGTCAAGGAGCCACACAGAGAACAGCCACGGCAGCCATCTTTGTAGTCTTTCACACCTGCAGACACTCACGTCTAGGTATATAGAACCTTTTAGTGTAGATTGTTCATTGCATGTTTATACGTTTGTGTTTTTATGAATAAATGTGTTTTAGTAGTACATGCTGCCTCTTCACTGTTGTACAGTCATGTAAGTAATAGAGCTTAGAATCCTTCATCCCTATTAGCTATCGATAAGACGATCCTGGTTTATATTATTAGGTTAATTGTTAATAAGATCTCCAAATTGATAGTTTACTAAACTGTAGGATTTATTAATTGAGCTCTGTTTTTAATAAGTAAAAGACTATTTTCAATAGTTGATTGATTATGTTCGATAGCCAATGGCATTCTAAACAAGTAGTACAAGATACTAGACAAGCAAGCCAGTCATCTAAATAGTGACTAAAGCTGTCAGATAAATGTAGAGGTGAAAGTGTGATATTTCACTCTGAAATGTTGAGTGGGAAGTATTAGGTAACATCAAAAGGGAACACTCAAGTGAGGTAAAAGTACCTCAAAAGTCTATCTAAGTTTTAGAGTTACTGTACATAATGTAGTACTGTTATCGTGACTGTGGCTCTACCTTGTCTTCGGCGGTGGACAGCATGTTGCTCCACATCACAGAGGCCCAGGCACTGGGGACCTGGTTGCTACTGGAGATGACCACCACAGGCAGGGAGCTGGCCTGGACCCACACAGGAGGACGCCGTTTTTTACCCCAAAAGCCATTAATCATGAGTCCAGCAACACGGTAAATGCTCTGAAGTCAAGTTGAAACTCACCTCGATGTTAAATAGCTGTCCAAAGTTCTGAAACTCCATCACAAATTTAATCACGTGCAGTTCTTCGGTGACTGTCAGACGGCTCTGGTGCAGAGAAAAGAAAGAGATGCTTTCAGAAGGGAAACGTCACTTCCTGAAATACCCGAGCAGAAACATGTAAACGTTTCTGTTTTTCTGTCACTGTAAATGTTACACAGAGTCCTTCAAAAACTGCACCTGAACTTAAAGTGCTGACCCACAGGACACTATAAAACAATCATTGTGCAAATGTTGAACTATAGAGATACTAGTTTAATTATCTCTATAATTCTGTTCACAGATAAACAAACAGCACTGAAAACTGTATTTCCATCTGAAGGTTATAACAGAAAAATCCATACTAAAAAACATAATATGTCCTCTTCAAGGAATTTAACCTCTCGTCATACCTCAGCTGACCCTTTGGACTTCTCTTTCTTTTCCTGGAGTGACTGAAGAGAAAGAAAGAAGATGTGTTAATTACATACACAGCACCTATTTTATTTAAATTAAGTGTCACATGTATTATGACAGATACAAAAGACAAAGGTTGAATGTTTCCTTCCTTATTTTGTTAGTTCAGGTGTTTTTGGGGATTCGTACCATGTGCCCAAACTCTGCCACCAGGCCTCCCTCTGGCGTGTCCACGTCCAACACTTTACTGTTATTCAGCCCGACGAATTCAAAGTGACGGAAACTACCACATCAGACCACAGTGTCACAGTTAACCAGCAGTCTCCCACCATTCAGCAGTATTTAAACAATCGTCCAGTGTTCCTACCCTTTAATTGTCTTGACTTCTTCAACGTCCCTTATTTATTAGAATGAAAAAAAAGATATATATTTGTATCTTTGACAATACTATATCACATGTGGCAAACCAATGTTTACTCTTGACTTACTTGTCCACTACAGCTTTGACCTTGAGCCTGCACTTGAATTCCGGGAGGTTTGCCAAGAACCTGAGAAGAGAAAAAAAAAGATGGTGCAGTTATCTACTAATAAATAACAAATAATCATTATACAACAGGCACACCCAGCTCCATAAATATGTGGAGTTGACTTTGGACCTCATGTTGAGAGTTGACAGCAACAGATTCCAATGCAAATAGCACATTTGAAATTAACTCTAGACCCATGTTAATAAGGGAATAACACACGCACCTGGCCAAGCAAAAAAAATGTTCACGCATTTTGACGACAAATATTACACCTCCATTTAATATCTGAAGAAAACCCTCTCATGTGATATTGCACAACATAAACAATGGTTAGTGAGTGAATTCTTGTGATAAGATGATCACGCTGCCTCGCAGGGCATTGATTGAACTGAATTTAATTAGCAAAAGCTACTAAGGCATCACAATTTCAAAAGATAATAGCTTTATCTTTAAGTTTTTCCCACAGTTAACGCAGTTTATTTAGAAAACAACACTACAGCAATAGATTATAGTAACTTCTGCAGTACAGTGCTGTATTTGATTACATTAGAAGCAAAAATGACATTTTTTGTAACTTGAGTGACCTGAAATCATAAATATTTTACATTCATTATGTCTTACCTCAATATCACTGTGAACCGCACCCTGGTCTTAAGTATTAGGGGCCGATGTGGCAAACTCAACATAAAAGGCTGTTTCTCAACCACTAGAGCACTGTAATGCAAGAACGTAACACAACACATGAGCAATAAGGACACGTGTGCACGTATAGACCACAGAGCAGCCGTCATGCCTCACTTGCAAAGAAGTTCTTTATATAAGAACAGTGTGATTTCCTCTAGTTCTGGGAGTTGAGAGAGGACGGAGGCATCATTGTAGTATTTCTTGCCCTGGTCTTGCAGCTTGTGCAGCTCTTGAAGTACTTGTTGCAATACTTCTGCCACAGTTGTGAACCTGCACACACACACACACACACACACACATATACACAGTCAGTAAGTGGGACATAAAGATGTTTTCTCAAACACAAAAGGTATTCTTTGTGAAATCTATATTACAGTATATCATTGTGAACCATTCATCAAATAGAGTGATTGTGATGTCTAAGGGCTAATCATGTCTATGATGGGATGTTAAGATAACAACAGTACGCTGCACATAAGTAACCCGGATGTCAGAAAAGCTCTTCAGGCCTATGTTCAAGGACTAGGGCAGCGTTTTAGCTCCAGTATCCAGACATCACAATACATCCATGAATGAGTTCTCACCACTTCTGCAGATGCTCCAGACCGGTGTCGGCTGGACTCCCAATGCAGGCCATCTGCTGCCTGTGCTTCCACTCAGGCAGCTCCACGGCGGTGAGGGTCTCCACAATCTGCTTTGCCAGGTTCAAAATATTCGTCATCTGCTGCAGCATCATCTGAAAGACGCAAGAAACAAATACATCAGGTTTAAAAAAAAAAATGGGCTCAGAGTGTGTCTACAGGTGCTGTGGAGGATTACTGCTCATGTGAAAAAAAGGTGTAGTCTTTCCCCCCCAATGTAACCACTTGATTTATTACAATCATAACACACTTCAATCTCAACCCAAACTGAGAGTAACTGAGCTGCACTCTGGGTAATGTAGGCGCTGGGTTTTGACACATGGAGTAAAAAATAGATAATATCTCTGGTTCTGTTACATCAGTTTTTATATATTATACATGTCATATGAGATATTCAATTCACTGAAATAGAAGACCAACATTTTTCCATTAGAAATGACTCCTGATGAATAATCAAACTCACAACAGATAATTATTAGTTGACAACTAACTGATTAATCGACCAATAGTTGCACTTAAAAAAATGACTGGGAATCTTTATTCTCAGAGAGACTCTCTCTAGTAATATATAACAATATAAAATCTGGTAAATGACGAGGTGTTCAAAAGTATTTTTAAAATAAATGGCATACTTGATAAGTGAATGTGTTAGCTTTTACAAAAGATGATATGTAGCTGCTTTAAGAAAGTAGGTTTCAGTTTGTGCTGTTTCATCTCTCTGTACCTGTGTCGTTTGTGTGATGACGTTGACCCGCTTCTGACATTCATCTTCCACAAAAGCCTGAGACTTAGCCAGTCCAACACGCTGCTCCACTGGTGAGGACAAAAAAAAAAAGACACAAATGAATCAGGAACACACAATAAACCGTTCAGCTGTTCCTGTCGGGTGCCCACCACACCATTGCTTTGCCAGGTCTTCTGTATGAAGTCCAGGTTTTCATTCTGGACGCCCAGTGACTTAATTTGCTTCTTTGCCTCCTGCGTGAGAAGTCAAGATTATTTTTTTTCACAGGATAACTTTCAGGTAAAAATATAAATCCAACAAACTGTGCAGTTACAATTTAACTTAATTTACCATAATCTGCCTCTTCAGTTCTTCGACTTTGTTGTCCAAATCTCTCCATCTCTGTTCCATGGCTGGAACGCCACGACCCTGAACAAGACATTTTGTTTGCATTTGCATTTATTGACACATGCTTCATGACTAGGCTGCTCTGACCAGGGGTGAAACTATTTTGAAAAATTATTTAATTTGTCATATTTTCTGAAATACTTTTCAACACTTGATGATTATTACATCACAACATTACAATTAACAATGACCTAAAAACTATTATGGTGTGATTTTTGTGTAGATGCAAAAATATTTCCTAATTTTGTAGAATGTGAACTGCAGTTTGAAATTGTATTTATCGTATTAGATTTTGCATTGTGCTGTTTTAGGAACTAATGCATATCAACACCAATGTTATCTTACATGTGCATCAGAGGTTGAATCAATGATCTTTTTTTCCTCCTTTAGGCATTCAGAGAGGATAATGGCCAAGTTCACTGGCTCCTCTTCAAAGTGTTTCTACATAGGACAAAAAAAACAATATATACATAATGAGGAGAGTTCAGTTATTTTACTTTGAGAAATGAATAAGAAGATGATTTTAAATTAAAATTGTAATTAATCTCCAAAGAACAGGTGCAGGTCAAGTGAACGTCCTTACACAAAAAACATCATCCCAACCTTCTGCTATACTATAATACCATATCTATATACATCTATACACTGGATACACGTCTGCCTTACCTGTAAGTGGTGTTTGATTCCTGCAAAATCAGGTCCCTGCAAAATGTTGTTTTCCTTGACGGAAAGATTCCACTGTTCATCCAAATATGCCAGGAGAGAATGGAAACAAGCACTCGCTCTTTTTTTATCCACAGCTGCCAAACCCCTAAAAGAACACAAAGCAACAGATCACATACACATACATGTGATGATATGTTAAGCAGGGACAGGTTTGTGCAGCAGTGTCGCATTCTCTCTTTGAGAAGTAGAGATTAGATTAGATTTGGAATCTGTTTGCATCACCATAAATAAAAAAAAAACTTGCAAAAAGATTTGAAAGGGAATGCAAATAAATTCTCTTTCTATTAAGTATAATCTGTTTTTTTTTCTCAAACAATGCAGTGTTTTTATAAGCATATTCTTGTTATTTGACATTAATGTAACTGAAATTGCACTGAAGTCCAGCAATTACCCCAAGAACACCATGCAGCATCTATTATTCTGAAACTTACCAGTCCTGGCTCTCTATCCAGACACTCAGACATTGACGGATGCTCAGGGGGACTTTTCCCTCGTACAACTGGCTCACCCGACCCTGCAGGGCTGAGTCCAGCCGCAACAGTTCCTGCCACTGAGCCATCTGCACATCAACAGTCTGAAAACCATCAAAAAAAAAAGTCAGCAATGTTCCTCCAATGCTGAAAAAAGCAACCGGGTTCGGAGTAACTACAGCAGTTTGGGGGTTTTTCGCCATTAAAGAGAAAGTAAAAGAAAATCCAACTTACAGATGTAAAATGTAATTTTCCAAAAAGAAGAAGAAGAAATGTCACAATAAAGTTTTGTAAGGTTTTATATTTAACCATTTGTTAAAATAAGATAAACTGGAATTTGACTGGTATTTAAAGTGAAATTATCTATACCGGCCATTACTCTGAAATGCCTTTCTGTCAAACATGTGTTTTTTTTCTCTTGTTCCCACAGTAATTTAACTATTTATTTGTATAGTACTTTACTGTTTCCTCAATTCTTCATCAAGACTGTAAAATGGCAGAAAATAGTGAAAAAGTTTAGAACACTGTTTCTCATGGTTCAACCTAAGATGTCTTGTTTTGACTCAACCAACGGTCCACAGCACAAAGATATTCAGTTGTAACAACACCAGTGATGACTCAAAACAATTCATTGTTCATCTGAACAGAGGACAATTAAATGACATATCATTGCAGCTTTACTATAATACTCTATTATAATAAATAGAATGACGCAGTACTATATATTGTTGTAACAATAATAATAAATGGTGAGTCTAATTTGTATCAATGCATATTTGTTATACTTAATGTAACCAGTAACCATTAAAACTGAAATAGACAAAATAAGTTTTCATAAATAAGTGAAATACATTATGCACAGAATTTTTATGCTATAATGTAACTTCCTTATATAGACAAGATATGAACATTCTAAAGAAAAGTAAAAATGTCATTACCAATGGAGATAAATAATGGCTATCCCAGTGGAGGAAGTTACTTGAATAATTTCATTTTACATTATTTGATACTTCCAGCCCACAACATTTCAGAGGGAAATACTTTATAATCCAGTACGTTTATTTTACAGCTTTAAATAAGCTTCAGTCAAAAATATTTACACATTAGCTAATACACAGGTAACACACAGGTAACACACAGACAACACACATGTAACACACAGGTAACACACAGCTAACATATAGGATACACACATGTAACACACAGGACACACACAGGTAACACACAAAAAACACACAGGTAATACACATGTAACACACAGGAAACACACAGGTAACACACAGGAAACACACAGGAAACATACAGGTAACACAATATAACACACAGATAACACACAGGACCATGTAACACACAGGTAACACACATGTAACACACAGGAAACACACAGATAACACACAGGTAACATGCATGTAACACACAGAAAACACACAGGTAACACACAGGAAACACACAGGAAACATACAGGTAACACACATGTAACACACAGGTAACAAACAGATAACACACAGGACCATGTAACACACAAGTAACACACATGTAACACACACACGAAACACACAGGTAACATACAGGAAAAACACAGGAAACATACAGGTAACACACAGGACCATGTAACACACAGGTAACACACATGTAACACACAGGAAACACACAGGTAACATACAGGGAAAACACAGGAAACATACAGGTAACACACAGGTAACACACATGTAACACACACAGGTAACACACATGTAGCACACACAGGTAACACACATGTAGCACACACAGGTAACACACACATAACACACAGGATACACACACCAGACAAGACAGTTATCCATCATTATATTTCCCCTGTTAATAGAACATCACCTGCTTTAATTAGTAATAAAGTAATAAAGTCACCAATAATTGTACAGAATAAAATAGCATTTTGATAAATTAATCAACTGTTGGCAACAGAACTATGTTTTTTCTTCTTCTTTTATTCATCTCAGACATGTCGTATTTGATCTTTGATCATTGTGTACATAACTGTACACAGATCAGATTTTATCTGAAGTTGCTGCCCGGAGAGGAGCCTTAAACCTTGAAAACGAAACAACTCCCACAACAAAACACGCTAAGCAGAAAACTTACTGTGCGCCTGCAGCTTGTCGATCAGATTGATGGATTGATTACTGATGGGCCGATCACTGATCTCGACCAAACTGAACGAATCCCGCTCAGAAACAGCGAAGAAGTGGAGGAGGATTTTATATCAGCTGGTCCTCCTATTCCCCGGGACCCACGTGATTCTCGAGAAACGAGAACCAAGTAAATCAAGTTACCCAGCATCTTAGTCACAGTTTAAACTTCCGCCTTCAAAATAATACAGGTGCCCTGTGTATAATTATATTTAATCACATAAATAATGACATCTTTACTTATCTAATTAAGAATCTGACACATATATGATAATTAAACTGAATATATCTTGGTGTACAAGTAGAGTCCAGATTAAAACTGTAAGTTGCCTAATTCGTTTTCTTGCACTTCCTGATTTACTTTGCACAGAGACAGGCACAGCTTCTCCTGTCTGCCTGGGAGCAGATGGCTGTATGAATTCATCTAGTTTTCATACTGGAAGTTAAGAGGTCCTCTAAATGTGCTTTCAATGTAAAGTGATTGGGACCAAATTCCAAAGTGTGTCCACAGTGATTTAAAAATATTCACCACATTATGTGCCTACCTTTTTGATTCTCTGTTTTTTGTTTATTTGTAAACTCATCCTGATTTCCCTTTGTGTATGTATATATATATATATATATATATATATATATATATATATATATATATATGTGTGTGTGTGTGTGTGTGTGTGTTTACAGACATGTGGGTATGAAGATAAATGATGATGATTCTTAGCCCACCTCATACAGTTCTGTTTTTATTGAAATGCAGTGTACAGTTTATACTGTCAAATGTATAACAAAAAAAGGGGCTTTGTGCAGTCTGCTGGTTGTAGTCAATGGTTCCCACGATAAACAGTGGAAAACAGCACAGTGAAAATACTAAAGAAAGAGGGATAGGAGCCATTGCTCAATATGTGCAAAAATACAGGGACTACATGGTAGGAAGGACACATATAAATAGCATTGTTATTCCTGAGTGTAGTTACTAGCACACATTAAAAGGCATATTATCCCAATTGGACTGATGTTCTCATAGATTACCTTCCTAACAAATGGCAGAAATATTAGATCTGCCTGGTTTGGACAAAATAACACACCTGTACTGTCATGGCTCACCAGGAATCACATGGTTAACCACAAATACTGTAGGTAGTTTACTGTTTATTAATCTACCAGCATTCAGTCAGTCAGTCATTTTTACTTCTTCCAAAGTAAAAGCATCTTGTCATGAAGCCTAATGGCTGACAGGCGGCAGACGGCCTTACGCTGACTGAATAAAAGAAGATGCAACACAGGATGAATCCAAACATTGTGCAGAATGGGGCCACTGATCCACAAGCAGGTAAATATCAGTGAGTTACAGTACACAAGAGAGACAAATAATTGTATTCAGATTATTTTATATACAATATAAGCAAATACAAAATCTATTCAAAAACAAGCCATCATAGATAATTATGGGTAACACTTAATTGTATATGTCTGTTTTTATTTTTTTTTGTTTTAAAGATTTCCTGGAGATTTTTCAGGTGTTTAATGGTCAATATTAAGGAAATTATACAACACAAGTGGGACAATATGGTACAAATTAAAAGAACAAATGGAAAATGTCTGATAATAGTTTGCTGTAGTTGGTAAGTCCTAGTGCATTTTATTTGGGTTTATACATAGTTGTTAATGCCAAAATACCTAATAAATCAAGTCTTATTTTGACATAAAATGCTTAGTAATATATATTACATTTTCTTAAAACCTCTTTATTTATTTATTTCCCCTCTACTGCCAAATTACATAACACTTTCAAAGACTTTTAAATTAACAGCTACACAGCAGGTGTTTTTATTGCAAAACTTAATTTTTATATATAATCTGGCATATAAAACTACAAAGTGACCTATTTTTTTACAAATTGATTGAAATTTCGAAAATACTTTTCTTTATGTATTATTTGTACCAAATTTCACCACTGTCTGATAAATATCCTAAAGAGACCTGCAAAATAAAGCATTACCCATTTACAAAATAATATATGGAAAAATAAAAAATCCAACTTAACAACAAAAGCATTTTTCACACAGATTTAGAAAATGTGTTGGCAGCCTCTCCCTCTTGTCTGGATGGATGGATGGTTTCAATCAAAATGTTCCATGTTTCATGTGGTTTTACTCGGAATATTGAGAACTCATCTGGAAAACCAAAAGAAAAACAACATTAGCAGCCAGTGTTGGGAAAGTTAATTTTCTACATGAACTAGTTCACTGTTCAGTTCAAATATCAAAGTGAACTAGTTTCTTCATAGTTCATAATTGTTTATGATTAATAGTTTATAATTCCAAAAACTATTTCATAGTTTCATAGCTATCCCTAAAAACTCAGTACCAGAAGTTAATTCTCTTAAAAAATTAAAAAACACATATGCAATCAATTAGTTTTATATTCTAGCTGCTATTCTTTTTCAATTATACCATGTATTGTTTTGTGTCAAAAAAATGAAACAAAATCATGTTTCAGTAAAACCAAATGATCCAAATGGACTTTTAAATGGCAAGAAACCAACATGTATATAAAATATACAGTTTGAGAGACCTGATGAATGTTTTTAAAAACTATTTTAAAAGGTCGTTGACTTCCTCATCTTGCCAAACATTATTTTTCACTATATACATTACAGATACATTACAGTTGATTCACATTCGCCCAAAATTCCATAACGTACTAACACTGTTAGCAGTGGAACTATCTGGAAACAGAACTTCCCTGTCCTTAGACCCTCACATGGTACAAGGTAAAACTCCTAAAAAAAACCTTTAAGGGGGAAAAAAAATGGAAGAACCCTCAGGAAGAGAAACAGAGGAGGGATCCCTCTTCCAGGACGGACAGGCTGCAGTAGAAGATGTGTGCAGGTGGAAACATTACAGGGAAATCTCTGGTGCCATGTTTTAGAGTTACATTTGATATTGATTGAATATTAATGTGCTAATGTAGTGACACTATTTTTATCTTATTTATCTTTTCATTCACCATTCTCTAACAAGATCATTTTGTCTATTGTGTTTATTTTGAAATGAACACACACACACACACAAAGCTGGTGTTACTCTGTTACTGTTATTTTTTTTTCCTATTGTTCAAAACATCTCCTAAAAAGGCTAAAATCAATTCACCAATTTGTTCATTCTGAAAACTCAAAGTCTTAAAAAAATCATTGTTGTTGTTTATCATGTTTTTATGAATGGATAATTATTAAAAAAAAAAAAAACAGCTTGACACTGGAGTTTTTTGTAGAGCCTTTTTAGGGACTATTTTTAACTTAAAATGAATACATATTTGGTGCCTCAGTGAATATTTACAGTAGCAGGACAATGTTTGTGGGATTAACTGAAAATAAACTACAGCATGTGTGTTCTTGTACTGAAGGAACATGTCACCATCTGACTTGTTTTTCAATAGTTTCTGGACAACAATGGCGCTCTGTTGCAGAGGGGAATAAGATTTACAGGCTTCAGATGAACAGATAATTCTAGATACTGTTGGATTTAGTCTTTTCATGGCGTTTATTTACAGTATGGAAAAACAGAGAATATTTTGCAAAGTCTTTAAATACCAACGCATGGAAACTTACGGTGTCAATGTCGAAGCACAGCTGCTCGTTGAGCATGTCAAACTCTCCAGGGGTCATTGGAGGCTCAGGAGACTGACAAGGAGGAGGTGTGCTGCTCGCATTGGAGCTGTGACAGCAATGAGAGGTGGATGATAGCAGAGGGAATTCATTATAATTTCATATTTTCAATTCAAGCAAAAGTCAGTCAGTCATTTTCTATACCTGCTTATTCCTCATTAGGGTCGCAGGGGTCTGCTGGAGCCTATCCCAGCGCGTTACGGCGAGAGGCAGGGATACACCCCAGATGGTCGCCAGCCAATCGTGGGGCACACACACCATTCACTCACACCTACGGGCAATTTAGAGTTGCCAATTAACCTGAGCATGTTTTTGGACTGTGGGAGGAAGCCGGAGTACCCGGTGAAAACCCACGCAGACACGGGGAGAACATGCAAACTCCACACAGAAAGGTCCCAGACCCAGGCCCAAGGAGGTCTTGAACCTGCGACCTTCTTGCTGTGAGGCAACAGCACTACCCACTGCTCCACCGTGCCGCCCCATTCAAGCAAAAGTGTTGGTCAAAAATATGTATTCGCTAAATGTGGTCCATTAATTATATGCAAGTCAAATGAATGATTAATAATTAAAGTAAGTTAAGCAGAAGTCCAGTGTAGTATCAAGAACTCACCGCAGTTCAGAGATAGGGATCAGGGTAGAAGGTATGTATGGATGGACTGGAAATTTGGAAAAGATGCAAGGAAAAATAGGTGTTAAAGCCTAATAAGCTATTAACCTGATAACGATTCTCTAAAAGTCTTATTGAAGAGAAGATGTTTCTTTCTTGCCTTTGCTGGGCTGACTGTTGTAGAGGCGTCCGAAGGCCTCGTCTTTGGGGATGTCTGGATAGAGGAACTTGAGCGGGTTCTCTGGGACGACCCCATCTGAGATCACTTTGTAGTCCCGTATGATGTCAGCAAACGGCAGCGCGCTCAGCCGGCTTTTAGTGTAAGGCTCCACCGAGTTAAACTTCACATCTCCTGTTGGAAAAAGGTAGCAGATCAGGTAGAGACAGCTACTGTCTAGATGTCCCATATCACAGAAAGTGGTATTTATAAATACAACATATCAGTCATTAAGAAATGACAGATTGCACCCTAAAAGTCTCTTTTTGATTATAAGAAAGTTTATGTGTTGACTCTAGTTGACTGTAATTCAGTGGAGGGTTTGAGCTTTAACTGCCTTTTTAAGGTCATGCCACATCTTCTCAATGGGATTTAGGTCAGGACTTTGACTAGACCACTCAAAGGTTACAAACATGATGAATCGTTGCTGCTCTTGATGTAATTTGGGTCAGCCGGTAACTCCTGGGAAGGTTCACCACTGTTTATGTTTTCTCCAGTTGTGGTTAATGGCTCTCACTGTGTTTGTTTAGATAATTTTTTTGTACCTTAATAATAAAAAATCTTCATTGAAAAACTGCGTTTTGTGTTCACATTAGTCATCTTTGACTAATATTTAAATTTGTATGATGATCTGAAACTTTTAAGTGTGACAAACTTGCAAAAAAAAGTAAGTAAGTAAGAAATCAGGAAGAGGGGGAACACTTTTTCCCCACTGTTACTGTAGAAGATACTTCACCATTGTCCTTGTGCTCCACCCAGGTAAAGGTGATGCCTCCAACGTGGCTCTCACTGAAGCGTAAGAGGAAGGTGCCCGGCTCTCTGTCTTTCAGCAGCGTGCGCTCCATCTCTTTACTCACAAAACCCATGATGTAGCTGCATGGATGGTGAGAAAAGGTGAATAAAACGATCAATTTATGATTGCACTTACTCTTCACATTTATGTTTAATAGATTTATACAGGATACTAAGAATCATTTTGTTAAACATTCAAAAACAAAGTGTGTATTTCTATGTGCTATGCTATTTGCATTTAATATGCAATAATTAATTAAATATTTAGCCTAAACACCATCATGTTTTATTTTTGGAGGCCCTAAAGTGTGCACTTTTCAGATCTCTACCCCCTGTCCCACTGCCCCCACTTGAGTCCATATGTTCATTATTGAGTTGTGTGTGTAGGCTATTACATTCCTGTCGTATGAATATGAGTTCTATTTTCTCCTCTAACTCTGGCAAAAATGATATTTTCTAAAATTAAGAAGTTTTAATTAGTCCGTATTTTGTGACTTTTAGGGGGTGAAGGGTGAGATGTCGTGGCTTACTTCTCATTCCAGACGGGCAGCAAATGCTTCTTGATGAGCTCCAGGATGGAATCCAGCCACATCCAGAAACTGAAGGGCTTTCCTGCAATATTCTCCTTTAAAATATACAAAATATAAAAGAGACACAGTTGTTGCTTAAAAACGATGAAGAGGGAAAATTAATTAATAACTTAAAACATGAACTTGTCCAGAATCAACAGGACACAATATAAAGTTCACACTGTTAACAAGATAAGACACTTGAATATGTTAACTTAGGTTTTTTTTTCCACATTTTGCAATTCAAAATGGCACTTTTTAAATGCACTGAACACTGTTCTCTGCATAAGACACAATACTTTGACATAAAGACACATGTTTGCCACTTTCCCTGTGGCCACTAGATGGCACAGTCATAATAGCGAAACACCTTATTGTACTTTAAAAGGACATAATATTTAACACCTACCTTGGAGAACTTAGACCAGGACACCTGAAAGTCACTGCCGGAGATGTGTTGACCTACAGACACGTAGAGTAAACATCAGTGACTGTTGCCAGCTTGACGATAAAACCATCTATATATTATATTTCTCCGGGATAATTAATTCTAAAAAGTCTTATTCAAACTCGTTGTTGTTTCTGTCATCTATACAGACACCTGGTTACTTGAAACTAAGAGACCGAACATACCAAGAAGCTTTTCTCCCAGCATGGTGAGCTGCTCCTTGTTGAGGCCCCGACCGGCAAAGGTGGAGAACTGCCAGCTCAGGACCTCAGAGAGCTGGCTCCAGCTGGCCCGTGGTGGGTTCCCAAAAAACGCCAAGTTCTGTGGACGGGTAGTAACATAAATACATTATTCGAGTACTGTATTTAAGTACAATGAACTGGCTCATTTCATGCGCCATTGTACCGTCACAACACTACACTTTCCCCCTACCAGGGGGAAATATTACACTTTTTACCGCACAGCATTTATCTGGCTGCCTTGTTAAAAATTAAACCAGTCGTTCCAATCACTTTTTGGGGGGTTTGTGATGCTTCTCAAAAACTCAACATCTGTCTCTCAGCAACAAAAAAACATCTCCCCCTTACACTTCTCAAATGGTTTCAAAAAAATAACAATTCGAATAGACTCTCCAATGTCCAATCCACTGAGTTTCTTTTCTTTTCTCTCCCATTACTAAACTCACAGTCGCTTAGATATAGAATAATAATTATATATTTGACTAAACATATTTCATAAATTAGTCACTGGGGTGATTTTCATTATTCACTATATAATACCAATTCCCATCTCTTAGAAATTGTATACAGTATACAACTAAATTGCTGCAGTAAAATTTACATTTTGCTAGAAACAACATAATGAGAAAATGTTGATTCACATATTTTGCAAGTTGCAAAAAAGTCAATTTTTTTATTTAAACCTTAAACCAGCCCAACTTTTAGCACAATATCTGCTAGGTTAGTTTGGTTTTTTTTTAGTGTTTTATTTCACACAACTCAAAATTTACATAGCATAACTAATTGAACATAAAAAAGTAGATAAAGTTTAGATGAGTAAATATGACTATGTAACTAAATTTATGCATAGAAGAATGAGAAGTGAAGGCTGAAGCATAGATTATTATGCTCTCCATTTTTCAGACAAATAGAAAATAAAGATCAACTTAAAAAGCACCACTATACATTATACAATTTTTATGACTGATTATCCTGTCTAAGTATTTTTTAAATTTTTGTATTAAATGTTTTCAAATAATTTTCAAGATTATTCGCTATGTTGACCACTGTTACAGTTGTAACATTAGTATGATGTACAGCATTTTTTCATATTTCATAGTTGTGTTTTTTTTTTTATTGTTTCCCAAATTAGGGTTGTGACCCATCTGTGTATCGGATCATGTGTTGTTTCTGTTAAAGATACACAGTGTAGTTTCTGGTAACATCTAGTGGCAAGATTGTAGATTACAACCAGATGAGATCGCTGTCCGTTTAGGAGCTATGGTGGCTGTGAAAAATTTGAAAAATGTTTTGTGCTGTTCTAGCCTACTCTAGTAACATGAAGGTACAACATGAAAATAAAAATTATAAAATTTCAGAAAATAAAAATATCGACCAAAGAGCAATTCTTATTTTGATTCAAATAATATAATTGTAAAATACAGAATTGGCTCAGTGATGAATTGCAATTGTGTACCCAATTAGGCCTTGAACTAGTAAATTAATTATTTAATTATTTACTAGTTCATAATCATAATTAATAATCATAATTTTTACTTTTTTATTGTTTTGTTTTATTTTTGGTGGGAGGGGTTGCTGCGATTATTTTTTCTCAATGATTTGTACAAGATAATAGGATATCTGCTTACTATTTTTTGTGTTGATGTGGTTGTGAATTACTTTGTGTGAATGAACCTTTTTTGCCATGAGTAAAAAGATAAAATAGCTAATTAATGAAAAATTATTTAAAACAGTAATAGTAATAGTAGTAGTAACTAGATATTATGTACAGTATAATCTGTATATAAATACATTAGATATATCACTCTGCACCCCCTTCTTTCTCATGATATTGGATTTTTATTGATTCATCTTTCTATCCTTCATATTCAGGCATTCAGTTCCTTATTTCAGTCACTTGGGTATTGGGTTTCCCCAATTCTGGCAAACCTCAGGAACTTTTGGCTGCTCTGGGGTGTCAGCATAGACCCAGTTTCAAAACACTGTCACGTTGACCGGAGTCATCTTGTCCCAACATGTCAATTCAACTTAGGACATTAAACAGAGTTTGTCTCTTCTTCGCTGATGACCCTTTGAACAAAACCCTCTGACTCTGTCCAAACATGATATTGTGTAAATGTTCCTGGGTCATTTCAGGACACTTTGACACAGAGCAAGCTAGTCAGGGCATCTTTTCCACATTCTGGGATAAATACAGACACCACAGAGGAGTTCCGGTTACTGTGGGTTTGCTGGATTGTTAGCAGGTAGGAGATGTGTTTGAGATGGATTCCATTATTATCTGTTTTTGTTGGTGCTAACAAGAATTTTTTTTTATTTTATTTTTTTTAGCACAGTCTCTTGGGGGAGAAGTTACAAATCCGCTATAACCTGATTGCATCCACCTGATCACACCAAGATGAAGTATGTAACTTAACTGAAATTATTTAAAAGTTACCAAAAAAATCCAAAATCAAGCAATCCTTTTTTTCTGTTTTTAAGGGTGTTGTGGATTTCATGTCTGCTGATCGGAAGCGTATCATGTGTTCCTTTAACCAAAGGAAAGAAAGGTAATAACTGAAATCACTGAAAGGCTAACACTTAAAAGCTCTGTTCTCTGCTCTACAGCCTGTAAAGAATCCAAGTTACTGCTCAACAGAATCCTATTTTTCCCCATTATGTCTCAGGTACAGCTGGTGCTGGTTATGGCGGTAGCGGTGGATATGGATCTGGTGTCGGTGGTGGCGCCGGTTATGGTGCCGGTGCCGGTTATGGTGCCGGTTATGGTGGTGGTGCCGGTTATGGTGGTGGTGCCGGTTATGGTGGTGGTGCCGGTGCCGGTGCTGGTTACGGTGGTGGTGCTGCTGGTGGTGGTGCTGGTGCTGGTGGTGCTGCTGCTGGTGCTGGTGGTGCTGCTGCTGGTGGTGGTGCTGCTGCTGGTGCTGGTGGTGCTGCCACTGGTGGTTTCGGTGCTGATGCCGTTGCTGGTGCCACTAATGAAGCTGTTGAGAGTCTTAGATACTCAGATATCTTAAGTGATGTGTCTGGTCTTGATGCAATGTCCGCCTACAGCTCCCGCTCAAGGTACAATCGACACAGAATGATGTATATTGAATCCACATATACCCCAGGAGATCAAGAACCTCAAGGCCTGCCAGGTTTATTGTCTGAGCTTGGTGCTGGTAGTACTTATTCTCTTGTTACAGGTGGCGGTGGTGGTGGTGGTAGTGGTGCTGGTGCTGGTGCAGGTGCAGGTGCAGGTGCAGGTGCAGGTGCAGGTGCGAGTGCTGGTGCTGGTGCAGGTGCTGGGGCCAGTGCTGGCGCTGGGGCAGGTGCTGGTGCCGGTTATGGTGGTGGAGCCGCCGGTGGTTATGGTGGTGGAGCCGCTGGTGGTTATGGTGGTGGTGGAGCCGCTGGTGGTTATGGTGGTGGTGGAGCCGCTGCTGGTTATGGAGGTGGTTATGGAGGTGGTTATGGAGGTGGTTATGGTGGTGGTTACGATCTTGGTTACGGTCTTGGTTACGGTGGTGGTGCCGGTGGCGCTGGTGGTGCCGGTGGTGTTAAAGGCTACTAAAATGTTCGGGTAAGACGCAGTCCACTCTGCAATACTTGCTATTCTTACATTTTTATTTATTTAAGATTTACTAATGTTTTTGCATTTGCAGGTCTGATCCAGGTTGAATAAATCCTCCCTTGCTGTGACTCAACTGTTCCTCACCAAATGCCAATAAATTGTAACTGTTTTAAAACAGCCTTTCTTAAACTGCCTTTTCTCTTTATTCTTTTTTGGTTTGCAAAGAGAAGGTTTATTACCTTATTGTTGTATTGTTAAAGAATGTAGCAGTGTGAGTGTACCACACAAACAAGAGCTTGACTGATGCTGTTTGAGGTCACTGGTCTAAATGATTTTACTTTCAGGCACTTGTATTTCAAACATGGTGCACAAAACATTGACATGCCTTTAGGTTCACAAGGTCTCAAACGTTTGAACCGTCCTTTAACTTGATGATGGTTTGATGAGAGGCAACTGGCACCTAGTTTACTGACTAATATAAAATCAACCTCTTTATGTACCGAGTAACTTCTGCTGGACAGAAAAGAGAGCAGTGGTGACACATTAAAATCACTAAACTAAATTAATTGCTTTTGTGATAGTGAGCCTTTTACTAATCCATAAGCACTTTCTCTTGACCGGGATTGGTCAGGCATCTTGAGAAAGAGAAACTAATTGTGTTTGGTGAAAGACATACAGGCATATGGATATTCATGAGATTTCTGGATCCATTTCCCAGTTTTCATGCACCTCAGATCAATGAGGGTTTTTAAGGAATAGCCTATTTAATGAGGAAGACTCACCAACTATGAAAGTCTCTTTGACTCTACCTTAAAGTTAACAATGTAGGTTACCTATATTTCTGATAGAGAATATCGCAAAGAATATCAAGAAATTTACATGAAAGAATTTGTATTAATACATTTGCATTTTATTGAGAAAAATAAGTATTTGATCCCCTAGTAACCATCAAGAGTTCTTGTTAATGCTGACAAGTTAGACCAAGGGTAGGCAACCCTGGTCCTACAGAGCCGCAGTAGGTGCAGGTTTTTGTTCCAACCAGGCAGTCACACACCTGATTTTACTAATCAACCATAGTAATTAGAACCAGGTGCGTGACTGCTAGGTTGGAACAAAAACCTGCACCCACTGCGGCTCTGTAGGACCAGGGTTTGTCTAATCCTGAGTTAGACTCTCCAAATTGCCTTATCACCTAAAATAAAGACACCTGATATCACTAATGAAATGTATAGAAGCCACCTGGCCACTGAATCAATCAGTTCAATGTCAGACTCTATAATCAATGTCAGACTCCAAACTCTCCAACATAGGAAAGAGAAGATCTGCATAAGACCTGTATCAGCTACAAAACCCTTGGCAAGAAGCTGGGTGGTTGGTGCAATTGTGCACAAGTACAACTCACAACATGATCATTAATCGACCTAGGTATGGGGCTCCAAACAAGATCTCACCTCTAGGATTTGCAGGATTATGAGAATGATGCGAAATATACCTAATGCAACTGTGGCAGAGTTAGTGGATGATCCTAAAGCAGCTGGGATCAAAGTTACCAAACAAACAGTTGGTAACACTTTACACTGCAATGGTTGTAACATATTGCAGAGTTTGCATAGTATCCCTGCTTAAAAAAGCACATGTGCAGGCCCATCTGAAATTTGCCAATGAACTTTAGTCAATTCAACCCGTTGTGTCTGGAGGGAGAGACGTGCTGCTTATGACTCCAAGAACACCATCCCCACTGTCAAGCATGGAGGTGGTAACATTATGCTTTGGGGGTGTTTTTCTGCACAGGGCTACTTCACTGCATCAATGGGAGGATGGACAGAGCCATCAAATCGTGAGTGAAAACCTCCTTCCCTCTGCCAGAAAGCTTAAAATGGGTCACGGATGGGTCTTCCAGCAGGATAATGACCCAAAGCATACAGCCAAGGCAACCAAGGAATGGCTGAAGAGAAACATATCAAGGTCATGGAGTGGCCCAGCCAGTGTGTTCACTTACCCTTGGCTCATCGGTCAGAAGGTTGTACCACATGACAGAGGCCCAGCCTCCAGGCAGTTGGCTCACATTGGAAATGACCACAAGAGGAAGAGAACATGTCTAGAAGTAATTCAAGTTTGCAATTAAAATCTGGCAGCAACAACAGGCACCTAAAGAGCAGATCAAATGTACGCTGACCTCCAGGTCGATGTTGAGGCCCTGCACTGTGAAGCAAGCCTCGAAACTGAGAGAGTGGAGCTCTTCTGTCACAGAGAGCAGCCCCTGAAAGATACACAAAACACTGATTCATTCCAGAGTTTACCCTGTATAGCAAATTTGTCAGTCTGTCTTTTATCAAAAAGCGGTTCACATCACAAAGTCAACCTGAAATGGCATTTGAACTATCTAACATTTGTATCGTGATGTCTTTTGGTTGTAAACAAAAAAGGGATTATAAATTTCCTCTTTGTGTTTCCCTTTTGAGTTGCGGAGGAAGTATAATAACAAAAAGAGATTTTGACACTAAAAAAATATAAGGTTAAAGGATAAAGGATAAAAAATTAAAAACACATGCTATCAACAAGTTTTATATTCTAGGTGGATTAAATATTTAAAATGTAGCATTCTTTTTCGGTTACATCATTTGACATTTTGTGTCAAAAAAAAAAAAAAAATCACACAAAATTGTGATTTTTTTTTATACAAAAATAATGATACAATCATGATTTGCCACTGACCCACATATGGGACCCTGTCTGTTGATTTAAGACTGACATAGAATTTTGAATCTGTCCTGTGACATTTACAGTAGCAAAGCGATTCAGTTGGTACATTAATGGGCATTCATTTCTTACCTCAGTCCCCTTTGTGCCATTTATGTATTTCTTCTCTTTCAGCTGCTGCATGATATAAACTCAGTATTAGTTGGCTTGAAAGCTAAAATAAAAAAGACTAAGTTGTTAAAGTCAACATTTAGTCTCAGTAAGACTGGGTAAATCAGAGGTTGAATCTGCTGTCATACCAAGTGTCTAAATTCCACTGAAAGGCAGCCGTTAGAGTAGTCCTCAATGTCCATAACCTTTGTATTGTTGGTCAGGATGAAAAACTGACGACTTCTGAGGAGGAAAATTCATTGAAGGAATTTTCTTAATATTTTAAGATAATGCAACCTTTGTGGATGAAATGTAGATTTCTTTTCTCAATACAATTCAAGCTTTTAAAAAATGGGAAACTCTAAACATCCAATTGAAAGAACATAAAGAACATACTTTTGAATGATGCTGAACATTCTTTTTGAGAGGAAAGAAAGATTTGTTGTAATATTTTAGTTGCTTACATGTTTCCTGCGTTTAAAGCAGGCAAACATCTGATACGTGGCATTCTCAAACTAAACAGTTTTACATTTGTTTGACACTTTTCCCCAACCCTGCTAACACAATGTCACACTTCT
Organism: Eupleurogrammus muticus; assembly: GCA_036785175.1. Classification (NCBI taxonomy): domain Eukaryota; kingdom Metazoa; phylum Chordata; class Actinopteri; order Scombriformes; family Trichiuridae; genus Eupleurogrammus; species Eupleurogrammus muticus. The sequence goes on from JAYKQN010000001.1 coordinate 18,479,121, forward strand.
TTTGTCTAAAATTAAACAGCAGCTTGACATCCTGTATTGAGGTATTTTGTACTTACACTCTACCAGGGGGGAGGTCCCTTCACACACACAGACACACAAACACACACACAGAAAAACATTAACACGAAATCAAACAGCAAACACATTAGTCTGCAGCATCAAACATTTTACACTGATAAAGTATGTTAATTTGAAGTTATGTGCATTTATGTATAAGAAATTATTCAGGCTTTGACTTGAATATTTTCTCTCACTTGTCAAATGTTGTTTTCACTTTCAGCTGATAATCCACTTCTGGAAGTTTAACTAGGAGTCTGTGAGAAAACAGGAAGTGAAACACAACATTTTCAGCCCACATCACTATCAACAACACACAAAACCAGCAACAAAATGACAACACCTCCATGCATTAATTAACAGAAATTAGGCTTTGTAGACAGAAATGATACCTGACTTTGGTGGTAAATTGTACACCGGTCTTGATGATGAGGGGTTTCTGTGGATGTGTGGGCATGCAGGGCTGCTTCTCCACCACAAATGAGCTGAAAACAGACAATAACTTGAATAATTTGCCAAATTTTCACTGTTTTCATCTGGGCTGAGTTTATCTTTCTTGGCCTTTTATATTGGCAGAGCCATATGAGTGATCATATAAACTGTAATTAATCATTTCATCAATAAATGATTCAATTCTTCTTCTTCTTCTTAATAATAATAATAATAATAATAATAAGCCCCAGCTGGGACTCCCTGTGTGTGTCTAGTCTGTCCGCTCCTTGTGTGTGTCCCTCTCCTCCCTGTGTTTCTCTTTCCAGGTAAAGATGAGGTGCAGTGGTGGAGTTTCTGGCACATCTGTCTTCAGATCATCAATACCAGAATATAATCCCAGACTCCCCAGCCACTCAACACAAGATAGATAATTGTCAATCCAGTTTCGGTCTTAGCAGTCTCTGCCAGCTCACTTCCTCCCTCCCAGCATCTGCTATTCTCCTCCTCGCACATCTCCTACGAAATCTGGCCCAGACCCAGCCCGTCCCAGTCTTCCTGTCAAGTCTCTGCCTAACCTGCTGTTTCTAATAAAAGCCAATCTTTACTGAACCTCTGTTCCTCAGTTTTATACTTTTTTATGATTTTTTTTTAAGTTTTGATATCACTAAAAAATGTATTAGTGGTTTTAAGTAGCAAAGGTGTAACTTGTTTTCAAGTACACATTGAGGTTTTAAGTGTGTGTGTGTGAAGTTATATTATGCTGCATTTTTAGGTACATGAACACACCATGGGGTGTTTAAAGTACCTCTTGATGAGGTGATAGATGAGATATTTCACCCGCTCCTCCATCTGAGGTTTCTGCAGGGGGATAGGGTCGCTCTCATAGGTGACCTTCAACACAAGCTCCCCCAGTTTGTCCAGCTGACGCTTGATCTGGAAGAGACTCTGGGCTGTCAGAGTGAACCTGAACGGGCACAGGAGAAGGAAGGATGAGAACGACTGACCCAGATTTTATGCTTATTTCATTTATATAACCTACATACTGTATATGTGTTGTTTTTCCATTGTATCGGTTAGAGTTTATGCAGGAAATAACCCACAATCAGAGAAAAGTATTGCGGTTATTTGTGAGCTTCATGTACGTATAACATCATTGGGTAAATTACAAATACAAGAGGAAACAAATGGGCATTTTGTTTCTATGACAAATTATGAAACCTACTCTTTCAGACAAACTAACACACTCTTCAAATGAGTTTGAGGTATTTACATGAGACACAATTATTCAGACTGAGCCCGTGTTATGATTAGCAGTGGAATAATGGTGGTAAACTGAAGGTCAAACCATAAGTTATGTATATAACTGATGTTAGAAATAGAAAGAAACTTCACTGATGCATGTAAAGGTCTTTTAAAACATCATCTGGAATGTTACTCAGCTGCTGAAAGGAGGTATGGTACAGAAATCGTGTGTCACAAACTGAAGGCATTGAGTTGAAAAGACATGGGATAATGACATAATGTTTTAGTTGTATGATGCACCAGACACCCTAATGAAAGATATTGTACTGAAACAAAAGAAGAAGATATTAAAGAGCTTGTGTTTAATTGTGTGCACATCTTCCGCTGTCAGGAGAGGGAAAACTAGAGGAGAGAAAAAAAGGTGGATTGATAAGATGATAGTATGTGAGCTTTGAGCGAGCACAACACATTGTTACTCAGACAACAATTTCACTTATTACATTAAAGATCTGATCCTCTATCACTCCATTAACAGAACAAACAAGTAAACTGTAAGAAGCAGATATTTTAACAGTTGTGAGCATAGTTTAGGAAGTGTTCATGATCACAGAGCATCAAAGAAGGAAAGAATGTCTGGTGCAACACTAAATCACTAAAGTGCTGCGTTATTGTCCCATAATGCACAGCATTATCATTATCTACATGTTTTGCACATAGTGTATGTTTGTCTATGTATGTCTATTTAATCCTATGATTGTATTTTCATGGCAAGCGTCATTATCTGGATAAATTTATGCACACACACACACTAGAGCAATACAAATTTAATTTTTCTATTTCTCATATGGCCCTATTACTATATTACTATCTAGAAACTGATCATTTGCCAGCACTGTGTAAGCTTTTGTTAGTGTGCTGCTGTACTTAAAGCTATATTGTAGCTTATTATTTTTTGTTGAGCTATGTTTCATATTTATGATAAACATGAAGACACAAAGGGGCTCACAGGGCAGACTTCAGATAGTTATACTCACATGCTCTTCTGATACAAGTGAAATCAAAATCAGAATATTATAAAATGACAAGAATATGAGGGCCTATGTGTTATGGCCATATTTGCCTTCATCAGGGCAAAGATAAGGGAAGAAGAACAACAGATGAACCGGAACATAGATGCTTCAATGGGTGGAACCTTTTCATTAATGTGTCACACACCATGTGACTGACCTTTAGTGTGAAGCCTGTGTTAGAGTTTTCCTATTGATGATGATCTTTTTTTGCAACTTACTAGTTGTCGTTGAATCGCCTTTGGATGTACATTTTAAAGTTACATTTGAATCATTCTTCTACCTGTGTCTATGCCCTGATGAAGGATAATATAGTTGTGTAGGTAGGTAGGACATGTATGTCCATGTGCTTTTAAACATATTCTTGCCATGTTATATTAAAGGTTTTTTACCTTTTTTTTCAAATATTAGAGTGCCTTTGTTAATTTCTTTATGGTTCGAAGAGTACCTTAACATAGAGAGTTTTTTTTCTTCAGGCTCATTAAACAGCCTGGCAGTGAAGATATTCCTTTCTTAGGTTTTTAAGAGAGCCTCTGTCTTTTACCCGATCAGTGAAGGCCAAAGTCAGGGGTAGGAGCTCACAATCAATACTTGAATAGAAATCTACAACTTATACTGAAATCCAGAAGTTAGCTTTACCTGCTGAAGAACATGGCTGTGGCTTCCTCACAAGCTCCTCAGACTTAATTGAATGAATAAGCCCTGTTGCTTCCAGTCCCAGGGGGGAAATGAATACATTGTGTGTGTGCAATCATGAAAATTGCAGATGGAGGGTTGGGTGGAATGCGACAGAGAAAGGAGGAAAAGGAAAGAGAGTCCGAGAGAAGAGATCTTGAACCTTGTTGAATCACCTGGCATTAAAGTAAGGATTGATGTAAACTTTCAGTAGACTTTATTACCAGCTTTGCAGCTGGTCCAGGCCGGTGAGCAGGGGACCGCCGATGGCAGCGATCTGCTGCCTGCGCTTCCAGTCTTGCAGCTCAGGGTTGAGTTGGGAGGACATCAGGTCGTCAATCTCCTTGATCACGACGTCCATCTTCGACAGGATCTCCTAAAAAAGGTGTGAGGATAGGTTATGATGGTTTTTGAGGTGCGAATCATATGATGCTAGGAATCTGCATGTGGCCTTCATCATGTTTGTATTTCAAGATTTTTGTAAGACTCCCTTTTCCTGCATGGCAGGGCTTTGCACAATATATAATATATACAGATACAGAAACATACCTTCCTTTTAAAGTCGAGCCTGTTGAGTATTTCCTGTAGTCTTGTTACTTCCTGTTTCATCTGTTCAGAGTTCCTCTCTGCCACATCTGTTATAAACACACACAAACACATTTTTTGGCTGTGTGTCCTGTACTTTTTTTCACAGTGGTAGAAAACTGTTTGGAATTAATTGATTAATTTTGAAATAATTATACTGGAGCTCACCTCGGGACTGTAGGGTCTTGTAGCGGAAATCGAAATCATCCTGCATGTCCTCGATATATTTTACAGCCTGATCCATCAGCTAGACACAAATTTGATTAGTTTTCTTCTTAGAGGGTTTAATTCTGGTGAATTGTTCTGATGTGTCCTATGTGTCATTACCTGTACACTGCCCCTGATGATTCCAACTCTGTTGTCCATGTTCTTCTGTCTTTCAAAGGCCACTGAATTCTGCAGTGATTTCTCCAATGGACCCTGTTGAAAAATGTTTTTTTTTTAAACCTTTTCCCAACAACAGTGTGCTATCATACTTACAACGACAATAAGTCACTGACATCTATTTGAGCTGACGCTAATGGGAATGTCATTAGTTCTGAGTGTTTGGTCTTGAATGATAATGTTATTGGAGAAACTAAAATTTTGACCTATTGGAGTCAACAACTTTTACAATCAACAAGATTCATTGTTAATATAACAAATACTGATTACTTTAAGAAAAATGTCATAAAGAAGAAACAAATCATTTTTACTTGTCTAATCCTTGGTGTAGGGGTTTACATTTTCCAGTGATCCCAGCAGCTTTATTGTTGAGGGCTTTGGGTCCCTGCTAGGATCACATGGCAATCAAGTCCTAACTGCTCAAAACCCATTATGATGAAAAAAAAAAGTTAGAGCCCAGTTTCTCTTGCCCAGACTAGGGTCATCAGGGCAGCCAGGTCTGGAGGGAGGAGCACAATGGTGACTGCTGGTGGCTGGACCTGTGCAAAGGAGTGACAAGGGAACTCCTTCCCATGGGCCTACCATGTATGTGAGGGCCCTGAGGGGTCGGGTGCAGAAAGAGAGTTGGACGTCAGCTGGAGGCAGGGATTCTGATGGTCTGAAACCCGGCTGCAGAAGGTGGCTCTGGGGATGTGTCCCCTTAGGAGTCCTGTGGGGGTGCATGGGCCATGTAATCTCTGTACGCCTGATATCAGAGCTTAGTCCAAGTCTGACTTGTTCCCAGTGGGAGTTGGACTCTGATAGGGCTGCCCTTTGTCACTGAATTTGTTCATAATCTTTATAGACAGAATTTTTGGAAATGGACAAAGCGTTGAGGTTCTGCGGTTTGGTGACTTCAGGATTGAGTCGCTGCTTTTGACAGACAATCTGGTCCCTTGGCTTCATCCGACTATGAAGTGGCTGGGATGGGAATCAGCATCTTCAAATCTGAGGCCATGGAAAAGGGTGGAGTGCAGCTTCTGGGTTGGGGATGACAGCCTGTCCTAAGTGGAGGAATGCGATGGATAAGAGATTGACGGGTGGATCTCCATCAGTCTGTCAAGGTGAAGAAGGATCTGAGCTGAAAGGCTCTTGCTTTAGCATCAATCTGCATTCCTACCCTGACCTATGGTCATGAACTTCAGTTATTGACTGTGAGGACAGGATTGCAAATACAAAACAAGTTTCCTTCACAGGGTGGCTCAGCTCTCCCTTAGAGATAGGGTGAGAAGCTCGGTCATCAGAACCACTGCTCCTCCGCATTGAGAGGAGCCAGATGAAGTGGCTTGGGCAGCTAGTGAGGATGCCTCCTAACCTTCCTGGTGAGGTATTTCAGGCTCGTCCCCCCCAGAGACTAACCCTAACCCAGGACACGCTGGGGAGACTGGGGAAATCCCCTGGAAAAATTACATTGTGTTTTCCAGCACACTGGAAATGATGATGATTTTTGAATGTTTCTTAATACAGTTTTAGCTTAATAAATGAATTTATTGGTGATTTTGCATGTATTTTTTTATATAAACATACTTTAACAGTTCTTATTCTATTCTAATGATTGTTTGCTGGGAATGAAGTGAAGCGTTTGGGAATGGCGGGGTGTACATTACACAGTTCTGTTTTCCTGGAAGCGGGCTGCTCTGGTTTATGAGCAGTAGCTCTAATGAGGAATCAAAGGGACTTTCCCCTTGAAGGAGTGACAAACCTGCTCCTGCATGCAGGCGCTGGAGAGGATACGCCGCTCTTCCCTGAGGCAGGTGGAGATAACTCTGGCCATGAGAACAGGGTTGGTCGTGTACTTTACCTGGAGATCAAACACCCACACAGACACATAAAAAAATGTAGCAGGTTAAGTAAGAAAATGATTGATTTGCTTACCGTTTCCGAGGAGGAAGCAGTTTTAATATGTTATCATGGGCCTTCCCAGTTACTGGAAGTGCTTTAGTATGTTTGAATCAGCAAAGGAATGAGGTTCAGCTTGATTGTGGCATGTCATAATGAGTTTGTTATTATATGGAGACCTGTAGTCAGAATAAAACGGTTTTCCTGAAGCTGTTACAGCCTGTAACTATGATGTTTATTTAAAAACTAAGATAAGTAAAAAAAAAAAAACTTCTGGGAATAACCCTGGATCACAACACTATATGGTTTAAATAAATAAATATAAATAAATACATATTATGAGTTAAATGGTTAGTAGGTTAACGCAACCGGTCACACACAAATTTATTTGAGTATAGTTTACTTTCAATATTAGAATTTAATTTTGCCATTAATATGGACTTTAATTAAATGACATTTTAAATGTTCCATTGATTTTTACTTGGATATGATTGGATTTAAATATGGCTGTGTTGCCATCAATCAAAGAATCTGAATATTCTTTGCCTCAAACTTATTTGGCCATGGACATGAACTGTGTGCTGTTTTGCTTATCAGTCATATCAAAAGCCCACATAGAAAGTACATAAAAATTTTGCTGTGGGAAGAGGAAACATTTTCTTTCGCCTCCATGAGTGACTAAGATTTTGCACGTAAGCATCAGTACCACAATGATGTCTGAGGATGCAACAACACACACCTACACACTCACTTTCATTACAGTAACAGCCATGGCATTTAGACTGGCCAAAGACAGCTAACACTGCTGTTTGTCCATCTTAGTAGATTTAGTCTAGTTTAGTTTTAGCTTAGTAAGTAAGGTTCAGTTAAATTATTGTTTTAGTGTAAGTTGTAGGAATGTTGTAGTTAAGTTTGGTTTGTTGTAGTTTAGGTTGTATTTAAGATTAGATTAGTTTAGTTTTAGTGTATTGTTTCCCGGGTTTGAAAACCTTGAATCCCAAACTGACAAATCTTTTCTGTATTTGACCTGAAATACTCATCAAAAACTTTATACACTACACATCAGACAACTCTTCACTCAGTCAGACCATGCTATGCTGACATTTTCTTGATGATCTGACAACCTTTGAAAGATCCAAATAGAGATTTAAAATGCCTTGCTGTGTGCATTGGAGGGGTTTTCCCAAGAACAATCACACTTCAAACTACATGATGAGACAAACAAAAGATGAAAAAGCCTCTAGTGATTTGAATATTTCTAGTCAATGATATGAACTTTACTCATCATCACAAACAACAAAAACAAAAAACAATACACAGACCCCCTTAACTACTGTGCAGGAGTAGCTGCTTCCTCTGAGAAGTGTTGATTTTTTTTTTTGCATTGACTCAAATGCACAGGAAACTACAGTCTAAACTTCATTGGTTTGTTCTGCGAAGGTAAGTGACCTCAACCAAACATCCTGTGCTGCTCCTGGACCACGTTCTGCACTCTGCTGCACTCAGCTACTTTTAACAATTACCTCCAGTTTTTTTTTTAAGGCTTTTTCTCCCTTTGTTACATTTTTTTAATTACAGCAAGGTTTTTACCCAAAAAAATAATCATCAGAATCATTTGTAAATGATTGATATTTGAGACATTGTTTTACATTGGCAACAGTAAAATAACTAGCTACTTGTGTTGAACACAGAAACAGTTTTGGCTCGCAAAATGTGCAAAAGTACAGTTACAGCTTGCACACACACGCACACACAACATAGGGGACACAACTTCCTCTTAATGTTTTCAATATAGCTCGTAAAGCATAACTGCTGTTTATACTAGAAAAAATGACATGCATGCAATGTCATAGGAAAATGTGTAGACCGATTTATGTCAAATTAAGCGATATCAGATTGTTTCTTGTCAATATCAATTGAAATTGGAACGCTACTTGCTATGCTTACTATGATTTCTACAAAGACACAAATAGACAGTCTGAGATACCGAAGATACTTCTGTACTGTATCACATACTTTAAATACAATTTAAAGCTTTCTTTTATTAGTCAGCTTTTAAAGACTAGAAAATGAAAAGATGAGGATATTGACACACCTGTAGTTGTTGCTGTATGATTTTCATGTTGTGTCTTTGTAGAAAGTTCTGCTCCTGTGTGCGAACTCTCTCCAACTGGGACAACAGGTTGGTGAACTGCACTGCTGCAATTGACTCATCATTAGCTGCCGTGTCCCTGAAAATAGAAAAAAGAAATATATTGTTTAGGAGATGTCCAGCAAAGTCAAATGAGGAAGATGGCTGTTATATAAAAATGCTCTGATACAGCAAATTCTGCAGGTGTATTATCATTATTTCTTTAATTGTGATAAACCTACAGAGAAATATCAGTGACTCTGCAGCTCCCCTTGCATTATTTTTTATCGTTTTAATGTTTAGATGGCTGGCTGCAAACCTACTCTTTTGGTTAACTCTTAGTATTGTGTCAGCACCACAGAGCAAAAGTCCACAGTTGGCTATATACTAACTGATGCTAGTCTCATCAGAAGTAAATAAAGAGCAAAAGCGAGGCTTAAAAAACAAAATATTGGATTAAATCATTGCTTGAAATCACGGACTAGGCTGAGGACAGAGCCATTTGGATATTACTGATATTATAAATAAATAAAGACAATTATATACTCAAAGATGTTTACAATGTGGCTTTTAAAATCCTGTCAGTCAATATGTTTCCAAAAATGTACAAATTGAATATAATATTTTATACTTATTAATTACTTACTTACTAATTATGCACTAATAACATGTTGGATAATTATGCACTAATAATACGAGAACTGTTTGTATTGTATTATTAATCCACTAATATTTATGTTAAATTACAAATACTGCATTTTGTAACTTCTGCTTTATTAGGAATGTATAAATCTGTTATGACTAGTAGCAGCAGTGTTTCTTTATGAATCTCTCCCACTTATGTGATTACACGTTGCTACTTGTCACTTATATTTATACTCAATAGAGTATATCAACTACTATAAACAGAATTAAGTATTTATTCCATAAACTGTAATTGAGAAAATGATTTAGTAAGAAAAAACTGACAGGAGAGAGAGAAAAAAATAGAAAATTATAAATTCAATGTGAAACTCTAGCACCACGGACAGCACCATTCATTCATCAATACACAGCACAGTTTGGCTCCTGATATTTCAGAGTCACGTCGAGGTCAGACCTCAGTCAGATAAAGGGTCAAGGGGTCAGGCGGACTAGACTAACATGTTCAATTCAGCAGCCCCTCTGGCCCTGCACTCAGTCTGCTACTAAATGATGGAGAAAAGGAATTTTGGTCATTTCGCTAACAAGGTGGATGGCATTCCCCCTCATTGTGTGTCTGCTCACATGCTTGCACATTTACCAAAATGGTAGCACAGGCAAAGAGAATTACAATGACAGTAAGTTACAATAGTAGATTTCTTTTTATTTATTTCCCTATAAAATGAGACCAGGGTTATGACTGTAATAAAAGAATTTGAACAACAGTATTAATTCTGATTCTTCAAGCTTGTCCACAAAACATAGCTGCCTGGTAAAAGGACAGAAAATTGCCACGAAATTTTTTTTTGAATTTTAACACTTTTCTGCCAAACAAACACAGGTGAAGACATTGCAGAACTCACCAATCTTGAGACTCAATCCAGCTTGCCAGACCCTGACGGATGTCCATAGGGAAATTGTCATCGTACAGATAATCCACATGTTCCAGGAGTCTGATCTCCAGTTGCTGAATCTGCTTCCACTGACTCATGCTGCAATCTACACACATATTCACACGATGTGTATTTTATCTAAATGCGTTGATTATTTGATTATTGTTCCGTTTTAATAAGTCGTTTTGAGATCAGTGCTGTTTTTCTCGGTTGTGTTACCTTATTGGCGTTTCTGCTGCTGCTTTACCGTCCGTCTCATTCACCATGTGCACTTGTTTCTCTTGTTGACTTTCATTTTTATAGTGCCTGTCAGTTCAGGAAGTGATCTCATTTACTCTAAGGGCTCAGGGACTGTACTCAGATACTTGGAAACCTGCCAAACACACACACCTACGCACACGCTGAGTGTAACTTAGGTGTGAGAGGAAGAAGACAAGCTTATACCTAACAATTTCAGGAAAACATACGTCACAGCAAACTTGACTCTTAGTAAAAGTTTCTTGATGTTTTAGAAAAATATATTATTATTAAAAATTGTCTTTGGCAGAGACTATTGATGGATTGAAAGTATTAGAATAGAATTTAGCAAACATTAACATTCTAGACTATGCTCCACACTTATCTTTCTTTGATCTGAACCTCAGACTTATTTCATAGAAAAGTCAATAAGTCAATGCTTATGTTCACTTGGTTATTGGTGCTTTACTAAAGCTGTTCCACGTGCACATCACTGAGTTATCATTTTATCAGCTGATTAATAATATTCTACACATTTTTCCTCATGCTACTAACAATGGTCAACAATACCCAAATGGAATAATATTTAGATTAAAGATGGAAAGGGCAATAGAGATGAGAATCAATATGATTTTTACGATTACGATTCTATTATTGACACTGTTTACTTATTCGATTCTCTGTCGATTCTCTTATTGATTCTAATTTTAAGAAAAGGGAGAACAGTTTGATTATCATCAAGTTTGTTTACTTGGAAGTCAGGACCTTACAAACTCGCCAGCCTCTCTCTGTCTCTCTCTCTCTCTCTCTCCATCTCTCTCTCTCTCTCTCTCAGAAGGCATGCATTTAATAGCAGAGAACAATAGCAGTTACGCAATGTAGATTCGTGCTGGTTGGAATCAATAAGAGAATCATTAGACAACGTGATAATGATTCCTGGAATTAAATTAATAATAAGTGGCACAGAACCGGTTCTCTACAGAAACCGGTTCTAGATTCTTATTCCTAATAGGCAGTCAAGGATCATTGTAACAACACCTGTTGTACCACATAAATAAGATAAGATAAGATAAGATAAGATAAACTTTATTGATCCCACAACGGGGAAATTTGTGTGTTACTGCAGCGTTACAGATAAAGAAAAAGAAAAATAAAGTTGAAGAAGATAAAAAAACTATAAAAAATAAAAATAAAAAAACACACAACACAATGTACAAATTCGCAGAATTTGTTGATCCGCATACACAGTATGCATTACATTGCAAATACATAAATATAATAAACTTGTACAAACTATTTGTTAAGATTTGTAAATTAGTTTTGGGCAGATGATCAGGTTAAGATAATGAAATTTATATATGTCAACATTTCATAACTGTAAACTTGACACAAGCTCTCAATTCTGCTGACACCGGTTCTACCTCAACATCCTCATCCTCCTTGACCTGAGTGCAGCCTTCAACGACATGAGCAGCAACATCCTGTTCATCAGACTTCAAGATTACAGTATCAAAGGCACTACACTTGTTTATTAAAACCCCACATATTTTATCTCCTGTTTTCTGTGCCCTAGGAAAGCAGCACCATACTTAAAGTATTACTATAATAAACTGTGCACATTAAAGTCTTCACTCTACTGTAAAAAAAAAAAAAAAAAAAACCATCTCATACTCTTTTAATCTCATTTCAAGGATTTTTTGTTTCTTTAAATACTGTTCATATTTCCTGGTAGTAGGTAAGGATAATGTTGAATGTAAGCAGGAACCTTACCTTACTGGGTGACCTAAAAACTGTCATCTGTGTGACATTTCAAACCTGTGAATTGATGTTTGACATGACAGGACGCCTATTACCTGCATTTCCATGTCATGTGTGGACAGGCACGAGAAAACAGGATTGTTTGATAGTGCCTGGAAAAGTGTTTCCAGTAAACGTATATAAAAGGGGCTTCAGATAACCATCTCTAGTAGGAGTTTCCACATATCGCTTACACCTGTACAGTTTCGATCCAGTGTGAATGTATTGGTGGACCTTCAGATATTATGTTTTTAGTGAAAGTTTCCCCAATTATAGCTCCCACCGGGACAGTTCCTTACCTGTGTGAACTTTTCAATCAATTGTTAGATATTCTGGTTCTCCCCCATTCTGGTGTGAAATCCTGTAATGGTCTTCTTTGACTGACAGACTGTTCTTTTTCTTTTTCCTTCTTTTGTTGGAAAGTAACCAGTGTTGAGGTGCATTACCGCCTCCTATTATGTTGTAGGGGTGCAAATCACAGTTATCCATTCCCTTAATAAGAAAAGAAAATGTTGCCGTACAGAGAGGTGGCTTAACTCAGTGCTTCTCAATTATTTCCCATCGCGCCCCCCCTCCCTATGGAAGAAGAAAACATCTCGCGCGACTATAAATAGTATCATTTGTCTATAAAATTATTACAAGTACCTCTGCATAACACTGTATCCTTATAAACGTATACGATAATAAAAAATAAATAAATATGGACCAACTTACAACAAAGAATACATTTATTAACTGTAATAGAAGAGATTTAAAGTGCACCTAAAATTCAAAAATTAAAAATTAAATCTTTAATTAAACATTTTACTGACCATGTCAAACCATATGATACTGAAAAATAAAATCACATAAAACGCCTTATCAGCGTGATTGGGGTGTAATGTCACAGTAACACACCGATCTGTCACAGTGAACCAAGTGCTACATACGCTTTGTCATGTTTCCTCGTCTTAGCTTTGGGAGACATTCGTTTGTCTCTTTTTTATCTCTGTCTCTCTCCGCCTGTCTTCTCATCCCTGTTAAATATGTTTTCATGATGTCACTTGAGGCTCTGCTACACTTCGTGTCTACACTTCATACAAACACACCTACGCCACCCAGCGAATGCTTCCTGCGCACACATTTTGCCAATGAGAGCGCCCCTGGAGTACTGGAGGTGCAATTGCACTTTATTCTAGTACAGTAAAAAAAATCTAAAAAAAAGAAAAATGTAAAAAAGCATGTTCCCCGAGGTCGAACGCGACCCTCTGACGGAGCCTTGCTCCCTCGTGGGGCGCGTCCCACTATTTGAGAACCACTGGCTTAACTGAAGTCGATGAATTAGATCATTATCACAAGACAACAAACTCCTTTGGCAGTAGGTGGCGATACGCCACCGGTTTGTTAACCGCCAAATAAAGAAGAAGAAAGAGGAGGGTGAGAGGTCAGAGTTGAAAGTTGAACGTGTTGAAAACATGGTTGAACACGGGGACATCCGCGTGGTTCACCGAGGTGGCAGTAAAATAAACTTCAGGGAGCCCGTCGTCACCAACGACTCAAAGTGAGTGTTTGCTTTGAGTCCGGTAATGTTTTCTGTCCGGAAGATGTGATTAGCCTCACAGCTAAAGCCGCCGCTAGCCGTTAGCCGTTAGCATTCAGCTGAGGGACATGTTTACATAAAGTGTCTCCACTTCGTTTCACGTCTGCGACAACTTTTGTAAAGATAACAAAACTAAACATGAGCGCGTTTGTAGTGTGAAAGTCGAAGTGGTGGAAGTAACGGTGCTGTACTCAGTACTTTGAGGTACTTGTACTTTACATGGGTATTCACATTTTGTTTCAGTTCATTTGATGCTGTTACTTTACACTTCCACTCCACTACCTTTCAGAAGTAATTATTGCACTTGATTGAAAGGGAGACAATATTTTTTAAATAAAATAAAAACTGTATTTTCATCTAAATTTGAGTTTTCATGCTGGAATTTTACATTAGTGTTTTTCAGTTGCTGTTTTGGTGTTAAGTAAAGATCTGAATGAACAGTTCTCCACCACTGATTATATGTGTGTCCTATGCTGCTGCAGGTTCTTGCTGTGTGCCTCAGGAGAGTGTGTGAAGGTGTTCAGCTGCTCCACAGAGGAGTGGATCCATGACCTGCAGGGACACACTGATCTGGTCACGGGAGTGCTGCTCAGACCCTCCAACCACCTGCAGGTACACACATCTCTACACACAGCTAAAGTGGACAGCTGAAATGTACTCGCCCAAGTGTCTTGTATAAAAATGTATATATTTATTTTCTGTCAATTTTTGTAAAAATAGTAGGATGTGTATGTGTGTCTCTCAGGTAGAAATCCTGCATATTAACTAATCTACAACTCAATTGGCAAACAAAATAAGATATTTAAAGATATTATCTTTGCCACTGGGACATTCTAGACCTATTAATTAATTCCTTCATCAAAAATAAAGCTGTAGATTATTTACCAATGACAACAAATTTTAGTTGCAAGAACCTCAATATTTGAGAGATTGATTTGTCTGTTCAATGTATGGTAAGTCAATTTTTTAAACAAAAAATTCCAAATTGATGTTTTTTCAAGATGATGCTTATCTTTGCATTACTGTAATTATTAACTTTAATATGTTTGGAGTTCCTGACTGTTGGTTGTAAAAGAAATTGGTTGACATCACCACAGATTGTCTGTTGGCTCTTCATCAAGTTTCTCCTTCTTCTGAGTTTTTTCCTCACATTTAAAGGGATGCTTGAGTTGTTACTTGTCCTTATTTTTTTTATTTGGAATTTATTGTCACATTCCATTTCTTGTCCTGTGTTGATGGGTTTCTGTGTCGTTGCAGGCCTTTTCTTGTTCAGCAGATGGCACTGTCCGGCTTTGGGACTTCACAGACGGGATTCTCATTAAGGTACAGCCTGATTCGTGTGTTTGCACTCGTCCCTCTGGGTCACCCCAGCCTGACACTTTCTACACCACCTCTGTTTGCACGTTTGTCTGTTTTCCGTGAAATGTTTGGATAGTGAGGCTCCAACTGAGTTGACTTTTGTCATTCTGCACTACTCTTATCTGGAAAAGTAGATGCCAGGATAAAAGAAACATAATAAATATCCCTTCTTGGTAAAGTGTTAAAAATTATTTTGATTATGAATATAAAACTATAAATACTACACTTTCATAACAAAAAAATATTTTTTCCACCATAAACTGAGGTTAATAGTTTATTATTTTCTGGTTTCTTTAGTCTTCTAAAGTCTATAAAAGATTGTTCTATAATAAAGTGGTGATCTTTGGGTTCGGGACTGTTGGTCTGGACAAAAAAAGACATTCTTAGGATGAATCTTCAGCTTTGGGAAACAGTGATTGATATTATACCCCATTATATGAACGAAACAACTAAGCGATTAATTGTTTCAATAATCAATTGATTAATAGCAGAATAATTAGTTGCAGCCCTAATAAAATCACACTATGTGCATTTTACACTTCAACAAAATATAATTTACAAAGAAAAAAAACTGATTTGTTTTTGTAAATAAAATATTTTATTATGACAAATGGTAGAATAGATGGATTTAACATTTGGTTGTGTGTGTGTGTGTGTAGATTGAGTTTATCATTATTTACAGTATAACACAATCTTCTCACTCTAGATTTATAGTTAGTTATATATAGTTATATATATATATATATAGTTAGTTAAAGTTAAACTTTTTCTTTTAAAAATGTGTGTAGATTGAGAGAAAATAGATAAGTTTTCCAGTTTTCTTTGATAGATATTTTGTAAGTAACTATAGTAATATTTCAGTAACCTTTCAAGAAAAAAGCCAGTCTTTGGTTTCAGATCAAGAAATATGCGGAATTAATGCTTTTTTTGTCATGTAGGATAGTTGTACAAACATTGTTGTACCATCTTTAGATAAAGTACACGGATCATGAATTTCTTTCATTTTATTTTATCTCAATACTAGAACTTCTTAGTGATTAAACATAATTTATCAGCAGTTGTTTTTTATGATTAACTTGTCTGGCATCATCGTGTGACCTCTGTGTGATCTCTTCCAGACTTATGTCATCGGATGCCCAGTTTACTCCATCTACGGCTCTGCATATCACAACGAAGTGATCTTCATCGTTACCCCCGTGCTAAATGATAAAAGATCTGGTAATTTGATATTTTTTCTAATTATTGTGATTATTTGGGTCTAAACTTATGAGGTTTGCACCTCCAACTACTTTCCTTATATTTTAAAGTTTTATTAATATATGGACCCTAAAGCATTTTAAGTTGGTACCCTAAACTTTCAAATCTGACCAAACTAGAAGTCTTCAGTAGAAATGCTGAAACATATCAAAGTGCAGATCAGTAAGACATGCTTTCCCTAAACTTTAAAGTAGACCTGCAACAAGTAGTTGCTAAGTTGATCAATGTCTTTGAGTGAGTAAATACACTAGTGAGCCTGTTCCTTATTCCATGTAAGCTCCCAGCACAAATGTCTTTCATTCACAGTGAAATCTCACCTGGACCTAGTAGAATTGCCCTGTGTTTTTTTTGTGTGCAGAATATTTTAGTTCCAATAACATCTTTTAAAATTTGTATGAAGACAATAATGAAAAAAGAAAAAGAAAAATTCAGGTAAAAATGTGTTGCCTGAATTCTAATAGATTGGTTGCTTTTCTCTCAATTAGTTTCTTTTTAAATATGGCCACTAGGAGGAGCCAGAGACAAAAAAAATCAAACCCTACTCATAGCGCTTTTACATTTGTGTTGTTAAAACTGTGTAAAAGGTCACTGGGTAAGAATGTTAAACAGGCTTGTGTGTGTGTGTGTGTGTGTGTGTGTGTGTGTGTGTGTGTGTGTGTGTGTGTGTGTGTGTGTGTGTGTGTGTGTAGAGCTATTCCAGCTGGTGGCGTTACATCTGCCTCAGACTGGAGATCAGCTGGTGGAGGCCCGAGAGCTTTCTGCTGTGCTCAAGGATGTCAGCTCCAAACCAGAGGCCATCGCCTTCGGCAGAGGGGTATTTACACCATCTACACACATCTGGAACTATCACTCTCCTTAAAGTGATGTTGTCCATGTAGAAGGAATCTGATCTGAAATCTGTTTCACAGTTAAACATATTTCTGCTCAGGTAACATAGGTTAAAGTGGAAAACAATGTTTGCTGTTAGAAGTTCATATAGGATATGTGTAGCATCAAACTGTATCAGATATCAGAAAACCCCTAATGAACTGTTATGTGAGCATAAAATGAACTTGAGATGAATTAGTAAGTTGGTTTGTTCTCAGCACTTAGTAGTGTTGTTTTGGGTCTCAGGAGGCAGCTGTTTTCAGAGGACAAGCTCCACACTCGCTGTACATTATCTGCTCAGCAAATACGGTATTAGTGTGTAAAGAACAAAACAAGCACAAAAATAGTCAATAGGACTTGCATTAACCCCGGTGAATAGAAACACAATTCTGAACAAATGTTAATGTTTCTTTGCAACTGCTGGATGTGGAAATCCATTTGAATTCATCATATCTATTAAAAAGGTGATCAATCTCAAATGATTATTGCTGCTCCCCCGAAGTGACCAAACAATCGGTTATTCATGGTTTGTGTCTTGTGTAAATGACTTTAGAACAGGTTTGAAATAGACTTTGATCCTATCATTCCTGAACTATAAACCTCCATATGTGGCATAATAACCAAAACATTCTCATCTTCATAGGGGGAATTTATTGCCTCCGCTAAGGGCTTGCAGCTAGAAGTCTTTTTCTTCAAGAAGCAGAAGTCATATAGGTGAGTGTGAGTGAGAACATGGTACTCTATTTGAGATAAGCTAGTTCATCACATCACTTCTTTTTTTGGTTTCAAACATTTATCAAAAGACAGACCATGACAGC
Organism: Eupleurogrammus muticus; assembly: GCA_036785175.1. NCBI lineage: Eukaryota > Metazoa > Chordata > Actinopteri > Scombriformes > Trichiuridae > Eupleurogrammus > Eupleurogrammus muticus. The sequence continues at coordinate 18,497,060 of JAYKQN010000001.1, forward strand.
TTAAATTACACCAAATCTCCTACCAAAAACACCATTTCCACTTCAGTAGACATAGAAAGTGGTAGAACTGCCAATAACTATATGTCTGTCCACTGTTGAATTGTTTCAAGGTTTTTCCTCAAAGAAGACAACAAGAAAGGAGGAAAGAACACATTCACATGTGTTGCCTGTCACCCAAAAGATGACTGCATCGCCACAGGACATGAGGATGGGAAAATCCGCTTGTGGTGCGTGTAGTTGAGTAACAACATAGCCTTGAAGTCTGCATACTCAATCCTAATTGGCCTAAACATGCAATGTTCACTTGTTCCACATTTATTTTGCAGTTAGCTGCACAATTGATCATCCCTCAATAACAATGAAATAGAAAGTTATATGCTACTCATTTTATTATTGTTTTATTAGCTTGCTGCATTTTGTATAAACTATAGTATTTCACTCTAATTATAGTTTTTTTTTTTTTATAAAGTACTTTTTTAATCTGTTAATTTTTCTTAAAACTTAAACTCTTAATCTTTTGGATGGTGTTCCAAAATGCATTCACAGACCCTCAGGAAGCCAATTGATATTCTTTTTACCCTTACATGCATATGGAGGAGAATAGAGACCTCAGTATTACCTTTTATGAAATGAATTTATCTATAAAGCATGAAGGCTTTGTGTGTCTGTGGCCCACGTAGCTCTCTGACTGATGATAGCTCAACCTCAACCTCAACCTTCAGATATAACTTGCACATGGCATGACAGTGCATTTCTTTCTTCTTTTTTTTTTTTTTCATATGAGCAGGGTCTGAGAGACCCAGGTCTATTAAGGACCTAGTTCCACAGTTTTCTATACTGGAAAAAAAACAAGGTTTGAACTTCCAAGTGTGTCAAGTCAGTTGATCGAATCACTGGTGAACATACAGTGATTGTCTAATAAATTTTTGAATCAAATTGAATTGCCAGCTGACTTATGTCAAACTAAACAAAGAGAAATTGAGTCACCTTGTCTGGCTGGATTTTTCTAAAATCAGTTGTGTATATTTTTCCAATCATCCTTGCAAATAAAACTGTGAGGAGAAAAAGAACATTAGTTAGGTTTGGCTTCACTACTCCACTGCGAACCCTTTATATGCAAATGTAAAAGCAGTTTATCTGGTATTGAAAAAACTTTACATTTCTGTTTTTATCATTCCAGGAGAAACTTTAACCACAAGAAGGAATACACATATTCTACTCTACACTGGCACCACAGTGCTGTCAGCTCACTGCGTTTCACCCCAGAAGGTACTACCTGTTAACTGTAGATTTCTGAGTTAATTAGAGCTGCTACTATAAATTGATTTGATTATTCAGTCAACCACTTGTCAACAACTTTTTTTATTTTGGTAAAAATCTGTAATTTATACATTAGGTTGAAAGTACTGATTATCATCTGGGTTTTGGACTTTTGGACAAAACGAGGCATTTAAAGATGCCTCCTTGCACTTTGGGAAATTTATAATAAGCTTTTTTCACATTTTTATAAAGTTTCCCACAGTACAATAAATATCTACCCGTCTTCCAAAAAGGTTTGTGTCACAAATTCATGTTTGAAAATATTGTTTTTGGCCTTCATTGCCCTTTCGGACCAAAAAAAAATGTTCACTGTTCGTCTCCATTTGCTTTGTATTACCAGGAACGAACCTGCTGAGTGGAGGCGTGGAGTCGGTGCTCGTCCAGTGGAGATACAACCAAGAGAGCCAGCGGGACTTTTTGCCCCGCCTGGGTGCTGCCATCACACACATCACTGTCTCACCTGATGGATCGCTATTCTGTACCTCACATGCAGACAACAGTAAGAAGCTGTAAACTTGAGCCGGCTCATAGTATCCACCAGTGGAAATAGTTTAAATTATTCCTGGTTTTAACATTTTTAATACATGGTGTTCACCACTTTTTTTAAACTTCTCAAAAGTGAAACCTCTCCATTTTCTACCTAAAAGCTGTATTGGGCTGATCGAAAGCTGCAGTAACTGATTTATTTTTCTTCTTTTCTCTAGAAATCACAATCATCCACAGCTGTGTGAAAGTGTCAGCGCTCATTCAGGGCCTGGTCAAAGGTGAGTATAAAACATAGGTGGCAACAGACAGTGAGGGACAACAAACATGCTGTATTGACTCAAAATATATAGTATAATAGTAAACATTAGATTTAATAATGATTCAGTTACCCAGGTTGTGTTAACTGTGATGTAGGTCAAAAATTAATATCTAAACACACTGATATTGTATTCAGAGATTTAGAAAACTTAAGTTGTTGGGGGGGGAAAAACTCTTTTTAAATCTGGAATAAAAATATGCATGAGAATCAATTCTACCACTTGTATATGCAATCTCCATTTGTGCCTAGAAAGCTACCACTTTGACCTCTATTCAATTAATATCAAGTCCTTTTTTGCAAAAACTGGGAACATTTTAAATATGATTTTGTTTCATTTAGATTCACTTCTTTAAGTGATTTTGTAAATAACACTTTTAAACATATTCACCAAGAAAACAAAAGCAGAAATATTTAAAACATAAACATAAAACAGATCTGCAGAAATGCAGAAATGCATACAAAAGTGAAAAAAGTGTTATGCATGGGAAAATAAGCATGGCACAGCATGAAACTATTAAAATCCGGATAATGACAAAGCAGGTTCACTTCCTGGAAAAAAATGTATCTTCTGCAAAATATAATGCTGTATGTCCCTTGCATAAAACTTGTTTGGCTACGTATATCACAGTAGATGGCAGGATTCTAGTCTTTCTTTCCTCATCCTTTTTGAATATGTCAAGTCATGCCCCGAGATTTCTTTCTTCACACAGCGTTCACACGCCATTGAAGATAGCTGGCTTCATCTCCACCAGGGGGAAGGAAAAATCTCAGACTTCAGATGACTTCTTCTTAATCAGGCCTGGTTGCAACAATTGATTTCCCCCTTTGTCTCTGCCCTTGTGCAGGAGAAAGCCTCCGTTCAGACCTGATGGTGGATCCACGCAGCAAAGCCCTGGTGCTGAATGGGAAACCAGGGCATCTGCAGTTTTACTCGCTCCAAAGAGACAAGCTGCTGTTCAATGTAAACACTGTGCTCTGAGCTAGAATTGGTGTATATATGTATATATCAGGCTTTTATTGTCATACTGCGCATGCTTATCAGTATGCATGAATATGATTTATACTTATTTGCAGCATAAACTGATAACTGAAAGTTTATACATAAATCCCACATGCTCTCCTACAAACACTGCCAACAACCACAACAAATTTAATAGCCACATTCCTGGCCATCTTGTGTGTTTGCCACAGCTGGACATTGTGCAGCAGGAGTACATCCATGAGTCAGGCCTGCAGCAGTTCGAGGTGGTGAAGGCGGCCTTTGATGCCTCTGGCAGCTGGCTGGCAACGGTTGAGGAAAGAAAACAGAAAGCAGCTGAGCTGGAGCTGAATTTGAAGCTGTGGGCATTCGACGAACAAACACAGAGGTATCCTGTCTACACTTATTTATTTTGTATTCAGTGTGTTTCATAGGATGAAGTAACCAGGTTACTGAGAGAAACAAGTTTAAACGGTAACCTGGGAACAAGTTTACATTTTACTATAGTAACCTAATGACTGAAAATTTAATGCAGTTGATCAGTAACTAAACCTTCTACACTGATGTTTTTTTGGAGTTGTATCTTCCTGATATAAATTATATTAGGGATAGATGCTTTGGCGGAATTTAACAAATCAAGTGTGGAAAGCCACCTAGAATTTAACAGGGTTCTTAGTCAAACTTTGGATGGAATCATTTTAAATATGAGAATACATTTCTCTGTGTAATGATTTCTTGCTTCATCCAGCTGCTCCACACTACTTTTATTACTTTCTTTGTCTGCAGTATCAAACTAAACTGTTAAACTCAGCTACATGTATACATGTCAGAGAAATCTACTTGGTATGCCAGTTTTCCCCCTGATAGTTATGCTAAAGCAGTTTTCTCTTTTACATGACCATTAAAAGAATCCACTTAATGGTAGAAGCTGCTTAACACTTTAACATAAGGCAAGCATGTCCTAATTATATCATAAATACCTGCATAAACGCCCCAAGGTCCAAGGTTCTTCATTTAATAGTTGAGACATCCTGAATTCAAGTAAATTATTGAATTTATTTACGTACAAATAGAATGCAGGTTTTCCTAATAACATCCAACAATATAGAAACTCATAAAGATGTAATCTATCTCTCTTAAGCATCACTAGAAGTGTGTGGTAGTCAGTTTGTGCTGAGACCCTGCCCTCTGCCTGTATCTCCTACTATTTCGCTGCGTCCTTGTCCAGCAAAACAATGAGGAAAGTAGAAAATACAGGCAATGGGTTTGTGCACATACAACACATTTATGTGTAGTGAGTCGTGAGTGATGATTGAGAAGAGAGGTTACAGTTGTATGAGTTTAGAAATAGCTTCTTTGGGGAAATCTTGCACACTCTGCCCTTTTAAAAGGCAGGAGCGTTGGAAAGCTAAAAGCTTATCCAAACAGGCTTAGATTAGTTGACCATAATTAAGTCTAGTAGTGTTTCTTTTTCTTTAGCGTAGGAATTCTCAATAGCAATTCTTTCCTTGGTCTCCAACCACAACCCTGTAACTCCTGTATCACCTGCAGTTTTGTGCTGAACACGACCATCTCGGCGCCCCACGAGGCCCAGATTACAGCCATGTGCTTTTGCCACGCTGCTGACAGCCAGACCACCATGCTGGTCTCCACCAGCAAGGATGGGCACTTCAAAGCCTGGCAGCTGGCGGCAGCAGCCCACACAGAGGGTAAGCAGGCTACGTTCTTTTCTGCCAGTCCAGTCAACCAACAGGTGGAGTTGAGGGTAACGTTGCAACAACATTCACTTGTTTATTCTGCTGTCTGTGTCCTCTTTAGCTTGTTGCTTTTTGTAGTCTGGACTTTGACTACTAATTAATTCTCACTTTAGACATGTACCTGTGTGTGTCATTCTAAGGTTTGAGTCGTTCAGCTGCTTCGTGAATCTGTTTGCTTTCTTTACAATGTTCAAAGTACAATAAACAAGAGTTTTATACAGAAATAGACCACTTTTATTCACCTCTCTCAAACTGGATATATATATATGTTGGCATAACTAACTTCCAAAAATTTCCACCATCAGTTATATAACATCATTGGGTTAAAATTTATGAAATAAATGAAAATTCATAAAAGACAGCAAAAATTCTTTATAAGCATTTTTTTATTCATCACTTTGAGCACTGTCGAGTTTTGACAGATTTTCTCACTTTTTTGTTTTCACCCCGTCTGCTTTTTTTTTGTTTTGTTTTTTTAATTTTATTTTAATACTTCCTCAAAATGGCTTGTAATGGCAAGCAGAAAGCAGTCTGGGAGCAGATGCAGCAATCTTGTTCTAAACATCACACTGGTTTGGTCCATAAACATGAGCAAGCATTTCTGCAAGACACAACACATGATTAAAGGAATAGTTTGACATTTCATTTTTGTAGACCACAGGATTACCAGAAAATGAATCTGATCAACTATTTGGAAAAAAAATATTGAGTCTTGTTTAATGTCAAATTTGCAAATTCCAAGAAGTCTTCACCCTCACAATCATGTAAACATCATAATCACACTGTTGTCTTAATCACAGTTTTGTCCATAATCACACTACTTTGCACATGCAAATTAATGCTTTTATCCAAAAGGGCTTTAAAAACCGTGGGTGTTCAGTATGAAGCAGTAGGAATCAAGTCACTTTAAATAGAGAGATTTCTCTTGAGCCAAATTAGGCTGTATTTCGCACTAATCCAGAACTCTCGGTGTCTGTCTCCCTATCCCTTCCCCTCTACCGGGTCGGCAGATGAAGGTCCATCCTGGTCGTGTGACTTCGTCGGAGCCTATCACAACCTGGCGCCCGAATGCTGCAGCTTCTCAGCCGACGGCTCTCTGTTGGCCGTCAGCTTTCAGGAGGTGGTGACTGTGTGGAGCCCGGCTTCCTGGGAGCTCCTGACAACTCTGTCCCAGCCGCCAGGAGCTGTCAGGTCAGAGCACACAAACGTTCACACATACCTCAATAGTTACTGCAGCTCTGTTAAGTAGTGAAAGTGATCACTGAATGCTTATTCTTTGATTCAGTTTTTTTAGTTAGCTGCTTTCCTGAACAGCTGTTAAAGATCAAAAGATGAATGCATCTGATAAAATATACTTTATAACAGAAGAGTCAAAAACATCTTTTTCACTGCTATTTGAAAGTTTTGGGGAAAGAGCGCTACTGCCCAGTACAACACATGTAATGAGAATAATGATTCAATTTTAGATTTTTGTGTAATTTGTTGAAAAGAAGAAAATAACAGTGTGTCTTGCCAACCTTATCCTAAAACAAACTGTTTAGAGAATTTATCAGAGAGAAGTTTGATACCACTTATGTCCGTACACTACATATAAAGTTATATCTAACTATCTAAAACGCTTCTAAGCTGTTGCCAGGCAACCAAAGGGGACTGCAGGAAGCTGCTTGTCCCACCCAATAAATAGTCTCTTTTGTATGTGTTTACCAGACAATATAGAATGTGTTATTTGTGAGCTTTAGAGGATATAGTAGGCAGGTTTTACATTTGATGATAAGAATTTAAACACCTGTTGGCTACGGCTTCATATTTACGATACAGGTGGAGAGTGGACACTCATCACGCTTCCAATCATCATTTTGATGCTGACAGTCAGGTGCACAAGTAAGACTGTGTAAACACTGCAGTTTTATTTAATGACTCGTAACTTGTTAAAAGTGAGAGATTTTAAATATCATTAATGCATCAAACCCAGAAATAACTGCAGCAGAAGAAGAACACAACATGAGGATGTTTTTTTTAATATCTGACCATCCTGTTAAGTGAGACTGGACACACCAGGCCTCACATTTTGAGAAAAAGACAAGTAAGAGAGGGCGGTTAATGAATGATACTAGTTGTTTGCTATCAGTTCTCCACAGTGGTGGATGCCTTAGCAGTTAAATGACCCCATCACCATGCTGGCAGAAATCCGGGTGTGCTGTTGCTGCCTGGCGGCCAGACGACAGTTTCGCAACGTTGCCCGAGTCTCAGAAATGTTGGCTGTTGTCCCCGCTTTTCAAGACGGGGCCCCTCAGGTTATTGAGGACATGAAACTAATGTTTGCTGCTAGTTTCTGTACCACTTTTCAGAAACAAGCCCATAACCATGAGTCAGCATCTATCAAGCATATCAACATTTTACATCCTTTATATGTACCTAAATGATATTCAAAAATTGCCATTCAAATATATGAATAATAAATCATGATGGCTGTTATATTCTAATCTTTTAGGTAATATAGGACTAATAAGAAAATATATTTGTGAAAAATTTTCCCAATAAACTAATAATACAAGTTAAAAAAATACACACTGTGGTCTCTAAAAAACTTAAACCTCCTGTATTTACACTATTCCTGGGTTTTATTTAAATTTAAATTGGGTTTGTCTTTTTGATTTAAATGAGGGTGACTGTGTAGTGGTGACATCACAACTTTACAAAAGTCCTCATGGCCGGTTTTAGGTCACAGTTTCGAATACGGGCTGTGTGTATTTCTTTGTGGATTGAGAGTTTTCAAACATGGGACAGTATTTATATGACATAGACCTTCTTATAGTGAAGAAAATGTTTAAAAATCTCACTGAGACATTTGAGGCCCTTTCTTAATGATATAACTTCTTTATTAGGACAACATAGTTGATAACTCTAGAAAAAGGAGCTGGTTTCTGTTTCCTCAGTTTGTCTGAATTTATTTCCGTTCCTCCGCAAAAACTTAATCATACTCGGGGCAGACATTTCCTGTGTAATTTTGGAGCTGACCAGGAAGATGAAAGGAGAAAATTTGGAAGACGTTAATGGTCTGCTGTTTTGACAGCTGCTCCTTGCATAATTCCCACCTATGGATGTGAAGAGCTGGACGAGTTTGTACCTCAATCCAACTTGCATGCAGAATTCAGACATTACAGTTTCATGTGCTAAGTTTATTGTTTAATAGGATCCCTTTTTAGATATTACAGTAGTGAGAGCTAGTCGTCAAATCATCAAATCTTCTCACTTAGTCATTTTTGTCAAGATAATTATTAATGAATAATGCGTTTTGCTTTTATGCAGCAATTGAAAGATGTAAGCATTGTCTCGTATTGATTTGTCTGCTTCTGTCTGGGTGTTCAGTTCTTTGTGGGTGTTCGGACCCTTGCATGTTCCCAATTCAATCAAAAGCTAATCCTGTGAAATATGTGTTGTGTAAGGAGCTGGTTCTTTGCAGGGTGTACTGGGATTCTTTACAGCAATGCGGGAGAAAAAAACAGGACTTTTTTTTTTTTTCTCCCCAATCAGGGATCTTTGCTTTGGGCGACTAAGCTGCTCCAAATATCTGCTGGGAACCACAGCCAAGGACCTCCTCTGCTGCTGGAATCTCCTCACATGCTCCTGTAAGCCACGAATTCACATTAGCAGCTGTGCGCATTTGTTAAAGTGTATATTTTGTCAAGTGGATGAAATAATATCTCATAACAATACTCCTTCCTGTTTCAATTCCTCCTTGTCCTGTCCCCCCTGGCAGTGGAGTGGAGCACTTCCATGGATGTCAGCCTGCTGCTGGCTGACCCTATCTCTGAGAACATGGCTGCCTTCTGCTGCCAGGAAGGATGCACTGACTGTAAGATTCAAACACAGCAACCCAATATAATATTTTAACATTTCAGTATAGTTTACTGTATGTACTTGTATTAGTAGTTCATGTATATCGGCATATGCCAAATATATGTAGAAAAGGTTAATTGAGTGTTTTAACATTAAACCTTACATAATATGTTATATAAATGCTATGCTCCACCCATTTTCTTGTGGTCCAATCAAATGTAAAATTATTTGATTTTAATCCCTCTCATAATTGTTTTTACGGGGCAATAAGTCACAAAAGACTAATTATCATTTTGCAGGGCATATCAATTTGCATTAAAATCATTTAGAAAGATAGAAATCTCAAACATTAAAATGACTTGATATTAAAAAAAGAAAAACTTGAATCCATTTAAATCCATTGAAATCTACTGCCTGTGTGCACACATGGAAAAGGATTTTCAGACATTTTAAATTACTATAAAGTAGGAAGTTTAGTTAAAAATGTTGATTTAATATCAAACAACATGCCATGACTTGTAAAATGCATAAAATCATCGATGTCCTTATCAGAATTGTTAGTTTGCTTTGATGCTTATTTGTTCCAGGCCAGCAGCGAAGTTACTTAATCTAAAAGTGAGAATCAATCTTTTATCTAACCATTGATTTTTCTAATCAATATCTTGGGTTCTTTTCTCTCTTCTATGTTCAGTGTTTGTCTTTAAGCCCAGCGAGCCTCGGCCATTCTTTTCCCATAAGGCCATTTGTTCGGGAAAGGTGACTCGTGCCGTCTTTGCCCCGAGGGAGGAAATGCTAGAAAGCTGTGAGGAAAACAGCCAGTGGCTAAACCAGTCCCAGCTCTACTTCCTCACTCAGTCCATGGTAAACATTTTTACAAGACACTTAAAAAATGTTTTTCCTGTTAATATTTTACTTTTATAATGTCTGATGTCTATGTTAAACATGGTTGTAAAGATGAGGTAAACTGTAAAAATGCTCCCTGAGTCAAAAAGCCTATTTTTACTATCTGCTCTGAACACTCCGAGCATAACCTAAGGAATTGTTTGCACAGGCCCACAAACAGTTGTCTCTGTCGCTTTTGCTGCTAAATAGGTGGCTAAGGTTGTTCTATAGTTTGTTTATGTTGCATATGTCTCTTAAATTAAGGCTTTATTTGGAAAAAAATATAAGTTTCCAGAGGCCAGATAAGACTTTATCTTAGTGACTGATTGACTAAATTAGAATTTCTCAAAAGATCAAATTACTTTTTTTCCCCCAAGTCTGTCAAGACAAGTCTGTAAAGACAGTGTCCAAATAAAGACAGAAACACGTTTTGCTTACTGAAATCATTTCTCCTGTTTATACTGCCTGTTGGATCCAAGAGCTTTCAATGGAAGTGATAAGGGGAAAAAATCCACCCTCCTGGGCTAAATGTGTTCATCAAGTTTATCAAAACCAAACCGGCTGGAACAAATGTGAACCTGTCCTTTCATGAGACATCTATTCTCCTAAGAAATGACACCATTCAAATTTGGGAGAATTCAGCAAAACTGAATGGACTCAAGCTAAATATTTAGTCTGTTTTCTCAGCAATGAGAAGAGTGCAGTGTACAGTGTGCTGTTTAAAACCTGCAATGCTGCCAAAATAATCGAGGAAGGCTGACAGCTCCCATCCTATACATCCAGTTTCAGATCTTAGCTTGGGGTTTCTGTTTTGTGAGTCTCTTTCATCCCTTCAAACCATCTCATAAGTTGATTCTGAGAGAAAAATGTGACCAAAATGTATGTCTTATCCATAACATATTAGGGCCTAGCAGTATAACGTTTTAAGATTCAAGAGATTGTTCCCATAAAAAATTTGAAGGTTCAGGATATTATTATTATTGGTCGTATGGGCCTTTCTTTACTTTTGGTAACAGCTTAACGATTTGAGTGAAAGTTTCAGAATATCTCGCAGCCATGCCCCCCTTTTTTTTATTGACCAGTGCAGTGTCCATTGGGAACAGGCTAGTTGTTCATCTCCCAGAACTCTGCTTGCAAAACGCTAAGTGTGGAATCAAGCATATGAACGGATGTTGAGATATGCGAGTAACACATCAAAAGCCAGATGCTCTGTGCCTCATAGGTAAATAAGAGGCAACATGAACTCGAACTAGCTCAGACTCCTCAAGTCTGTGTAAAACCTGATGATCCATGATTTCTCAGCATGATTTGACAATGTTTCAAAGAGCTGCCTCTGCTGATTGGTGTCTTGTGTTCTTTATTTGGCAGTTTCTCTAGTCTGCCTGGATACAACAGATCTGGTTTCTGCAGAGTGTTCCAGAGTCCTGTGCACTGCCCTCTTAGAAGCTTTTAAACTATCAATGATTTAATGGCTAGAAATGTGTTTTTTGACACTTTCATTTAGTTCTGATGCATGTTTCCCACTATCTTGGTACTACTTACTAAGTAATGATCTGCTGGAAACTTGAGAATTGAGACACAGCCATATTTGTAACGGATCTTGGGGCTCACTGTGACACCATCCAGAATGCATTACTTGGAGTCTTATGAGGGTTTAAAAAGGTAACTAACCTAACATAACCTAGGACTTGTAAATTCATCACACACTGGACCTACACGTGCACAAACACAAGTTGTTTCATTGTTGATACCACTCCTTCTTCCATTCTGGCACTAGTCGCTTTACAGCACTTGTTTTCACTCTAAATGGGATAGGATAGATGATGCTCTCATCAATAACACATGAACATAAAACTGTTGCAAAGGTCACTATGGAAACTTATTAATAGAAGCAGCTCTAATTTTTAAAGTCCCCACCTACTCCAAAATGTGTTTTTTTTTCTTCTGTCAGTTGAATGTTTGAGCTTTGTTTTGCAGAATTGTGTGCATAGTTTTACAAGAAAAAGCTTTTTCTAAAACAATTTTTATGATTCACAAGAGATTCGTGAATAATTGTGTATTATATTAAGGTTGTTATCTTTTAAAGAATCATTTTGATTATAGGATTTTTTTGGTTCCATTTTGAAAGAGTTTAAAAATATTTTTCATCTATAATCTTATTTAGATTATTTAGATTTATTCAGTATGCTAAGAGGAAATATTTGCAATGTTTGCTAATTGTTTTTTTTCTGTGCTTAGATGTTAGCTATTGAAACCAAGAAGTCTAAAAGTCTTAAACTTTCAGATATCTGACTCTGCTGCATACATTTGGTTCATGTTTTTTTTTTTTTTTACACAACACTGCTGCAAAAACAATTGCCACTCCAGGACACATAATGTAATTGATTGATTCATTCATTAATCTAGAGCATTTTGCTCCATAGCTACTGGTCTGTTCTGTTCTAACTGATGTTGACTCTCCTCTGCAGGATCTCATGACATTCACCACCAAGATGGAGGACGAGCGACTGATGGCGTCCAGCAAACAGGTCTGAAACTCATGTACTCTGACTCCTCAGCTGAGGGTTCCAAACATTTCAGCATTCAATACTGAGCATGTTTAGTCTTTCTGAACCATGCAAACATGAAGATTGATATCTGACAGTTCTGCTTTTGAAGCTGCACATTAAATTAGTGATTTGCAACCTGCAGGCTGGACTAATACCTGTATTCTGTTGTTACTTCATGTGTTCTAAACTGAAAACAGGCTGATCCAGCTCATTGCTTGGCTAAAGTTACAGGAAGTCTGGAGCCATGAGACTTTTAATAACCAAGAGAAACAACAGCTCTCTGTTTATTCTGTTTGTCATCACCAAAACATCACTGCTGAGGATTCACAGTTCTGCTTCAAAAGCAGTTTTTATTCTGGGGGATCACCTTTTTATTTTCAAATTATAATCTATCTTTAGGCCTTGTAATTATTTATTTATTTATTTTTTAAATATATTTTTTAGTCTTTTCTAGATAAAAACTTACATGTCTGTCAAAAATGATAATCTCAGCAAACGTAAACATTAATGCTGTTCACAAGAAAGTTGTTCTTCTTTTTCAATTGGGAAATCTCTCAATAATTAAACATTTATTTTATCCTCTTTTTTTTTTTTTTTTTTTTTTTTTTTTTTTTTTGTCGTCTGCAGGCCACAACTATTGTGACTCATTATACTCTTGCCGTAGCCAAGGAGCTGTACCTGATCTGCAGATGGTTAAAAGCTGCTTTTTGTCATCTAACAAAGAAATCGTGCAGGGAAAACTTTACTCCACTGTTAGAAATATAAATTCAATATAAGATTTTGGTTAGTAGGCTGTATATGGTGAAGCTCCTGAGCCTAAATTTACTTAAGTTCACTAAGTGCTGTATATTTAAATCTTTTCTTGGCTACATTTCCAATTTTTCATCAGAATTGATTATGATTTATATTTTTTCCCCTTCAAGCTTGTGATAGACGACAGTGTCGCCAGGACACCGTTCTCCCTGTTGCTGGGGAAACACTCCCAACAAGAGGAAAACCAAGGCGGCCTGTCTGCTGAGAGAACTCCTCTCCCACAGGGCTCTATTGCTATCAAGGAGGTAAAATCTCTCATGTATTATGCCTGCTTTTCTTTTGTATAAGTAATATTGATTATTTGCTGAAAAATGAAAGCAAAAACATGTCTTTTGTATTTTTTTGCTGTCAGCTTGTAGTTCATTAAACTTTCTTGTGTCCCTGACAGCTTCTGCAGACCCCGGCACACGTCTTGCCCTCTACCTCCTTCCTCTGCTCCATGTTTGTAAAGTCTCTGCTGATTTCTGTCACAGACAACAGGTCGGTTTACCTCTAAAGCTTTGGTAATTCAACATATAATGTGAATGGCTACAGTATTTGTACCATAGACAGTGATTAATCTGTACAGCTGCTTTTTCCATGTTTGTTTGGGATGGGGATCTAGCAGTTTATTATTTTTGACACATGACTGAGGGTCTGATAATGCCAGCATGAGTTGACCAAACACAGCTGGAGTTCAGTCTTTACATGACTCAGCAACTTGATATCCAGGCTAAAAGGGAACACATGGGAAAAAAGGGAGTTCCTTGTTTATCTCTGAAAATATGCAAAGTCACGTTACGTTTTTCCTCTGTGTGCTCTCATGGCTTCAGGGAAGAAAAACAACATGCAGAGGAGGAAATGGAAAGTGAGAAAGAGGAAGAGGATTCGGAGGGGGAAATGGAGTCCAGCACCTCGAGACCGGCGCAGGCGTCCACGAGTGTCCAGACAGCGGAGTCCGCCGCCCCCCCTCTGACAAGAGCTCAGGCCCGAGAGCTGAGGAGGGTGAAGAAACTTGACCACAGCTGGTTCAGCAGCCTCCTGGACTGCTAACATGATCCTTTCCAGAAAAGGACACATGCAGATATACAGTGTTTATAGGAAGTGTTACCATCCACCGTGTTTTTTTTCTTATGTTCCACATTTTACAATATTGTGTATGGTTTGACTTTTGGACGGAAAACAGAACAATATTTAAACAAACCTCTGCACATATATTATCAGAACATGTCGGATAGCAAAAGAAGTCTCCTTTACACACCAGTACTCTTTTGTTAATGTGAATTAACATTACATTTTTTTTGTAAAACTGGTTTTGAAGCATGTGAATAACAGTTTTAATTGACCCGGCCTGATCTCTGGCTTTGTTTTCTGTTTCAGCGTTGTCTTGTTACAAATCTTCTCATAAATCACAGTTGGAGGCAGCAGAATTTCTTCGCATTTCGCTTCAACCCTTCTACCTTCTGTCATCATTGCTACCAAAGCAAATTCAGCCTTTTCTGCCTCTAGGTGACCTGGCTCTCATCTCTTGGTGTCAGTCAATAACTTGAATAACCCGTTTCAGGAATTTTTTTGACAAGCAGTTCAGTCAATGCTTATGCAGGTGAAAACGAGTCACACACACACGTCTTAATCGCACATTTGAACCATTTTAATCCATTTCAACTTCTCCTGTGATTATTTAATGCATTTATATATTTATACAGGATTGAATATTATTGCATTTGGGTAGTTGGTTTGGCAAATTAAAAACTGTTTTAACCCTCTAACGTATAGCGTTGCCATATTGCAACATCATGCAATTTTTGACAAATAGGGCTCTTCCCAATTTTAGCCCAGAATGCACTGTGAGATTTAGGTTTACTGCAACAAATGTGCACTGTAGGTTCAGAAGTCTTTTGTCAGTCCATGTAAAAAGGAATGATGACAGTTTTTTCCTGGTCATATAATCTGATTGTTTCTTTTGCCCTTCAAAGTAAAAGACTCAATTTTACAACTAAACGGCAAAGCATGGATTTTATATAACAGATTTTTAGTCATATTGAGCTAAAGTAATTGTTGTCATATCGCAATGTTATGCAATAGAATATTTTATAGGCATTAGACAACTAATGAGATTAAACCATAATAAAATGAATCATCAGTTGTACTAGATAACATGAAACTGTAAAGTGAAGTTCAAGTGTCTACCAGACCAAACTGTTGTTGCATTTCTAATCTACTGAGCTCAGTTTAAGGACATTTTTAAGACAACAATGTTAGAAATGTTTTTTATGTATATATTTATTTCCAAATATTATATAATTGGAAGTAAGTGTAAAAACTCCAAATACATTTACAGCAATTCAATGTTTGAGAAGTCAAAGGGTGGATTAAGAGTTTCAGACAATATTCATGAAGTCAGACATTTTTCTACAATTTAAATAAAAACCTTGTTCTTTAAATGAACTTCCTTGTTGACTCATTCTTCACCTTTTTACACAACATTGTTTCTTCTAGAGTCCAAACATTGCATTTTCGCATTGTTGCTATTGGATAAATCTGTCTACTAATGTGTGTCAGACTGATGCTTATAAATGTAAGATATGGAATTGGCTCCTCACTGTTGTATAAGCAGGTCGACTCTAACCCACATCTGCACTTCTGGCTGCTTTCTTGGAAGATTTCAGCGATAAAGTTTGCTTGTGTGACAATCAGGACTTTGAAAGTTCACATTATTGGTGCTGTAAAGTCAAGCAGGATTCAACCGACTCTTGAGTCTTGAATGAGTAAGCATTCTCAGAAGGAGAAGGTCACGTTTTGTTCCCTGATCGGATAAGACCATAGCCGTGCATCTTTCAGCATTTTTCAGTTCCGTTCTCTATCAGGTGCTGTGGCCGATCTGGACTTCTCCCTACCAGAGACATTTCATGACCTCTGCTTCTGACATATTTTCACATGGATTATTTTAAAGCTTCCATAGGCTTCCACTGCAGCGTGATCTGTGTCATCCTATATATCCTTAAAACGCCCTGAGCTGTTCATCTTTTACTGTTGTTGCCCATTTATCAGCTTTGATTGTGAAGTAGATCCCACTGAATGACCCCTAAATCATCCCTCTGAAATACGCCAAGGAAAGTAAAAATGTGTATTGTTGAGCAGAAGCAACAAACGAATCCTCTTTCATCCATTCATTCACTCAAAGCAGAAGTAAGAAAGAAAGAACATTTCAAATTTTGTCATTTTACCCTAGTTTGCTTTCTTGATGCAAAATAGGGAAAAAGGCTGCTACTTCTATGTCTGTTATGCTCATATTTGTGTATGATTCTCATAAAGAAATTTAAGAAATGAGTCAGCGTGATCTCTCTAACTTACCTAACCTTAACTTGTGAACTGTATAATATAGTTCTGAAGCTGGTTGCACTAGTTGTTCTAACTTAGTGTATTTATAACATAAGCTAAGTAAACATTTGCTGTAATAATCACTAAGATAACTTTATTTATTTAAAGGTGAGTTGTTCCTAAATCTGTGGATTTTATTAATTACAGCTTTCTGATCTGCAGGATTACGCTACTGCAGGAATTCATAGAGCAATGGACTTCTGTCCTCTTGACACACACACACACACACACACACACACACACACACTCTAAATAAGGAGGTATGGTTTCGACTGTAGATCTATCTCTGTTGTCAATTGTCATTCATATACAATTTAAACTTTGTATACTACTCATATTTTCATTCTATTTAAATATATATATTTTTTTCTTCTGATACATAAGAAAATTTGAACTTTTACCACAAAACTTTTTACTTTTACTGGAGTCATTTTTTTTATTGCATTTCGTTAGATTTACTCAAGAATAACTTCTTTTAGAAAGTAATTTTACTACCTTGCTGAAGAGTTAACTAAGGCATTTCTTAAGTTTTAGTAGTGTAACCTTATTTACTAAATCATAAGTTTGATGATAGGTAGTTGTTACAATAAAGTTAGGAAGGTAATGAAGCAACGGTGTACCTTAACTGACATTAATGTTGAGCAACGTCCGAGCTTAACTGACTTTCTCAATATCTGTACTTCTGACTTTCTCTATCAATATCTGAACTTCTGTTTTTTCTATCAGACGTGCTATCAGTTGAATATTCCTGAGGTCACTGCTCATTTTACTGTTAAGGGATTTTCTTGGAAACTTTAGTTTCCAATTTCATCAAAGGAAGTGAACACCAGGATATGAAGGGAGATGCTGAATGGTTTAACCATAGAGATAAACATGCAGAATTCTTTTGGAGAAAGTCTGTTTCACGTGAGATTGTTCACATGACAAGACGTATATATATCTCGGCTGCAGACGTACTTATCTTTAATCCCAGTCCCCGTATGCAGCATGGATCCATAACATCTGTAGACGTTGAACTGTTGTTGTTGCCTCTCGTCTCTTAAGTAGGAGGAGAAGCCTGATTCACAGTATTAAACCTTTTTTTCCTTAACAGATGCTGCTTCTCATGTTGAATACAACACAAAAAAAGAGTACAACACAGACAGTGCAAAAAATGAAAGAAATGAAAAGTACATTCGAATACAGATTCCTGTATTGTTCATGTGGTAAGTTCACATGTATTAAAGTGAATGTTAAGAATACTGGTCACATCCATTCTTGAAGCAGTTTCTTTTTTAGTGATGAAGGCCAAGTTCATAGTTCCTGCTGTGTGAATATGAATTCTCAAGTTCATCTGAAGTTAAAAAAAGACATTAACAGTCTCAGATAAATTGTGCTTATCTTCCAAAGGTTCTGTGTTTTACTATAAATGTCTCTCTTTGTGTTGTTTCTTCTGGTAAGGTAAGTCTTCACAGTGAACAGGTGTTTCCTTCTTTGTTAACAACATGTTACTAAAACGCACCCAACCTCATCTTCAGGCTAAATCTATCCTTTTATGTGGCTTTGGACCTATTTTTATGACTGTTGTACAAAATGTAAAACAAGACCTTATAATAATCATAAAGTTTAACAAGCAATGTTCCTGATTTAGGTCAAATAAATATATTGTCACACAGACTTGTAATCCCAACAGAAATGCCGAGACAATACACAAAAAAGAGAAAAATGAAAGAAAGTTGTCTTACTGATTAGCAGCTGTGGTATTTGGTGTTATGTAAACCTCTTAAAGTGGTACTAACTTATTTTCTGATAATTGTTAAATGAAAATCACATTGGTTGAAATATAAAATAGTTAAAATGTAAAAAGTATAAATCGTTGAAATGCAAAAAAAAATGGAATTTCCTCCCGTCAGCTGAGTTTTAGCGGACAGTTTCAGCGTGAGCCTTTGTGTCGCCCGTGTCGTGCGAAACCAGGTCACTCTTTGTCTTTTCAGCAGGCATGCGAGTCCAGATCATCCAGCTCAGCTTAAAGTCACCCAGTTTAACACTGGCTGTCTGAAAAAAAAGGGGATTCTGGGGAGGAAATTAGCAGCTAACTTGGCTGTGGTATGTGACCTCACACAGCAGCAGCCAAGCCTGAGACTGAGGCCAGGAATCTTAGAAATATAATACACTACGGACACACACACACACGCACACATGCAGAACAGACCGTATGATTCTGAAGGTTTTCTTTATTTAAAAGACCTTGCAACCCAAGCAGTACCAATATATCTCTATTCAATGGAGTGTGATTATTAACATAAAAATGAATTTGATGTAGCTATGATTCAATGCTTTTGTCTATTAAACTACAATAACACTGATACAGTATATATATATTCATATATATACAGAGAGATATAATGTCAGATTAAAGCAGTATGATACAGATGTATTCAAATGAATTGCAGTAGTTGCTTTAAACAGAAATTAAAAAAAAATTCAATTTGACATAAAATGTTAACACTATGTATATAAAAACACATAAAAAAGGTCACCATTTCCAGACAAACAGTATCACAACAGTATACACAATATATATATATATTTATATATTTTTTACATTTTCCAATTGTATGTTTAAGAAGTTTATATTGACTGACATCGTATAATATTTACATTAAAAATATAGTTTATGGCCATGTGAAATATTCCTGAATCAGCAGACCACACGTTGTAAAAGCTGGTTTTGTTCTTTTTCTCTTAAGATTGAGGTTAGATTGAAGTCGGGTGGAACATAGAAAAGTCTGCGTGTCTGGGCACACCTGCAGACATCCTGACTGACCAGCACACCCTCGTCATCGTTTCGCCTACAGAGGACACTACTGTTCTCCTACATCTGCTGTGGCTTTCTCTGTTTCCAACCCAAATATTTTTCCCCACCGTTAACCCGATTCCAACATTTTCAAGGGTGCAGCTAGTAAGTGTCTCGACTCCACATGTGTGCGTTTAACAGCTGAAAAGGCTTGTTTGAAATAAGGCATTATTACCACTGAACGTCAGAGCTGGAAAGGAGGATTAGTTTGTTTGTATGGGTCATGTCAGGTCCAGAGCAAAACTAACAATGAATTGATCATTGTACTGTATTGCATGTATCAAAAAGCTTGATAACTTGTAGTCCTCTGTTCCGTAAACCTTGGTCTTTGGCGAAAAAGAATTAAAAACATGTCAATAATCCTCACCGCTGCTCTGGGTGACATGTTCCCTCGCCATGAAGGTTACAGACGTGTCAGTTTGTTTAGAAAAGTCACCAAGTATCCAAATCAGGTTCACTTTCTGGGAACTCTGTGGCATCTGCCTTACACAGAACTACTCTCCAGGGACTGAAAACATCTCTGTTCAGAGTCTATGGCGCCATTTCTGAACAGACGATGTTTTTAATAGTTTTTGAACAACAATGGGGGTCTCCGGCACAAAGGAATACATCAAGCCTTGGATAGAATCTATCCACTGTTGGTTTGGCTCTGCACATGATATTTGCTGACAATAAAAATATAGAAAATCGCCAGCTTTCTCCAACTAGTTGGAAGGAGTATTTGATTTTCTGGACAACTGCTCATCTGGCCAACATCCTACTGTACTTTGCAGGTGCTGAGGACTTAGAGAAGCCTGTTGTCAAGTATGAAGAAAGCAGCAATCAAGGAAAATCGCACTAGTCCTCTAAAGCACAGCTACCTTTCAAGTGTGGGATTTTTTTTTTAAATCTGATAAATTGCTTGGAAAAGTAGCACTTTTTCTAGACAAGTAGTGTGAAGCCAAAGTCAAATCTAACACCAGTAAAATGTGTCCAACTCTGCTGAAGATTACAGCAATAGGAATAAAATAAAAAAACAGGACTCAGTGCAGATTCTGCTGGTAGCCTGCAGCAGGAAACTGAGATCAGATAAGAGTTGCTGACTAAGCTCCCCGGCTGACTTCAGGAGGGAAAATGGGTATCAGAGGTAAACCTGGGCTTTAGTCAAACTCACAAGAGCTGGTGCAGTGTGTCCTCATGAACATGTGGTGCTGAGCATTGCAATATGTGCCTTTAACCCACATCCCAGACACCCCCCCACCCCCCCCAACAGTGCCTGAACACCCTGACTAGAGAGACTACTAGTGATTGGAAGAAGAATGTGCAGGGGGGTTTAGAAAGGAGTCAGGACTTCAGACTTGTGCAAAAAAAAAAAAGAAATTGATCAAATGCCTGAACACGCATTAGGTGTAATGATAGAGGTCAATCACTTAAAGTGCCTGTGTAACAACAATCATGATTGAAAAATCAACCTCAAACATAAAAAATCAGAAAGTTGGCAAAATGACAGCCTAGACAATGAAAAATTAAGTACAATCTCAGAGCGGGTTAGAAATACTCAGATATACTAGAGCTGTGTGAAAGCATTAGTGAACCTACAGTACACAACTACTGTCCCCCCGATGAAAAAATATATATTTGGAATGCTTCAGACAGATAACTGGTTTCCCTCACTTCCTTTAATGCCACATATGGAGCTTGACTTTGGTAACTGAGAGAGCTATTGACAAGGGTGCATATGATTTCTCACTTGTTTAGCGTGGCGCAACCTCAAGTGCGCGAACACAATACTGATGAGACAATTATTATTATAAAAACCACCGTCTGCATTTCCTGAATAAATACAGCAAATTGCTTAACCCTTATAACCATGTATTAAAGAGACTAGATCTAGGTTTTGTGTTTGGTTAAATAAAACATATCCCCCTCCCCTTCTGGAGGAGGACATCCACAACCTGCTGATCACACGCATAGATGTAAGCTGACACAAGGCTATCAGAGAACAGCTACAGCACCAATGAAGTCACTGAGAGGCGAGCGGACAAGCCTCCGTGTCTGCCTCCCTGCAAGTATTCTCCCTCGTTTAGCCCATCTGTTAGCTGAAGCACCTTTTTGCAAATCTTTCCAGCTAGATCCAGGCTGCAAGGAGGACAATATCTTTCAGTAACTTATCCCTTGATTTCTTTAACAGGTCCCGGAGGTGAGGTCACAAACCTAGAAGTGATGGATCTTTGTTTGGCAGTACATGTGTATGTATTAAGTAGCCTGGACTCCTAGACTGAAAAAAAGTTAAGAGAAATTCTGCCTCATCTAAGCTTTTACTTTGGATTAGTTACCTATGACTGTAAGCTCTCTACTCACCTCCTACTGCTAATGATTCATGCTTTATTAATGGCTACGCACGGCTTAAGTTACCTTTCTATGGTTTATATTAGCAAGAGCAGTCAACCAACTACATGCAGTTAGATAAATAAGATGCAGGGAAGGGTAAGGCATGAGAAATATGTACCCAGGACAGAGTCTCTTTAAGGGTCTTAGACAGTGGTAGGAAGTGAGGGGATGTCCTCTGTCTCCACTTTCTGCTCCGGCGAGCAGCAGAGAAAGAGACGGCTGCCCAGGCTCTTGAAGGCAAACCGGAAATACATGATGTGGCCCATGGCCACGAAGGAGACGGAGATGATGACCAGCAGGCCAAAGGCCTCAGGGTTAGGGGCCAGAATCACCATGATGAAGTGCAGCAGGTCCAAGAGGTAATTCATGGAGTTCTGGACGCCGTTGATCACACCTCGCTCCGACTCGATCACATTCTCCTGGATGAGCTGCGTCACCGTCAGGTCAAAAGACCAAAGACCTGCAGGACAGAGAACAACCGTCACTCCGCATGGTTTGTTTTACAGCTTCATCAAATATGACTTTAGACCTCAACAGAAGCTATAGGTGCAATTATCAGACAATATTATTGGCATCAAAGGTTGAAATTATTGCGCTGCCGTCATCCCTAGAGTGTGTGACATTCCGGTCCATTATGAGAACGTTGAACCTGGGGACCTGCTTCTGTCATCTTTAGGAAGTCATCATTTGGTAAACGTCCTTTTATGAAAGGAAGGGAACTAATATCCCTTTCAAATAAAGATAACACCCTCATTTAGATTATGCATGTTCCATAATCAATAATCAACTGGACTTTGAAGCTTCTGCCTTGCTCTAAATAGTAATTTAGTGCAACATCATTGTATTAAGATACCACCAGACCAGGAAAACATGCAAAATTCAATTGTCTGGCACCGTCTTTTTGCTACTCACCAATTCTAGCAGCAATGACGCCAGCAAACAGCAGGCTAACAGACATGTAGGACTGCAGGGGGGGCAGCTCCTCAGCCGGCGCAGCAGTAGTAGTCGTGGCGTTGCCTCCAGTGATGGCGCTGGTGAGGCTGTGGTCCGCCTCGGGCAGCATCTTCTCCCCGATCAGGTGGGTGTAAAGGTCCTGGAAGGGTGAGATGCTGAGGTCGAAGGGGCTCCCGGGGGCAAAGACAGAGACAACGCACAGCATGAGGCAGGAGAGCTGAGCGATGCCCGAGATAAAGCCCGTGCGGGTCAGACCGCACTTCTTGCGGACCCAGGTGAAGGCGACGGTGCCGCAGATGCCCGAGACCGCCGAGGCCCCCATCAGCAGGCTGAGCACCGAGCCGTTGAGGCCCTGCGTGTAGGCGTAGCCCGTGGTGATGCAGTCAAAGCCCAGCACCGTCATGTAGAGGAAGGCCAGGGACATGCCGGCGAAGAAAATGTTCTGGTTGTAGTAGGCCACCCAGCCAGCCTTCAAGGTGCGCAGAGGTTCAGTCAGCTGGTAGCAGCAGCCGTGTTCCTGGGGGGAGTCGGGCTTGGCCACCACTGGCGTTTCATTCATCAGCGGCTGGGAGGACTCCTCAGGGCTCTGGCCGTTTTCAGGGTCTGTAAAATGACAATAGGGTGGAGAGATTTGTTCACATTCAGTCTGGATATTCACACAGACAAAAGCTCTTCAAGCTGAACCAATGAGTTAGCTGCTTGTTACCAAAAACAAATTTAAATAAAGGCACCTCTCGGGGAGCTGAGCTGCTTTAGCTCCTGCTGCTGCTCCTTTTGTCCGGCCTTCGTGGCCAACGCCGGCGTCTTCTGGTAGACCTTCCACAGCAGCGCGTACTCCAGACACATAGAGCACAGGTTCCAGCCGGAGATGAAGCCACAGCCAATGAAATGGGAGCCAAAGGCCATGATCTGACCCACCAGCATGGGAGCAAGGATGTTGGTCAGCTGGTCGATAATCCGCACTGTGGCATTCATGTCTGTTGAGAGAATGGAGGGAAGCATAGTTCGATATTAACAGTTTGTAAGTTTCGAACTCATATGAGCAGGTTTCACTAAAATGGTTGTAATATACAGTAGAATGATAACGGTCATCATGTTCATAATTGTTGAGAATGAGTTGCACTTTGCGAGATAATCTTTTAAATAGCTTATACATAGCTAACAATCAGCAGAAAACTGCAAGGGCATAAAAAAAATGGGAGCAAGAGAGTCAGCTTCCAGGGTTCAAAATCCAACACATTGGACCGATCTGATAACAGAACACGTGAGGCATATATTCCGTGATAAGCCAGCAGCTGGTTAGTAACACTGACCTGCCAGCTTGCCACTGTCCTGTCCGGCTACAACCACCACCCAGTCCCTCTGGATGGTGATGGAGGTCGCCGTGCTGGCCAGGTTGGCGATGTTGGCGATGGTGATGACCAGAATGTAGCAGGTGGTCTGAAAAAGAAAGAGAGAAATTTGTGACAGTTTCAATGAATAAAGAAAATTAGAAGTAGGATGCATGGGTTGTCATTTCTTTGGATTTGTTGATTATAAAGAAAATATATAGTAAGTGAACCATAGCCTTTTGTCAAGGAGACTTTAATTACTAAACGCAAAGCCCAACTACTACTATCAGACATCATCAGAAACTTTCTCTGAAACATTCAGCGAGAAATAACTGCTTAAAAGAAACAGCATGATGGTTAATGTAATAATCAACATGTGACCTCAATAACAGCAGCATTATAGAAATCCTGGATGGTAAAAAAGTACAAAAAAATCAAGGACTTTGTCTGGAAATGTCTATTAAACAGTACCCAGTACTTTGTTGATGTATTTACACATTGCAACACAGCTGCTCTGATCAGAATAGCAACAAAAATGCCTCAACAAGCCAGGACACATTTCTCTCTCTCTCTCTTTCTCTCTCTGTTTCTCTCTCTCATTTGTCATGTGACAGGCTGCCAAGAACATGCTGACTGCACAGCCTTCACCCGAAACACTCAATCTCCTGTTTCACAAAACTCTCTCCACCTCCAATACACACCCACGCCAGTCGACCCTCTAAACTCTCTCACATGGCAAAAAATCCCTTCGCTCTTTTTCTTTCTGTCTGGAAATCCAAAGGCGTCCCACAAATGCAGAGGAGTCGTTCCCCCAAAACAGAAACGCTTTTGTGTTTTAACCCGACACCCCAAACGGGCTCTCACGATGACTGAGGGAAACCTGCAACTCAGCATCTCGGGTCAACTGCAGAATTAGGTCTGACCCGTCATGAAGCCGCATAGCTCAACAAGAGTAAACTAAGGTATTGAGGGTGTCTGTGCAATTACTTCTCATGCTTTGTTTCCTTGTGATGAAAAAATAAAAATGTTTTCAGTTCAGAAAGGATTTTTTTCTAACTGCAAGCAAAGTATTATATGCTTTAGTCAAGAAATAGGAAGAAGAATTTGTTTTCTTCTTGTGAATTAATTACTTGAGCTCAAGAAAAAAGCTTGAAAGCAAACATAAAGTTGTCCTTGTGAAATTTAAATAACAGCATGGTCCGTTTAAGCCTGTGGAGTAATCAAAGGTTTACTAGGAGTTCACTGCACTCAGTTTCCTCTTCAGCAAATGCTGCATAAGTGGCTATAAATCATGACATGGAGATTCCTATCAGTAATTGGTTTCAAAAGAGTGAGGCAAGTGTCCCGGGGACAGAGTTTTAGAATTGAGGAAAAAAGGTAAAAAAAAAAAAAAAGGTTTTCTGTGATAATTCCCCATTAGATCACATTGAAATAGCGAGCGTGCAAGAGACAGCACAGGGGGATCTTACCAGAATCCATCCATTGTAAAGCTCCACAAGCTGTTCTTTGAACTGGAAAACAACCATCAGGAGGATCCCGCACACCATGACGCAACTGTTCTGGACCAGCAGCGAAGTCTGGGCCACTGTGGAAACACCACGACGGGCATTAGGGACACAAGTCTGACCAAAGACAATGATTTCTGTCTGATGAACTCGTTCATTAGAGTGGCTCCACAAGATTTCCTGCTCTTCTCATCTACTATTTATACTGTCTTTGCCAAATTCCTCTAGACAAACATTCAACCAGAGGTGCATTTAACTGTGACTGAGGGAGTAAACCACTACATGACACAATAATGGCTGTCATGCTCCACATAACTCCACTGCTTTTGGCATTTCTGTCATGAAAAACCGCTTATACTTGATTCGGTGCTGCATTACCTTTGAGTCTGGGGTTTTTGTCCACCCAGTCCCCGATGATGGCCCCCAGCAGCAGCACAGACCCGGCCACCACCAGCCCGTACACGGCTGTGAGCAGCAGGCTGTTCCCATACAGCTCTACCAGAAAAACAGCCACGGCAAAGTTCCACATGCGGTCACCCTGGGATTTAAAAATCTCATTATTTCAAATGGCAAGCGGAGGCAGATTCAGGGTATCCAGGTTGAGGCACAAAAGAAATATGGTGTGCGTTAAATAATAGTAGGAGCCCTCTCTGCTTTCAAAGTTTGAGGTCAGATTCATTTGAGGAAAACAAAACGGGACACCCTTGTAAGTATAGACAAGCCTTCAGGCACGGGAGCTATTTGTAAAGCAGGATTGTGTGGTGAGGTGTTACACAAAGAACAGTCATTTTGTCCCAACATGACAGTAATAATAACTTAAATGCATAAATGCAACAATAACACAGTAATAATAATGTGTATTGCATCCAGTTTCGCATATGTAGCCTGTCATCCTGATGATCGTGTGCCAAATATATGATTGTGTGTCATTTATTATCAATTAATTCTGTTTCAATGTGCATTCCTTCTGACATCCACGGACAATCATGCACCTTACTACCATAGTAATATGCACCTGACTGGCTTTTACTATTTGCATTGAGTTCTGTTAAATTGTTTATGTATTATTATGATGATGGTAGTTATTTAGTAATTATATTAATTTGAGCTTTAAATGTATTTGTTTCTTTGCTTCTTTTTTTTTACTTTTTGATTGTGAATGGTCTAACACCTTAATTTCCTTCAGGATTAATACAGTTCATCTAGAGTATTGTGGTTGCCTGTTACAGACTGAATGTGTCACTTACCCATGTTGACAGCGCGTGTCCCATATAAATAAGGAATTTGGCTGAAGTGAAGAAGTCTCGGATAGATTCTGTGAAGAAAACATTGAACTGTCAGAAAATCAATATATATTCCCTTGTTGAGGAGGGTCCGCTGGGAACAATTTCGCATGCAAGAAATTAATAAAAAAGGACCTACCACAGCATGTCTTAGGTCCAGAGTTATCCATTTTTTAAAGCTTTGCGAAATGCAGAAAATAACCAGGTGAATTCTGCTGTTTTATTTTCTTTTTTTTGCTTTACAATGCGCTGTCTAGCCTTTTGTAATGTGAAGAAAAAGGGGGGCTGACCCCGGCTACTGCTGCATAGATGTGTCAGCACCGACACAAGAAAAAAAAATACAGAAAACAACAACGTTTCTCCCCGTTTCGCCTTTCCAAACTTAGCTATCACTGTAGCTGAAGTCGGAAAGAAAAATTGTGTGGGAAAAAAAGGCCGGTTAGTCTCCAGAAAACGAGAAGCCCGGGCGGCTGTCGGCGGGAGGCTGGCGGCGCTGCTCGCTGCTCGCTGCTCTGCCGCTGTTCACGTCCCGCCTCGAATATACCCACGCTCGTCACGTGACCCTTATTTACATTGTGTCAAAAACAAATGTGGTCCTTCTACCGCACATGCGCACAACTACCCACCCCAAAAAAGCCTAGCCCACATCTACACAAAGAAGGGACGAATGTTTACAATGTATAGTGTAAAAAAACAACCTTGGATTAGCTGTCTTACCTGTTTACCTTTAAACTGCTTTAAATAACTCTATATCCAGAGTGATCCACCTGGGTGTCACATCTGTGATGAAAATCAATAAAAACAGCTGTAGAAATGTATTAAAACCTTCCTTATCAGAGCCAATAAATGTATAGCTTTGCATTTGAAGGATATATCACCACCTACATCTGCTAGATGGGGGAACGAATTAGGATCATGCATACCTAGTGATAAGATAATGTACAATTTGAAGGGTTAAACTGGGAATTTCAAAAGATCTAGAGTATTTTTTAATTTTTTTTTTAACATGTGAATAGAAGATTCACGGTATAATAGCCCTGTTTTACTTTTATCTAATATATGTTGTTGTTGTAATATTGCCCTGTTATTTAGCTCTATTGCATGGAAAATACCAGTAAAGATATTGTTGGGGAAAAATAACTTGGACTTACCCTCATACAGGGCTCATATTCATAGAATCCCCCAACTGCACCTAAGTACGTTTACTATTAATGCATGTAAGGACAATCTAAAATTACACTACTTTTTACATTTTTAGATTAGTTCAATCAATCAAAGTATTTGCAGCATCTCTCATACAGAAGTTCAACATGTTTCACAAATGACAGAGAAGCCAATAATGAGACAGTAAGTTTTTTTTACAATCACACTATATATATATATATATATATATATATATATATATATATATATATATATATATATATATATATATATATATATATATATATATATATATATACATCAAATTTTAGGTCTAAAAAAGTGTTTTAATTTATTCAATGTGTGAAAATCTGACACTAAACAATATGTAAGGGTTAACTGTTTTTTTTGGGGGGGGAAATCAATACAGTCTAGAGATTTTTTAAATGTATATAAAATACTCCCCTACAAATAATAATTTGGTTTTCCATACAATCCTATTAAATTATTATTATATTATATTTTTATATAATGATTATTATCCTGTTAAAATCCTAATGATTACATCTTTGAACAGCTAAAATAAGTGTGCACAGTAGACTTCTAGTTTTACACATCACACTTTTGCAATTTGTGATGTCACAAATCCTACTTGTAGACCCTCCCCGTTTGGATAATCAATGAGCTCTGAGAAACTTTGCTCTTTAAGCAGATATATGTGAAAGTAGCCTCTGCTTCTACAGGAAACTGTACAGTGAAGTTCAACAATTGGTGGCTGGTTGAGTTTATCTGATATTAACTTACTCTTTTTAATGATGTATCTTAATCTTTTCAGCAGACAGACCAAGCATGGTGGAGACATATAAATTATTGTAAAATCAATGGTGTTTTACTTAAATAAAAGTACTGCAATGTAAAAATTCTAATTTCCAAATAAAATTAAATAAAACTCAAAAGGGAATCAAAGTATAAAATAATTACCAGTAAAATGTAGTTAAAATATCAAAAATAAAAGTACTCATGCAGAACTGCACCTTTGATGAGAGTTATATTGTTGGATTATTATTATTATTATTATTAAATGTGTTATAGACATTCACTAAATTATGTTTCATTTTGGTTAACCTAATCTGTAAAACATTCATAGCTTCATAGGGTGAATGCTGTGGCATAAAAAGGCGTAAAAATGTTGTGAGTATGGTAGCTCTTGTCATGTACAAATACCCCAATATCCCAATAAGTACAGTATTCAATGTATATAGTCACTGTATCTAAAGTCCAACCATAATCTGTTTGTAAAGGTTATGCTTTAGTTGGCAATTGTCATAAATTCAACCATATAATATAATATAATTAGCGGAACTCAGGTTTATACCAAAACAGTGTCATATGGCAAATTCAGTTGAGATTCATTGATTAACTCTGTGCAATAAAAAACTTCAACTTAAACAGGGGAAGTGTTAAGATGTAATGTGTAAAAACATTGGACATTGCAAATTGATTGAAAGCTTAAAAGTTAATGATTACCTGAGGTTGCACATGTGAAGCCACAAAACACAAGTTAAACCTGTAAACATTTTGATATGTGGCATAATTGCTATTACTGCCTTGACCCAGAGCTGTTTACTGTACCAGGGGGAAAAAAGTCTGTTGCAATTGAACTTGGCAGAGAACAAAGACAAATTGTGTACAAAGCACCCAGCTGGATGACTTGCATTTGTTCACCTATGTCAACAGAACAAAATCACAGCTATAATTACAGGCTGTATGGATGAGAGCTGTTTGGCCCACATCCATAAAAAGTAATAAAAACACTCGGTCAGTGTGGCAATGTTCCTCTTTAATTTTACACCTTGTCTCTATTCACAATAAACTATGAAGTGTGAAGGACTGCAACCTGAAACAGCTATTCTCAGATTAAGTGTTTCAGTCTTTTCACTGGACTAATGCCAACACATACACTACAACACACTGTAAAAAATACATAATTCTATTCCTATACAATAATTAGTTGTTAGAACCTAAATGATCAGAGTAAAAACTGAAATTGAAAATGTTCTGAATGCTGGTAATTTTGAATCTTAATCTGTGACTCATCATGGCCAACAGCCATTAGCAGCACTCTGGGGTCATATATCGAGGACACATTGGCATGCAGCCAGAGGAGACCTGGGAATCGAACCCCTGATTCGCCACAGCTGCCCCCTGATGTGCAAAGCAGAGGCTTCAGGAACATAAAAGGGTTTCACTTGTTATCAAAAAGCTGGGCTGTGCTTTCAGGGTGAGCAGATGCCTGCCCAGCTGATGCCTCTGCTCTCGGTTGTCTTGTATTCTTCCTAAGACATTTTTGTGCTGCAACCTGCTGACAGCTCGGTTAACCTGTGCAACTATCCAGATTTTCTTCTAATGCACTGGTCTCTGGATTCCTTCTGGATCTCAGCAGAAGCTGCAACAAATTCTTGCCAAAGGGGCCAGAGTCTAAGAAGCAGTGGGAAAGGCCTAGACACTTTCCTGATGTAAGTGTTGGAGATGCCATCCATGCTGCTGGCTACTGATGATGGAATTTCACACACATTCAGTGGTATGTTTTGGGCTGGTAGTGAACTGGTAGCACCACACCTAATTCTTCCCTTGGAGATGGCTGCTCTTTATACTTTCCAGTCCATCTACCAACTGATTCTATGCCTGCTACCCCATCTGTATGTCAGAGCTCCAATTAAAACTGCCTCTCTAGGCTTTGGATAGGTGGTTCCACCAGTCATGCGATGCTTGATTATGACATCAGCTCATCAAGGTATAGGATGCATGTGACATCATCCATGTAGCTTGTCAGAGGAAGAAGTCTGAATGGTAATTTCAGAACTCTGACTACTTGCCTGACTCCTATGAGGATTATCTCGAAGATAGCCACAAAGAGCAATGGAGTGATAGAACATCTCATGGTAATGCAGACTTCCAGCTGAGAGAAGCACATGGTGGCACTGACTGGTATGTGCAAAAATCGAGCAGCACCACACGTAAGTTTGTCAGAGAATCTTGGGAACGCTGGGAATGAAAAATGCAATAATTACTCAAATCTAACGCAATAAATTAATAAAGAATTTCTGTTTGTTGTTGGTTGCGTTCATTGTAATTCTTGACATTTGTCACTTTTTCATTATTATTTGACTGTATGTATTTATTTGATAATACAGCAGAGACAGACAGGAAGGTGATAGGCCAGGGCTGCCTGCTTTGAGGACTGTATCCTCTATATAGGAACTGGCCAATCTACCCATTGTGCCACTCACCATTCATTTATGCTTTTATATAAAAGCTTCATAAAAACCATTCACAGAGCCTAACATTCATTGATCTGCAGCTACTCAGGAAACATATGAAACAGATTTGTCTGGGTGTGTGTGTGTGTGTGTGTGTGTGTGTGTGTGTGTTTAAAGTCCATGTGCTTTGGATTACATACTCCTTCCCTCTTAAAGGCCTGAACACTGGTTTCCAACAGCAGCTGCAGAAAGGCTGCTATAGCAGATTAGACCTGGTAGGGACAGGACATGGTCTGGTCCAGGTGGTTCCACCTGGGACATGAGCTGGAGGCAGCAGTGGTCCCAGGTCAGCTGGATAGTTGGGTGGTTGACTGGTGATGCAAAAACTCTTCACAACACCGTCCGCTTCTAGCTTCATCTGAGATCCTGCATGCAAGTCAGTTACAGAAAATTCAGTAATTTGTAGCTTCTACCAATATTCTGTATACTATTTTAATAAATACCCATTCCAAACAGGCATGTTTAAAACAGATACTGCACTTGTAGTTGAAAATGATGAAAATTGGATAATAGTTGAGAGGTAAATCTCAGTGTGATGACGAATGACTAGATTATACAAGCATTTCCTTATATGCTTATTAGCTCAGCAGTCTATTATTTACAACAGATTTGTTAAATTATGATTGTTTTCATATAGCTTTTGTGGTGTTTTCATATTCTATATTGAGGATGTATCCTGATGATGATGTTGATGAAGATTCATTCATACACTGAACATCTCTACTACAATGATGCAAGAATAATTCCAGGCCTACTTTAGAGTATTTATCAGAATTATTACTATTGAATTGGATAAACTTGTCAAACTCATGTCTACCACATGTGGATCTTGCACATGTTATACACTTGACATTTGAATAAACTCCTCTAACTCAGACTTTTTGCTACTGACCATTCCAGTTTTTTTTCCTACAGTGCTGTGAAAGCTTAAGTATGTCAACAAAACTGTGCTCCATCATGGTTGCCTAACCCCCCTCAAGCTCAAAAGCACACGCAGACTCTGGTAAACAGAAGACGTTGGCCAAATTCACCAAAATGAAGTGTGCAGAAACAGTCTCTGTATTCTTTAAGAGAAATTTCCATTGCAGGCATGTTGATCCAATAAACATTCATTATATCCAGCACTTGCAACACACAGTGAGATATGAGATCAACTCTGAATCTAATCCTGGACGGTTTAAGCAGTAAATTACACCACAAGTGTAGAGCCAGTTCTAAAGGGTGTGGTGTAGAAAATAGGTAACATTTCTCTTATTCCATTTATGTGATGAATGGAAAACATGACTTTTAACTTTTCACATGCACCTCCTTATAAAAATATTACTAATATTAATATAACAACACATCAATATACTATAACAACAGAAATTGTTTTTTTCCAAATGTACTGTAATCTATACTTCACAGACAATACAACTGGATGTAAAAATGATGCACACAGCAATAGAATACAGCAACATCTATACAACACAGAAAATAAGCCAGTACAGTCATTGAAAATTGCAAGACACTCCAAATGGAAGTTTTGACTTTAAATTGCAGTGTATGCTGTCTGACTACAAGGAGAGATTTAGCATTGATGGAGAGTGTGCAAAATAAAGAGAACTGTGTGTAGAGTGGTTTATGAATGCATGATGCAATGAATGACAGAATGTCCTATTATTGCAAGGGATAGAAGTGGAATTAAAATATAATGCATTCCATACTCTATATTTTGTTCATCTCCAATTTACTTATAATGAAAAAAGTGGATGAGTTAATATTTAGCCAAGGCTGGACTAAATGAAATAACCTGGCCAAGCCCAGTCCTTCAGGGGAAAGCTCTATGTTCCCATATTATTATATTCATTTTCTTTCTGAGGTTTGGACAAGAAGATCAACATCAAATGCAAATATGAAGCTGTAGCCAGGAAATTGTTACGTTATCTTAGCATCAAAACATTGAAACAGCTAGTCTATCTGTCCTTAAGAAAGTGTCAGCAATCAACAGAGGATTGTAAAATACTGTTGTTTTTTTCACAAAAGAAGCTGCATCAAGTTAACACAAACCTCCTCCTTAATGAGAACCCACTCCTCGTAGCGGGTTAATCCATCTCTATATTTAGCTTTTATTATGTGTCACTTCATTGGCTTCTGTAATAGTCATTTTCCAGATGTAATCACTATATTCTTGCATGCACTACTGTGAATGTACACAAAGATTTGAGGATAGTCAATTTGAAGGCTAATAACTAATATGATGTAGATGATAAAAATATATACAAAGCATTGGTTTCTTATTTGTCTCTGAGCAACATGCAGGTCTCCGCTGTGCTGTCTCATCGCATGAGGGAGCAGAACTGACCTTAAGGAGGAACATTAGCACATATTTTGAGCCAGGTGATGACAATAGGTACTTGTGTCCCTTTGTGATCTATTCAAGGATCACAGAGAGCTCTTGGCCGTTTGAAAGTCTCCACACATTGAGCTGGTACAAACAGATTACCAGCCGCACTATTAGTGGGCCGGTGTGTCAGCCGGGCTCAGGTACCTGTCATCAGCGGTCAGACGGCTGCTGTGTCATTTTGTGGCCATGTGACCTGCAAGTATGTCTGCCCCTAGCGGGATTCCTTTTCAGCAACAACAAGTTGTGTTTACGTCGGCTATATTTGTACTTCCAGGACAAAAATATGGGAATGACTTGCCTCCTGCGGCCAGGAGCCGTGTGACACTCACAGGCCGCAGCTAAAGACGGGGATAGCGGGCCGAGGGACGCTGTCAAATCTCACCTAAAGGATGATGTACATGAGGCGGGATTATATTATTCATCATTCTTCAGGCCGGGATTCCGTTCTTTTTGTGCTGTTGTGACAGAGGTAAAAGGTATTAAAGCTCAGCCGTTTCATTGATATTCTGCTGGAATAACTGCAGCTGGGTTCTTGAGGTCTCCCAGAGTCTCATGCCACAGGACACAGTAAGACGACAAGCCACCTGCCTGACCAAACACTAGAAACAATGGTTATAATTATTGCCTTTTCCCATTTTAGAAGCATAACAGTGTTGCGGTCTTATTGTTTCTCTGGATATCTACCACTGAGACGTGGGCCTTTCTGACAGCTCCTTTGTATCAACCAGAGAACGATAAACATCAAAGGTCACCATCCGGCGGTGATGAACTGGTTGCCTTTTCCAAAATGACAGCCCTTGTTTCCAGGGAATGAAATGGTAAACAGGGGGCAGTGGTTTTGTATCAATACGACGTTGCAGCACATGTCGGCAGCGTTCCAACATGAGAACTCTACCAGGTGTGTGTGACTGAACACTTGTGTCATCCGGGGTAATTTCTCTTCACCGGCGGCTGCTGGGTGAGAAGATTGAAGTGTTTCAGACTTGCACAAGTCTTGAAACTGACTGGAAGCTTCCATGTTTTTGTACTGATACTGTCTTGTGATTTTTCTGTTACACAAGGTCTAAGAAAGAATTATTTCCTTTTAATCTCATCATCTGATTCAGTTTTTTTTTATTTTGGTGGGAACATCAAAAATAAAACAGAAATAAACTCATGTGACTTCACCTAACTGACTCCAACAGCCAAAAGGTTTTATTTGCTGAAGCGCTGACACTGTTTCCTCACAGCTGGAAGTCCCTGAGTGTTTACATGTTCTCACCATGACTGTGTGCTTTTAGACATGCAGGAACCAGGATGAAGGGATGGTTGTGACTGGGATGTGTGAATCTCTTCATGTCAACATGAGGAATGAAGCTACTCCCCAAAACACAAAACAATAGGATCAGGTTGCTGCAGCGTATTAAAAACTAACCTTGTGTCATCTTTCCAGGTGTTGAATTGGACATTGCTGATTGGTGCATGTTCAATAAACATTAATTTCCACTTTTTAATGGCAATTTGCAACTAATCGATCACCTCTGGTATCGGTGGTTATAAAACACGACCTTTGTAATGTATTTCAGGGTGAGACCTGACTATTCTGGCATTCCATCAAGCTTGACCTAGCCTCCTCTGGGGGAAGTTTATTTATATTATCTATAGAGTTGATTTTTTTGACTGGGTTTGAAATCAGAAACCATTGTCTGTGCAAACTGTTTAAGCTAATATAAAGCTTCAGTTTACTGACTGAGTCAAACCAAGTATAAATTACAGTCAAATCAGTGCCAAAGTCCATTTTTATGTTAGTATACCTCCACCACACCCCAGGACAAGGCTTAACGTTTATTTGTCTCTCATATTTCATGAACAATTGTAATTCAAAGTGCATGACACAATTGGCACAAAAGTTCCTTTAAAGGCAGAAAAATACAACAAAATAGAATAAAGAATAAAAACAACTGAAAGTAAAATGCGTGTTGTTTAAGGCATGAACTATTGTGAACTTGTCCTTTTAAAAGTAAAGTACTCATTATTCAAAATTGCCCCATACAACTCATTGTTGAAGATGAAACCAGTGATTTTAACCTTTTATCTTTTCATCACAGTTTTATCTTGTCTCACAGTAGTGATGTCTATAAGTTGTTAACACACAATACTATAAAATATAGTATACTATTTATTAGCATAAAAATAAGTATAGTATAATAAATTTAAAAAAATAGTATAATAAATATACTATTTATTAGCATTTTCTTTCCATTCTATGTCGATAATGCATACTGTGTATGCGGATCAACAAATTATGCGGATCAACAAATTCTGCGAATTTGTACATTGTGTTGTGTTTTTTTTATTTTTATTTTTTTATAGTTTTTTTTATCTTCAGCTTTATTTTCTTCTCTTTATCTGTAACGCTGCAGTAACACAAAAATTTCCCCGTTGTGGGATCAATAAAGTTTTATCTTATCCTATCTTATCTTATCTCATCAATCCAATAAATATTAGTTTTGTTTATAGTTTTCCTCTAAACTCCTCAAATGGTTTAATTTTAATAAATGTTCAAATGATCAAGTAGAAGTAAATGAACCAGGTTTATTTGTTGGAACTTTTTCTTCTTTCCTCACTCATTGATCATCTCACCACCCTCAGATTTATCCGTTGGGAACCACTGGACTAAACTGGTTAACGGTATATAAAGTAGTTGAAGGTAAAACAGTACCATCCTAAACATGATTTAATGATGTTGTATATGATAATATATCAGACAGAAGACTAAACCACAACTTACTGCAGCAATTTAACTGCGAAGTATGATTTTACATGCAGGAATTTACTTGTAATTTAGTAGATTATTTCATAGTAATAATGTCTAAAGCGGGTATTGCATGTGTCGTGTAGCGGGTCCTCCTCACCTCCAGGGGCAGCAGAGTAAAACTCGACCTCAGTACCCGGAAACGCCGCTACACAGCTGCGTGAAGCATGAAAACTGAGGTAAAGCTTCAGCTGCGTTAATTACAACTTTCTCCTGCGTTTCTGTGCGTTTCTTTAGTGCAAAATGTCTTCAAAAAGCCGAGAAAGCGACGACGGCTCGGAAGGACAGTCCGCGCTGAAGGAGGAGCTGAACAAAAAGGTGAAGTTAGCTAGTTAAACGTGGCTAACGCGAGGAGCTACATATTAGCTCATAAAGTTGTACATTTACTCTATCAACTGTTTAAATGTATGTAGGTATTATAATCTATTAATATACTGAGGCTATAAGCTAGTAACATTTATTCTTGTTTCTTTCGGGTTTTATTAGGAAAAGAAAAAAAAATATAATAAATACAAATATAATAATACAATTCTATAACTGCTCGCCACCTTTAATGAGAGTAAGAAAAGAATATCTACTATAATATCTAATATACACACGTTATTTGCACAGTCTATAAAACAAATACATACGCAAAATATATTAAATAATAATGTATGGTATTTGTAAGAAAATCATATAAATTCAGAGAAAACCTTGTTTCACCCTGCCTATATAGAGCAGAACTTTATTTTCCTCCTCGGTGGAAACTTGACTTTGCTTCACCAAAGCTGCAGAGTACAAAACAGGATTAAAAACAGACAAAAGGACAAATTAAACACTTGGAACTGGTTCATGTCAATATTTGTGCCTTGATCTCTTTAAGCACTTGGTTGTGTTAGGAATGTTAATTGTATTTATAATGAGGGATTTCTTAAATACATTTTTGCTTGCTGTAGAGACTCCAATTTATCTCCTGGAGCTCAGAGACAACTGTGGGAGACAGGATGAAGGAGTCTGCCATCCAGGACACTCCATCTCTTCCTCATCCTTTCTGTCTAACGTCGGGTCACAACCTCCTGGGGTTTTCCAACATCGTTGTTTGTCAACAATTTGACACAATCCTGGAAAGTTTGTTTATAGAGTTACAATTTAGGTACCAGGCAGGAGGGTGAAACACTAGAACATAAATATTTTTTTTACACTAGCTCTAGAATCTGCTGACTGACAAAACAAAAGTCTTATAACTTTATCACGCTTTAATGGTGTCTAAATAAGCCCTATTTAATTTAGATGGTTGAAATGTCTAATAGTCTATAAATCCATTGATGTATTGGTAGTGGATTAAGGGAGGTTCAATGCTGGATATGGACATATGTTCTATGTCAGGGGTGTCAAAGTCAAATGGACATGGGGGCCAAATGAAAAATTTAGGAACAAGCCAAGGGCCGGACTGATAATAAAACTGATAATGATAGATAGATAGATAGATAGATAGATAGATAGATAGATAGATAGATAGCTCCTTTATTGTCCCACATTTGGGAAATTCACAGTGCTACAGCAGCATTAAAAGAAGTTAAAAAATTAAATTAAAAACAATTTAAAAAAAAAAAAAAAAAATTAAATAACACAATGAGCCAACTGTGTGTGACTGAGATAGATATATACAGTATAAATATAAATATACGTTCATTGGGAAAAAAAATAAAATGACCGCATATAGTCTAGTGATCCCCATTAAACAGACTGAAACCCTAAAAATATATTACTATATGATCAAATAAATAAATAAAAGCTTTATGTATAAATCCCCAAAACATTAACATTAAATGAATGAAGCGGTATTCAAGGCAGCATCAGTATTACTTCTCAGAGAAATAGCAAAAATGGCCTAAATTTACTTTAAAGAAATAAATATCAGCAATTTTCTATAATTCACTCAACTGAAATATTTTTAAAACAAGTTGGATTGAAATACAATAATAAAGTGCAAAAGTAAAAACTCTGAATACATTGCACAGTAATGTTTTTTTTTTAAGCTGTGGCTGATACTTGGTGGTGTCTCATCTTTTGAACAAGTTCATCAATGTCCGGGCTAATTTAGCAATCTCTTCTGATCCTTGACAGCAGCCTTGCTTTGTGATTTGGCTTTTCTGAACAGAGCCTGCCGAGATTTGAGGCCTTGTTTTAATTCCTCCACCTTCTGTAGCCTCTGTTCCATGTCCATATCCTTGTCTTTGTCCGCGTGTTTTGTCTCATGCTGCCGTCTCAGAATAAACTCTTTCATCACCGCCACACTTTCTCCACACAAAAGACACAGAGGTTCTCCAGCTACCTCCGTGAACATGTACTCCGACTCCCACCTTGTTTTAAAAGTCCGGTTCTCAGTGTCCACCTTCCGTTTTGCCATTTTTTAAGGGTAGGCTATCTGAAAGTTTTGAAGTGATGCTAATGCCCGCTGATAATTAATGAAAGGAAGTGGCCTCAAGCTCGGAGTGCCACCGTTGAATTGTGGGAAATGTAGTGCGTTGGTGCATGTAAAGTAGCTGCAGTTGCCTGCGGGCTAGTTCTTATAATAAATTTATATAATCCCGGGGGCCAGAAAAAACCCTCTCGTGGGCCGGCTATGGCCCGTGGGCCTTGACTTTGACATATGTGTTCTATGTGAATTTAACGCAATTAATGTATTTTAAGTGGAGCCACCTTGTTCGCATGATATGGTTTCACTCATGAAAATGGAGAAATTAAAATGTATCCGTTGGTCAAGCAATGAGTGACTGAGGCCAGTTGTAGGAACAATAAACTCCACAGGACCAAGTTCTTGAATGAAGATAGTAAAGAGCCTGTGATCAGCAGCTTGTCTCTCAGCTCCTCATCTCATCACCAATCATTGAAATAATTTGTGTTCCTGTCTGTCAGATTAAGGAGCAGAAGGTTGTTGTGGACGAGCTGTCTAACCTGAAGAAGACCAGGGTGAGTTTCCTGGAATGTAAAGATAGTTGGTTTTAAGTACAATGTATTTACATTCATATATGGCCTTTTTTATTATTATTGTTTCTTGAGGATTGTATTATCTGAAGCCTCTATAAAATAAATAATAATGTCTGAGGGTGAGTACACAACCCACAGTCAAGGTCTGTCTAAAATGATCATATTATTATTATAATTATTAATGATAATAAAATTGATTTAGACCTCCCTTTATTCATGACACCCGGGTCACTTTAATTCAGAAAAAAATTAAACAAGACGCTGCAATAATTATTTAATATAATTTTGAGTAACTATTTTAGTCGATTGTTTTGGGGAAAAAAAACAATACAAACAATTCATTAAGTTGTACCGTAGGGGAAATTTGCTTGGAACTGGTGTTTTTACACAACACAATAACATATCAAAGAAATCAATTCTGTAATAAATACCACAAAAATAATGGAATCTGTATGTTGAAGTAAATACATAAGGGCAAAAAAGAGATCACTTAATAAGATTGATAGACACAATAAGGAAAAAATAAAATAAAACATCAAGGCTCACAACTGTATCTTTTTCAGTGGAACTGCTGAGAGAATAATTACTAAGAATAGAGGTTAGTTTAAGCATAAGTTCAAGCAGCAAGTATAAGCAGTTAAACATGAAGATGAAACGTCACTTGCTAGAACAAGTCCAGAACACCTTTGTCTTCTTGGAGGATTTGTTGGTGCGAAATTAATTCTAATCAGTTTGTTTCAAGATATAAAAGGGATTGTGCTAGTGAAATCAAAAAATGGCATTGGCTTTGAAGGTATCTCAGCATAGAAAAGGAAGAAAAATTTAAATTACACACATAGAAATACAAAAAATAAGTAGCGAGTCTGACAAAACTTTTTTGTAAATACTCGAGGAAGCCAGCAGTTTCTTTTCTGTCTCTCATTCATATTTTTGCTTTAGTACTTCTGTCATTTGATTTACATGTTGTGTATATTTGTTTTTGACAGAGAGTGTATGTCCAGCAGAGGAACAGCAACATATTCTTCCTGGCAGACAGAGGTCAGACCTTGGGTTCATGCAAAAGTAAGTTGAAAGCAAACCTTCAGTAAACTAAAAGATAAGGCTGGTGATATTAATTTTTGTCATATTCCTCTGTGTCATAGAAATATGTTGTTTTCCATTAACTATTAAACACATGTCAGTGAGCCACAGTGCTTTACTGGGTCAAATGTGCCTGTACAGTTACTGTAGTTTCTTTACAGATGGCTCCAAAGAGTAAAAACAACGATAAGATTATCAAACTTGACTTTGCACTACATTATAAATTTTCTAGGCGCTGTCTGTCTGTCTGATTAAAGAGGTACTAAATACTTCAAAATGTTTTTGAGCGGTAAAATATATTATATAACTGGGGTTGACATTGACACCAAATTTATATAACATCTGTTTTTTATGGGTTGGAATATTTGAACTGGTCATCTGCTCGGTAACATTAGGTATATAATGTTGGCTCAAATCACATTTATAGCATGAGGTAGATGAACTTAACTGACATAATTTCTCTTTCTGCAGAGGAACTGGATAACATGAAGAAGGTGCTGCAGGACATGTAACGCTGACCTTCACCTCAACCATGTGCGGCATCTTTTTCCTGCTGAGTCTGTCGCCTGCTCAGTCTGAGCAGGACAAAACAGTTTATGAACATCTGAAGAGAAGAGGGCCCGACTCCAGCAGAGATGTCAGGGTTACAGGTGCAGACCCCCGCTGTCGGTGCTTATTCTCCGCCCACGTCCTTCACATGCGAGGCCGCCTCACGCCTCAGCCCGTTCAGGACGAAGGTGGAAACGTCCTGGCGTGGAACGGGGAGATTTTCGGAGGTCTGCCGCTGACGCCTGAAGGGAACGACACGGCTGCTGTGTCTGAGCGGCTGTCGTCCTGCAGCAGCCCTTCAGAGATTTTGTCTGTTCTCTCCACTTTACGAGGACCGTGGGCGTTTGTTTACTACCAAAAGGCTGGAGACTATATCTGGTTTGGCAGAGACTACTTTGGCAGGCGTAGTTTGTTGTGGAAATTTGATGCAGATTTCAAAGCCTTAACCTTTACTTCTGTGGCAGCTCACACGCCTGGACCGGTTCGTTGTGTTTGGCAAGAAGTCCCAGCAGTTGGTGTGTACAGAATTGACCTGAAGGCAGTTACAGATGCTGATTGTCTGACCTTTGAGCTTTATCCTTGGGCCCACCCAGCAAACGACGACCCTAACCCTGTTCCTGTCCCTAGCGGCTGTGCTGGTGTAATGAACCAGTCGGGTCTGTTCCTCACCCCACCTGTGTGCCGTCTTAATATGTCCATCCCCAAATCAGTAGATATGACAGATATTCATTTAAACTCCCATTTATCTGTCAAAGACCTGGAGCAGCTGCTAGCAAGCAAAGAGAAAAACGATGGTGTTAACGCTCTTATTGATGTTCTCAGTAAGGCTGTGAGAAGACGTGTTCAGTCTCTGCCTTTCAGGGAGGAAGAAGATTCACTCCCTGCTGGCGACCAGGCTGCCGTTGCTATTCTTTTCTCAGGAGGCATTGATTCAATGATTCTGGCCACCCTGGCAGACCGTCACATACCTGCTCATCAGCCCATAGATCTTCTCAATGTAGCATTTAAACTGCATGAGCCAAAGAGGCAGAAGGAGTCTGCAAAGAAACGACAAAAGCACAAAAATAAGTCAGCTCGGTCAGATTTAACAACTGACCGAGCTGACTCTCAAACTTTCGGCCCCTTTGATGTACCAGACAGAGTTACCGGTAAAGCCGGGCTCAAAGAACTACAGGACTTGAACCCTGAGAGAAAGTGGAACTTTGTGGAGGTCAACGTAACGCAGGAGGAGCTGCAGAAAATGCGACGTGAGCGCATCGGCCACTTGTTGCACCCGCTGGACACGGTGCTGGACGACAGCATTGGATGTGCTATGTGGTTCGCAGCAAGAGGAACGGGGTTCATCACGCAGGACAACGACCAGAGGAGCTTTACATCATCAGCAAAGGTGAAGCACAAACATCAGGCTGTGTACTGTGTTTCCCGAAAAGTACACCATTATTTAATCTTTTAGCACACTAGGGCACTTAAACTAACTGACCCCTGGGCTGTTACACCAGGATGAGACTGAGGGCACAGTGCAGTTGTATTTCTATTCCTCAATTCATAAAAAAAAAACTCCCTTAAAAAAAAATAAAAAAAACTTTTAGGAAGAGCACCAGAGTAAAGATCCCTCTACCAGGACAGACAGGTCTGCAATAGATGTCTAAAATAGATCAGAGCACAGCTTTTGAATAGGATAATACAGATATATAGTATATAAACAGTTGCTATTATTATTAATGCAATATAAGAATATGTGGTGACTTATTCATAATCCTTTTACATTGTAAGTGATGAGTACAGATCCCAGAAACCCCTTTTTCTGGCTTGTACCAATGTATATGTGAATTGAGGTGATTGACTAAGGCCTAAATCTTGAGTTTTAGTTTTCCACATACTTTGAATTTGTGCAGCTACTGCCCTCTACAGGATGAAACCCTGCTATGGCAAATGAATTTGAAAAAATGTGTGTTGGCTGAGTGTTGGTTAATGTAAATGTATGCAGGTGATGAAAATGAAAATTTACTCTCCTAAAAAAGGTTTTAGAAAATGAAAAACACATGCTATCAATTAGTTTTCTATTCTAGGTGGACTAAATATTTAAAATGTACATTTGACATTTCATGTAAAAAAAAAAAAAAAAAAAAAAAATCGCACACCTTTTTTTTTTTTTTGTAAAAACAAGTGACACAAATTGACTTTTAAATGACAACAAACCATGTACATTTTGGGAGGCCTGATGAATTCTTCTTAAAACTTCATTTTAGGTCTTTGACTTTGTCGTCATGCCAAAAATGATTGGCCACTGAGCCATACATGTTTTCAAGGAGAAGCAAGAAAAAACATTTTTAATGTTCATTTGTCTTTTGACTGTTTTTTTTTTTTTACAGATTTAAATAAAAATGTAAACATGTACTTTAATAAAACACAACATAAAGCTATTAACAGTGCGACATGTTTCATAAACCAAACCTTTCTACTTTCCATGTGCAGGTGATTTTGACAGGAATCGGGGCAGATGAGCAGCTGGCAGGTTATTCGAGACACAGAGTCCGGTTCAAGATGTCTGGATATGAGGGTCTGATCCAGGAACTGGCCATGGAGCTGGGCAGGATCTCCTCCAGGAATCTTGGCAGAGACGATAGAGTGATAGGGGACCATGGGAAAGAAGCAAGGTAGGTTTGGCGTCTGTTCTGGATTTGGTTAGGATGATGGTGAAGTGGTTTTATGGTTTCAATTGTCAGTTATTCTATTAAATGTAAAACAGAACTAATATCCATTGCAAGTCAGCAAAGCTATTAGTGATGTCCTGTAAGTAGGGCAGCCTCCAGACAACACACAAAGGAGTCCTATTGTCAGCCATATTGTCATTGGCCTGTTGGACAAGTAAATGTTAAAAGTTAATGATTAAAATCGGTCAAAAGGTAAAGGGTAATGCTTTACTTTTCACCATCAAAGTAGTCGGAAACCTTACACGATCATTTATGTAAGTAAAATGTAAATAGAGTTCATTGTATTGGAATCCCACTGTAGACTGACCTTAAGCCCTATAATAATCTTATATATTAGCAGAAAAAATAACTAAATCAAAATAATTTAATGTCATAAACATGGGATGACTACTATTGGTGTACCAGGAAAATCTTTGATTTGCAGCAGCCCTACTTGAAACTGCTTATTTTATAATAAAACACAAAAGACTTTGTTTTTGTAATGAAATTTTTATTTAAAAGTATAGAAGATATTATAACATTATCTACTTGACAATCATTTATCAACAATCTTATCAATTAAGGTTTTGTGTGGAGGTCACAGACATTTACAGAAGAGAATTAGGGCCACTGGGAAAAAAAATTCCAGGTGGTTTTAAAAAAATAAATCTTTTTGTCCCAGAAGTCAGAACAAATAAAAACAAATTACTACGTTTTAATTTTTTTTTTAATACTCCTCTGCAGGAATCTGATCTGAGCAACTGTTGTTTGCATGAAACCACTCCAGCAGCCTGCACTTCAGATGTGTAATGTATAGTTCATAGTTG
Organism: Eupleurogrammus muticus; assembly: GCA_036785175.1. Classification (NCBI taxonomy): domain Eukaryota; kingdom Metazoa; phylum Chordata; class Actinopteri; order Scombriformes; family Trichiuridae; genus Eupleurogrammus; species Eupleurogrammus muticus. The sequence goes on from JAYKQN010000001.1 coordinate 18,541,409, forward strand.
TAAAATCAACTAAATTTAAATAATACCGTACCGTTTAAAAAAAAAAAAAAAAAAAAAAAAGCACTAAGAAAATGCTCTTACAAGGGCAGGAAAAAAAATCTTGAATAAGTTTAAAAGTGTAAATGAAGGATTGTGCATTGCAATATCTGATAATGGTGCCTTATTAGGATTACACACCTTTTAGTTTTTTTAAATTGGCCTATTATTGGCTTAAAAAGCAGCATAAATGTGATGTAATTTTCCAAGCTGAAGAACATTAAAATAGAGTTTAACAACTTTTTTTTTTTTTGGAATAACCTTATTTTTAGTCCTCCGAAAGCAGCTTAAATTCATCAAGTATCTGGATAGATTTTTTCCAGTTTTTTTGTCATAACTGATATGGTGGGAATTAAGTTTAGAAATATATATATATAAAAGTACATCTGAAAATATTAAGCCATAAAGACACTTCATGAGGACTCAAGACTTTAGAAAACATCTAGTGTTAAGGTGATCACAGGAGTGAAGCTGAAACGTCCAGCTGAAGGACAGGACATGTGTCCAGAGTTTATTATTGAACTCATCACTCCTGTATCTGCAGATTTCCCTACTTGGATGAGGATGTGGTGAGCTACTTGAATTCTCTGCCTGTGTGTGAGAAGGCAGACCTGTCCCTTCCTCGAGGTGTTGGGGAGAAACTCCTCCTGAGACTGGCGGCCAAGCAACTGGGCCTCGGCCCCTCGGCCGTCCTGCCCAAGAGAGCCATGCAGTTTGGCTCCCGCATCGCAAAGATGGAGGCAAGCCACGAAAAGGCCTCCGACAAATGCACCAGACTCATCACTGAGTAAACTGATCACTGGGTGGGGTACAGAGAATATATAAAATCATTTTTTTAGAGTACATTCATTTTAGGTTTAAACTATTTTTTTGTCATGGGCTTGGAAGACTGAACATTGCACAATAAAGATCCATTAAAAAAACAGCTTTTGTTCACTCTTGTTACCACTACATCATGTAAGACTTGACATGTTGAAGTTTTTCTTTGAAATAAAGGTCACACTCGGTATAGGACGACAGGTTTCCAACATCAAAACGGCCAGAGATCTGATGAACATGTACTGGTTTCCTGCAACAAGTAAAAAATGTAATTTATTAAGAAATGCTGTCATTTGCATTGATTTAATCATTTAGGTTTTATCTGAGTGTTACATGCATGTCAAATATTTTTGGACAAACACCAAATTTAACACAAATCCTGCCTCACAAAGCAGGAAAAACTAATTTGTTATTTATTTATGGTTGCTCATCGTATACAACCCAGCAGAAGTTACCTTGGAATGAGCCAAGACACAAAGTTTCCTGGAGCGTCTTTGTCTTCAATAGGAGCTTCCTGTGGGGTGGATATGTTGTTGGGAATGTTAGTGATATTACAACATCTGCTTAACTAATTCATGTGTATCTGATTATCACATTTACCTTGTTTTCCTCAAGGAAGGTCTCCAAAAGAGAGAGACTTTTCTTTGAAAACACATAGAAGCAGGGGCACTAAAAGCAAAAAAAGGGAATCATTTATTAGAATAATCATTTAGTGTTTAAGCTAAATTGCCAAAAAGATGGTGGTTGTAGCTTTTCAAATTGCATGATTGGAAGAAGTTGTGTAAATGTAATATACGGTTTTGTCTGTTTGTACAAGTCAAGCCATCACAGACTGATAAATGTCTAAAATCTATAAAAGACAAAACCGTAATTGAGATAATAAAAGTAACCTTAGTTGCAGCTTTAGGGATATGGTATAAATTAGATTAGGAAAAATTATATTAAAAAATCTAAGCATTAGTGCATGTCGAAATGTTTTTTGTCACAATGTCTGAGTATGGGAAACAACATAAGTGTCTTCATTTCAAAAAATATTCTGAGAAAATTTACATTGCTGGGTAAAAGGATTTAAGTTCATTGCTGCAATAGGTGAGATGATTTTTTTTTTCTTTTTAAGTTTTACCATGGACTTTAGTCACAGGTCTGTAAATTCTCAGTCAAGATTCTTGACCTCTTAACTTTACATCCAAATGTGTTTTATGGGCCACACCCAAATCACAAATTAGATTTTTTGATTAAAGATGCATTTAAACTACAGCATGCTCAAAAGGTATTTAGATTTTTATAAAGGTTTTTGTCACACTGGAGAAATGAAATTAAAAATATAACTTTAGTGATAACTGACTAAGCTTAAAAATGTTAAGAGGAATTTTCAAATGTGTAATAGAAGAACAGCGTAAGACTAGTAGCCTTTTTAAAACTGCAAAAATTAAATAGTTTATCAGAAATTTAATTAGCAACTGCTTCAACTAGCAACTACAATCATTTTGTTAAGTTTCTGACTTGTTTTTTAAGTCAGAAATAATTCAAGTCAGATGGATTAATAAAATTATTAATTTGAATACGTTACCTTTGGCTATTTTCCCCACTTTAGTCGAATCTAATCAATTCAAATCAAATCTTAAATGTTGTGTGTCCATGTTTAAATTACTAGCCGGCTTTCTGCTATATGGTAAACTTACTGCTCTTCTAGATTTTGTCTCAGAAGGAAGAGGTTTCTCCTTCATGCAGAGCACACGGAGATCACTGTCCACTTCCAGTATCCCATATTTTTGAGTCTCTGTACATATAAAACCGGAAAAAGCAAAGTAAACTGAACATGAGGCAAGGCATGGTTTATATTTTGAAGATTTCTCCCTTCAGGTTACGCATCAAGCAGGTTGAATCTGCACAGTTGTCCGCAACATCACAGTCTGAATAGTTGGTTCTGATAACGCAGAAACCAATGATTATTTTTTTTCCCCCCAATTAATCAAACCTCAAAAACAAAGATATTCAGTTTACCATCACAGAAACAGCAAATACGAAATGGGAATCTGGGAATGTTTGGTGTTTTATCTTAAAAATGACAGAAATCATTTAGATTATAATCTAGTTCTATGCATGCACACAAACCTTTGAGTCATGTCTGTCTTCTGGAAACACCTGAACCAAAGCTGGAGAAACTTACCATCATCTTTGCACTGGTACGACAGCAGCAGACAGTTGTCCTCACACTGGGTTTGCAGGTCAGAAAACCTCTCCTTAACTTTACAGAGGCTGAAATCTTCTTTGAAGAGAGTGTCACTGTTGAGGATTGAATAAATGAATGCAGCACAAATATATATATATATATATATATATATATATATATATATATATATATATATATATATATATGTGTGTGTGTGTGTAAAAGCTTTCAATAACATTTTTTTCTTAATGATCATATGTTGTCCAAAGTTTTTTTAATAATTTCAACATGAATGAGATATTATTTTTGTGTAACTGCAATAAAAACAAGACAAAGCCGTTCAATTTCTACCACATTTAACTAAGAATGTTGATCCTGTTTTTCACTATTAACATAACAAAATGATTATAGGAGAAAATAATCATCAGAACAATAGATCCTGTGTCAAGTATGGATCATGAAAATTCAGTCAACTTACCCCCCAATAACTATGAGGTGATCCTCTATGTTGAAGTGTTTTACAGCGAGCTGCAAACAAGCCACAGCACCAAGACGCTCCTAGTGGACGTGAATATGTAGAGGTTTTATCAATCCTAACAATCTGCTTAAACCTCTGAAAAACGTGTAAGCCTCAGAAGAACTGAAATACACCAGAATCACAGCAATTGAAACAAAGAGTTATGATTACCAGACAACGTCCTACATTAGTGGGCAAGCTAGCGCGATGTCAGTGAAAACAGGAATCGTAAAACTTTACTTACATCATTGCTTCTTGTCTGATCATTAAGGATCTCAACATTTGAGAAAGGTGCTGCCCATTCTTCAAATGCTTTATGGAAAAGAGCGTTGGTCTGTGGAAAGAAAATCAGTGGAGAGTGAACAGGGCGGTTCAACCTGTGCAGGAAAAACATCTGATCGGGCAAGATTTGAGACATTAAATAGAAAATATAGCTATGAATCCTAAGAATTAGTGATGCACGATATATCGGCCAACCGATATATATCGGCCGATATGTCACGTTTTTTAACATATCGGTATCGGTCCGATATCAACAAATTCTGGCCGATATGTCAACAATTGGCAGAGTTAAACCGCTACAGTTAGTTGGGTCACTGTCTGCGTGTCTCTCTGCGACGCGCTAAGCTAGCTGGTCCTAGCGGGCTCCTCCGTCACATCGCATCGCCCGTAAAGACAAAAAAAAAAAATGCGCGGAGCATAGCTCCGGGGTGTCGGACGCCGTCCTGCCGCCTTCTCATCGCCGGCCGCCGCCTCCTCCGCCTCCGCCGACGTCGCCGCCTTCGCGGAGCTCCATCGGGTCCGCTCCGCCGTACTTCCTCTAACCACATGACAGTTTTACAGTGAGCCTTCCTTTAAATAAAGAGCACTGTTGTGCGTTTCAAATGTACAGTGTTTTTTCTGGTCTGTACTAAATTTGTGACACTACAGAAAACTTTTTCTCTACATATATCGATATCGGCAAATATCGGTATCGGCAGTGACTGCCGATATGTATATCGATATCGATATCGGCCGAAATTTTCACATCGGTGCATCCCTACTAAGAATATATCAAGCTGACCATACATGACCATACACAATGTGACCCCAACTGCAAACTTGTGAGGAATCAAAAGCCCGAAAAAAGTGGAAACACTTGGGACAAAATCTTTTTTCTAAATTTACTTTCTCTCTTTATCTTATCTTTAAATGGTAAACTATATCAAAATATATTTAAAAAGATCAAAGTGTTGGTTATTAAACTTTGAGACAGACTCACCTTTCAGTGATCTACTTTTTTTCTTAAATAGCATAGACACAAAGTTATGGCATTATAATAGAAAATATATAAATGTTTAATGATTTGTGTTGTATTAAATGCAAGATATAATTAGCAGTATAAAAAAAGTTTAATATCAAACACACTAGTTAATTATTAAAAAGAAATGAGAGTTATGTCAACTTCATAAAATAAAACAGTTTCCACCTCACAGCATAGTTGTCATGAAAAGTAAAGTTTTTAAAAGATAATGAAAACATAGATATACACAGACAATTTACCAGTAATTCAGATTCAGAAAATAAACAGACAGGTTGATGTGCATGAATAGTTCAAAAAATTACTACGAAATTTAACACACACACACTTTAAAAGTACAATTTCAACCAAAAAAGGTTATTTTGAGGGGACAATATGTTTTTCCATTTTTCAAGAATGGAACTTAATATTTAACAATGTGTTGTAAATTAAAATATTCTAATATCATCGAATGTCAAATCTGCATAAAAATAGAAAACTAGAAGAGTAACATCTGCAGAAAAGTAACTGAAGCTGTAAATATCAGGTAAATAAATAATGTGTCTTTCCAGTGCCATCATTCACAGGGGAGTAAGGTTGATTAGTCAAAAATGGCTTAACATTCATTTTTATTTGTGCCGTTAATCAGAGACCACACAATTAAAGACTGTAGCTTAGGCATACATTATACTTTGATATGACTGCTGTAAACTATCATCATGACTTTGAGTTTCACCAGAAAACAGCATTTGCACATTATTAGCCGCATTATTACAGACATTGCGGTGCATTTGGGGACCGTCTGTAAATTGCATGTATCCGTATGAATCATGAATAGTTTGAAAGAACTTTTATGAACTTGTAGCTCGTTAAACATTGGCTGCCGTATAAAGGTGTGTTACTAAACAACCAGAGTGAACGGAGCTCCTTACCACGACATAGATGTGGTCCACCCAGCCCGAGGCGGTCAGGGCTTCGGTCCAGTGGGAGATTAACGGACAGCGACCCACCGGCAGCAGCGGCTTGGCGGTACCGGCCAGGTGGGCGAACCTCCCGCTGCTGTCGGCTGCCACGTCCCTCTGGAGCCTTGTTCCGTAGCCGGCGGCGAGAATCACCGCTTTCATCTCTAGCTCTCAGGACTTATTTCTACCGGAACGGTTATTAACCACAGGTGACACCTTACCGTCAACACGGAATCGGCACCGGACCCCTACTGACTCAATAGGGTCTCGCTGCAGACCTATGGAGGAGTGGAGCTCCACCGGAAACACGTCAGCTCCACTCCTCTCAAATAAGGAAGTAGTCCTTGAATTGATGATAACCCGTAGTAGGGATGATCTTAGAAGGTTCGTATCGAAGGTTTTGTTTTATAAAGTTTTGACTGACCATCTTTATAAACAAACAGTGTGACTTATACTTACGCGTTGTTATATATGATAGGGGGTACTTTCTTTCTTTACGTAATCCACACGATACCGTGACGAGAAATAATGCAACATTAGCGTATGATGTTAGCAGAGACGAGTTAGCAGAGTTATGATACTATGTAACATACTGTGATACTATTGTGCTTGGTGACTCGCAAATAACGTTTTTTATGATGTAAAGTCGTTGTAGTTTTTTTCATACATAGACATAACGTTAGACTTCATTACTCTAAATACTATAAGCATGCCTTTGAAGCTATGTTGTTGCAGGGCTTAGTGTTAAGTGTACATGGCAATTAGGGGGAAGGAAGCAAGGGAGAGTGAGTATGTGTGTGATCTTTCTCAACATTAAATCATAACTCGAGACATTAACATTGAGTAAAAGTATATTTTTATCGAAGTTATAAAAAGCTTATCTATCCTAAACATTTCTACACATTGTAAACAAATAACACCTCCAACTATTAATACGCTTAGATAAAGAGGAGCACATAGTGTACAGTTAAAGCTACCAAGTCATTTATGGTTATCGACATTACTTTGACAGCTCATTAAGAATCGTATTTTGTTATGTCAGCATATGTCTGCATTTAGTTACTCCCACACGCACCTTCTTAAGGACCACAGATCCCTGCAGATCACCTTTTTAAACTACTAGTCGTCTTCAACATTAACAGAGCCTCCGGGTACAGCAGGTTCACCTCAGACTAACAACTTTGACAGTTCGCGTTAGAGTTAACTTTTGGAGATGGGTAACACAACCAATTGGCATCAACTAAACCATTGCACACCAATTAGATACAGCCACGCTTGCAATTACGTATTTTATTATCTGTTTCTGGGGAGAAAAATGTAACTTTGAAACAAAGTAACTGCAACACAACCACCACAACGGCACGGTCCAAGATGGCGAAAGCCTGTATCTATATGCTATGGCATTTACCATCAAACATAATTATGCAACCGAGAGATCCGTTGGAAATGTTTAACATCGGCATAAATGCTGAACATATACTTAACTTTTCGTAATCATCATGACTCTCATTTATTTAAAGTTTTAATACCATTTCTTGTCGCTGATCTTCTTCATATGTGAGCCCACTTTCAAATCGTGGCGCTCTCTCTGAGTGGCGTGGCGTTAGCGAATCGATGATGTTTTCACAGCTCTACCAATCAGAAGCGGGCCTTCGTGGGCGGGTCTTGGAGTGGAGCTGACGTGTTTCCGTTCGAGAGTGGAGCTCCACTCCTCCATAGGTCTGCAGCTAGACCCATCTCTACTGACTGGAGTTACTATGATTCCTTGGCAGTTTGGTCTGTCTTCTCGCGAGATTTGCCATTCGCTGACGTGACGTTTACGCTTTCCAAAATAAAAGTATCGCTTCTGCTAGTGAATTCTTAGAAAAAAACTTAAAAACTAACATAAATGCACTTTGTTATTGAAGAGAGATATAATCAAATCAATGGATTATTGTCCACATTTCCATAGAGCCATTTTATCTAGGGCTATTTCATTATTTCTGCGTTTATTCTCCTATTTATACTCTTATACAGTTACACTATATAAATAAATTAACACGCAGTGAATATTGCTTACATGAAAATACCAATAAAAACGTTTTGGACCCCCCCCCTCAAGGATGAAGCAGTTTCCCTTTTTTTTTTCCCAAAATAGTTTTTTAAACTATTCAACAACAAAATTTCCCAATGTGATTCTATAATCTACACAACACTGAATCTACTGGCATCTACCCATGCTTAGAGCTTTGATTTCTTTGAGGTTTTCTTCTTCTCCTTTCAGCTTTTCCTATCAGTGAATCAGTTTACTCCACCTAACTCTGTCTTCTCCGTCCTCTTCTCTCACAGCAACTGACCTTCAGTACTTCAAATCCTCCAACTTTGTTATCTCTTCTCCCTGTACGCTCATTCTTCCATTTGGCTCCCTCTCATACATCTTCTTTAAGGTTAAACCTCTACCACTCCAGCTTCTCCTCCGCCTGTTCCCTGCAAATCACAATCTAACTTCACTTATCAGCCCGTCTGTCACCATAGAAACAGGAAGGGGTTGAGAGCTGATCCTTGATGCAGTCCCTCTGTCACACCTACAACATGCATCAACTTACAGTCCTCAGATCTCCTGCACCACTAACATGTTTATCTGCCAATCCAGGCTTCCTCATACAGTAACACAATTTGAAGTTATAAAAGTAATAAATGGTGATGGTTCTTTGTGCTATTAACATCAGTTAGAAAAATTCAACTACAACAAGGCGATGGTGGAAAATCCAAGGAAGAACCAGCCCAGCTTTGACTAGTGCTTCTACTAGAAACTGACCAGACGTCCACGAGAGGACACCACTGGTTCACTATAAATATTTCTATAGTGGAGAGACACGGAGACAGAATGTTGGTCCTTGTTGTAAATATTTGAAAATGACAGAGGCCAACTAAACAGTAACAGCACATGGATTTTCATCCTCCAGTGTTTGTATGTAGCAAATTTGTTAAATCTGAAGAAATAGATATTTGTTCATAATTTTTTCTCCAGTGGAGCAGGATTCTCAAGAAAATGAGCTGAAAAAGTGATTTTCTTTTTTTTATTTTTTTTTATTTTATTGTCTATGCACTTTGCACACTTGTTTATTTTCTACACGTATATCAACACTGAAATCAGGAACTGACCTATTGCATCACAATGTAGTTTATTCAAACTGAAAAATAAATGACCTTAGATTCCTGCATTTAGATAAACCTGTAGAATCTGTTTGATTACTGCCTATTTTCTATCTGGAAGTGCTTCTAATCAAGTAAAAAGTGTCATTCTATCACCCTCCCTCTGACCTAGGCTTAGCATTGATCTATCATGGACATTGCTAAAACATTCTTTTGATTTGTTTCCACTATTTTTTTTGTAGAATCAGGCAAGTTTCAGCACACCCGTCACCATCGATCCGATCCCATCAAATATCTCGTGGAGGGGTGCGTTGCACATGAAAGCAGAGGTTGTAACCAACTTGTTCTTCTCATCCACGTGACTCTCACTGACACTTTTACTCATGTGTTTGCAGCCCAGCTGGTTGATGGCTGCAGCACAGTCAGTGGTGTTTGGGTACCTGAGGGGAAAAAAAAAAAAAAAGAAAAACACCACACATTGGGCTTTAATGCAGGAGGAGAGGAGAGGAAACTCATTTTCTTTTATTTTTATTGTTATCTGAGAGTCACTCTCCTTTTGTTAATACCTGGTGATTTCTAGGATTCACCAGTTTTTCCTATTGTTGCTCTAATTTTCAGTAATAGAACATTTTATGAGTGGTTGAGAATCTTACTAAGGTAAAAAGAATAAAGTTTCCTAAGTCCACTCATTGTTTAATGCAAAAAAAACTAAAAAAAATGCATAAAAAACATTTGAAAGTATATATATTTTTTAGATTATTGTTATGTTTTAGTTATAAAGACGATTGGATTAATAAATTTGTGAACTAATTAAATACTTGATCCCGATTAACATTATAAAAACCCCAAATGATGTTAATTTTAAGGCGTTTATAGCACAACAAAATAAAAAGTCTAACAGGGCAGGAAGCACAAGACTTCAAATGATCCAACTAAACTGATTGATTTTGGAGATAAAACTAAAAATGAGCATGTACACACAATGATGGTTATTTGGGAAACTGAAAATACAAATATGGCAAGAAAGAAGTGGATCGCAAACTGATGTTTAAAATAGTTTGGGGTAATAATATACCATCTGTCATCATTTACTCTTCCAATAGGTTCGATTAAACTGGGAGTTTGTTGAAGTCTGGATGATCATCTTTTTTTACCTACTCAGACATCTCTTAGTGATGGTGCCATGTTCCCAGATTTGCAAAAAATCATTTGATTAAAAGTCAAAACTGTAAAAACCCAAACCTGCAAGAAACCGGAATAATAATCTGTGACGAACAATCGAGTCGAACTCACTTGTCGTTCTTCTCGAGGCCGACGGTGACTTCACAGCCAGGAAAAACCTTGGCTGCCAGCACTGGGGAGATGCAGCAGAGGCCGATGGGCTTCCCCTTCCCGTGGAAGGCCTGCAGCACCGTCTCCACCTCGGGATTCACAGAACAGTCCTTGCCCTGCACCGCCCACGTACATAGGTTCTTTGCTGCCCCGAAACCACCTGGAAAACATGGTAAAATATTAAACAAACAACTTATTTATATAGAGGAAAAAGATACACATAAGTGTTGGATCAGGTAGAACAGGAAAGAAACTCCTGTTAGTCAGGAACACTGGTTCCAACTTTACATGATCCGCAGCAGGACTGTGATCATTCACAGTATTTAGACCAGGGATGTCAAACTCAATTTACATACAGTGCAATTTGATCTTAAATGGGCTGGACCAGTAAAAATGTACATATAAATACACTTAAAAATTTCACCACCTTTTTACAGAAAGATATACACTATAAATATTTATTTTAACAATATGACGTCCCATTTATAACATATTCAGAGTACTTTTGCATTGCAATTCAAAATCATTGAACAAATCCTACAAATTCTGCTTTTTTTTTTAAAGGGACAGGTGATTATCTGATGGCTTACAGGCCATTTAAAAAGCTGTAAATATTTAATCTCTTGAGTCCTAAGATGTTCTCACTGACTTCACAGATCTGTAAAGAATGAAGAGCTGGTCCAATTTTTGTCACATTTCATTCAATTATCTAGTGGGCCGGTTCTGGCCCCCTAGGGCCATATGTTTGACACCTTATTAAGACTTAATCAGTGAAGTGTGTAAGAACAAAACAGGGGGAGGCAGCCATGTTGTTATGAGTCAACCTGGGAATATGATGGCGTCGTGGTCTGCGACGCTGAGCTTGGACAAATCCTCGATCTCTCCACGGGCCAGCCTGGCGCTCTCCACCAACACATTCCTCTTCTCCTGCGTTGGCTCACCTTTCAGGTGATCCACCACATGCATCTGATCAATGTTGGGAGCAAACATTTTCACCTACGGAGTAGAATAGCAAAGGTAAAGACTGGCTTTCAACAATCTGAAGGAAACAGGACTAAAACTGAGTATTATATTCATTGGTAGTTAATCTGTTGGCTCTTTCTTTGAATTCATCTATGAAATAAGAAAAAAAAATATATGTACATCACAAGTTCCCAGAAAACAATAAAATAAGAGTTTAACTTTAACAGTTCAAAACACAAAAAACTATATAATAAAAAACTGCAAATCTTCAAACTGAAGAAGTGAATAAGAATATTTTACTTTTTTAAATTGATAAGTGAATTCATTTATATTAAATAAGTCCATTCAGATCAGGTAAATGAGTTGGCATAATCACAATAACTTTTCATTGGGTGTTGAGGGGGTGGTGATGGTAGTGTGTACGTGTGTACGTGTGTACGCGTGTGTGCGTGCGTGTGGCCATCTTGTTGTGGTTCAGTCCAAAACTTTGAAGTTGAGATATTCCCCAATATATATGCGTCAATTTATTTAAAACAAACCTGATTTTTGTCATTATAAAAAAACACCGCTTTCGTGGCAAGTGCGTAAATACGCAAATCCGTCTATCATCCGTTTTCTGTGACGCACACCTCAAAATAATGATCCATGTTTCATCTGCTCGCGCGCACGCAAACTTGACAAGTAGCAGATCACTGTGTGTCTAACTTACACTTGCACCTCCTCTGCTGAGGTGAACCAGGACAGCGGAGGCTTCGTGGATTTCGCTGCCATCGTACACCCCGCATCCCGCCAGCACCACGGCCACGCGTTTACCCATCTGCGTCGCGTAGTAGCTGGTAGCCGCAGCCTGAATGGGCCTGAATGTCAGGAAGTCTCGGCTGCAGCGCTGCAGCAGGGTGAGCATGGCGGTCTGACAGCTGCTGCGAGGCTTCTTCTGGGGGTTAAAGTGTCGCCTGTCCGGGCTCCTCGGTGCGTTACCGCCCCCCGCTGGACAGACCCGGACACTGCTGCTGCTGGTCACGGACGACTGTCATTTTCTCTCCACGAACTTTTAGAGTCGAGTACAAATCGAGAATAAGTTCTTATTTTTTAATTATGCATCTGGCTGTGTCATTTTTCTCAAATTACGAATCTTTTGAAATACGTTTTCCGTGCATTGTTGCCCATCAATATTATAAGATCAATATTTTATTCCTGAAAAGAGATCCCAAAGTCCACTTTCTTGTTTCCTCTGGATCTTTTTGACCATATAGTTATTTTTATGTATATATATATATATATATATATATATTAAACAAAGAAAAACGTGTTGTATATCATGTTATCTGCTGATAAAATGATGTTAATATTGCAATCCAAGTATTTAAATATACAAACGTAGTAAATTTCAAATAGACTATTGCGGGTGAAATGAATGTTTGCAATCTTCAAAATTGATCAAACGACAACCAGAAAAACTATCTTAAATAATGACATAGGAATTAAATTATAAGGAAAAAATTAAGTAAAATTGTTAAGCAATGTAAAAGAGGCGCTTTTGCGCACTACTTTTATTTTGAAGGATGTTTTCCTATGCGCTCCCGGATGTGATGTCACATGTTATGGCTGTGTCAAAAATACAGTTCTGTTGACGCTCAGGTTAGAACGTTCATGTCTGGACAATGTGGAAGCTGTTCTGGATTAGAGTTTAAATAAAAAAAAATCCTTGACAAAAATAAGTAGAGGATCTCATATCACATGTTTTGAACAGTGGTGCGTCGATAATTCTCCTCGTCTGGATTCGTCATGTGATCTTGTTTCATCAACAAAACCATGTGACCAGTAATGAGGAAGTCCTTGCTGCGGGGGAGAATCATGAGAAATCTATCTGCGAGGCTGCAGCTTTAGTGTGTGGTGGTTCTGACATGAAACACACGCAGCTCCTCGTGTGTTTCCAGCTGCTCCAGTTGCTGCTGGTCGCGGCTCAGCTCGGGCAGGAATGGCCGGTCCCCTACAGGTCAGTAAACCGCTGGAAGCTCTACGAACACATCACATCTGTCTTTCTGTCTGCGGGCACCAAATCCTCTTTAAATCCGCTTTAAAGTTAGTCTGCACTGCGACGTTTTCCTGAAGTGTTAACTACTTATTTCTTTGTGAATTTTCGGCTTCATTTGTAAATCTGCTCCGTTCAGTAATTAGAAGCAATAGGTCAGAGATCAGTCTGGTGCGTTCACGTGTCTCTGAAAAAATTTGGTCTCTGAGTCAGGAAATGCAATTTAGGAGATGATGGCGAGTTATGTCGTGCAGCAGGACGACAATGGGGATTATTGTTTGTTATTGGTCATGTAATGCCACGAATTATTTCTTTTGATTCATATAGGGCAGCTTTTATTTACTTGCATGCATGTGACACCATCTGAAACTTGTCCTAAAAGTGGCAAAAACAGACTTCTGTATCCGGGTCTGTTCATTAGCACAAATTGACAGAACATCTTTTTACATTTGTGAGAACCACGTTACCATCTGCAATAACAAAGCAGCATTGTGATAATGGGCCAAGTGTAGCCTTAAATTATTGGACTTGAACAGGCTTAAAATGAAGTGCACTTTTTATTTCATATATATCATCTGTACAGTGACCTGGGATGTCCCGAAAAGCACAAAAATGTATTATTATGATAAAGTGTATCATAATAAAGTATGCTAGTAGTTTATTTAGGTTAAGTATACTAAAACAAATCTCAATTACATTTATCTTTAAGCATAGTCTTTAAAATGTATAGTTAAGTCCATAGAGGTAAGTAAAGATACTTAAAATAATCACAGAACATTTAAAATATATTTTAAACAGACCTTTATACTGAAATTGTACATCTTGTTAACTACTTTTTGTTCATGTATCAATACCTAAAGAGTAGCTCTTTAAGAAACTTATATTCAGAGTTGCTTTTTTTTTTTTTTTTTTAAACCTTTTGTGTATTTAGGAGCTTTCTTTCAGGTACGGGCTGAATAAGAACCTCTTTAACATAATACTAGTTAAAAATGTTTCGACAAAGCTTTTGTATTGGTTTAAACTTCTCTCTGGTCATCACCAGGCGGTTTGACCGTCGCCCTGAGGTGGATCCTTACTGTGAAGCTCTGTACCCGTTCTGTCCCACCGGGGTCCGGGATGGACATATTCCCAGCATGTGGGGCTCAGACGTCATCTCTGTATATCGATTGCAGACGCCTGTGTGGGAATTCAAGTATGGAGATTTGCTGGGGACCTTTGTAAGTTCAATAAACCTTCTGCTATATTAGTGAAACACAGACCGGTAGTTCGAGTCTAGAGGAAATGTAGCACAGTTTTGACTTCTTATTGAATCAAAAATTACAAAAATAAGGGTGAATTCAACATTTCTAAATATTGTGGTTTTAAACCAAAACTTCAAAGTTGAGATTTCCCCCTATATTTCTGTGTCAATTTATTTAAAACAAAACAATTAGACTTGTAAGGTCAAATTAAACAAATAAATATGTGCTTATCACATGTGGATCCTGTTTCATTAAGAAAATAATAATGTTCCACATAGACAGAGACCATCTAATCTAATATGGATGTACTTTTGAAAAGGAAGTGCAGCTGTGAAACTTTATTTATAGAGACGCAGCTGTACACCACCCCCCTACATCCGCACACACTCTAATGAATGGCAATAAAATGTTTCTTCTTGGTTTGCAGCATGTCATGCATGATGCTATTGGGTTCAGCAGCAGAACTACGGGGGCCAACTTCACGGTGGAGTGGTACGAGCTGTTCCAGCTGGGTAACTGCACCTTCCCCCACATAAGACCGGAGCTCTTTGCACCTTTCTGGTGCAACCAGGGAGCCGCCTGCTTCTACGAAGGCATCGATGACATACACTGGTCACAGAACGGCACCTTGGAGAAAATAGGAGAAATCAGTGGTAAGATGTCACATGTGTAATATTCTGCCTTTACTCATAAAGGTCAAGAGGAATTCTAAATATCAGGTAAGAAATCAGAAAGGAAAAAAAGACAATATTCAACATTTTGTTCAAGCAAGGAGACAATCTGTGACATGAATATTTTTGATTCACTTTCCCTAGAATTTATCAAGAATTAAAGGCCTTATGTCTTAACAAGACTTAAACAACTGCTTTTATTTTCACTCGACTCTACTATTGTAATGGGGTCTTTCTCCCTTATGAACCATCCAGACCACAATGGTCTGGGCCAGGTCTGCCCTTTTTTTCCCAGAGTCAGAACTAAACATGGTGAAGCAGCGTTCAGCTTCTATGTCCCACAGTTCTGAAACAAACTCCCTGAGAACTGCAGCTCTTACTGCGATTAAGTCAGAGCTTAAAACTTTTTCTGTTTGCTGCTTATTATTGATTGAGTGATTGTCACTTCCTATTTATTTTTCACTGCACTGCAACTTTGTTCTCATTTTGTTTTATATAAACCACTTTATATAAATTACCTTGTTGTTGAAATGTGCTGTACAAATAAACTTGCCTTGCTTTGAAACAAGTCTTACTCAAAATTATTATTTCTTTGGAACTCTGTCCAGTGGTATTAAGAAATATTTTCTTTTGTCTTTCCAGGGAAACAGTTCAATCGCATGGCCATGTGGATGCAGGAGGACAACGAGACGGGGATCTACTACGAGACGTGGACGGTGCGTTCTGACCCCGGCCCCAACGCCACCACGTGGTTCGAGTCCTATGACTGCTCCCAGTTTGTCCACCGCACCTACAGGAAGCTGACGGATCTGGGAGCGGAGTTGTACAGCCCATCAGAAACCAACTACACCAAGATTTACCTGTTCAGCGGGGAGCCCGTCTACCTCGGCAACGAGAGCGCCATATTTGAGCAGCCTGCGCTGCAGAACCTGGCTATGGATATCCGCAAATTTTACCACCCGTTCAGACCGCACCAGTCCGCCATAGACTTCGCCATGAGTCTGTTGGAGGCTTACGAGAAGTTTGTGGTGGACCACAGCTTCTACCTTTACTACAACTTTGAGTACTGGCGTCTGCCAATGAAGTCTCCGTATGTGCAGATCACATATGAGGAGGTGCCTCTGCCACTTGGACCAAGATGAACACACTCCTAGAGCTGCAATTACAATTCTTTCTATTTTTGAGTCATCCAGCATTTGTTTTTTTGATTGTGCCTTTTCAAAAGGTTGAATGTTCCAAGGGCCTGTTTTATTGAAATAACTTTTCAAAAGCAAAAGATATAAAACTTTATTTTAAATGTGAGAAAACAGAAATATTTCACAGTTGAGAAGCTGAAGCTAACAAACATTATTATGAAATTAGCTAGAGGGTCTAAAAGTCATTACTTGATCCTTGAAACAACTGAGAAACGATCTCAAAGATCTTTCAATGTCCATTTAGTTGGTTTAAGCTGCATATGGGCTGGGAAGAAAGTATTGAAAAGCTTGGGGTATTATCTTTGTTTTAGAATTGTAACAGGGGCTGTGTTTTATGCATTTAAGGTTTTTAGCAATTTCTTTAGCTCAGAATCTTGTTTTTGCCCTTTTGTTTCACCTAAATTAATCTTAATTATTAAGATTACTAAGGACAGCTTGAATTTATACAAACCTACATGAATGAGTGAATGACATTAAAAGACTGTGAATTAAATAACAAACCAGGTCTGATGTTATGAATTCAGATGTGTAATTGCAAATATTCATTATTATAGAACTTTGGTGATCCACCTATTGCAATTATCAGGTCAAGTTTCAATTTGTCAGATTCATTGAACTAAATTCCTTTACAACTATTGGAATCCTCAGCAGCCTCATCTCTGTGGTAATTACCAGATATAATAAACTCAAATATAACCTCAGAGAGCTGCTGCAATGTGTTAGTCTTGTTTCATTAGTGTAATTTCTGATACATTTTACTGAGCTCACTGGTGCATTCATTTTACTATTTTACTGTGTGTGTACTGATGTATTGCACTGTTAAAAATATCCAACAGGACCGACAGAGATACATTCACAATTTTTTATTACCAGTATAAGATCACATGTCCAAAAACAATTTTAATTTCATGTCAATGACAGGTGACCAGTAAAGCAAAGCAGACAAAGCATTTGCCATATGGACACAAAACTAAAGAACAGCATTGTCAACACAACTTTACTCCTAATAAACTTATCATAGGTTGCTCGAACAAAAAAAGTTTAAATGATAATTACCTACAAGAGGCATCTTAATGATTTAAGACAAATACATTTCCCCTCTTAATCTGTATTTGTATAAAACCTTTTACACATCTGGCTGGAATCAAACAAAACTAGTAAAAGAGTATTGAGACACTGCCTTCAAAAAGTGAAAAGAAGCAGCAGAGGCTTCAGTTTAGAGCTGCGGTCACAGCAACTGTTTTATCCACAGCAAAAATCATAAAAGGTATTCAGGAGATATGCCACTGAGATGCTATTGTACATGAGCAGACAATCAGCACAGGTATCTGTAAAAGACCAATACCACTAGTTGACTGTTGGTTCAGTCCAATTACAACAAGAAGCGTTTGAACTTCCTGCAAAAAACAACTCAGCCTCAATCTACGTTATGTTCCACAACATGGAGAAAAGGGATGACGAATGTCTGGAAAAATCAAACACATGCAGCTTTGCCCAAAGGTTTGTCCACAAATGATATTAAAAATAAAATGTTTTTCAAATTATTATTTCAAATGTAAATATGGATCTTTTAACAACATAATGACACACGTTGAAATGTTTTTTGCTTACAACTTCTTAATATTTGGTTTATTTTCTTATTGGCCTTTTTTTTTTTTTTTTTTAAACAAACGATCTGATCCCTGTTAATATATTAACCATTCTTAAAGACAACCATCATCCAAGACAACTCTGATGTGCTGATTTAAAGTTTGTGGTAGAGGATTTAAGACTTTTGTACCTCCCTGTGTGCAACAAATCTATAGAGATCAGGGCAAAGTGTTAACACAAAATCTTGCTGCTGGTTTTCAAATGATTCTCGCTTCTCTTGTATTACAGAAAAAACACAAATGAATTACAAAAGCAAATACCCATATCAATAAATACACAGCTTATTTTCTCTAGTGAGTACAGTATGAAAAAGATCAATCTAGTAAAAGGATAAACTCGTACTCCGGTTTCTAAAAGACACGAGCCGTCAGTTAAGGAAACTTCAAACCCTGACAGAGGGTTAAATAAAGAAATAAGTACATTTCTATTCATATTAATCAAAACACACAGCGTTTTATATACAGATGCAATTGACTTCCTTCTTAAGGAAAAAATGTTTGTTTCACTCATCTGACTTGCCAAATCTCTCTTTTTTTTTTTTTAACTGAAATGACAGTATGTTTTTGTTTTGACAGGAACGCTATCTGAAGAGAAGACCTTTGTAATGAAGCAATGAACACTGTTCCTCTCCTGCTTGTACGATGATAACACGATACAGAGCAAACACGGGCTAATAAGAGGTCAGATATTCAGGACAGAGACAAGATTTAGAGCTTGAACAGGCAAATAGCAGAAGATACAAATGAAACCTATGTATGAAATATTCATTAAATGCACCTGAGCGACACAAAAGGGTTAGATTTGCATTTCCAGCGCACATCGTAAGCCAACAGCCACAGACGAGCCTATTGTTGAATGTTTATTAAAGCAATCTGAGCATGAAGGTTGGAGACCTACCAAGACTCTACCTCAGATGTTTATGTGCACTATATTTATATACAATTATTCATCCGATTGTATTTTCTCAGGGATTATAGCTTTATTACTTCAATATACTACCTCCGCTCTCTGATTCAACAGAGCCCTGGCACCCTAAACAATCAGCATTAAAATCTGGGGCTAACTAAGAAATACTAGAGCATTATGAATATTGATTCTTCGCTTTCGTTTGGGTATTTAGATGCCCAAAAACACAAAGACTTGGTTTGTCCTCTTGACTACCATTTGGTATTCATGTAAAGTGCTTAGGATATCTATAACTGTACACAAATGATCTTTAAAACAAAATTCGTTAGTTAAACCAATTTACGCGATGCAGAAAAGAAAAAAAACCCTCCAGGACTTAGAAAATAAAAGTCCATTAACATCAATCGACACCATATACCTTCACATCACAAACATAGAGACCTATATACATATTTCTCTTTCTCCCCTGGCCAACTTTCAACATTTTCAGCAAACGTGGTTTTTTTTTTTCCGGCTGCGAGACGGAGTTCGGGTCTGGGAGGAAAAGCAACACAACTGCTGTTACGTTAGTTTAAACTGAGGTGTCTTCAAATTTAGTGGATACACACCTCGGCTACACCTGACGAAACGCCTTCTGTCATCACACATCCCATGTACAAATATATTCAATGCTGTATTGTGTGACAAGAGCCTAGAGCAGCTATCTCAGACTGGATTTAAATAGGCCAAGTGGTAGTGTAACAACATGCAATTGTGCGCCTAATCGGCCCAATTACTCCACAATGTTAAAAAACATTGAAACACACACACTCACTCTCACACGCAGAATCTCTCATAATACAGGTTATTATGACCAGGCTACAATGTCCATATGACTAAATCTGCAGTTATAAAAACATTGCTTTAGTGTATTATTTCCAGCCACAATGGTCATTGTGTTGATTGATCATCGCTGAAGAAGCCAGCCTGATGAGTTCTCTCTGGGTTTCTGCAAAGCAGGTTTCTACAGTCCTTTTGGAAGATAACAGGCAGAAAGTGGTGTTGCATGACATGAGGACATGATTATTAACATTGTGTAGTGGTCAGGCGCCACACTGCATCCCTGCACGCCACAGCTCAGCCAGTCTATGCTCTTCACGTTGCTATCAAACAGTCCACCTCTGCTGAGCATTTAAAGACCTTTCATCACAAACATGGAGGCCACGAACATTCTCCGCCTCAAACTCCACAAGCTGAACTCGTTGTGACTTCCCCAAAGTTCTCTACCAGGTCGGCATCATGTCTGGAAACCAGACGCGGCCCAGGTGCTTGGAAACCTCCCAGTGGATCTCATCGAGGGAATATTTGTGATCTGGTATGAGCACCTCCTCCATGATGGACAGCTGAGACAGCCTGTGACCACACATCTTGACAAACTCCACAAACGCACTGCAGGACACCTCGCACTCGCCCAGGCCGATGGCTGACAGCTGGGTGCAGTGCTTGGCGATGCGGATCAGCTCCTCATCCAGGGGGCGCAGGCCGTTGGCGCAGACCACCAGCTCCACCAGCCGGGGGCAGTGGAGGCCGACGCGACCCAGCACCTCCTTGCTGACGGAGCGGCCGAAGTAGAGGTGCGTGACCGGGATCTCATCGTTAAAGAAGGGGCCGAACTCGTTCTCGTAGAGGAAGAAGTACATGACCAGGTTGAATTTGGGCGAGTGCCGCACCATGGCGTTCCAGCTGCTCTTCTTGATGGTGTGGAAGTGCTGGCCCGGGTTCTCGCTCACCACGTCTATGCGCAAGTGCTCCAGGTGGACGTGTTTCTCCGAGGATAGGGCCAGAAGGAGTTCATCACTCAGGAGGTGGTAGTTCAGTGCCAGCTCCCTCAGCCCGTGACACTGATCTGCCACACACAGGATCCCTGCAAATTAGACAGGTTGTACCTTTTAATTATTGAACTTTTATAAATAACAATTTTTTGCTGCTTATAATTATTGCCTTATTTATTATAACTATGGAGCCAGATAATGTCCTGTGCACTGTACTATTTTCACTGTGTATGTGACAAACAAAAAGTTGAATTTGTTTTTAATGTTCTAAAAGTACACAGAATTTCTAAAAATATAAAGCCAGGAGAGACAGGTAGCAGTTAAATGGAGTCATCATGATAGCTGACAATTAAAATTGTTCCAGAAAAAGGAAACAGTAAGAGGGGAAAACCTGGCTAGTACAACAGCTCATTCATGCCCATCATGCAATGTCTATCACATGAAATAGCAGCATTGTTCAAGGTCAGACATGAAAATTAGGCTACATGGGGGAAAAAAGCCTTGTGATCTTGTGATTTAAAATAGGAAACCTAAAATGTTTGAGTAAAACTCTAACACAATCGTAGCTGATTAGTTGACATCAACTGGAAAACGTCCACAAGGGAGAAAAAAGAAAGAAAAGCACCTTCTTCTAATTTTAAGTACCCAGACATGTTCAGAAAAAGTCTTTGATGCATCTGTACCTGCCGGGGAGACGTGGGGGCAGCTGCTCATCTTCAGCAGTTTCAGGGTGTCACTGTTGTTGGCCACCAGCACCTTCAGAGACGGATCGTCCACCGGCGTGTCGTCAATCTTCAGCGAAGACAACGATTTGGAATTGACGAACACCACAGTCAGAGCTGAGATGAAATGAGACTGTGGAAAGACAACGACGGAACAGGATTGTAAAGTATGTTTGGTTCATCGCTGCTGAATGTGTTGCAATCTGGTTGTTTTCAAGAACACAAAAGGCTGTGGTGTTTTTTTTGTAAGGATTTGAGAACAGGAAAAGCAAACGACTGTTTTACTGGCCGCAACGTGAAGCAAGATCTGTGTGTTTGTTGTAGTTCCTATGATAAGACAACTCTTGGGGCCATATTTAGGTGACAGATACGCACAGCGGATGATGAACACACACTTTGTGGGTGTGTCCAAGTCACGTTGCCTGAAGTGGCAGTTGTAGTAAAAAGCCCGGCACACGGCTCATTGCAACGTGCTAACTGAGAGCATATGGTGCAAGGGGGTTGTCTGGGGTTCCTGAATTATTCATAGGCGTCGTTTGGCTGTAACATGAACTCAACCAATTAAAGTGTCATTTCCCATCCCCTTTAAAAAGCCACATTGCACTTCCAGCTGGCATGTTGGCAAGTTGGAGAGATGCATGTCATGCGCTGTCACTTGCAACCAGGCAGCTGAAAGAAACAGCTCAGCCCACCAGACTTTTTACTCTTTAATTCCTCGTTTACTGAATTCTAGAGGCAATACAATCATAAATAACTTCAATAAACATTCCTTTGGTCAGTCAGAGATCTCCGTTAAGCATGAGTAACTGCTGGCTTAAATCTTGATAATCAAGTGGACTGTTTATAGTGCTCTGAAATAGAAAGTCCTTTTCCTGGAACATCAAATTAAGCACCAGATCACACACAGAGCACCCACACTTTGATATATATATAAAAAGAAAAATCAAATACTGTGTGACATTTATGCAGCAAAAGAAAAATCTGCAGTTCTAAACCAATAATAAAAAATGCTCCAGAGGAAACAGTATTCAACTTTTGAGTTTTAGAAATTGTTATCAAAATAATAGCTTCTTACTGATTGCTTGCTTTAAATAGCATAGCGTGATGATCTGCACTGTAGACCAGCTCTGAACCAGTCTGATGCATGCCGTTAACCTGCCATGACGATATGCATCACTGCGCTTCCACTGTGACAAACAATGCTGGCGACGCTTCCTGTGGTGCAGCTTTAGGTGCAGATGTCATTGCCATGTACAGGATGCAGGCACTGAGCATAAAACAGACTCTTACCCCTGGTGGAAATTAGCAATTACAGCTTTGTTTTGGCACTTTGATCATTTTTTTGCCGTCTAAATAGAGCCCATTAATTTTCAAAGCAAATGAATTGCTTCAGAAAAGAGTTCATGAAAAGAGCTCAGGGTGCCCTAAGAGAGACAAAATAAAACTTGCAAAGTGTGTTTACTTCTGTGGTTTGGGAAGTGGGAACATCATTGTCCTTAGACATGCATTGGAACAGAACATGCCTTTCAGCCCCATTTCGCAGATAGGAAGGGAATATAAAAACTATCCCGTCACTAACATACTCAACCACAGCTTCAAGGACACCATGGAAACACATTAGCAATGTATAATCGATATTACAAGTGAATTGTTCCTCTGATTTCCCATGCAACTCTGCTAAATAAGATACTACATACAAGACCCAGCCTCTTTTTGTTTGATTTGTATACCTTTGGAACCTCCATGAAACTGGGCCTGGCTGTAGAGATGAGCCCCAAGGTCTTCAGTGAGCAGTTCACCAACTGTGACAGAATGTCACATGCTGCCTCTGCAGACTCTGTACTGCTGTCCACCTAGCAACCACATAGATTACACATCATTTTTAGAATGTGACAAATATTTTTTAAACAACGGGATGCTATCAAATTGTAAACACTAAAAGTTAGACACAACTGCATTTGTAATCTCACCTTGAAACTGACATATTGCAGGTGGTTGGAGTGCCTCTTTATAATCTGCTTGATGAGGTCTGGATGTGTGGCTTTCAGGTACGAGCTGGCCGGCTGGTTGAGCTCAAACTCGAAGCATCGCCACAGCTCGGGCATGTGAAAAGCCTGGTTCCACCCACGGCACACCTGAGAGGCATAAGCCCGGTCCAACAGTGGGAGGTACTGGAAGATGTGGAGCAGCAGCTCCTGAGGCATTCGTGCCCAGTTGGCGTCCGGGGACCCGATGGCCTCCACCGTCTCAGACTCCGCACCCGTCTGCTTACGCACCTTCTTGCACGCCTCAGGTGGGCTTTCACTAGGAGAGCCACTGCTGTCCTCTTCATCCTCCTCACCTCCTTTTATCCTCTTCATCCTGAAACAGAGATAAAGCAGTTGGTTATAGTCCACCACCACAGAGAGCTATTTACTAGACTTCAATAACAGCCATTAAACTGATCCATGTGATTGTTTTGGAGTCACGTCTTCTAAACACCAGTACTTCATCTGTACTAAATGTGAATAGCAATTACTTTGTAAATTATCTTTGAAGCTCATCTTAGCAGGGTTTTTTCACAATTACTTTGATAGACACTAGTTATATATACACACATACAATATAAAATAAATGGGAATGTGTTTCACCTAAAAATTACCTGTACTCAATCATGCTATACTAATTTTAAATCAGCAGTTTTATTTTATTTAAGTCATGTATGTCTTATTTGCATTTAACTTGGTATCTTTCTGTATAAATGTTTAATTTTATCCCATTTGTGTTGAATTGTTTTCGTTTTTATTATAAGGCCAGTCAAAAAGAAGCAAACTGCCTACGACCTTCTCCAATTAAATATATTTGACTGTAATATATTTATAGCCTTGTATCATTTTACATAAACAAAAATAGACCTACAATGTAAAACAATCAGGGAAAATAGAATAGGAAAAAACAAACAAAGGTGTATGTATTTATACACATCACACAAAATGTGGATATTTATAAACATTACAGTGTGCATATATTTAAATGCAGCATACACACCGTATGCATATATTTGTATACAATACACAGTGCGTTAAGCAGGCGTAACTTTTTTCACTCATGCAACTTCCTTGTTAATTTACGTGAACATTGTAGAAATTGCTGCTGAGCTGACAAATGTATTAATGTATTGACAGTAACGTCAATGAACGCAACTCACGTTACACAACGTTAGCGAACGATAAAGCATTTAATGAAAGAAACGAGCATGCCCCGGTGTTTAATTCTCCAGCACCGCAATCACATACCGATATAATTCCCCTTTGCTCTCTTATTTCAAATATTTGCTAGCTTGTCGTCCAGCTGGCTAACGCTGCCCATCCTACCTTGTTTACACTCCGCTAGCTTCGCGGTTAGCAGGAAAATACGACTCGTCAATTCAGCCCGGGCCCACGCAGGAAAAGCTCATCCGCAGCAGCCAGATCACACGCATCAGAGCGCAATGGCGGAGCCCTTTTTTGACGATAGAGAAGAATTCTGTGGCGTTTTACGGGCGAAGACGTGGCCCCACAGACTGCCACCGCCGCTCGGCTGACCTAAATCCCTCGCGAGTATTAGCAGTCGCGCCCCCCCTGAGCCTGAAATGGCGAAGCGTTGTTTTGAGAGCAGCGGTGCATCCTGGGAAATGCAATGCGAAATGGCTGTTGTTAAAGATCGTCTATATAGAGAGATGACTCACGCGATGGATTAGGGAATACACTTTAGACGAGGTTATGTTGTCTTGTCTGAAAATAAGCATTCGTTTTAAGTGTTTACTTTACTCTGTTTTAACGCATTTTTTACATTATCTTATGTCGCTTTTACATTTTTTCCGTCGCGTATGAAGTACCTGAAAGCCAACCTGGGTAAAAAAAATAATTTTGGTAGAAGGCTTCCATTAAAAATGACTTATTCAAATACATTTTGTCACTATAACTAAATTTATCTATTCAGCCAATATCTACACAAGAATTCTTTGGAAATAAAATAAACCTTTTAAATGACTTATCTTGTGTATATATTTTGCTGTATACATTAAGCGTATTATTGTTCTATTCCCTAATCTGCAAAAGTCTTTATGAATACAATACCGAAAATATATATTTTTTTAAACAATAGGAATTAGAAAGCATGCATAAATATTTTGCAAATGTACCATGTGCATACTCCGTTTGATAGCCAGAAATGATAGAAGAGTAACACATCTTCGGATTTTACCCCTCTGCAACGGCAGTAGGAGTTTCAGCCTTTTATTGGTTTTATTTACAGAAATTTAGTGTACATGAACCATTGAATACTTTAGCTAGATTCGACACCTTCGTGTCTTTACTATAAACAAACCAAAGACCAACAGGTGGGTCATTTAATGGAAACGTCAATGCTAATTAAGTAATGACACAGTGTATACTTTGCGAAACAGAGAACCTGGTTTATTACCATTCAACTCCATCCACCACAGATATTACAGAGCAGATTCACAAGTATTAAGCTTTTTTATATAACAGCAGCTGTTTTTTCACACTCTGTTCCCCTGACCCCCAACCCACCTCCGTCCTACTAGGGGGAAAAACATTACAGGTGCACAATTTTATTTGGTGTGACAACTGGCCCCTCAATTCACTCAGCTGTATTCAGTCTCACTGTGAGATTTTTTTTGTTAGTTTTTGTATCTTTGAAGGATTTGGTACTTTTTAAAATTCTTTTAACAGAGCTGCAAATCGGATGCACATCCATCATCATTCACTGCAGGCGCCAGGCTCCTTCTCGCTTCCAGACAACAGAAAGGATATGACATTTAGAAGGGGAGGGGATGACTGTCTACTGTATAAAAATGTACAGTGGCTTTATTGACATACATTCCATAGGTTAAAACAGCTGCAAAATAGGAGGCACACCCAGTATTGCACTTCATTAAAAGTTCTGGCTCAAAACATAACCCAGAATATCAAACAAAAGTGAAGTGAAGAGTAGCAACTTCAGAATACAGCTAATTTGAATAGTATCATTATATACAAGATTAGATAAATCGTACACTATTTTCCTTCCAAACATAATATTCTTAACAGTCTTATCCATCAACTTATCTTTTTTGTCCGTCAACCCATGATGCACTTGACAGTGGAGAATACTGTACAAGATTACGAAAAAAGTTTACATACAACAATATTTTAAATTTATAGTTAGGAAGCTGGAAATACGGCCTGTTCCTTTTTTTTTAACCCACGCTGATCCACAGTTTCCTTATGCAAATTTCTTTCATATTCAATGTTTAATCTTGTCTTGTTACACTTCAGTGATCAGGAGGTGTGCAACGTCTATAGAAGCCGAGGGAATACAACGGCCGCATGCAAACACGTCACAAGTTATTTTTTTATTTTTTATTTTTTTAACTTTATTGTTCTTTTTCAATCAGGTTACTCTGAATCCAAAGGAGCCGCCGCTCGTGTTTCATAGCAGAGCCTGGATACTGATGTTGGGAGACGAGCAGACCTGAGGACTCTTGGCTAGGGCAGAAACCTGGTCCAGTGGTCCAGGCCTCTTGACAATGCAAGAGCCAAGCTTCATGGCTGAGCTTCACCGGCAGCAGCCAGAAATCACAGTGGACAAACTGGTTTTCAGTAAAAGTCTCATGTTCTTTAAAAGGTGTGAGCATTCCTGCATACCCCACAGCCCAAAGCGAACTCCTCCCCTGTTGGTGGATGAACCACATGCAAAGGGCACTCCGTACCCTCCAGCTGTTTGCCTTTTGGCCCTGTGACAGAAAAGACAAGAATTGCATCTCAATTAAATCTTCCTACAGCCAGTTAACAGATTTTTAAAGGCAGTTAGAATGTTTAAAGTTGCATGTGCACTGCATTATTATGATAAGAAGGGCAGTTTAAAAATGTGCAGAACACTATAATCAATAGAATCGTTACAGACCTGCAGGACAATGGGGTAATTCCTCTTTGGGGACACTGGTCATCCGCTGGAAGTCATCATGGCAGGCATTACAGAAGTGTGTGGTGCCAAAGCAGAAGAAAACAGCCACAGAGCAGCAGTACCGGCATTTATATTCAAGAAAGTCTGTGCCATGTTTCGAGCACATCTGGTAAGAGAGTGAAAAAAGAAAAGTCAGCAGGAATGAGATCAAATATTAAAGCAATACAGATAAACAGTATTTTAAAAATGTTGTATAATCTGGGGAGTATGCCTGTTGGCTTTTTTGCAACAAGTTAAATAAGAATGGGGACATCAATCGTTGTCTTCAGTTTAGAGTTTCTGCTGAAAAATGTAACTGTTAAAAAAAACACAATTTGGCATTTCTTTTTGCCTAGATTAAACAAACAAAATTAATGATATATGTTTAGCATATTTTTTTCTGACATATAGCCTGCATTAATTGACTAATACGTTAAAATGTACTTTTTAGTAAAATGAGAAGAGGGGGAAAAATATATAACAGAGCAATGGGACAAAGATTAAAGACTTGAAGTTCTGATATCCTTATAAGTATATATTCGTGGTTTATAGCAAAGTAGCAAAACAGAACTGCAATCTGTTTGGGTTATATAACAAGACCTTCTCTTTATTTACAAAACAGATGAAAATGGTATTTTCTTCTTTTGTAAGATAAGAGGTTCAGGCAGATTTTTTACCTTTTACTAAAAGTTTCCCCATTTCCAGGAATAACATGGAATGGGGACAGAATAATCAAACACCTTAACCCCCCCTAAAAAGGCCCTTACAGCTGTACAGACCAGAGTGTTATGATCTGAACTCACGGATGTCTTTTACCCACCTGAGCCCTGGAGACATCCGAACATGCTCCACAGATCAGCTCGCTGGGGTCGTAGTCATCTCCCTGTCCTGCCTCTGCATCACAGCGTGCCTCTCCTCCAAAATAGGCCTGGTAATAAGGACAAAATTAACTCTCATCCCTTTAACTACTATTAAGTAGAATATCTTGCTACTTTAGTTTATGGTACCTTCTTGCACTTGTAGCAGACATAGTATGCATATCTGTTCATGGCAAAGCCTGCAGGGTCATTGTGGAAGCGTGCTCCTGGTGTCGTTATTGCCTCACTCTTATGTAGACCTTCATACTCCAGCCTCATCAGAGCCTTTCTCCTTACATCCTCATACAGCTCCTTAATGGGGTCGAGTAGGTCCTTGATCACTGAGTGGTTGATTTTGTTCTGGAGGCAAACAATGAAGGAATATCATAAAGGTCATTCTTTTTTATTTTTTACAGTATGTGACTGGTGTTTCACAGAGATGACAGTGAACAAAGAAGTCCTTTATGAGGGAAAGATGCATAATAAACTTATCTTCTTCCCCTCAAAAAAAACATTTATGCAAACTGAACTAAATCAACTTTGAGGCGTGGTGGATATGGTTTCCAACCTCATTGTTATGGGGTTAATCTCTTTAGTCAGGGTGACTCAGGGAACGCCTTACCTTGCAAATTGGACACAACATGAACCCAAAAGTGATACGAGGCCCCAGCCAGCGGTTTTCAAGAACACGACGGGTACACTGAAGGTGGAACACATGGGTGCAGTCAAGCTGGGGACAAAACAAAGAGTTAAACATTATAAATGAGAAGAATCTTTAACATGGAAGTGAAATTATCACATCTTCTGAATAAGCCAATAGAGCTACCTGTACAGCCGGAGCAGCAGAAAGGGCCTCTGTGAAGCAAATCATACACATATCATCTGCATCTTGTTTCAGACAGCCGGTGTTCTTGTCGCAGCCATGCAGACACGGAAGGCAGGTCTCCTCATTCTTCACTCCACCACAGGGGTGTCCACAGGGATGGGTCTTGCTGCATGCCAGTTTAGCGTACTCCTGGAGGAGATATCACGAGAAGAGCTGGTGAGGCTTAGGAATTTTGGCAATCAAGCTTTTTTCTTAGTACAAGTACAGAAATGCCATTAAACTGCACTTTAATTTCCACATTTTAAAAAGATTTTAAATATTCATTTTACTCAATAAGTCTACATTGTTCCATACACGTTTGCTGGTATATACACAACTATATATAATCTGACACTTTTTAATTTTATTTATGTTTTTAACCTACTGATACTGTGACACACACAAATTCCTTTCATATATACACTTTTTTTTCTGCAAATTGAATTCAAATACATTTTTTGAAAACTTGTTAGATTTTTTAATTAACTTTATTTCTAATACCTATGACAAGTTTGCACTGGTTTTGTAAACTTCATTGAGCTAAACATAGCCTATACACCTCATTTATAAATAAATATTATTTAGATAGAACATGTTTGAGGTGTTTCAAAATAAATGTGTTATCTAATTATGCAAAAACAGCATGTGTGCTATTCCTGACGCTTGTAATATTAACAGTCAACACCCACAGAGAGCATGATATAAACTGGTTTTGCTTAGTACCTGGCAGTCTGGGTCTGAGCAGACGCTGCCCACTGCAGACAACTCCGTTCCATTCCTTGTTCCACAGAACCTGCAGGCATCTGAGCTGCTGGACGCAGGTTTACCTAGAAAAATATAATCAACCTTTTACTTTAAATTAGTGCCGTCAAAAATATCGCGTTATTAACGAGTTAATTCTTAACAATTTTAACGTTGTTATTTTTTTTAACGCGAGATTAACGCTCTTTGTGACCTGTGATAAGTTTTTTTCAAAAACTTTTGTGGCCACGTTAGAAAAACTACAGGATCCGTCTGTAAACCGGAAGCAAAACAATTAGCGCGCCCCACAATGCCATTGTTTAGATGTGGAGCAGAAGACGTTGACATGGATGCGGCTAACAAACTTATGAATGGAAAGTTTAGTTTTAAAACTTAGCCAGATGGGTCGGTGGATAAGACCAAAGATATCTGCATGTACTGTCGATGTGAATTGAGTTCGGATTGCATCCAACGACTGGACCTACGAAGCTCCTTCCAGAGCAACTATTATTAGCCGCATTAAGAATTTGTACGAAACGGAGAAGTCTAAGGTAGAACAGTCGTTGGGGCAGACAAATACAGTTGCGCTAACCGGAGTTTACTGGACGTCCCTCAGTAATGAGAACTATCTCGGGGTCACAGCACATTATTTCACCTCACTGTGGGAACTTAAGTCGCATGCTTTGGTTGTTAAGAAGACAGAAGAGAGGCACTCCGCTGACACTGTTGCTGCACGCATGTACTTAGTAACACCCGCTACATCAGTACCGTGTGAAAGATTGTTTTCACTGTCTGGACATGTTGTTCAGAAAAAACGAGCTTCCCTGTTATCTGAAAATGTCAACAGGCTTGTCTGTTTGAGTAACTGGCTCAAAGGAAATAAGTAGGCTATTAGGTTGGCTCAACTGTTAAACAGGTTCATGTTCATCCTTTCATAGGCTGCTAGTATGTTCAAAAGAAACTTAAGAAAAGGAAAGTGTAAAGGATGGTTTACTGTAACTGCACTATAGGCGGAGTCCTAGTTTACAATGATATGCTCAATGATATGCACTTTTATTTTGATTCACATTGTTTTAAGAGCTGCTTTTGTGACTAAGTATGTTTATTGACAGTATTACTACAGATGTGAATGGCTGTATACTATATGCTGTGGTTTGCAATAAAAAAAAAAAAAAACATTTTCACAAAGCAAGCCTATCCATTTTCCTTTGACATTTCGAATAGATAAAAATAAGCGATTAATATGCGATTAATTGTGAGTTAATTATGACATTCATGAGATTAATCGCGATTAAATATTTTAATCGATTGACAGCACTACTTTAAATATTTAAGAATAGTTTTCTCTAGGCTAGCTAGGCCAAAAGAATTCTGGATGTGTTAAAGAAACGTTTAAATGTAATTATACTATTATTTTAGCATCTCTTTTAGGGAAATGTATGAAGTGTTACCTGTATGCTCTCTAAACTCCACCATAGCCTTCATTGTTTTTGAATCAGCCAGGGCCATGAGCCAGAAGAGCTTAGTTCTTCCACAGCCTTCATGGAGATCCACCTTTATGGCCTCCTCTTCCTCCTTAAATACCTGAAGCACCCATGAAAATAAGATTTAAATGTATAATGTGTCGTTTTAGCGGCATCTTGTAATGAAGTTGAAAATTGTGACTTATCAATGAATTAACTTCAGTGGTCGCGAACCTCAACAGATGAGAACACTACCATGGAATAATAATGCTTTGCAAGCTAATGCTAACCTGTCTCTGGTGAGAACGTGTGCGTCGGTGCAGATGGAGAAATCGGTCACAGTCGGTGCAAAGGTTCCCACACATGTTACACAGGATGATTGCTGCTGTTTCGCCGTCATCGTGGTTGTCACACATGGGCTGTGGACAGAAGAGGAGGAGATTAGTTTGCTAATGTTTCGATGATCTGTCTATTAGTATCCAACACTGCAGCTTTTAGCGCTCACCATCTGCTTCTGCTGCCCGTCTTTGCCCATCCAGCGACCAGAGGACAGCCTGTCTACATGGTCCTGGTCCAGCACACACAGTGAAGCCAAGGCCAGCCACAGCTAACAGAGAGAACATGAGAGAATATATGATTAGTTAAATACAGTTTATCCACCGATAAATAGCTGCTCTGTGAGTCCAAAATTGAATCCATACCCTTGTGGTGGCGATGCAGCGCACAGGAGACCGATGCTCCTCCTCCATTTTGGTCAGAGCTATAATCGTCTCAGCTATTGCATTTTTGGTGACTCTGGACCACGCATCTGAAAGGTGACCCTGAAGAAAGCACATGACTGTCTTAGAAGTATCTATATGTTTTTGCTCTGAAGAAGCTTTAAGATTAAGAAGTTCAACGTATGACAAATGTGGTTCCATACTGCATTAAGGTTGCAGAGCACTAAAAGGAAGAATGTGTATAGATCAGGAACTTACACCGGCCATGTCTTTAACCAGCTTTATGATGATCTCTGCAATCTGAGGAGGAGTGGAGCCTTTCATCCACCAGTGGCTCTCCCCTCTGCGGATGTAGCTGAACAATAAAGAAAGGGAAAAAATACTGTGTGATTGTGTTGACTCTTATGAAACATCCTTTTGATTATCTCATTTCTGCTTTGGGCTTGGCAGATACCAACTCACCTGGAGTTGAAGATCATGGGCAGCGTGACAGTTGTGACCCCTTTGCCCACAGCCATGCCGGCGGTGCCAGAAATGGTGGTTCCTTTGGCCTTCAACTGCACAGTGAGGGCCTTTGCAATGCAGCCCAGGAACATGTCAAGGATTCCTAACTTATTCCAATCTCCCTTCTCTGTGGAGTGGATGATGTCACTGATGTCCGCTGGTGGCAGAGCCTTCACTCCGATGATGCTGGCAAGTCGCACCGGAGTCACCTCTGGAAGGACGCGTCTGAGCAATGATGTCACCTGAGATCAGAACAGAAGAAACAAAAAATATTTTTGAATCTTCCTTCAAGGTATTAATTCAGTCAACTTTCTTTCTGGCTTATTCTGGTTCTTAAAGATCAAAAGGTGGCCACTGAGTATGGTCCTGTGCACACCTTGTATTTGAGTTGCCTATATGTGATTTGATCACTCAGGATATTATCGATATCAGGTTTGCAAAAGGCAGAAAAGTCATTCGTTCCTTGTTGTAGGCACACGTTTAATATCATTCTCCATGTTAAATTCTAGCACATGACTAAACCTCTTGTGTTTTTACCACAACCCACCTGTCTCTGTACACGTGGGGATGCCGTGTGCAGCAGGGAGAACAGGTCTTGCATGAGTGTTAACTGCTGCGCTAGGTACTGGCGGCCCACATTGGAGCCACTCAGAGCCAGGACCATAGACAGAAGCTCGAAGCAGTAGGCGTCTGAGGAGGCGTCATCATCACTGGGCTGGGAGTTGGCGTTCTCTTTGCTGGAGATGGCGTGCTCCCACTCTTCCCTTACACGTGTAGCCTCCATGCGAATGGCTTGGACAATGTGTGCACAAACCTGGAAAAAATACAATTGTTAAGATAGAGGGCAGGGGTATTATTATAGTGGAGCGAAAAAGTATTTATTCAGCCACCAATTGTGCAAGATCTCCCGCTTAAAAAGATTAGAGAGGCCTGTAATTTTCATCATAGGTAACCTTCAACTATTAGAGACAGAATGGGAGAACGAAGCCAGGAAATCAAATTTTTGTCTGATATGATTGGGGTAATGGGGTAAATTCTTCAACATACAAGACCATAGATAGTCTCCTTTGTTCTGGGGCTCCATGCAAGATCTCACCCTATGGGATCAAAATGATCAAAGAACAGTGTACAAAATTCCCAGAACCATATGGAAGGACCTAGTGAATAACCTGCACAGAGCTGGGATTAAATTAGCAAAAGTAACTACCATCAGTAACACACTACACCACCAGCGACTGAAATCCTGCAGTGCCAGATGTGTCACCTTGCTTAAGCTATTACATGTCCAGGCCTGTCTGAGGTTTACTAGAAAGCATTTGGATGATCCAGAAGAGGATTGAAAAGAATAATGGTTTTGAACAAAAATGTATCCACCACAATTCGCAAATAAATTCTTTAAATTCACACAATGTGATTTTATGGATCCCCCCCGCCTGTTTTGTCTCTCATAGTTGAAGTGTACCTAAGAAGAAAATTACAGGCCTCCCCCATCTTTTTAAGTTAGATAACTTGCACAATTGGTAGCTGACTAAATACTTTTTTGCCACACTCTATTTCATCCTGAGCTGATGCTTGGACAGACTTTTTACCTGTTTCTGCAGGTTGGTCAGTTTGCTCCTGCTGAAAATGATTCCCACCATGTGCTCTTTAAGGTCTGCGTCAGATGGTACCTATTCATAAAAATGTAAAAAGTGCAGAACATTAAGATAAAAGGTCAATAGGTATGTTAGTCAGGCACAGACAAACTTCACAGCGCAGACCTTGTCTTCTCCCTCGGGTGATGAAAGCAGGTTTTTCTCCTCCTGCTCTGGGGTTGGCTCTGCATCTCCACAGATTAGTTTCCCAAAGACCTAAATGAACACAAAAAGAGACTTGTGTCAAAAGTATTTTGTTTTCTAAAGCCGCCAGCTATTTGCACTCAAATCTCATATTTACAAAAGATTAGGTTTTAAACCGCTAGCACAGTACAGTAATGGAGGAAAACCCTATATTTGACAAACCTGTGAAGTGATGAGGCGAAACACGCGGAGGGTTTCAGCCTCACAGTTCTTTTGCTGGGCCATGCTAGCTGAGATCTGTCCTGGAATCTTGATGCTGTCACCCTCTTTCCAGCCAAGGACTTTCACCTGCCGCACCCTCAAGGTGTTTTCTGGACCTTTCAGCTCCACTTTGACCACGTGGTGATCCCCTCCAGGGAGCTCACTTGTCACCCAGCCCATGTGCCGTGAGTCAAGGTCGACCTTGGTTGAAAAGACACAGGAATGTTCACACAGTTCAATTACATATGCATGTTTATCAACTGTGGAAGCACCTCATGATAAAAAAAATCTAGTTAAATGTTATATTTCTCCAAATCTCCTTTTCCCAAAAGCAGTCAGTACAATAAGGACAGATTGAAGATCTGATCATACAAACTGTAATTTATAGCAACCACAGTGAGCTGACAGGCCATAAATTACCATTTGAAAGTGGATTTTATAAGTGGGCATTATTTGGAATAAATGCTCAAAAATCTTGAAAGAGGAAATGTAGAAATAGATTTGGATGACTTTTGATTTTTCAAATTACAAATACCTCATTATGTATATCAAATGTCTATAAATTTAAAAGTGTAAGTATGGGACCTTTAAAATAAATTGTGAACTCAAAGAAACAGACCATACCTGTTTAATTCTGCAGAGGTCCTCTATTGCTTTTCCACACAGGAATGTCACTGATGTGACTTTGTTCTGTGGATATGACAGAGGGGAAAAAAATAAAAACATGAAATCTTCCAGAAACCTATACAATGACATTATCAGACTGAAGTACACAATGGCTTTTAAGTGGCATGTATTCCGCATCAAGTAGTGTTTTATCATCCCAAACACATCAATATCTGTTTTGCTGTTGCCTTCTTACCCCAATGTCTCTAGAGTTGTCTACATGAACAGACACATTGGAGGCATTGATGCCTTTCACACAGCTGATGGTGATGCTCTTAGTTTTGTTCTTGTCTTCATCTCCAGATTCCCAGAAGGTCTCTGTGGAGCCATCTGTTAGGCTGCCAATCATGGCAGGGCGACTGGATGTTTTGATGTCCACTACACTGGTCAGGTCCTTGAGACAGGTCACCAGGCAGAGATCCTGTTACCACACACAGATACAGTGTTAGGTCAGTGCATTAACACGGATACAGAAACAACAAAAGACACATACCGCTGTTTCTATCCATGCTCTAAAGAAATACAGTAAAAATTCCTGTTGAGTGAGTGTTTTTTTTCCTTTACCTGGCTCATTGCTTCGTAGCCTGACTGCACACTGATGTTGAAGCTCTCCTCACTATCTCCATCATCTGACTTGGACAAAATGTTGTTGATGTGATGGAAAACATTGCTCTGGTGCAGGAATTGGTGGTCAGACTGCTTGAATTTGAGACTCCAGCACCTAAAAGAATGAGTCACAAATATTTATTTAATCACCCACAAGACATGCATGAAGCTCAGAACAGGCAAAAAATACAGGGAGGCATTGACTGTGAAAAAAGTTACATTATCTATTTTGTTTATTTGTACTTTATTCCTACAATGTGATTCCCTGGATTGTAAAGAAAAATAAATTTTACCTAAGTGCCATCTGTTGAAGTGAGCTTCCACTAGGAAGTGACATCATGAGGTCGGAGATGGTCTGAAGGAGGCGGTGGAAGGTGTGGGGGAGAGGGTGGGCGGCCTCTCCAGCAATAACAATGTCTGACAGAGGGTGTTCACAGACACCCAGGTCTCTTTCCTGTGTATGGAGGATCATGATAAGAGTATGCAACATCCAAGCAGGACTGACACTTCATGTTTGATATTCAGCAACTCGTCACCTGTTCCACTATTTCTTTGTTCCCTTTGTTCTCCTCATCTTCTTCGTCCTCGGGTTCAAACGGTGATGGGGTGAGAGATGCTACGAAATGCCAAAGGATGTCATGTAGGGAGGTGGTCTGGATCACATTGCACAGAAGCCAGTTGAACGCCTGATGGGAAACCATGAGCAAATGATACTAATTAGTCTTTGTACTAGTAGTGAATTTAGATAATTACAGTATATATATCAGTTCAATGTAAATATATTATAAGTTATACAAATTTAATTGATTAAATCACAATATACAGCCAAGGCTATTAAATCTGACATACCACTTCATTAACATCATTAATAATTAAAGCAATACTGAGCACTAGAGTGTACCTCCATGGCGAACACCCTGCAGGCAGATTTCCTCAAAGCATGCCTCATGGCCACCTCCAGGCCCTCCAGGTCATGGTGCTGGATAACAAACGCCAGAACAGGCCACTGGAAGTTTCTCTCCCCCTTACTAAGGGAGCCGTGGGCTGAGATTAACCTGGAAAGCTCTGGGGATGGGTGGCGCAATAGCGAAGATCCCACCTCTGTAACAGAAGCAGAGCAGGTCATTGTCACAGTTGATGGGATGGTGTAACACATTCATCCTTCAGTGTCACTGGTAAACTTTTAAATCTCAGTGATTACGTTCTAAATACCTGCATCGCCACTGTGGACCCTGCGTCTGGGCACAGCCTTCACCCGGGCCGGAGAGGGCGAGTGCTGTTTGTCATACTCGGATGCAACAACTGAGTATGACCTCTGAAACACGGTACGCTTAGCCGTGTCGCTGTCTGTGATTGGGCTGGTCTCAAGACTATAAGAAAGCAAACTAAACAATTAAAAAAAGAAAGAAGTTTTATGTACCTGCTCTTTGGCTGGTGCAGTCCTCACAAATATAACACACAAATAGTCTAAAATCATCAAGTTCATATATTCAGAGATTCTAACACATACATTTCTATAGTGACATAATACAAATAGAAAAATAAATATGATAATATAAATGTGCCTTTGCATTGCAGGCACACATTCCACATGCTATTTTGCAACGAATAGTTAATATTTGTGTTTAAATTAATTGATTTGTCTGTAGGGTACAGGGGAGATAGTTGGAGGAACAGAGATGGAGAAAAAGAGCTTCCTGTACACTCAAGTACCTCAAAAACTTCAGGGCAGATTTGCTTATAATGGCTCCATGAGCTGAATATTTAGTATGTGTCTATGTTTTCTATAAACAGAAGGAAATTAAACAAATCTGTTACCTGGGAGGCATTGATTTCATGTTACTCTCTGGTTCTTCAAATACATTGGGGCAGGCGTCAGGAGTGACTGAAATGTAGGGAGCAGGAACAGATGTGGAGCGCAAATACCTCATCTCATCTTGGAAGAGATTGTCATCTTGGTAGGCTCCAAAATTCTCAGTGTGTTGCCTAATGGGATGGGAGGAGAGGGATAATCGTGCAAATTGCTGCGGCGGTTCCTTACATATTAAAAACAAATTATAATTTTACTGAGTAGCCACCTCGCTAGTGTTTGAAGGTAAAGACAGCTCATTTTATTGGGGAGTTCATCCGACACGCCCTCCTTGAGGCTGGGAAGGAGCTGGGAATGCAGGGGCCGTGGAGGGTGGTGGCAGAGCATGCTGGGCTCTGCAGCGCTGCTGAGGGACAGCAAGAACAAAGCGTTCGCCCGGATCACCTGGTGGGCCTCCATGGTGGGCAGAGCCCTCGGGGTCTTCACCTGCAGAGGTTTTTTCCTTGACTGCTTCACCTGGTAAGAAATATGCAGATAGGGATTGGTTAAAGTAGACTAAGGTGTAAAAAACTGACAGTAGTTGCATTGCATTGCTTATTTTGATATGCATTTTGAAGTATTGCATTAGATAATGTTGATGTGGGAAAAACCTTTTTTTAATGCTCACTTCAGGGCCGTTTTTGGCTTTCTAAAGAGATACTGTGCAAATGGGGGTATGGGAACCAATAATTATACTGTAATAAAACATACAACACTAACTCATGTAACAGATGTACTCTGTAACCTCTTCTTCTTCTGCTCTGTTTACTACAGTGATGCAGAACATAGCCTATAATGCATCTTCTGAGTAAACAAGGCTCTGCATGATTGCATCCAGTTTATTACCTCCAAACCAGTTTATGAAAATACACCTTACTTCCATTTTTTTGTGAGATTTCAGAAGGTTGTCTAAAATCACTTGACAAGTGCATGGACACACAACTAGTATTTCAGTAAAACAGGGTCAAGTGCTAGGGTGTTGCAGCTACCTTTTCCCTGGCAGCAGTCTGCTTCTCTCTCAGGTATTTTTCCCGACAGCGATCACAGACCAGGTACCAGGTGCTGCCTCCTATACCTCCATCTCCACAGTTTCCGGCCCAGCCGCCACAGAAGTGGCCAATGCTGTTGTACCCTTGGCCTCCGGCATAGCGGCCACAGCCTGCCATAGGAATATTAAGAGATGTTCAAGGCACAGACCATATTTCACATGAAAGTTGCTTGATTCAAAGTAGCATTGTGAAACCCCAAACCACATCTTCCTGTATCCTCACCTGGATGAGCCTGTCTCATATGGTAGGTGACAGGGTAGGGATGAGATTCCCCACACAGCTCACAGATAGTGTCTTTCTCTGGCCCGCCCATGGCAAGCTGTGCCATCTCTCCAAACAGATTGCCTCGTGGGCGCATCTCAGCCTTCTCCCTCTTCTTCTTTTCCTTCTTTGCCTTTTTACTGTCTTTCTCGTGCTCCTTCTTTTTTAAAATGGCACTGGAACCTGGGCTGGGGAAAATCATGTTCTGAGTGGCCGCCTTGATGGTGGCCATGGAGATGTCCTCCCAGAATGCCACCAGATGCTGCAACGTCAACGGTAGGATTGACTTGGCTCTCATGGAGGGATGAGAGGTCATCTCATAGGAAGCAGCGTCTCCTTTCCCATCCTCACACTTTTCTGGCAGTGGAGGTTCTTTCAGCATGGACAGGACTTTATTTTTGTTGATGCTGCCCATCTTTGAGATATCTGGGCCATGTGGAGCAATATTGAACATGTTCAGTGCAGAGGAAATCTCTAAGGAGTGGCGGTTCTTTAACTTGCTCTCTTTCTCCTCAGCACCTTGGCCTCCGAGGGAGCTGCGGATGGGCGCATGTTCTTTGGTTAAGTCTGGGTTGAACTTAAGGAAGGAGGAACAGGCCATGGCATCGTGGACTATACCTTCATGCCACAGGAATGCTGCAAAGACCGCTCGTGCGCATTCGGCCACAGAGGGTGACATTGCCTGTTTTGCAGGCTCTGTGAGCCTTGGTGTACTCTCACCTTTAAACAGAGGCCCAGATTTGTCCTTCTTTGGGCGTGTGTGTCGACTAGAAGTTTTACGGCTGACCTTGGGCGAAGAACGGCTCTCTACTTCCTCTTTGACTGGGGCTTTGCCAATGCTAAAGTGTACTTTACATGAGTCTTCAGCATTAAGAGCCTCCACGTTCTCATCGTTGCCATCCTCAGAGAGGAGAGCACTCGAGGTACACACCTCTACCACTTCGCTATGGAGGTTCTCCTGGGTCACATGAGGAGAAGGAACGCGGTTCTCTGCATTGCTGATCACTCCTTGATTTGGATCTTGATTTGGATCTTTTGGAGACAGTTTTGGTTTCGGGGAGGTAGACCTGCCCCTCAGTGGCTCTGTAAGTGGGACTTTTTTCTTTCTAAGTGTATCTGGGTCCAGAGTGTATGAATCAGATTTGGACCTCTCTCTGGGAGGTTCCAGCCGAGCTTTGGAAGATGGGCTAACTTTAGGAGGGAGATTCTTTTCATGGTGGCTTGAAGAGGAGTGCTGGGAGGAGGTGCTAGAGGGACTGGACCTGCCTGAAGAGGATACACCTTTTTGTTTTGGAGAAGAGGAGCGAGAACCGGCGGTAGGGGAATCAGCCCGATGGCCTGACGTTCTTCCATCTGCCTTTAGGGCTTGAAGAGTGTTGTGATTAGGCGAGTGAGAGCGGCTGTGAGAGTCAGACCTGAGTTTGGCTGTATCTGACCGCAGAATGAGAGCCTCGCTGGCCGAGAGTCCCTCCTCGCCCGTTTTACTTCTACTCTGCTCAGATGAGCGGCTTCCTCGACTGTCCTGTTTGGGGGAGCGGTTCTCCTGGCGGTG
Organism: Eupleurogrammus muticus; assembly: GCA_036785175.1. Classification (NCBI taxonomy): domain Eukaryota; kingdom Metazoa; phylum Chordata; class Actinopteri; order Scombriformes; family Trichiuridae; genus Eupleurogrammus; species Eupleurogrammus muticus. The sequence goes on from JAYKQN010000001.1 coordinate 18,581,992, forward strand.
CTTGGAGGATGGAGACATAGGCCGTGCACCAGATATCCGGTTCCCTCGTTCACCTAAACATTAATAATTGAAACACAGTTACTCTCCAAACGAGGACTATGTCAGCGGTAAAAGTTAAACAGTTCAACGAGTATTTATTATGGGTTACAATAGTTGAGTGGGAAAAAAAAGAATGTAATGAAAAAAGATAGAGTAAAATGAAATGAAGGGCAGAAAGACAAATAACTTAAGTCCCAATGATGACAGATGTTATACCTTGTAAAGAAAATGACAAAATATTATTAAAAACAACTATCTTTCACTTTACTATTTTTTTGGGAGAAATTCCACAAAGTTTTAAACCAAACTTAAATGAAAGAGAAATGAGTTAGTCCTTGTGATAATATTATTGTATATAACTACAGCTTTTAGGGTTGCCATTAACTTTAGATACCTTAATTATTATTGACAAAAAAAAGTCTGAGTTCTCCAGTTCCTACCCACCCTTTGTTCAGTCTGAGGGAGGCATGCATGCTGTGATTACCCACCCTTTTGCCTTAGAGCGAGAGATGAAAGAGCAGTACCATGCCCAGCCACGGACACACTGCTTTTGTGCACACGCTCGCGAGAAGCAAGGCTTCTTGATGAACCATCTACAGCGGACAACAGTGGCAGGTAAACAAACAAGGCATAGAATGCAAGGAGGCCACCACAGAGAGAAAGAAAGCACAAAGAGGCAATGGGGTCAAGTCAAGAAGGTGAAATTGGAAGAGGCAAAAGGACAACACAGAAACGTGATGGAAAGATCAACAGATACAGGTAGAGAAAATGAAAGACGACAAGACAGACTACACTTATGAGGAGGAAAAGATCAATAGATCACCAGGTAAAAAGAGAAATTATCATGAGCAGAGAGAAAGTAGCAAGACAAAAGAATAGACTGACAAGGAGAAAGAGAGCTGCATAAATTTAAAAATAATTTAGATCAAAGATGACCTTTTTAAACTCTTCATCATCTAGTGAAAGCAACACTGTCTGTGCTAAGTAATATCATTAATTAATGACTGCTATGATGTTTTTGTTTGCTGTTTTAGGAGGTTAATGTAGAATACCAACAAAAAAGTTATGTGTACTGTTGTGTACATTTGCAGTGAAGCCCTGGGCTGGTTGGGACAGGGAATGAAACAAGGTGTTAATCAAAGGTTTAAAGAATGCAGACATGAAGTTAAAGTAGCAATGAAGGCAATGAGGAAAAAAACTCACTAATCAAGAGTGCAAGCAGAAAAATAATCAGTTCAGCCTATTATTTCAGCGCAGGGCAATGACATCCATTTCTCAAAGCCATTTAGTCGAATATTAAGGTTCAAATCTTGTTTTAAAAGAGTGAAATTATCTTTAAAGGTCCCATATAGTAGAAAGTGAGATATAAATATTTTTATAATGAGAAGAAGATCTATCTGTTATATAAATACATTTGTAAATATATTTCAAGATGCTCTTTCCACAAAGAAATGAGCCTATATTCATAAATTATGCCTTAAAACGAGCCATTAAGACATCCATTAAGTGTGATGTCACATCTTTACAATCAATGCCTCCCAATCCCAAAATCAGCCAATCAAAGGAGAGACCCATTATTATTACGGAGCCACATACAACAATGAGAAAATGAACAATATAGGACCTTTAAAAGAATAAACATCTTTTATTTTTTAAAAACAAGACTTGTTGAAGACGCTAAATAGTAAACATGTCAGCTTGGATATTTGACCGTAGAACATAACTGCATGTTATGTGTCACATATCACTCCTGCATGAGGAAAATAAAATGAATCAAACCAAAGCTCGGGAGGAAAACGATCAACACCTGTCAGCAAGCAAGCGCTGCCAGAAAGCTGGAGACACTTACTCAGAAGCTGTGGTTGTGGCTGAGACAGTTGGGAGGGGGATTGTCCAAACACAAATGGGCTGTGGACAAGGGAGGAGGAGGAGGAGGGAGGTTGGGCGGCTTGCTCAAATACGGAGGAGGAGGAGGGAGCTGCTGAGAGGAAGGGCCCAGACTGAATGGAATTCAGTATGGCACTCAGCCGGTCACCTGCAAACATGGAGACAGAGGAGGGGGAAAAACTACAGCTTACACTATGGTTTGAGGAATCCAAAGGGGGATGAGGGCAACTCATTTTGATTTTCAAGCTAAACTATCTGGAAAATGGGAGAATCCTCAAAAATGAAAGATGAGCCACTGGGTCAGGAATCATCTGGTTCTTTGGTGTAAAAGTTAAAAGGCTGAGTGGTTGAGATGCATACCATATTACCACCACAGCCCTGGTTCAAAGATCCCTCAATTTCTTTCTCTCAATACCTATAACTAGATGGTCCAATAGAGGCAAAATTTCACTACAGCTAATTTGTTGGTAAGAAACCATCAATCACGGTGCATCAATGTTGAGTTTAAGCCAAAAATTCTGCCATGTAAATACCTGATAATACTTCACACTGTTTATATCTGTTTCATTTTCAATGAAGAAGTGTGCTGAATGTGCTTTCAATTCAAATTTGCTTCTTTTCCCAATTCTAAGAAGCAAAGTTGATTTTAAATCTGATTGTGGTTACATAAACACAACATTGCTACTGTATTATACAGTGTTTCCATGGCGACCACTGAGGTGGTAAAATACTTCTAGAACCAGTGGCTCCTCCCATTTAGGAACTATTGTTGACATTTTTTTTTTGTATTTTGGAGAAAGATGAATTGTTGGAGGGGAAGGGGGGGCTGTCTTTCTACTTGGTCATTCAAAGCGTCATTCTCCGAAAGAATCCTACATGACCTCTTCAGAAACTCGAAAGACAAGTATTTTTATATAGTGTATACTGAGCCGATGCTGAATCAGGCATCATTCAAAGTCTTCCATTCTGTTATGAATGTCCCACCATCCGCCATTTCACCAGTTGTTGGGGCCAGAAAATCCAAATTAAGGTAAAGATGCAGGGTTGTGGAAAATCAACTGCTATGGTTGAGTCAGGGAAAATAAACCACAAAGTGTATGTGGTTAGATGGCACACCCAACCTTCCAAAATTAAATCAAAGAGCTTTTGATAGTGAATAATGTGTTTGTTGGTGAAAGACTGGTTAAACTGTCCATTGCACAATCACACCATTTCTTCCTTTTTGGCATTTATCAAGCAATTGCAGGAAAAGGAAGCTATATGCAGTCAAGAGTTGCATAACTCTGCAACATGTGATTAAAAGAGTCACATGTAGCTAAGTGTAAACAATAATATATAAAATGGGATCTGGCTTTCATCTAGTGTAGATATTGGACACTTGTGACAAGTGTGACAAGGTTTTTTTTTTAATTCAACTGTGAGACTTGAGACTATTTGCAAGATTGAAGAATCATGGTGATCTCATAGATAAAGTTTCTCAACAGTCTCCTTTTTAAAGCAAAGTAAGGAAGACATACCTCAGATGGTGTCAGCCCTACATTCAGACAAAAAACCTCTTCTGGATGGTTAACAGAACTGAGGAAGTTATCAGTACTTTTTAAGAAACTATCATGATGTAAATGATTACATGGTTTCCAGGAGACTAAATTAAGGCACCAAATGGCCAATGGGTGAAATTACAGTGCGTTCACAATGTGTTCCAGGCCAGTTATCATTGTTGGGCTAACCTCAATATTACCCAGGCAACCGGGGACCCTGAAGCAGTCCAACTGAACAGAAGCACACTGACTGGCCCATGCAGACAAACAAGACATATGCCTGATACTGCAGAGATGTCAGGCATGAAGTAACAACACAAGAAAAACATGCACAAATAAAGAGATGATAGATCAGTTGCTTTAAAGGAATTGATTGATCCATACTGGATCATGTATACCTTTTTAGAGGTGATTTTATATTAACCCTTTTGCATGAACAGGAAGAAAAAAATCAAGAGCCATATAACTGCTTACCCAAAGATTACGAGAAAACCTTACCACATGGATCCGTTTATATAATTTGAATAAGTGAATGTAAAAAATATTTGTGAGAAAAAAACTTTCTATAAAACCATAGTGAAGAAGTTGGGTAGTGCAAGATGCACTATAACAGAGAATAAACAAGAGAAGTGCACAGAGTGAAGTTAGAGGTGAGATAATTTATATCAGTGATGGAAAAAACATCACTCAGAACCTTTAACTAAAGCCAGAGCAATCGAAAACTTAGAACGCAATTGCTCTAAACAATGAGGATGTTAAAAGCAAGTTGATACGAAGACTAAGGATGATATGACAATGTAGCACGTTGACCTCACCTTTGTTGTTGGAGATGCCATAATCAAAGCCTTGTGCTCCATTTGCTGTGGCTCTGTTGAAGGCCTGCACAGAGAAAGGGCTGGGTGGTGGCGTCTGGGCCTCATGCTCAAGCAGAGCTTGTTCTGCAAGAGCAAATTAGATCAGTTTTTTTTTTTAATCAAATTGAAAAAGACTCACCCTCGGTGATGAGTAGTGTAGTAGCTTACCCTCGTCATGGCGAAGGTACTGGTTTCCCCCACGGTCTCTGGCCAACGACCAGGCCTCTCCCTCATCACTCTCACAGAACTCCACCACACTGTTCTTATCCAGCTGTACCCAGGTCCCCTCTGAGTTCACCACCTGATACACAAATGATACTCTTTATCCATACTCGACACACAGACACACACAGAACACTTGTCACACACGCTCTGTCTAGCCCTTATCCTTAAAAACCAGTCACAGCCATTTTCCACATTAATCCCAGTCATTTTGTCTCACTACAGCACAGACAAAACATGACACAAATTCTATTACAGTAGATCACCAACATGCAAATATTCAATTCACCTGATTGAAACAAAGAATTCACAGCAGTACATCACATTAATTAGATCGTATATATCAGCAGACACTGAGTGACAAAACTGACGTAGCTAAAATAGAATAAAGACTTACTCTAAAATGGGGTAGCTTATTGACAGATAAAAGCATGAAGTTGTTTTTTTCTCAACTCCCTGAAATATTGTCATTTCGGAAAAAACAGACACAGATGGAAGTATTAGTATGTGCAGGCTGCACCTCCCACATCCAGACAGGGCATTCCAGTACAGGCTCAGAGGGGAAACTATTGAACAGCATGACACACCACAGCAGCCATACAGGCCATATCCAAAAGAGAGGTCATCAGGCCAAAGACAGTTTTGAAAGTTCAAAGTACCAAGTCATTGGCAGGATTGTTATAAGTGCAAGAAAGATGCAGTCAAGGCACAGAATGGCTCCAGCAATTTGTGATCAGACTTCCTCTGAGAAGTCTTGAGGCAGCTGAATGTGACACCTTGAAACTGCAATGGATTTATAGACCGAAATTAGTAAGTGAAGAAGCACACAGCCACAGGAGTTGGTAAGACCTTAGCAAGTGTAAAGAAAACAGAGCACACACCCACACCCATAAACACCTGATGTATTCCCCTTCAAAAGAAAAATTACATTCTTTACATTCACAATCATTTCAGTACAAGTAAAAGAGGGAATTTGCCTGTTAGAGAATTACTGGGAGGCCAAAATCTACTAAAAAGAGCTACAGTACATTAACGTGACCTTAAAAAGACTGATTTATTCAACTCTAGCCACAAAAAAAAACATTGTATTATTTGGGGTGAGTGCGTACCTCGCCTATGGCCTTGACCATGTTGCCAAGTACTAACATTCCAATGGGGATACCCCTAAGGTTTGGGCAGCTTCTGATGTTGTGACCAGAGGGGCCGGTCTTCACTACCTTATAAAGCCCCGGGCCGCCGCCCTGCCCTGCCCTGTTCTGCACCCGAGTGGGGGCCTCGTGGGAAGGGCAGCTGCTCACCTCCTTCACGTTCTCCTCTGATTGGCCCCTGATCTCCTGCAAAAGGTAAGAGCATGGATTACAATCAGAGTATCTGTCAAAATGCTGCAAAAAAAAAAAAAAAAAAAAAAAAAAAACTATTATTATTATAATAATAAAAATAAGTAATATTACAGATTGTTGTTGTAAAGGAACATTAGGTCTTCTTTAAAAGGAAACCTAATTCATTTTTATCTCAGACTTCAAAACCTTAAGCCCCTCTGAAAGAGATTGTATTTATCTCTAATGAGTTGCTTCTGTTTAACAGTGTGTGGAAGCTTGTCTCACCAGTTTTTGAAATTGGAAAGACATTGAATATGTAGCATTGAATGTCTTTGCAAATAAAATAAGTAAAGCAAACTTTGACGTTTATAGGACTCACAGAAGGTGTGCAATAATTACTTAAACAAAAGAACATTAATAAGGTGTTTTAATTAGGGCACTGCAACAGAAAAATTATATCAATATTTAGTAGGTCCTCCTGTTGCAGAAATACCAGCCTCTAAACACTTCCTATAACTTTCAATAAGGGTCTGGATTCTGGTCAAAGCAAAGACAAAACATCTCCAGCCCAGCTTTGATGGTTTCGGAGCATGGATGGCTTGCTTTATTTATAACAGTTTTTCAATAAAATCTAGGGCTGGGGACTGTGATGACGATTCCAGAAAACTGGACTTGACGAAACATCAAATTTGTCACCGATACTGGAACATTGTAAGAATCTGCTCAGACTGAACATCCATAGACCTTCAACTTTAACGAGATTGCCAATACCTGCTCTGGGCAAACAGCCCCACAGCATGACTGAACAACCACCAGATTTTACTGTGGGTAGCAAGTGTCTTAGAATGCAGAGTGCATGCCACCCCTTGTTATGTCCAAATAACTCAATTGAATTTCATCAGTCCGCAGCACATTACTCCAAAATTAAGCTGGCTTGTCATAATGTGCTTTAGCATACCTAAAAACAACTGTTGTGGCATGTGTGTGTGAAAAAGGCTTCTTCACATTACTCTCCCTTGAAACCTCTCCCTTCAACTAGAACTGTGCCTGTGGTTTTCCATTTCCTCGCACATTCATGACTTCTAAAATTTCGAATTCTGGTGAGACAAGTTTACCTCCATACAATAACTAAATATTTAATCATCATTTAGAACTTGCATAGACTTACATCCTCAAAAGCATCAAATAATATTCTACAAATAGTGACATTTATTTATAAATGCTTATCCTGTACTGCAAAAGGTTTGTAATAAATGTTAATAATACTTGCAGTTAGTACATAAGAATTCAACATTCATTCCAACATTGTAGCGATGCAAAATACCTGATGACAATACACTCAGCATAATTTTTTCTTATTTTAATAATGTCCAAAGGGAGGCATGCTATGACACACAAGGATACAGGACTATACATGACAAGCCTTTCAGACAAGACCTCACGCAACAGACTGGATGTCAGTATCTTCAACCCCATGCAACATACAAGCTTGAACAGTAGTTACTTTAAAATCCCAGTAGTGAGCAATACAGAAGTCTATGCAAGAAGTGGCCTCTGAATTATTATCACCGTCAGACGTCAAAATTTCACAACACAGACAACCATGCAACTGTGGTTCGACCTCTTGTGCCTGATTATACCACTGTGGGAAGACTACAAAAATCACAAGGGGTTCAAGAGAACACTTAAAGTAACAAATAAATGATAAACTATGGGGCAGTCAAGCTACTTAATCCCTCCTTCATACAACTCACCTGTGGCGGGAATATAGATAAGGGGGTCCACGACAAAAAGCCGATATCCCTGACTCCTTGGCTAGCGTTAAAGACATTCTGAGCAACAGATCGTGAGACAGTCAAGAAACAGTAGACGACTCGAGAGAGGAGACAGAATGAGGGGAGGCGCTGATGTATTTTTTTGGAAGAAGACAAAATGGCTCGGCTCCTCTAGAATTTCCAGAATTAGAGTTTATTGGAGGTAGTGAAGAAGAGAGGATAGGTGTCTGATGAGCCGGTTAGTGAAATTGTAAAACAGTGATAAAAGGGGCCTCCTGTCAAACGTTTAAACACTATTTTTTTTCAGTGTTGGATGGAATGCACTGAAAAATATTAAACCTGTTGACGGGGCAATAAATGGATTTGGATGTTCACTCCAAACAATTATTGGTTGTGATTTTCTTATAAATGCCCTCAAAAGAAGTAAAGAACTGCATATAAAGAAAAACTTCCAAAAAAATGTTCCCATGTGGATGATGTAGTGCGTCATGCTGTTCAGACAGAGACCTTACACGGAAGCCTTCTAGTACCTAAAACATCCCGATGCAAAGGTGGTATTGTAGAGCAGTAGAGGTACAATTTCCCACCGACAGTTCATGTGTTCCGGTGATTGCTTCATGACATAAAACCACCGGGATATTGACATCTGTTCTTTCCGATACTTCCCCAAGTACTGACATACCTCAGAAAATGCTCCAAATTACACCCATCACATTCCTTATTATGATTCTGTTGCATATTATGGTGGTTTTTGTGGCATGGAGCAAAATGTGAGGGAAACTCTTGTTATCACATGCTGTACCGGTGTTTATGAATAGTGAGTTGGAGGCAGTGAGGAAAAGAAGATTGAACAGTGCAGACTAACCCACTTAAAGGAGAATTTGGGAATTTTTCAACCTGTACCCTATTTTCCTTACTTGAATGTCTATTAGAGTGATGTGAAATGAAAATTTCTAAATTTATTGCTCCAGGATTGAGCAAGAAGCATCTGCCCACTCCACAGCTAAAGCACTAAAATGAAGGCTGGGCATGGATTCCCTGCTGTTCTTGGCTTACAGAAATGTTCACATTTTTTAGGCTCATACTATTACCAGAGAGCAGACATGAGTCTACAAGGCTCCCCGAGTCTTGCATGAGTCTTGTGTTATTTTGCTGTAGGAAGTCAGCTCTCTGTTTGGAAACTGATGAGCGTCAGGCAAAATTGCTGATAAACTGGGCCGGAGACATTTACTTCATGTGCCCTGTCACACCAGATGATACAAACCAGAGTCACCTGTCACACCAGATGATACAAACTGTTTCAGGCTGTAGTTTCAGTCAGCGGGAGTTTATTTTTGTTAGTTTTGGTATTAAAAATAGTTCTCCTATTCACCTTCACCATCACCTTCAACCCAGGCAGAAGAGAACAAGAGCCACATAAATCCTTCCACGGCTGCTGTCCATGAGATTGGAAGAAATGTTTGTGTCTTCTGGTATAAATGCAACATTATGAGGCTGACAGGCAAAAATATAACCTACAGAGGACAAACACAGCAGGGCAATAGTGCCCAGACCACCTCTGTTTTACACTGCATTTCTATGACGTACTGAACCAAATTGAGAAATTTCTGGCAGATCAATCAAATAGACACTCAAAGTTTGAGAAAAACCAAAAATGAAAAATTCTCATTTAACCACAGAATGTAATTAGTTCTTCGCTACCTTTCTCCTCGTCTGTCAATTCCTGCATTGGGGTTCACTTCAATGCACTAAACATATACTTTGTAGGCATGTAAGAGCATTTATAAGTGTTCTCCAATTAAACATAGGATGGTCACATTATGTAACTGTCCATCTTTAAACATGAGTTAATGCATGCACGCTCCCAGTTGCTGTCGTCTTGCACATTGTGTTAGTTTGTACTCAGTGTTTCTCAGAGAGATATTTCATGCACAGTTTGATGAAGTTCTCATAATTCATGCTTCGAGGACATTTGTGGAGTAGGTGCAAAACACTTGATAATCCTTGAAAAACCATTGTCGTTAAACAACTGAGATGATCTCTGAGCTTATCCCCAAATGAGCAGGGCATGAGCCACTCATTATCAAATGGAGTCAGACTGCTAAGCAGGCCTTCTACTTACGTCGGCTGGGACCAGTAGGCTCCGGCCCAGGTGCTGGTTAAAAGAGAGGCACCAGGCTTCAGTGTACCCATTCATGCTGGGAACGTACTTCTTTACTGTTTCATCATTGAGCCTGAGCCACACACCATCATCATTGTGGATCTACGGGAAAACAAGCAACAGAGCAAAGCATGGCCATGCCCTCCTGTTACTAGGGAGACAGGAGGACAGCACCCACACACGCACGCCCACACCACAACACACCTCTGAGGCTACCGGAAAGTCTCCAATCAAATTAAAGGACAGCAACCTTTTCAGGCAAGGAATACACAATGTTGGTGTCTTAATCTCTCTGTAACAGCGATGGCCTTCCGAATTCAGACATGAGATAAGAGCTGTGTGATAATTAGTAAATGACGTGCAAGCGGGAGCAGTATCACATTGGAACTTAAGTTATGATATGTTATAAAAATGATATATAATATAAAATGAAGAAGAGTGGAAGAGTGTTGTCCAATTTTATCATAGGCTGCATCAGTAACTTTGCTGATGAAGCCTAAATAATAGGTGACAGTCAGCATAGGTTGACATGTGAAATAATCAAATACAGGGAATTCCAATCAATTACCATGACAAAAAATGAAGCTTCAGAGCATTCAGCCCAAAGCATCATAACTATTATTTTGATTTAAATATATACTGATTAATATTCTATTTCTTCCACATCTGTTCCACTAGCTGCTCTTAAATGCCACTAAATCTTACACACTGTACCTTTACATTACTGTATGTCCAGGTGCAAGAAATGTACAGAAAATGGCATTAGTGTTGGTATCAAATATCAGAAGTAGAAATATTTTGCAGGACTGGCATGTATGTGCTGCATAAATAGTTCATGAACTGGAATGGAAATTAATTAATTAATGTTTTGCATGCTACAATGTTTGATTCTTGATTTGCACAATACAACTTTATCTTTTGTCACAACTTTTCATGTAGCCTCAGAGTGCTTTGAATGAGTATGAAGCAACATAAAATAAGTGGAAATTCATAAGCTTTGAAAGAAAGTAGTAATCATTATTGAGAGAGGTAATTATAAACAATGCAATAAAGCCAGCGAAGACTCAAAAATACGACTGTTCTAGACAAAAATAGCATGATTACAATACTTCTGATGTAAAGAAGAAGAAACAATGTAAAAGTGGATAGTGCCCCAACTAGTCTATTCTACAACCTTAATTCTCCCAGGGCTTAAGTCAATTACCTCGTCAATGAAAGTGATGGTGCCATTGACATGCACTATGCCTATTTGTTCACTCTGCAGGGAGGGGTGACTACGCACACGCAGGCCTGCGCTGTCCTTGGACACAAATTTACGGACCTGAGAGAAGCAGAGGGGAGATGGAGACTGTGAGCCGCAGGAGCAAACAACAGAAAGAAATAAAGACAATAAGTGAAGCAGAAGGAAATAGAAGAGAAAGCAGGACATTGACGGTGGGGAGGCAGCATGCATTTACACACTCAGAAGCTTCCTCCAAGTACATGCTTGCACAAAGCCTCACAAAGATGAGAAAACTTTAGGAGCTTTATTTTGAATAACACCAATTGGATGAACCTCAATACAACCATCAATTCTGGTGCATGGCATACAGATGAGTTAAACAATGCTGATTTAATGTGCATATCATTGCTCCTTTCCCCATTATGGATCAAAATCTAAATTGTTACAACTGTTCTGACTTTGCTTTGGGGTGAGCTAAGTATTCATCCATCTCTAGATACGAAATAAAGCTGGCCCCAACTTTACTGAGGTTTTATATATTCTGGAATTAAAGTACAGAGCTTTATTTAAGCTTTTTTATTTAGTTTGTAAGCATAATAAATCACTGCAACTTAAACAGATGACAAAAGAGAGATACAGCAGTCACATGCACAATGTAATTTTTGTGAATGACTCAATTTATGTGAAGACACATTTTACCACTAAATGTCATAAAGACTTCAAGACAAACATGTGAACCTTAATCACCTCATGTTATGGAAGACATATCAGCACAAGTTTCTTTCCACATTCAACCAAGCAAAGCAACATCCCTTCGGAATCCTTCATATTACCGCCTAACAACTGCAAAAAAAAATGCCCAAAATGTTCTGTTTGAGCCAGTATTTGGCTCATCAGACCAGCAAACCAATGAGGTGATAACAGGCAAACCCACCCTTTCCATGTATGCAAACTAGGGTGTTGATTCACAGTGTGAATGGAAATTCAAACAATCCTGTCGCATTAGGAGTCTTTGTACCAAAGATTTCTTAATGCAACAACTAGGCAAGAATTCGGTTAGTTGCTATATTTATATATTGTCAACAAGTGTAAAAGGTAGGACAAATAGTTTTTGGTCTATTCAGTTGTATGACTGCAAGCATGCATGCACGTCATACATGTGTTAATGTTCTTGTTAGTTCCATGTTTGATAATCAGGAGAAAATCCTCACCTTGCTTGGCTGAGGTTCAGCTTTTGGTTTAACCATCTGAGTGCCAGGTGGTATCATGCCTTTAGGAGGGTCTTTGACTTCTACCTCCAAGCCAGCATCTAAAAACATACACAATTTAGAGGATGGACATACAGATTTATCATTCAGAGGGCTTTGTATGTAATATCACTCTCACACTCTCACACACACACTACATACAGCTCTTCCCAACGACTCTAATGTAGTGGACATTGCAACTTCACATAAAGAAAATACATCAATTCAAACCTTCTACAGACTTTTGCGGGAAAAGCTTCAGCAGCATTTGTGCTGTTGTAACAAACATACAGTATATATAAATCACATTGACAAACCTATTTCAATTCCATCAATGGTGACATGGATTGTATAGAGCCCTACTGCTCCTGGAGTCCAGTTGGCACTGTAGGTTCCATCAGTATTGGCACGAATCAGCATGTTCTCACTGGGCCTAAGCAGAATATAGACAATTAGTAGATTGTCTCTAAATGTTAAATGTGCATGGTTCTGCATTATCTGACGTACCGCTTTGGGGTAGGGGAAGCAAATCTCAACTCTTCAAAAGAATAGTTTTCATATGCCTACAAATCACAATAAGCACAAGCATTAGGGTTAGCACATGATCTACTAAAATCAAACAAGATGAAATTTATTCTATTAATTTCTTTCTTTTTAATAACATTATTATTCAGGCCTGTTATATTCATCACAACACTGGAACCTCTTTGAAATATATTTTGTTATGACAAGTTTTTGAAACATTTCAAGATAGATTTTATTATAATACCAAACATTTACCAAAGCAGCTTTGGTAAATGTGCAAGATAAACGGTGAGTGAGTGACAGGTCAGTTACACGAGACTGACCTTCATCATGGTAATAGCAATGTAGCGAGCTTCTTTCACAATCATGGGCTCATATGTGGCCTCTAGCTTGGGCATGGGCAGACCTCCAAAAGTTAGGTCAGGACCGGAGGACGAAGGGGAGGAGCTTCCCGGTAGGCGTTGCAGCTTCTTTACATTCTCCTGCTGCAATGACTTCTTCTGGGAAACAGGCACAGCCTTTACTTCCACCTGGGAGTTAAACAGGAGCATGGAATAAGCAGATGACAGGCAGTGGTATGGTAATGTAAGGTAATAATTTTATTAACCTATGACTACAACTCCTGACCTTCATGTTAGGAACATGCACCACATCTCCATACTGGTCTTTAGTCTGTACGACTACAGTAGCCGGCCATCCACAGCGAATGTCATCTTTATTTAGGATCAGAGAGGTCTTCTGTGGGTCTGCATAAGAGTCTGGCTGCAGCCACCTAGAATGCGGGAAATAACAAAAGGACAAAAATAGGATAGGAAACACTCATTTGTAATGATGTCTGTGCATAGTGATCAAAACTAGAGGTCCTTTAAACCACTGTTCTCTGATAAGTGAGATGTGTCACCAGTTCTATGTGTTCCTCACTAGCCTATGTATCTTTCCGGTCCTAATGGCCGGTAAAGGCATGGCTACACTTCTCCCCATTGACACAGAGGTACTTCCTACTCATGATAAGCCTTACAGAGGGAGGGTGTTCTAGTCACAGACATCACTCAAGTTATCAGGGAATAGCTGTTACAGTTTAAGTCACCTCAGGTTCTCGAGAGAATTATTTTCACTGTCTCACTACACAGATATGCAGTCTCTGTATTGCAGGATAAGCTTATCTCAATCTCTGATTTCCTGTGAGGTCCGTGACAACTTACTACTCTGCCCTCCTGAGTGATTCCCCAGTGCCTGAAATACACATCTGTGTTTACCACGTTCCTGGATTCAACACTCCCCATGAAAAATGTATGATTCCTCAAGAGGTGTAGACACACTGCGACTCATCATTGGGCAGTCTACCTATAGGAAACGCCACTTCTGAAGATGGAGAGGAAAGAATGGCTAAAGGTTTTCCTCCTTCTTGCCATCAGGTCTTTTAACTGCTCTAACATTGCATGAAACCAGGGACTAAATTATGCCAGTTTACACAGGAATCATGTTCCAATGTTTTTTGTTGTACTGTTTTTATAATATGCTAACCTTTTGCAGATCACATCCAAGTTGCTGTTTCTTTTATGTATGTATTTTTGATATTGGTACAGGTCTGTTGTTAATCTTGTTTATATTGTCCTTGTGTTCTATCCGTTATTCTATTGTTCTTGTTACTGTGAGCTTCATAGGACTTTAATTTCCTCTGTGATCAATAAAGTGAATTTAATTCATTATTATAATTTGCAGGCACCATCTGAAGGGCGCACATCCTAACCTGCAATACATACAACAACACCTTGATTTTTCAGGTTTATGTAAAAAAAAATGACATGGTTCAATGTCTCATTTGACAGATGATGATCTGACTGCCCAGAGTTATTATCTGGATTATCTTTCTGTAGGATGAACTCCTGATTAACTAGGTATAGACCAGTCTATGATGTTAACAATTACTTGATTCCTGAAATTTGTTATCTCAATTTTTTAGGTTGGATATCCATCTAAACATCATGTACATTTTAAATCTCTCATATTATAAACGTTCCTGTATTTTATTTAAAATTTTGACATCCCAAACAAGGTACATTTCTCCCCTAATAGGCTGTACTGTATAGTTCTGACATCACAAGTTTCCACAAATCATGACTGCAAGTTTTAAGGCACAGTTTTTAAATGCCTGTCCCAATTGTTCATTTTAGTATTTGGTACATGGTGTTCAAATAGGCCCTTAGACTTTATGAGGAAATTGAATGAAAAAATGTTTTTCCTTTTATAGGAGAGTATAAGGAGAAAATATCCACATTGACACAAGTATCACAACTGCTAGCTTCTGAGGATAATGATGATTAGAGAGGGTTCTTCATAGTGAACATAAACTGCAGTGGCAAAACTAATTTACCACTATTGTATACTACAGAAGTGTCAGTTCCTCCCCCAATCAGTTCAGATAAGAAGACAAGCAGGCACTATATGCACTAGGATTGGCCCCCCCCTAGCACAAAATCTTACCTTGCTAGACGTCCTCCACTTGAGCTCTGTACACATGTGATGAAGTCCTCAAGGAACGAGTGCTCATTGGTTTGAAGGTGCAGTGGCAGGTTCCCCTCCAGAGCCTCTAAGATGGTGGGGGAGTGAGACAGGGCCAAACCCTTTCCTAAAATCCCAGAGTGGGCCTTACACACCTAGGTGAGGGAAAAGGAAATATTAATCAAGACAGAAAGAGAGAAAATGAAAACATTTTCACCTTTTGATTTCTAAAAAATATCTCTGAATTTAGCAAATGGCATACCTGAAGTGAGGCTTCTTCAAGAATCTCAAGATCCTCCTCCAATTCATTACCTGAAATTAAAAGATTAGAGTAAGTAAGTGCTTTACTCAAGATGAATTTCTAAAATCAATACTACAATATAATGTATCATAGTATCATAAGTACAGATTATTAATTATTGACCTGGAAAAATATGCATCTACTATTTTCCATACCTATAGGCAGTGCAAGATCTTTCTTCATAAGGGCTGCAGCACACACACTGCCCAGATAGGCCAACTCTTTCTCTAGTTGGATGGTACCCTGAAAAGTCCAGATTGTTTTAATGAGAAATCTATTCATTCAACATTTCCTCTGGCTGCATGCACATTTCTCATTATACAGAGAACATACAGAATGCAGCTTACGCAAAAGATCTAATTATGATTCAAAAACACAAACAACTGTTATCCAGAAAGACAGAAGGCCAACCTGCTACATGATACACAGAAAAATATAAAATGTCTGTACCTCATCAGCACCAGGGTTGAATTCATATCCGACAGCCACACACTTAAAGCCGTAGAAGCAAGCTTTCTCATCTTTCACATAATCTGAGGCCGTTTCTAATGAAAACAGAACTTCATTTCCTGAATGTAGAGGATAGAAAAAAATAACAGTGGATGAATAAAATAATGAATGAATTAAATAATATTTTACTTTTTGATGTTTTCTTAGAAAAAAAACACATTGTTAGAACATTAAAATCATACAGTCTATGACACATTGTCTTTAGATGTGAGAGGGTGTTTTGGATTTACTGCAGTGTGACTTCAAATGTCAACACTGATGTAATCTTTGATGCTACGTGTCCAATAAAAAATAGATTGCTCTGCCTTTCTTACCCGGGAGCACAAGGACCGTGGTCGGCCAGCCTGTGGAGCCGGAGAACTTCTTGAGGTCGGTCCAGGTATTGATGGTGTCATGGACAAGGGGTTTGCCCCCGAGGCAGGACAGGTGGAGGGTCCGGCTCGGGATGAGCAGACGTAAGACATCCTCTGGCTGTGCAGTGCCACACTGTGGGTCAAACTCAATTGTGGTCCAACGTACACAATCTGGGAATGATACCTGGGGCAAGGTAATGCATAAAAAGATCATTTTCAATTTGAATGATGATCCTATCTTGTACTTTCTCAGACATAATGCACCTTCTAAGATGTTAGCATGCTAAAGGATACTGTACCCTGTATTGCGTGACACCAGCTTGCTTGTAAGGGTGGTCACTCTCAATTACAGAATAGTGATTTGAGGTGGTACAAGCAGACAGGCCCTGCTCAGGCTGGTTGCCAGTCGTGCTGTCTGTTGACTGGTTAGGATTGAAGGTGGGTGGGGCGTACTTTTGGTTGAGGGCAGAAACAGCGGGTAACAGCTCTTGAACGAGTCCAAAGACCTCAACAGCAGCCTGGATGAGGTAGAGAAGTCACCACAAAGTGACATAAGCGAGAGATAATTTATTAGTCAAAATTGAAGGATATGACCTCCTGGTTTGAACTCTTACCTTAGGTACAGATGCAGCCACAGGGCCGATGTAGGCAAGAATAAGGGGAAGGAGCATGGAAAACAGACTGGAGGAACTTAATAGCTCGGGGATATCATCCACTGGAGACAACAAAGGACATACAGTAGATAAAACTGAAAACAGGCAGAACAGATATGGTATAGATTAAGTGAATAATAGTGAGTTATAATGTGGTATAGGTATTTTGCACTTACCATCAACAGCAAATGCCCTGTGAAGCAGGTCCTTTGCAGCTCTGACCACAGCACTGACCACAGAGAGAGCTCGGCTACAGTTTTTGTCCTCCTCATTGGCTTTGCTTAGCAGCTGTGACTGGAGATCTCCATCATACTCACTCCTTCAACCATGAGACAAAACACTGATCAGAAAAAAAACAAAAAACAAAACCCATATCTGACTTTACATCTTAATTTACAATTACCTGTAGTAGAGAATCTGTGGGATCTGTCCTCTCGTCTGGTTTGTCCCATTGCTGCTCAAGCTGCAGGTGCTGAAGGTGAATGACACCCCATCAGAGCACTGCACTGTGGTCATGCCTCCATCCCCATTAGCAGTCCTGCTGCCATAGTTACGCAATCGGACAGCATACTTCACCCCTTCCTGCAAAAGAATAAATTCATCAGTAAGACTTTTTTTTCCAAAACCAGCCTCACGAGCCAGATACACATCATCAGTGCCTAGTGCCTAATAAAATTAACCTCATGTTTTATCCTTCAAACACAGTGCCGTGCAAATGCTGTGTAACATTAATTAAGAAATGTGACAATGTACAAGGTAAGATACCTTATTAGTATTGCTGAAATGGCATAAGTGCAATATGATCATACAGAAAGCTTTAACAAATTAATTTCTTTGGAAATATCTTTCTTTTGATTTCCAATAGTTATAGTAACTAACTGATGAATAAATTCTTCCACTGGGCTGCAGTCTGATTGGCACAACCATTTCAGAGCTACAAAACTAGCGATGTGAGAGTATTCAATAATCAACTCATAACTCCTAAAACTGAAGGGACAAAAAAAAAAAAGATTCCTAACTTTTGGCTGGTACTATGTATACCTTCAGTGGCACAGCCTTGTCCAGACGAATCTCAGCAATATCGCTGGGAGAATCATCTGTGCTGTAGGTACCCTTCACCAGCTCTAGAGAAGTCCACCTGTGAGTGTGCGCCGAGTCCCCTGGGTGTTCTGTCTGCGCCTGTAGGGTAAGCAAACAGAGTTGAACTGAAATAGTGAAATAACAGCTTGAAATCTTGCTTAGCCACACCAGAGAACATTCATACTGGGAAAACTATACTTACATCATCAGCAAGCACCTCGAGTTCATACTCATGGATGCCCCCTCCTCCGTACACACAGACGCCAACCAGCACAACACCTGGCTTGTCCACTGTCATACAAATGGCATCCGGAGAGCCATTGCCTGTGTTCCAACTGCGGCCCTGGCTTGTTTTGGTGAAACGGTTCGGAGACGCTTTCACACTGTGCAGCGAGTTCAGCCCATCGACCTAATTAGCAAGGAAGCAAGGAGAGATGCAATCATCATATACATCTACAAAACCTCATAGGGCTGATTAACAGATTAAAAGTGAAATGCCTCTTTTAAGTTTAACTACTTATCACACAATGAAATTCTATTTTCTCAGCTTGAACCTCATAAAATCAAGAAGCAGTAGGTGAAAGATCAAGTGACATTATTAAAATAAAAATATATTAAAAAAGAAATTTTTAATATTGCTGTAGGAGTAACTAAATGTTATTCATACACGAATGCCATCCACATCTTTATTATTAACAAATAGACTGCAGAAAAAATGTGTGTTGTATAAACATCTACATATTAGGTAATCTGTTTCTATCTTTTGATAGGTTGACTACAGGGAGCCAGACACAGCTGCAGAGGGACATATTCAGGTGCCCTGGGGAGGAAGAGTCGTTTCCCTGACAACAGACTGGGAAAAAATGTGATGACGAGAGCTGCTGTCAGGTGGCGGTTACTATGGCAACGAGAACTTAAGACTCCTCAGTGCAGTACATGGGTATGTGTGTAAAAGGACAGTGATGATAATTGGATAAATAAATAATGGCTAGCATAATAATGACAACCATTAAGACACTGCTTTGTTCCAGACAAGAGCTGCTGATGTGGAATGTTCGGTCAATAATAACTAGTCTGTACATTAAAATGATTAGAGTAAGGGAAGATGCGCACACGGCTGTACAGATCTCTCATCACCAGTAGTCTTGTCTACAAACATAGAGAGTTGAACGATGACAATCAAGCAAAGTGCCATTTCAATTTAACAGAACTATAAGCTGAAGCCGTTTCAAATAAAATGAAATGTGGCAGAGAGCACCATGACCAAAAGTCAATAACTAATGTTATTGTCCGTGACAGAGAAACCTGGGGACATTGTTTCAAAGCCTGAAATCTGGATCAGACAGTGAAATGAGTCATTGATCAAAATGATAACCCTGACTTTGTCCAGGTACTTTGATCCTGAGCCCCTAAACAGAAAGGTGCAATTATTAGCACAGCTTTCACTAGTACTTTTGTGTAATTGTAACATTTGTAGGATTTTATTCCCTCATTTTAAGTAAGTGACAGTTCTAGTAGCTGGCTATTTGTCAATCAACATCAAATTCATCTCAGAGGTAGGATCCAAATGATTTATAATTTTGGCATTGAAATGGTGCAGATTTTTGCTTTAAATATTTAAATACCCAAATGCAGTTTTTTGTCGAGATTACATGTGGCATTGGATTAACACATTTGAATCCACATTTCAGGATGAGAAATCATCGGCTCTGCTTTGAAATATTCAGATACAGGTGACAATTCTCTTTTCATTTAGAGGGCACATTCTGATTTATTCATATTTAGTTTCTCTGAAAAAAATTGAGAAAGATAATATATGCCAATGCTTTATTGTGCCTAATATGCATTTGTGTTGTGGATATATGTATCTATAAAGGTTACCTCAGAGCCCAGAGCAGAAGCAGTGAGTTCGGAGACAATGGAGGCAAGCAGGCCACAGGTGTTGGAGACCAGGTGTGGGGAGAACAGCTCCACCTCTTTTCTCAAACTCTTCCTCACTGGCAGCACCACGATCACCAGCATCTTCTCAAGTACTTCCCGGAAACTGGTCATGCCCATTAGGTTCTCCTCAGTCTATGGTGGTACATAAAAGTAATAAATATGGTATGGAATATGGTAAAAAAAATAATTAAGGCTCATATTCTCCTAAAACATTTCCTGGGTGTTTGCTGACAACTTGATGTGTTAGACGTATGATTTTCAAAAACTTACATGGCTAAGTTTCTCCATGTGGGCCACCAGCAGGGGGAAGCGGTGAGCGAGGGCCGAGTCATTTTCTGTGCTGACTTGTTTGACCAAGGAACGTAACAGCACTTCTCCATCATATGCAATGGGCAGGATGGATGTCAGCTTAACCGAGGTGTTGCACAGAGCTGACATTACTGCCGCCAGCAGACGGCTGCTGGATGTGCGAAAGTTGGCCTCAGCAATGTCCTGAAAAACAGGGAGGAAAACAAGAATGACTCTCTGAATTCTTGTCTTTCCCCGATGTCTATTCAATAACCAAACAAATAATGTCAGAGAACTGTGATATTGAAACATCAACACAGTTATCCAAAATTAGGTCAAAGTAGGTATGCTATACAAGTTAACTGAAGTAATTAGTCATTGTAAGTCACAGTATATTATTCACAAGTTATTTTGATACTCATTAAGTAAAAATAAAGATATGAATGTACTTGATCTAAGCAGTTGAGCAGATCACAGAGACAGGCCCACTGCAGAGCTGGAGTCGGGTAGAAGGAGTGGAAGCAAGCAGTGAAGGTGTTGTGGCACTCCTGTAGCACAGCTTCCAGCAGAGTTAGCGGCTGAGACAAGTAGCCCTGGGGGTCATTGTCCAGCTTGGTCAGGCAGTTGTCCATGCCTTCTGATAGGATCTTCTTCAGCAAGCTGCGCGTCTTTCCCACGCACTCAGCCAGCTTGCTTGACTCTTCCACCACAGCTTTGGTGCTGGCTACAAACCAAACAACTTATCAAAAGAGACAACATTCTGAGGATCTTATCAGATGCTACACTCTGAAATGACGATTCATATTCAAATGTATACCTTCCTAAGAGTCACCGTCATTTTAAAAAGCTGCCTGTGGACAGGTACTGTAAATTATTGGTTTCGCTATAAATGCTAAATACAGTGTATCTGATGCCTGCACATAATTGTGTGTTGCAGTTCCATTGCTATTGTGATGTCCATATCAAATAAAAAGTATGTAACCTACGGTCCTCAAAATGATTCTATTTTAACTGTAAGTCATTGGTTATCACTGCAACAGGCATTTATAACTAAAAAGGAAAATGCATTGCAAACTTAATATCAACTTAAATATGAATTCACACACTCGCACTATATATGATCACTAAGGACTTATCAGTAGCAGCACTGCAGGTTCTTACTTTTATCCAGAAAATGAACCATTATGTTCCCAAAGATAAAATTATGCTCCTACCAGCAATGGGGAAGATCTCACAGATGTAGACCCGGAGCAGGCGGAGGCAGCAAGTGCCTACAAAGCGTAGTCTCTCGAGGTCCAGTAGGGTGGCTGTGTACTGGAAACCCTTAAGCCCTCGCAGCTCCTCCACACCGAGTACCAGGGTAGTCCAGCTCCAGTGAAGGATACTCAACAGGGACTCAAAGCACTCCTAATGAGAGAGGCGTAGACAGTCACACACTCTCACACATTGAGAGTGTACAAAATTAAAATTGAAATTGAAAATAAAGTCAGAAAATGAGTCAGGACTAACCACTGAGACTGTTCGAGCAAACGAGCGTTTAAGGATGTGGACTGGCTCGCTGGTCTGCTGTTTCCCTTTAGATGCATTGCCATCATTTGAAGGAAGTCTGTTAAATGATAAAAAAACACAATAATTTACTTGACAAAATAAAATTATATTCTTAACATTTAGTCTGACACATACATACATGAATACATACAATGAAATAAATTTGACTTGCCTGTAAAGCAGCTGAGGTATTTGACCAGCATTAACATCTGTGCCATTGTTTGACTTCTTGGAGCTTTTGAACTGAAATACCACACTGAAGGAAAAAAATAATAAATTTAAAATCACTATATTTGCCTTCAAATATTTTAAAATTAAAGTAACACACACTAGGACCGGAGATTGGCAAGCATCTCGCAATTCAATATATTGTGATATAATGTGTATTGCAATACTTTCTAATAGTCAATATACATAATACCATCATTTACTGAAAGTTAAAAATAGAGCTGAAAATTAAATTCTGGTGGAAGTCCTTGCTGGCCAGTCCACTGTGAAACAAGATATTTAAATAAGATTTACCCATCATCAGTAGTGATGGTAGCCTGTCCATGGGAGCCACAGTCACTGCTAGGACCAGACACTCTGGCCCACGCCACATACCACCAGCCCAGCTGCAGCAGCACTGGCTCATCAAACATCATTGCATATTTCTCCCTGAACAGGAAAAGATTATTAGTCTCATCTTAAATGTATATTGGTTTGTAAATTAATTTCACAATTTGTAATAAAATACATGATATAAAGTTCTCCTTTACATGAGTAGCTGTAGGAACAGAAAGAAAACATCAGTACATTCAAAGGGTTCACAGTAATGCATAAACAGTACCTGGCAGCACAGTCATAGGCTAGTACATCAGTCTCAGCAAGCAGATCACCATCCGTTTCATGATCACCTCCATCAGGTCCTAGCTCAAAAAGCTGCACAACATCAGGATTTGGTTAATACATTGCAAAGGACTGTAATTTGATGCCAGTATTCCACTTAATACATGTGTGTTTTGTCCTTCAGCAATGTAGTAGTTTTCAGAAGGATATCTATTACAATATTATTAGTGGTCAAACTACTAAACATTTTTCAGCAGCTCTGTCATTATTAAAAAAAGATATTTTTGTAAAAACTGTAAAATAGTTAAAATAGAGTATGAATACAAGATTTCTTTTGGTACATTTGAGATACTTTGTGTAGAATTGGCAGCAGCAGACTCACACACATGCTATAACCAATAAACACACCAATAAATCTCACCGTTTTAAAAAAGAAAAAACACACACACGCACCTTGATCTTAGCGGTATACTCTCCTCGTCCACCGAACAGGCCCAGCCCACCCAGCAGGATGTCCGCATCAGCACAGAAGCGGATAGCCTCCACGGAGTGGGCAGAGTAGCCCCAGCCACCACCGTGACCTACAACATTACAGTAATGTATGAGAAACCAAAGCATAGAACATCTCCCAGCAGTCATCATGTATTCTGTACATAGATCACACTTACTCTCAAAGCGGTTCACCACGCTGTAGTCCTCCTTAGAGTAAACCTTCATCACTGCCTGGGTCTCTTCCTCCGCACTGGCTACACCCATTTTCAGCTCCTGCATGGCCGCCAATGTGTCCAGGCAACCTAATAGGACACCACAGTAATACTTACTCTGAGCAGCAACCTTCAATCTTTGTGTTGTAGCATTATGTGTATTCTAATTTACTATACATTCATAAAAGCTATAACTTGGCTTGTTCAGATGATTACCAAGAATATGTAGGGCTCCATGAGAGCGAGTTGTTGTCGCATGGGATCCTGAGGGCAATGCAAGCTCTGGACTTAGGATGCTACAGCGAGCCTGTAGATCTGTGGCAGAGGGCATCCTGGCATCAGCAATCACTGCGTTGTAACACCACATCTCTCTTGAAGCTGGCAGGAACCTACAAATCAAAAAAGAGCCATGATTAGGGGATCGTTATATACTCAATATGGATAGAGCCCTCTGTCTGCATTCATTGTGTGTGTATTTGTGCACATTTACTGAAAGCTTAAGGATGTGGATGAAAATAAGAAGTAGCACTAGAAAATGCGTGAGAAAGGTAGCGGCTTTTGCCTCTTTTTAAACACGTTATTATAATTTTCTTCACTGTCACTCATGTTTTTTTTTCTGCAGGTGCCTTAAACATGTCAATCTTAGCTGTAACGAGTATTACCTAAATCTTTAAAGTGGAAATTATTACAGGCATCATCATGTTTGAGATAGTACATTTTATGATGTACTGTAGATACTGCATTTTAAAAATTATTGTGAATATCCCTTGGACTGACCTCCATATGACATCATACACAGGGTCCAGACACAGGCCAAAACCCTGCAGGTCCTCCTGCTCAGAATCATTGAAGGTGCGACAGCTTCCATCCAATTTGTTAATAAGTAAACATTTGAATGGTGGCGGCTCAGACACAGAGGAGGGCACAAGGCCAATGATGTGTTTGCTGGCAAAGATCTCTGAAGTAGCCAAGACATGCGAGTTTATGAGGGCTTCATCAATCCGCAGAAACGTCTGGTCTCCACTAGCACCGATCCAGGTCGCCTTGCGTCCATATTTGGCACCAATATTAGGCATGGGAGAAGGTTTGGCATTCCAGTAGGGCATGTCTAGGATGGGCCGGCCCAGCTGCCCTTTCTGAAAAATAGGTACAGTGTTCAAGCTCTGGAAAATTTTGTGGATTAATGAAATAGGCATCTTAAATAGGATAAACGCTGTAAGACATGAAGTTTTAGATTTTACCACAGTCCTTCAATCTCTGAGAAAGCAATTGATTACAAATTTTATGAGGGACCATGCATGTTTTCCTTACTGAAAAACTGCCAAACGTGAAGACTTGTCCGTCCATGAGGAGAACAACTGTGTGATTACTGCCCGCTGTCACCTGGATACTCGGACCTGGAAGAGCCTGGACCAGAGTGGGAGAACCCCTAGCAGGTAGAAATATCAGTCGTAGGATGCATGTTCATTTCTGTTGGTCTGTATGTTTATGTTTGTAAAGTCAAGTGAAGCAATACCTGGAGTTGACATCACCATGTCCTAGCTGGCCATGCTGGCCGTAGCCAAACGTGTAAACGTCTCCGTTCTCCATCAACACCACTGTAGAACAAGATGAACACAAGTTTTACACAGCCCCTTTGTGATTAACATCTATTTTTTCTTGATATAATATGCTGACAAACCTACGCAGAAACAGCCAGGAACCTACCCGAGTGGTGAAAACCGCAGCTGACCTGCACAGCACGCAGCTCACAGTCAAATCTCACTGCCCCTGGTGGGTAGGTGGTAATTTTACTGGCATCCTTCTCTCCGCGCTCACTGCTACCATCTACAAGGCAAACACTCAAGTCAGCATATTTGAGAAGATGAGGGGAAGGAAAACGAGGCTTAGTTACAACTTCAAACCGCCCAAGTGGATGTCTCTGCATAGTCCTGGAAAACTGAGCTGGAGGAAATAAGAGCACTCAAAGAAAAAGGAAGAACGAGGAAAAGCATGCTGAAATAGAAAGGGAATAAACAACACCTCTAAAACAAAAAGGCTTTTGGCAACCAGTCCCGTCAAAAGGCCCATCTCTCCACAAGTTTGTCACAACTTTTGGTGGAAAGATGGTTTGTTTAGCAAATAATAAACATTTTTGTAGCATTTATCTGTGTTAAATGAGGAAGAGGTAATCTGGTTTACCCTGAGCCCTGTGTAAGAGGACAGAGTTGTGGTGTTTGACAGGGAAAGGTGGATAGAGGCACATGCATTACAGTAAATATGATGACTGTCAATACCATTTTGGACCAGGAACCAGCTTATTGTGGTCAACCAAATGAGATAGATAATAAGTTAGTTTTTTTTTTTATCTCCGTTCAAAGTAGAATGCAAAATAAATGTTGACTGGCTCATGGCCCAAATCATAGAGTAAGGGTTGAAAGTTTAGCTCATGGACACAACTATAAATGTCAGTGAGTACAAATAAGTGTTCATAAATGACATTTAAAGCAAACAAACGCTGCTTTGGAAGTCACAGAAAAAACATCAATATTGCCGATTGGGGGATGTGTTGCACCCCTTCCTCTTTGGGAGTGCAATATTATGAAGAAGGATGCTCAGGGGAAGCATCTCAAATAACCTTGCTCACAACTGTGCATCAAGCACAATGCACAGTTCTGCAGAGGAAAGTTATTCAGGGAAGTAAAGTCAATTTCCTCAATTTCCTAACTCAGAGAAAACCACTGCTGCTCTGAACAACTGCGTACTACATGTTACTATGTGGCACCAGTTACCACAAGTGCATTTAATGGTGTAACAAACTCGTTTTTATCCTTAAAAGCGATTATCCCCCTGAAGATCAAACATGATCAGACATGTTCATGCTACAGAGGCACAAAAACAGAAGCTATGGCAATTCTATACTACACAACTTTTGAGTCTGTAATGTGCTCACAAATAAGTATATTTATAAATCAATCTTCATACTATTTCTCAATTTTGGAGTGTCAAAAACAGTGTGCAAACATCAATAACTTGAGGCTTTTTTTCTCTTGCTAAGTATATACTACTGGTGGGAATAAAACCATGGTCTCACAGGTGGCAGGTAGAAATTCTACTATACATTATAGTGACTGCTTTGACAAATCAATTGGTGAATATGAAAATGAAGTTGGATTTAGCATATTGATAATGCATTTACCTCATAATTGCTCACCCCAAGATGAAAGAAAATAATCTGATTTTGATCATAAAAAGTACTCTCGATATTGATGATTCAGGCCCCATATTACAAAATATCAGGTCAAAGTCAAGTCTTGCTGTATTGTTGGCCCCTAACAATTATTTTGTAGTATACGATTGGGACACACTAAAGCCAAGTTGCTGGTGAAAATCGGTTCAAGGCAAGTCTCAGACATGCAGTTCCATTCCATTCATATGTAAGTTACAGCAGCTGCTGTTTAGAAGGGCAGATGTAGACCTGCCAAAGTGCATCTACAGACAAAAATAGCTCCTTTTGATACTTTGCAGGCAACTATGGAGCCCCTTAGGGGACATGAGGGAGAAAAAACAACATGGAGAACGTTAACAGGGAATAGAGGACGTGATGTGGGATCAGAGCTCCTCTCAACACGGCGGTGCTGAAAAAAAGCAGACCACTTATCTGTCTAACAGGCCGTAGTAGAAGGAGGTCCTGCCCCCTGGAAAGGGAGTACTACTGCAGGGGGCAAACTTAATCTCTGTAAGTGCTCCCATTCAGACACCAAGCTCATAAGAGCTGGCCTATCACTGGGAAGTATAGGATCGCACCTGTAATGTTGACAGTAAGCTGCTCTGTCAAATGGCCCAAGACAATTCTAACATGGCATGGATCACCTAGTAAACACAAAAGCTTTAATGAAAAAATATCTTTTTTTCACCCATGTCCCTTAACAGGAGTTTAAATAATTATTTTAGATGTTTAACTGGAGCGTAATTTGCTGTTAACTCTGCAAATAGTGAATTCATAGGAGTGAAATGATGTTGTGTACTCTCTTTTTTCAGGTTACTTTGGGAGTTAAACATAAATAAGAATTAGAAGACAATACACTATGAATATAGACTGTATTATTTTTGCTGCTGAAAATTTCGATACAAAATTTGGGTGTTGCTTAAACAGCCAAGTGTCTGAATAGTCACAGCTCTGTGAGATTTGTTATCTAAAATAAGCACTCTAAATCTAACAACTGCTTCTTGTGTCTCATATTTTTTTGGCTTGTCATTCATCAAAGCTTGCTCTTCCCATTGCCTACTGTACTGTAATGCTGCAGCTGTACACTGAGTGATAAATCAGCCGGTATGGGAGTGATACTAAATCTAGTTAGAAGAGGACATTGATTGCTATTTAGGTCTAAACAGCAGCAGTAGGCCGAGAGGCCATCCTATTCAGAGATTTAGAACTAGAAAACCAGATAATAATTTGTATAACAGACCCGCGTCTTTATTGTACCTCAGGTATTTTTCTGTGGTCACAAATGTAAAGTAATAATAAATGTTTGATTTAATATCAAATTCCAAATAGAACCAGCCTAGTAATTTTCAGCCCTTTTTTCCCCATCAGACTACATCGTTTGTTACCATGCGACCTGGTGAAGGCATAAGAGTCGTGCCTTTCAGAGAGTGAGAGAGGAGGTGGGCGGGACAGCCAGATTGGGAGATGAGTCAAAGGGGTGTCTCTGCACCCGTTGAGTTAGTGAAGACCATAGTACCTTTGTGCTTGTCCCGTTTATGCCTTAGTGCCTGAAGGGGTCTTATTCTGGCTAGGGCCTGCTCACGCTGGTTCATAAAAATGGGACCAGGAAAAACAATGGGGCCTGGAGGAGAAAGAAACTTTCACATGCATGCACAATGCTCACAAATGGGAAAGAACACATGATCATACTACACCACAAAAATACACACTCACTGAAAAATTATAAGACACAAGCAAGGGGAATGTCACCAAGGCAAAAAACCCACAATCACACGGCACCTGAAAGTTATTTCAAACTAAAAGGGAGGGACAAATTGCTCATGCCTCAGCCTATTAATTATGCCCTGCCCCTATTTCCACTCTCTCCCTGTGCTTATGTTATAATTGTCAAGCAATTTGGCGTGCTGACGTAAATATAGAAATCTGAACTCTTGCTAAAACCAACAAAACCACTCAGTTCTCTTCTAACTATACTCCAATCCGAAAAGCCCAGATCCATACCTCGGCCTTCCTCCAGCCTGTGCCGGCGGTTGATCCTCTGCCGCTTCTCCTCCTGACGGATCTGAATGTGCTCCTCGATGTTCACTCCTGGAGGGGGAGGGACAGGCACAGCTGAAAACACAAAAGGCCCCGGGTACAGGCAGCCGAGACAGGATGCAGCAGCAGCAGGAGGAGGAGGGAAGACAGAGCGGAGCAGAACAAAACAAGACACACATCAATGAATGATGGAGTGATGCGATGGAGAAGCAATGACTCTGCACGGCACAGTGACAAAATAAAGGATGAGCGACAACAGATATGGGAAATACCGCATTTAAGCAAATGCAACAGACAGATGTAATTTTTGCAACATAGGCAGATTGCTGGCACATTTACAAATAGTTCGCCCACATCCCGATTTAAGGCAGACATTTCTTCTGATCAATTATAGAGGATAATTATGGGGACTTCTGTATGCATGAGCTTTTAAGAGTATTTATGATTTATCAAACTTTGATTTGTGTGCAAAATGCATATAATGCAACTATTTGAGTGGTGATACAAGTATGATGTAAATGTTGAATGAATGCCAGGGTAGAGCAGAGAGAACATGAAGTCATGCAAAACATATGAGTGGACATACCTAGCAGTAGGTCCAACGGAATCATCTCCTTCACAGCATCAAATATGCCTCTCTGCCTGGCCTCCTGACCGTCCAGCTCCCTTGCGCAAGCTTTGCAGCAGCCGCACGCCGAGCAGCCAGACTCCCCAGACCCACAGCCACAGATACTGGTGGAGCAGAGAAACACGCAGACAGATTCAGATAATAATAATAATAAAAAAAGACTTTAGGAAGACAATCCCTAGTACGGTGACAGCCAGTAAGCACATGTGCTGTACAAATACTGTTTTCTTACCCCCCTGGTACTCTGTCTGGCCGCCCGCTGCTAACGCAGCTGGCACCGTAGCCAGTGCAGTCTCCACACACTGTGCAAACCATGCACTGGTCCAGCTTCCACTTGTGCATGCCTGGCTGGCACATCATGCTCTTCTCCTCTTTCTCCTCCAGCTCATCCTCCAGGTCCTCATCCATGGCTGTAGCCATGCTCTCCACACCGAATGCTACAATCAGCATGAAGATACAGCCCAAGTGTTACAAAGAATGTACTATGAAGCCTCTGCAGACACATTACAATGTTGCATGAGTATTTCCTGTATGAGCCTAAATATAAAAAGATATTTAAATTTAAAAACCGGGGGGTTGCCTTATTTCCAAGGACTAGGCATGGTCAGAGATTATTTTTAAATGGAGGGCGTACCGGGGTAACACTGGCTCCCAGGCCTGGGCAGATTTTCATGTAGCTTGCCATGTATGATAGTGAAAAGGGGAAGCAGCGTTGGCTTTGTTATATCCCATATCTGGAAAAAACTCCAAGGAAACTGCAGGCCTGCTACAACTGTCAGTTCTTTTAAATCAAAACTGCATTATGGGTTGTTTGTAGCCTTAATGTGTGTTTTGTGTTAGCCCAGTTTAACCTGCGGGAATTTCCGAAGGTTTGTCTTAATGTGTTTTTCTTCCGTGGAGGAAAACGAGGCAAAAGCGCTTTTCAATGTCTTTACAAAGAAATGGACCACGAAGTGAATAATTTGCCCAGCAGCTAAGAGCTACTAGTGTCACAGATGATGAACGAGTTCAAAAATACGGTAACTGTCAGGGAAACTAACTTTTATTGCTTCCAAGAGCCTGACAGTAGTGTGAGTATGTGACTGATTGGCAAGAACCACAAATGTGGGAATTATCTTTTGATAATTTACATTCTTTGTTGAAGGGGGGCTCGTCTTATCAAGGTCATCTTTTATTCAGACTAATATGGATTTTTTTGTCTGTGTTTGTACACCTGCTCACCTTTTCCTGCCTGGCTCATAGCTCCAGTGTCTCTGCCACATTGACCCTTGTTATTCACCCCAAATGTCCACACTTCTCCAGTCTTGGTCAGGACACACGTATGAGCCTTTCCCATCGCAACCTGAGTTACAAAGTGACCTTTCAGGTCTGTCACTTGGCCTGTCGAGAGGAAAATAATGATTATGACGAAAGTTAACGAGTAATATTTTTAGAAAAATATATTTTTATTCTTAAAACATTTTTAATCTGTCTGGTAATTCAATGTAAATAATGACAAGAAACTACTGAAATATCACAGGAAAAAAGCCATGAGGATGAAAAGTAGAATAAATCCTGGCCTGGTCCACTTACAGGTGCTGTCGCTGTAAATGGCATCTTTGCCAAACATGTAGAGCTCTCCTTCCTTGGTGACAATGCTGCTACTGCCATTGTTGCACGCTGTGTACACTGCTGTCTTGGTCTCTAATTTGATCATCTTCTTGGGTTTGTAGGGCTTAGGCTGCCTGCGACTTTTGGCTGCAGAGGAAAATGATACATCTGCTTTAGTACTGAGCTCACTTTGATTTGTATTTCTCAAACGCTGAATCTATTTTGGAGCTGTATAAATAATTCTAGTTTAAATTTGTCTTACTGGACTCTCCATCCTCTCCTTTGCTGGCAGAGCCTGTAAAGAACACACTTCCATCTTCAGCTACCAACAGTGCATGTGAGCCATCATGGCCGACTGAGAACTGAAGGATCTTGGGAGACTTTGTGACAGGCAATTCCACCCATTTCCCTGCTGACGGGCCGCCCTGCTTTATACCCAGGCTTTGGTACTTTCCTGTGTAATAGATCTGAGAGAGGAGGATGAATAAAGAAAAACAACATCAGGAATTGGGTAAAATGTGTCTCATAGAGCAGGATGTATAATTTGTATTTGATATTGGTCTGTGGCAAACATTAAGATAACCTTTTTCCTAGTATTTTTTGTAATCCTCTGATGATGCCCAAAGGCTGCTGGAGGTGAGGGATTTTTCATGATTCAAATCATCTGACATTCATTCTTATAATTATATAATCCAAATATCACCATATTCAGAGAAAACAGTATCTTATGGGACAAACAGTGGGCCTTTGACTGTGATGAGTGAAATTGTGCCTAGAAATATGTTCGCGGCTCCTATTTTTACTCGCCCTGTCGGCCTAGGTTAGGGTAATGTGTAGATAAGTGCTGTTAGATTAGACCTTTACACAGAGAAAAAAATGTGCAGCAGGCAACTGATCTGGACTGCTATCTACAAAAGGCGCACACTGCACCACACCTACTGCACAGTAAAGACACAAGGAACCACACCCTCCACACACCCCAACAAAATACATAGCTGGCATTCTCATCTTAGACAGTGTGCAGAAAGAAATGTCAAAAATGTTCTTCTACAATGTGTTTAAGTTTGTACAGCCTGGTAAGAAGGTGTTTAAGTTTACGGCCCCTACGGCATGGAATGAAAAGGAAAATGCTTTACAGTAGAGTGGATATGGAAAAGTAACTGTTTTTGCTAAATATTTTAGTTATTTATCTTTTGTTGATTATGTATAAAGTGATGTTTTGTCTGTTCTGTGGTTGGCCAGGTCTCTCTTGTAAAAGAGATTGTTAATCTCAAAGAGGGTGAATAAATAAAATTACATCCCTACAGTGCTTAGGCCTACTTCATTAAATTAGAAGGACCCTGCAGTCTCACTCAGTCAGCAGTCACTTCCTCCAACAGTTGGTGTGCACAGACACAAATAGATTATCTATGCTTGATGTGATGTAATTTCAGTTTATTTATACAATACACACAGAACTCTGGAAAGCTTTCCTGTTTTTTAATGAAGACAGACGGTGTACTGTAAACTAGAAACACTGCTTCACTTCGTGAAATACTCTAAACACTTCTGATTATATCAGCAGGGATGCCACTTTATAGGCTTAATGTGCATACATTTACTAACAAGAGTTCACCCTAGAGCACAACAAATAGTGCTTAAACCATCAAGAACCATAAAGCACATATTATATAAAGAGACTTTATCCTAGGAGGTAACTATTTCAAAACAAGAGGACATTTTATATTGTTTGCTTGTATTGCTTTATTTCAGCTTAATTCTAGGATAATCTGACTGTGGCTAACAACATGCAGATGTTGTGAACTAAGGATTAAATTATTTATTATTAGTGTTTTTTCCATGATTATATCCTTTTGAGTATGTGGCCTGTCATTAGCAGTTCAAGAGCTTCTGAATGTCCAGCCAATGAAGCTTTTACAACTTCCATTGTAGACACATGAGTAGATTTTCACTCTCACCTTTCCTGTGGCAGTTTTCATCAGAGCAAACTCCCTGCCTGCTCCGAGCAATGCTGCCTCTTCATCAAAGCCTGTGCCTGAAAGAATAACATACTACTTAGAGTCTCAAATGCACACACAGGAAGTAGTAATGAGATATTCTCTTATATCTGTGTATCCTGAACTTATGACACATTTGTAACCTTGACGATATACACTACAAATGGTCTGTAGCAGGCATAAGCATAACAGATGCATAGGAAAAATCATTACCCATTGACTCATGCATATTTTTTTAATCACTCACTGATGATGTGCAGATCCTTCTCGAGGTCAAAGAGAGAGATGCCGCAGGCGTGCAGACATTTCCTTGCCAGCTTTAGCTGCAGTTCTTGCTGCAGAGCCGGGTCTGAGCTCATGGTATAGATCCGCACCACGAAACCATCCTGCAGGAGTCAGGGTCAACAGGGGGGAAGTGCTGTTTAGTCCCGTATCACAACATTTCCACAAGTGTGGGGATTTAGAGTCTATCTGAGAATTGTCAGAGATGCATTAACCTCTCATTTAAAACCAAAGATATCCTGCTTTACCTGGTTAAATGTGACAGCCAAATTAAATTGTGTTTATATCAGAACGGTTTGACATTTTAGGAAATATGCTTGAGATGAAAAGAGAGATCCTACTCTTGTATCTGTACACCAAATATTAATATTTAGTGTACATACATGAGGGCAGCAAAAAAGGAAAATAAGGGTATTTTTAAATGTCAATTTCTTTGACTCTGGGAGACACTGGAGTCACAATGAACAATGTATATATGTGGATGCGGCATTTTGGCGCAGTGCAAGAAGTAAGTTATACAGGCGCTGGGATTACAATTGCATTGTCTGAGTCAGAGATAAGTCTATCAAGCAGAGTTGCAGTGTGCTTATGTCAGTCTACTGTGGGTGTGGCCTCAGTAAATGGAATACCCATTTATCTTGTCAGGATGAGGAGCATGTGACAACTATCCACTACTCACTGAGCTCCAAGAGATGTGGGTTTTCCTCCACTGTGAGAGCTCTGTGTGATGCTCACATTTACTGGCTCTATGCAGTCTCTGAGCAGCCCCCCCCCAAACCTATTAGCTACCATGATATACAGATATATGGATTTCACACTGCCCCCTCCCCCACTAACATTACTGAGTGAGTATGCTGATAACTGCTTGTGAGAAAAGGCTCTCACAAGGAATACATGCAGTAGCACTAACTTCACTTCCATGCCCACATACACCACACACACGCAACATACACAGCCTACACCCACAAACAAATGTCTACACACAGACTTAGCTACATGTTAGCCCCCTCAGTGGCACAGCTGGTGATCAGTAAGAGCTCTTTTTTTGTGAGTGATGCTAAGGCGGAGGCAGGAGGGGAAGGGACTGATGCTTAGAAGTGCAACATCTACTATCATTTTTACTTACAATGGGTTTAGATTTCATCTTTAAAATAGCAGAAAAGATAGAGTTGAAGATAGTATTCATATAGAAAAGGGGAAGCTTGGGGAGATTTTTCATGTTGCCAAACTGTGAGTTGGACAGTGTTAATAGACGAATTTAAGACTACGGAAATGCATTGAGCTAAGGAGAGACATGCAGATAAGGTTATTGTATAAGAAAAGGACTATAATTTATGTTGAAAGGTCGGATGTCAATCTACATATCAATTGTGAAAATGTGATAGGCCAATAAAAACTAAACTTATGATACATCTCTTACTATATACTTTTTCCTTCATAGTGTAATGACCTATGCATTTTACTTGTATAAAGAAAAATAGTTTAGGTCCAGATTCTGTTCTTGTAAGTGATAGCGCTGTGATTTCATGAGGATCTGTGAACACATCTTAGAGTAAGACAGCTGCGGCCCACAGTAACCTGTTAGCGTGTAGAATAAATTGGCAGCTAAACAGGCTAACGTCTTAGCTTGTTTGAAGAAACAGGACAATGGAGCTTGGAATTGTAATTGAAATGCTGGGAAACAACATGAGCAGGAGCGTCATGATACAGAACTTTACACTGTCAACAAAAAAGCTGCTGCAGTATAGTGATGTGATACGTAAGCCTATGGGATTTTTACTTAATTACACAGTAGCCAGGCAGGAAGCAAAGGGAGAGAGAGGGGAGAGACGTGCAACAAAGAGAAAAGGCTCTATATGGCAAGCACTCTGTCACTGGACCACCATAGTGCACCACAGATTCCAACTTTTAATGATGATATTGATGTTTTGAATATCCATCCAAAAAGTTCCACACAAAGATACACCCCATCGTGCCATGCACAAGCTACATCTAAAAGAGGTTGATCTGACAAACCAATCAGAGAGATATGCAAGACACAGACACACAGATACGGAGATACACGAAGACTCCTTGCTTTTATAGAGAGATAACAAGTGTGTATGAACAACATGTGACTAGGAACTTGACCATGTACAAACAAGGTGATTGCATCTCTTCCAATTTTCTTCAACCTGACAGCTTCTGAGGATAAAATGCCAAGAATCTCTCCTTGAGACTGACTTCATCAACATTTAACTTAACTGTGATGTAGTTAAAAGTGACCAAGTCAATGACTATGTTTTTGAACCCACTTAGGAAGAGAATGTGCATGGGGAATTCACAAGCATTGCATTTATATAAGTCTATAATAGCCCATAAGTGCATAATAACAGCAGCTCTCTAAATGTTTCCAGCAGACATGGGCAGTACAGTTGAGTTATTTTCTGATGATGTGTCTTATGATGGTAATGAGACATTACACTTACATCTTTGCAGGCTGCGATCTGGTTGATGTACTCTCCATCTGTGAAGATTATGTTTTGGCCATCTGAGTGTTGACCTACAGAGAAGAAATGTAACAATGAATATACACAATATTTTGTAATTGCATGTTTGACTTAACTCCCATGAGGTGTTTTCAAGGTACGAAAAGCCTTTTCCCGGCACCTGGCATGGTGACAACGCCCTCATGCTCCAGAGTCTCAGGGTTGATTTTGAAGGCCGTCATACTATGGTTACTTGTGTCCCGATACAATAAGAACCCCTGCAGAGACGAGATAAACAACACAGCTGATCTACAATCATAAAAAGAATTATCCCTAACATAAGCTCCACAGCTGAGTTAGACAGATCATTTCTGATGAGAAGAGAATGATACTGAATTTTAACAAGCGATGTTAAGACTGTTGGCTCCGACACAAAATTAGGAACTACAATTAAAAAGCATCATAGAAGTTATATTGATGTTAACTCGAAATGTAAACATCTTAGTCCCTCAACTGTATGGAGTGTAGAATATATTGATGGATGATTATTTGCTTACCTGAGCAAAGCCCAGCCATGATCTTTTCTCCTTTCGATTCCTGATACGAGATGTGGAGTTGTACACATGGCCCTGTGGGACATAGATTACACATGAGCAAAAAAACACGGACAAACCTTCATTTCATGTTTTGTAGATTAGAAAAAACAGCAACAACCACCAAACAATAGAATTTATTGTTGGTAGGAATGCAAAAACAGAATTACAATCTATGCTATTGCAAAACATGGTTTTCGAATGCCTAAATCTCCAAGAGGAGACTACTTTTTATGGTGGTCTAATATGATCTTATGACATTATTCTGAGAATATATAAATCAATTTAGAGATTAACATCACAAGGTCCTATTCTCTATGGCGTACATCAACCAGCACAAGCAGTAATCAGAAAATGTGGTAGTTTCCTGGCCTTGAAATTGGCTTTTTACTCTGTATGTGTTGCTTCACGGCTCTCTGCAGCTTTGTGTGGCTCTGTGTGACTTTGTGAGGCTCTGTTGGGCTGCAGCACGGCATGAGTTCTTGGCATTTTGATTAAAGAATGGTTCGTTCTTCTCCACTTTAGTAAATTTATTAAGAAGAAAAAAAATTAAACATTTGGAGAAATCAAATCAAAATAATGCAAGCAGGTTATACAAATGTAAAAACATTATTTTAACAGACACAGTCCATAAAAATGGGTTTGAATTGGCGGAACATCACCTTGGTTACCGTTTGGTTGATGTGGAATCCTGTCCTGAACCAAATTAGCAGGAGCACCTGCAGATGCGCTCAACACCTACCAATTTGCACCTGTCCTTTCACTTGCAAATCAAATTAGAGCCCCCTGATTCATTTAGCGAGCCCAAGTACTGCTGCTATTAAAACTGCTTGGAGCAGATACACCTCTTTCTTATCACACATTCAACAGACATAAACATAGTTGTTGTCTTGTGAAAATCATGCAGCAGCACCTTTTATGAGACTAAGAAAAATATTTTGTATTTCTTTAATTAATTAGGATGAATTTCTCAACCCATTATACAACAGTTTGTCCTTGCAGCCGTATGTGTTACGTACTCTGACAGTGCCGCTGTATCCAGAGCCCACTTTGTAAAGTCCATCCTTGCAGAGCAAGTACAGAAAGGAACCATCTGTCTGCAAAAGACAGCGCTCATCTTCATTAATGGCCACCTCTTTTAGGCCCCATTTGTTCATCAGGGCTGCACGTTTGATGCCGTTCCCAAACCAATCCTGAATTTGAATCTTTCCCACCAGGACAGCCTGTACACTCCTCTGAAGCGCGTTCAGTATGGTGGGCACCTGGTGAGATCATGGGAGACAAGAAGGGAGTTGAAACGTTGCAGGACTGTAAACCTGTAATATCATTTAATGGACTGTATGCACCAGCTGGTGATCGTGGTTTCTGTAATTATTTAAATCAAATTGTAATATTAGTAGCTGATGGCCACAAACTTTGTCCAAAAAACATTAAGTCTTTTGTTTATTTATAACTGAATTCTTTGTATAGAGCAGAAGAAACAAGGAAGACAGATAAAGGACATGCTAGAGATCAAAGCAGGGGACAAGTTAAGTGGTAGAAGAATGTAGGCAAGCTAACATAATCAAACACAAGACTCAGAGAGGCTTGACGTTTTACAAAACTCAATTTGTGCTGTCCAGAAATTGTCCTCAGTCTCTCTACTCTAAGCATGAAGGAGCAAAACAATACCTTATATGTCTAAAATGACATTGTGATCTAAAACATTTCTTCTAATCTGAAGGACAAATAAAGCATAATAATTCCTTCTGGAGGTCGTTTGAAATTTAAATGCAAACAAAGTTCTTCGTCTTCCAGCCCAATAAATGTAAAAAATGTTTGTTAAATGTAATGTCTTCTGGACAGATGATCAGCACAAAGAAATTATGTTTACATCTTATAATCAGTTAATCCTGGAAGGGAAAGCCTTGAATAACAAGATAACCAAATTACAAACTACAGTTTGATACTCATATTCATTAAAAGAAAAAAAAATTGTGCTTGTGTAAACAATTATGTATGCATGCACTCAAGTTGTCAAGTGGAATCCAATTACCTGTATTGTCTGGCAGGCATGGCTGCCATTGTTGGTGAGGATAGCAGAGACGGCCTGCAGGACTTTTCCAGTGTCTCCCCAGGATACCACCAAACTGAAGAGGCACGCACAGGACAGGGCGGTGATGGCCTGTCCTGTCGGGTCATTGGGCCCTGTGCTTCGGACTGTGGTCTCCAACAATAACTGGAAGAGAGACTCTGTGGAAAAACACATGTAGCAGCGAGGTTAGACATTTGTGAAGAGAGTGTAAATGGCAGCGATCCCTGCAATGGAAAACAAAACTGGTGATAAATGCAACCTTAAGAATAATCATTAGAATGCAAAACATTTCAATGATAGCATCAACAAAACTGATCCACCAGCATAGTATTGCTGGCTGATACATTTGATTGTACACATTTACTCATCTATACGCATTTCCAGCCTCACCTAGCACATCAGGAGGCTCGGTCTGGAAGCCCTCAGGCTGTTGTCCCTGCAGCATGTCCAACAAGGCCTGCAGGCTACGCAGACACAGTGAGGGGTGAGAGAACCTTGTCTCTTTTATCAGCTCAAATACCCCACACAGCCCGATGCCAATGATCTGTAGACACACAGAAACAAGAACATTTCTGTGAGCTAATATACTCCAGCTCCAGTGATGTAACTTCACACGGCAAATGCACATAAATGACAAAACATACTGACATTGTGTATAGATGCAATTCTAGTAGACTTTTTGTCAATATTGGACTACACTTAATTGCCTTGTCACTGTTGTTGACATGAAAATAATATTTCTTAAATTAGACATATTGTAGAATAAGGAATGAGATTGGAGTGGATGTTTTTGTTTTCTCCCATTTAGCTTCAGGCCCATGATATGTGCAGTTGCTGCTGCTGACTTCAACATTCACTATTACAATTTGGTATAATTGACAGACCCACGTGGATGCACGAAGCGGGGCGGCAGGCAAAGGAGCTTGGCCCCAAAAGGATGCTGTTCCGTTTCTCAGAATGGCTTGTTAGTGAATTAATAATGCTACAATGTTCCTTTCGATCTCAGTGAAGAACAAATGTTTGATGCAGTACAGAAACAAACAAGCATTAGATATTTCAAGCAAAACAAAGTATATAGGGATCCTATACAATTAAAAGACAAATAGATAGAGAATAGCTATTGCACATGCTTGTTGGTTTACAGGCGCACACACAGACACAACTTTACACCCCCCCCCCATATTATACCATCAGTAGCCAATTTACTCAGTCTTAAAAATGGTAAAACCTATACAGTCATCCCAATTACAACATACCACAATAAGTACTTAAATCCATCCATCTTTGATATTTGAGAATTTACCCGCTACCCAATACGATAATGCCGAGCAAACACACAAGGCAATACATAATTGTTTCATATTGCATGACGACAACATGCATGTCCTCTAATAAACACATTGGTGGCTGTGGCTCAGAGATAGAGCAGCCAGCTACCAGTCGGGGGACTGATGTGTCCTTGAGCAAGATACTTAACCCCGGAGTGCTGCTGATGAGCAGTCGGCACCTTGTATGGCAGCCACTGCCATCAGTCTGTGAATGAGTGAATAAACACTTGTAGTGTGAAGCACTTCGAATGCTTGAAAAGACTAGAAAGGTGCCATACAAATGCAGTCTATTCAGCATACATTTACACATGGATGAACAATTACATATTTCTCCATAATTACAGCGTTTGTTATTATGTTATTGTGAACCTTTGATGATGATTATATACTAATACATTAGTAGGGCCTGTCACCTTAAAAGAACAATATCAAATTTTTAGAAACCTTCTCACTGCCCCTGACTTCAAATGGCATCTTTTTCAATAAATTTGTTTTTTTATTTTTTAAATAACACTTTCACTTTTCCTTTCTCAAAAAACTCAGCACTGCACTTCTGTTTTTTCTAAGCTGCCCCCAAAAAGTCGCTGAATAGATGCATCAGTCAATAAGCCCCTGAGTCAACTCATTTTGTCAGTCGAATCACTGCCTTTTTTTAGCCACATCACGATACAGAGGGTAACACTGGGTGACAGCGTGACAGCCTGTAAACTTTTACAGATTCTTGTTATTATCTGAAACAACTGCAGTGGACACAGAGGATGGTATGATACAGACCAACTGCGTTTCCTCTGCTGAGCCTTTAGCCGCAGTGTTAAATGTAGCTAAACTACTGTTTAAACAGGTGCGCATCTCTACCTTTTTCAAGTGTGATTAACTGAGGAGAGACGTACATAGCTGCACCAGGGTTGAACAACGTCATTAAAAAAATGTATATATGAAGCTTATGTAGACTGTCATATCAGTTTAGAACAAGGCGGCTGCTTTGCCAGTACTAACCCTATCCTCACAGGATGGGATATCAAACCTCGGGTAAGGTGACTCCAATTATCGCAACGGTATAAAGGATGAGCGCAGGCTCGGTGCATCCTCAAGATAAAGAATAAAAGGTTGACCTTAGCTTTGGCACAAAGCATCGCAAGCATCACAGAAGCAGACAACACTGCTCGCAGCTCATACCTTTGGCAGCTTGACGGCCGGCTCGCGGTACTCCTCCTCCTCCTCGCTGTCCGAGTCGCCGCTCTGCACCGAGCTCCTGGAGGCAAGCACTAAGGAGGCCTCCCTCTGCTGCCAGTCCAGCACGCAGTGCCGCACATTGCAGTAGACGTTGAATGCAGACGGGTTGCTGTGCAGCTTGATGTCGGGCACGCAGAGGGCTCCATCCAGACTATCGGCCTATGGATAAATAGAGATAAGCTATTAGCACACCACATTGTCATTTATAAAGAGTAATGTAATTACTATATAGGAGCAGACCTACATGTAAAGAGTGACAATAGCCTCACAGAAGCCAGTTTATGGTTGGGTTTACCTTAGTCTCAGTTTGGAAATTTGAAGGTCCCATATTTTAGAAATGTTTATTTTTTATTTTGAACTTTCCTGACTGAATGTCCATCAATAAAGTCTTATCTAAATCCGAAAATTAGAAGGTCTAGGTGTAGGTGACAGTATACAAATACTGTCCCATGTTTTATAATGCTCGATCTACAGAGAAATTAACACAGCCCATATTCAGAAACTCTGCAGTCACTATCCAAATCAACCAATCTGAGGAGAGGTTCATGAATATTAATGAGACAGACACAAAACAACCTTACTAAAGCTCCAGAGAAAAGCTTGAGAGAAAAGATGTAACAATGTATTGAGATGATTTTTGATTTCTAAAGCTACAACTGTTAGGGATATCACAATTTCAAATAAAACCTAGTAAAATTATAAGAGAAACTTTAAAAGAGCAGAAAAGGGTGTTTTAATTCAATCTCTGAGGAGCAGGTTATTTTTGGAACCAGCTTTTGCTCCAGCTTTCTGTCCTGATAGCTGGTCTGACACATTGCTATCTGTTATCTTATCTATAATAAGAGTCATATATATGACATCACAGGGAGGGGTCGATGATTCATTCATCTCAGTTTATGCCTCTCGACAGCCAACATGAAGCTTGCAGCTTGTGCTTCACATCGGGTAAATTGATCTACCCTCTTTGATATAAATTGTGTTCACAACCCTAAACAGAAGAATTACGGTAAAATCATTACAGCAAAGCTCAAACAATTCGAAATAATCATGATTAGTGGAACAGAAACATGATGGACTAACTATTTGATGAGCTTTCTCCAAACCCCCCCCAAAAGGAACTTAACTACAGCCCTGAAGCATCCCTAGAGAAGCTTATTGATCAGTTCTGCCGCTGTTTTTGGCATAACAGTCACAGGGGGTGATGTCATCTATTTGGGGAAGAGGTCATTCATTCCCTGAAAACCAATGGGGAGGATATTAGTTCCCTCTCATCTAGCAGGGTGTGTTCTGCTCTTATGCCTTGCTGCGAGAGCAGCATTTGTGACAGAGCGACTGCACAGTATTCACAAGGGAGAACGGAGCCTGGGAAGAGCACATAAAGCAATGCTGTAACAATCCCACCAATACATGCAGCAAGACAGAGAATGTGTTTGTTTGTTTTTTGGAGATGACAGCACAACTACAGGGGTAGGTACAGCAAAAATATTTCATCTACATGTTGAAGCTGAACACTAGAAATAATGGTTGTGTGTGTGTTTGTCTTATATCAAGAAAGAATGCTACTAAAGATTTCCAGTAATTGTATTGGAACTGTATTGCAACTTTTTGGTTGTTTCAATTGCTTGAAAGATAAAAGCCCAACTCTGCTAAAAATGTAAAAGATAAGACAAGGCATTTCTTTTTATTTGATGTGATATTCTTGAGATCAAATGTAATATTATTAAAGTGATAGCAGTGTATGCATTATGAGTGGGTAATATTGTCTAACCAATATACAGAAAGAACAACCGTTAGTCAATTCAGAACCATATCAATGACATTTTCTTGCTCTTGGAAGATGATCAGAAATCTGACTGCAAATAAAAGTATTATTTGTAAAGATAAGCAAGCATCCAAAATCTGAAACCTGCCATCACTCAAAAACTAAATATGCAACACAAGAAGACAATAAAATCTAACTTCATGGTGTCTACTAGTGATGTTATCAGTTTTTATTAGTAACGTTTGTAAGTACAAGAATAAAATTATTTATTATTTTATATAATTTTGATTCATTTTCAGCATAACATGCAGGCAATGTCTGTTACAGCTGCCTGTGGGTGATGTATCAAGCATGGACTTTCAAACTATTGTTTTTCTATCATTTTAAGGGCGTACATCTGTTTGTGTACATATCTGGAACAGTGCTGGGATGAGGTGATACTGGCAGAGAGCCTACACCTGGTATTGCAGGATCATGTGACACACATATTGGCCAAATAGCCCCTCCATACATTTACCATTAACTTGTAAC
Organism: Eupleurogrammus muticus; assembly: GCA_036785175.1. Taxonomy (NCBI): domain Eukaryota; kingdom Metazoa; phylum Chordata; class Actinopteri; order Scombriformes; family Trichiuridae; genus Eupleurogrammus; species Eupleurogrammus muticus. The sequence goes on from JAYKQN010000001.1 coordinate 18,625,220, forward strand.
TTGTGTTTTGCTGAGTCTCACAAATACCCAGAACTGATTCTGTATTCTGAATTTGCCATTCAGTCCAACAAAATCCGAACAGCCCATTTGAAATGTCCTGCTGCTATTACTTTATTTGCATATATATGACACATGCATTGGCACTGTGAGTACAGAATGTGTTTTCAGAAATAATGCGCTACATCTATTAGATCTTGCAAACAGATCCCAAGGCAGCTGAAACATAGTCCTACCACTCTAAGTGAAAACAGTATTTGACAAGTTTCACAAGAGTTGACAGTTCTCAGTTTACAACTGAACAATTCATTAGAAACCTTATACAATAGGACGTCTTCAAGCTATGTCATGATGTACACAAGCAAAGTCCAAATATTCAAATTAAAATTAAATAAAATTGCTGGTGTTTTGTGTTTTTCTTTTCACTCTGAAAAAACAATCTATAACATTAATATGCTGGTCATCTGACTGTTTTGTGTTTCTGTCTCCACTTATCTGGTAATGTAATGGCCAGCTAAAAGGTTTGGAAGATTCTAAACGCATTTTGACAGACCTATATACTTATTTCAGCTTTTCTGGTTTTATAAATAAGACACAAGACAAAAAATGAGTCCTTCAAAGCAGATGCTTAAGAACAGGGATTGTTAGCTTGCACTGCCATTTTAAATAAGCAAATCTGGAACAGGTGAATAATGAAATAAATAAAATCTAATAATTACTCATGTTAAAGAGTTCACCACTTTACATCTAACTTTCATATTTGACAATGGCAAAAAACAGTTAGGAATTTAAACAGCCAATTTATTTATGCTTTATATGATGATATTTTGGTTGACGAACCTTAAAACTTACGTTAAAACGCTGAAACTCACGTTGAAACACTGAAACTTCCACTGAGATATATGAAGTTATTTGACATCTATAAAGTTCAATAAACAAATGTGAGATATAGAGTTCAGGATGGGGTGGGTGGGCATGTTTGCACCCTTCAACACCAGTGTTTTAGTTTCCAATCATTTTCAATAATACCATAACCAACTTTTTTTATAAACTTACAAACAATACAACGTGAATGTGAATACATCAGGTGATACAGGGGATATTAAACTTCCTTAAAAATATATTTTTCTAATGCAGAATACTTGATTACCATAACGATATGTATTTCATGAGAGATTATCTTATATCATCATATGTCATATGTTGTCCGGTGAACACAGTATGCAGCATGCTAAATGTAGCATATGTGTGCAAGCATTTAAAGTACATATACAAACCTCAATTAACCACAAAAAGTTAAAGGATGTATTTGGCACTCCAAATGGTTGTTAAAAAGAATAGAGGTTAAGTAGCACCTGACATGACTATGTCATTGATTTACATTATAAAACTGTAATTACATAGATATCATAAATATCATCTTTGAAAATAAAAGATCACACATTTTCCCCCACACACACACAACTCATCAGCCACTCAGTCAGAAGATAAGTGTTTATGCACTGCTTTTCCACACATTCAGACACACAGAAGGAGGACAAAGGGGACGAGAGGCTCTTCCAAACCACACTCTGATTCTGTCAATTTTGGCGTGAGAGGAGTGACAAAGCAAGAGTGAGCACAACCTGTACAACCACAGCACGACTGCCTGTGTAACTACCCCCGTTTTTAAGCCTGCCTGCCTGCCTGCCTGCCTGCCTGCCAGCCTTGCTTACAACTCCATTCGTTGTCCCTGTAGAATATCTTCTGCTGCTCCAGGATATCAACTCACTGAGTAAGTCACCCTGAAGAGAATTTAACTAACTAGCTCGGTCTATTCTGAATTTCCTGTGTGTAATGGATTTGAGGTGGAAAATTGCAAAGTAAGAGAAGAAGTGTCCTTAAGTTAAATCCAAATCCACAGACTACAGACTAAACATAAGTGAGGATGGTTATTATTATTATTATCACTGCACACTCAGAAAAAACAGAAAGCAAATTATTCAATATAACCAAGGGGCATTACAACTGTTAAGGATCAACTAGTTAACCTATGTCCATGCAAGGTCTACAGGCGAGGCATAAACACAAACCCTATCCTTTGATACAGACTAGGTTCGCTCTTTGGATTAAGGAGATGGAGGCAGGCAACTGTTGCCGTGGAGATGCGGAACACATTAGGTCGCTCGGCAACAGGCCATCATGCACAAGGAAGAGCCACTCCCATGTGTTTCATATTCTGCCCATCCATGTCTCCAGCTTCATGTGTGGACGGGCTACCTGGCATCTGACCAACACCACCAATGGAAACAATGTTCCTGACTCTTGTCATCCAAAAAGAAAATCACTCTATGCCTTTTAAAAAAAAATAACGCTGGAAATAAATGGTTAATATAGAAGAACAAAATTGTTTTCTTCTATCCAGTGTGAGTTTATCTTGTGTGATTCATTTCATGTAAATCAGATTCTGTTTTTGCTTCTAATGTTTTACCAGTAAGTTGAAAATTTCAGTATGAAATTGTGTTGCTATATTTTCAACCAGATTTCTAATAAACTGGACTAATTGTTTACTGCCACTTGTGTTTCAAATCTACTTCTGAGGAACTTTATCAATTATTTTTTAAAAGTGTTTTGGGGACCTTTTGCATTTAATATTAATGAGTTCCGTACCCAAACATGTTTTTACTACTTTGCTCTCTTTTAAGCATGCCATGTGAAAATACTTTTCTCTGACTCGCTGTGTCATGAAGTCCCTGAAGACCTGCTGCTGCAGATTTACAACACGTGCAAATAGTCGGAGAGTTTCCTAGGCTGCCAAACCAGTACCATAAAGGCTAGAAAAGCTGTGCTGGTAAAAATGGAAAAGCTACATCAAAATTTTATAATTCTCCATAATTCATTGGTTATATCTGCTCACACTCGATATTGCACTTCCAAGGGTCCCCATCAATACACCTGCAGTCGATTGGATAAGCGGATCTCAAGATATGCAAAGGGCATATAGCACAACATATATAGACATACAGATTCTTTGCTTTATATAGAAATAAACATTGTATTGTATTATGTACATGCTTTTACGTTTGTTCATTTTAGAAAATGTATTGAGAGGCAGAAACTAATTTTAACTAATTATTAAATAAAAACTATGTTTTAGAATGTAACCTTGGCCTTACAACCCCTATAATGTTATTCAAATATAAATACAGCAATCAGCAACAGGAGTATTGTATAGAATGAATATTTACTATTGCTTAACCGTTTGAAACACAATTGGTCATCTCTTACCTTTGTCCTTGATTTGACTTTTGACTTGACCTTCTGTCGCCTTTTCAGTTTCTTCTTACTCAAAGCCTTTTTTCCCCTGAAAGTACAAAATACATGGTTAGGAAGGGTTACGCTCACGGAGACATAAATGAGTCTTTTGTGAGGTGCTGGTACTGACAGCAGGGTGCAAAAATAGAGAAGTAGCACCACACATTCAGTGGCTCCATTCATTGTCTTTAATCACCAACATGCCCAAGGGGCAAACTCTGATACAGAGTAGTGGGTCTAATGCAGAAATGCCAAAAACTGCAGTTGTTTGACTGGGATATGACTTGAGGCTGGTTACAGGAGCAGCCCCATAGACCCCCATGGTAAAATGCTGAAATACAGCAGAAATAAACATGTTTACAGCCTTACACCAAAAACACTTTTGGTCTCTATAGACAAATTTTCCAATTCCCATTTTATTAAGGCATATATTTCTGTATGATTAGGGAGTTCCAGCTTTGTGTTCAGTGTGTTGCAGATCCCACCTAGCTCCAGAATATAATACGTTCATAGGATGGATCATGGGAAAGACAGTATTAATTAATAAAAGAAAAAAAAAACTGAGGTTCTCAGAACATGACTTCCCAGAATGACGGGTGATGTCATGGAAGCTACGTCAATTATTTATTGGGTCTATGGCTGGAAACATCATGAAGACAATGGGTTGAAATGTTGGTGGTTAAAGAAACTGAATGGAAACACTTTTTTTTTTTACACAAAAAAATAAGATGATAAATGTGTGGGAATATATGGGAAATACATTACATGAAGCAGTTTTTGTGGTCAAGACATACCTCAAAATAGGTAAAAATGTTGGCCAAAAAATGATTCATTCTGTTTAAACTTTACAGTACAGCGGTTCTTAAAATGGGGTCCCCCCAGAGACCCTTGAGGGGGTTCCCCCAGCAATGGAAACCATTTATTTTCACTACAATTCAATCCAACAGTAACATGCTGGCAGAATGTATGACTAACATGGTCATAGATTTCATTCTCTTCCTGTAATAAACATCTAAACGGAACATGGTTTGCAACCCTGGTACAAAATCGTATCAAATGGGGGTTAACATCTGTAATAATAATCTCACAAAATATTTCACCCTTGTAGAGAAATTCCACATTTTATGCAGCTCACACAGGATGTGTGTGTTGAAGTAACATAACTGACCTAACTGACCTAACTGTCCAACGTGCAGCAGATGTCTCCAGATACAGTGCTACATATTATAACAAAGTCCAAAAACATGCAAAAGTTTGCTTCTGCAAAATGTCTTTATTCTATTTTAATGCTTTTAAACTCTCTTTGAAATCCCACATTATCTTGTCAGAATAAGGTGCTAATGAGAAGTATAAAGAACTATAAATAGTTATCTCTAAAAACAGAAAAGCAAGGCATGAATTCATCATTACTAATCACTATCACAGTAAAGCAGTGCCTCTTAAAATCTGCCAACTGGAAGGCCTAAAGGTGTTGGGTCTAATATAGTTTGTGTTCAAAAAGCTTAAAGGTCTTCTTTATTTTCTTTTCTGTTTCACAATTGGTCTGTACAGTAAGAAATGTGATTACATTTAAGGTTGAGGTCTATATTAATCAATGCAGGTCAAATTAATATTCACTTCTGACAGCAAGTAACTTTTCTTTATCCTTTTGAGCCAAGCAACACCAAGTGGGAACAGGGTGTGGGACTAGCTCAAAAATGAAACTTAAAAAAAATGACAGAAATGTCAGTTGACTACTTTCAATAGTAAGTCAACATTTATAAATAAAACCTGTCAGGAAAAACATGGCATTTGCATGAAAAGTCTGGCAAAACAGTTACTCCATGCTTGCCTGCCACTATCCACATCTTGTGTTGTAAACAGTACCAGATTGTTTTCCTTCCTGCTCATCTGTTGAGACCTATGACTTCTGGAAGTGGTTATGAAAACAGTGAGTGCAAGGGGAATAATGTTAAGACACAGGAACAGTTTTTGGCCCCAGACATTGCACATTAGGGGCAGAGAACAACGCTGTGTGAGGGAGGGTGCTGCAGCCCAGCTCCTCCATCCTGACTGATGGACTGACGAGAATGACGTAACTGTATTACCCGCTTATGCCAGAAAACCACAAAGGTTTATCCACCGAAACACACACACATAGTTTATCTAACACGAGTATGTGTGCGGCTAATTCGTGGTGGACATGTGGCGTTAAAAGTCCAAACAGGTCACCACCCGCTCTGACCTGATGTTTGCTGAAACTGTAACGTTACATTCAGATAACCTGGGGAAGGGCTGATGCTCCTCCACCGTTAACTGTTAGTTAGCTGGCTGTCGAAACAGTGACGCTGTCGGGCCTAAATACACATGGCTAACTACAAGAAATGCATGTAACATCATCTACAGTGGCAATCCGAGCAAAGAGTACGTCTAAATGTACAATAGAGCGTGTTAAAGCTGACGTCTATTTCTAAAAATCAAACTAACACACTGCCATCATGACAGTTAGCCCGTTAGCTTGGTTTTGATGTTTAAGTCAATAATGCTCTGCTTCTAACGTAATGGCCCGGGCGGGGAGGTGTTTTACGGTATGTTTTGTTTCAGTGGCGGTGTCTTTGTTTTTTTTAGCTAAAACACAACGTTGAGGACACCCGCAGCGGGTCAACTACCGTAGCGATGAGCTTTAACTGCTTCGGGTATGCTAGGGAAGTCAAAAGCTGCTACCTAGCAAAACGCCTCATTAGACTCTCCAGGCTACCCACTCTGCAGAGTTTCAGTTCCATCCCCAAACATGGGGAACAGCCAAATTATATTTCGCACCTATGTTTCCCTATATATACAAATCACGCAAAATAAAGATCAATGAAAAGCAAAGTTCTGTATCCGAAGCAGCGTTGTATTCTCTTTCGTTAATATTGCGTATTTTCCTATAAAAATGAATGTTTTATCTCTCGTGTGTATCAATTTCCCTTAAAATCCTGCTTCGGATGTGTAATTCCAGGTTTCGCCTGTTGCACAGTGAACCAGAGGTGGGGGCGCTGTGGAGCAGCTGAAACCAGAAATTCGACAGCCGAAGCAGGGTTTTAAGGGAAAGTGATGCACATGAGAGATAAAAGAACCCGTCCACTGAAATAAATACACGAGAATAAAGAAAGAGAACACACCGTTGCCTATGATAACAATCCTGGCTCAAATGTAAGAACAGTTTTGTTGTGATTTCTACATGAAGAAAAACGCAGGGGCGAAATCTACGACGCCCGGTCCCCATATATGGGGGGTTGAGCTGAGACTCTCCAGAGTGCGTAACCTGGAGCGTCTCATATAGGGCTACCTAGCAAACTGACCCCTGCCAGGGCAGCACCAACAGCATGAAGCTACTGGCATATTCATTTACAGTAAATACCATAACCCATGTGTACATATCCAGCTAGTCCACGAGCCATTCGGTTAACATGTAGCTCGGTTTAGCTGGCGTTAACTGACATGACGTTACGTTGATGTTAACGTTAGCTTAGGGTCGTTAGCCTAGTTAGCTTCACAAATGACAGACACTGATATCTGTAATAATTCGCCCGATTGAAACCGCTCACCTTCCTTGGTTTATCCCTTGCTCTTTATCGTTGATAGCAGTGGTATAAATCCGTCTGTATCTCTCCGCCAAAGCTCGCCCTGAGAGTAAAAGCTGGTACCGAGTCCGACAATCCGACTGGGCTCCGGGTGTCGGACAAGAACCCATACCCGAACCAATGGTGGAGAGATCGGCTCCTGCTCCAGAAGTGACCCGGACACCCAGCCCCATCGACGGCGATGAGGAGGGGAGAATCCCTCCACCGGCGGCCGCTGCCGCAGCAGCACACATCATCGTTTTGGAGAACAATGCATATATCACATAAAAGATATAGCAGCTAGATTATATCCAGCCATCAGACGCAATCCGGTTGTCAGTAAATCCACAAAGCGTCACATCATCTGTCCGTCCCGAGATGCAGAAATATCACATTTAGCCTAAGGATCCCCGCTTGTTATTATTATTATTATAAGCGCAAATTCAACGAATCGTCTTCTGATTCCGGCCGAAGCGTCAACACGGTTCTTGTCTCCCGAGAATAACGAATCTTCTCAAGCCATAACCAGTTCTTTTCTTGTGAAATAGCAGAAACCACGCCGCTCATTTCCAAACATTCGCGTCGTGGTGTACGGTCGTTATTCGTCCCTTGAATATTTCTTGACCCCAGAGAGGCAGCACCCTCAGTTGGTCTGCCATCTTAGCTCCATCATCCTTCCCCTCCCGAGCTGAGTCTTGCGTCGCTAGCATGCCGGGATATTTTCATACAGCCAAACAGAGCAATGCTTTCACTGATTTATTGAACAATTACATCCCCGTGTGCAGCTATTCTGTTGTATGGTTAATTTTCAACGTAAAAGATAGAATAAAAGCATGGTGTGAACAGCCATAGGCTAATTTCCCCAGTCCAGTCTGCACAGCAGGAGTCTGGGCATTTAATTTGCAGATTCAGGACCCCTCCCAATTTACATCTAACTTGGCACATTGATATACATCTAGAAGCTAAAAAAGCCTTATTACCTGAAGAAAATCACAACGCATTGATTTGAAACTACAAAGTGTAACATTATGACATTGATTTATTGTATTTCACAATTTCCTTTATATTACATTTTTAATTTACCTCTGTCCTATTAGCAGTAAGGAGAGTGTTGTATTATACTTTCTTCTCCAGTAACCTCTGTGCAGCCATGAATTGTTGCCCTTAAGTGCATACTTGAACACTTTTGTTTACACGATGAGTGCTGCCACCCTTTGATTAAATTGTCTTAGACTTCTTCTTCACTGTGCAGGCTGCGGCCTGCATGGACTAAGAATAATAAGCACCTCTCAATATATAGAACCGATAGAAATACATATATAGCTCACACTATAGGAGAACACATGCAAATGTGAGACAGGCAAATAACATGGAAATACCAAGGCCTGTAAGTAATGCAACATGCACATCATGATGATGTTGACGCTTGTAGCCTATCTTCATGTTCTGACAGGCTGTCAGGAGAAGCAGGAGCGCTACACCTTCTGACAGCCTTGTGTCACCGCCGTCAGAGGATGAGGACGCGAGTGTCACAAGGCTGCAGGAGGAGCAGGGACACTGCAGGGGAATGTGGGGGACACTGTGTGTGTTGGGCAACATCAGCCCAAATGACAGCAAATGCCAGAACTCACTGCAGTGGACACACAAAGTAAGTGCTCACAGTGCATATTTCCTGGAATTATAGATAAAATGCAGACATGTCATTAGAGCGTATGTACATTAATAGCATTAAGAAAGGAAAATTTTTGCAAAATTCTCTATTCTACTGGATCTCCCTAATCAAAGTTATATCTAACAGCATTTTCAAAGGGTGGATGTGCAAGCACATTTGTTGAGAGAGAGAGAGATTTACACAGGATCTAGTGGTGTTTTATTGGCTGCAAGGCATTGCAATGGCCCAATGACAAGAGAGGGGTCGGTCTACAGCCTCTTCTCATAGCAACCCAGGAAGCATTCACAGATTATCATGCGCAGTGTCGGTGTACCAGCCTGTATCAGTGTTGGCAGAAGCATTTATGGACATAGAACTTAGTAATTGGCCTATTAGGCAATTACTGTCAAATATTAGATGTAAAAATCTGATCAAGTGCAGAGTCGTGGTAGCCGACTGGTTGCTGCACATACCACGTAACCACTGTGTCACTGGTTTGATTCGAGCCTGGGATCTTTGCTGCATGTCATAGCGTATTTCTCTGGTGTTGTTTCCCGTTCGCCTCTTCACTATATCAGCTCAGTTGATGTGTGTTGTCAAAATCAATTGTAAAAGCACCGTAACTATGCTGCATCACAAACTGCTGACATTTATCGGCCCTCCTTTGATCTTTAGTTGGAAGGTTATAAAAGGAGAGTTATTAGGCACTGAAGTGTGTAACTGAAGATGTAACCACATCCAGAGGCTGCGCATTTAACCCCTGGTTGCCTCAGCCACTGTCCAGTTAAATCAGCTGGAGGAAGGAGGGCCAGGGTATGTAGGCCAACCACGAGCCGGGCTGCCAGCATCCAGGAACTGGGGCTGGTATAAAAGTCTAGATAGGTTGTCGTAGGGATATAAAAGTGTATCAGAGTCATCAATTTTCCTGACATGTTGTCTCTTAAAAGTGTTTCAGCTCAAAGGCAGCAGAGCAATTGACCAAAGCCACAATTATCGTGTCAAATCGTGGCCTATTTCTCTGTGGAAATGTAGCACATCATTTCTAAATGTCTGTGCCTACACATTCGCTACGATCACTTTCAGCCACCGGATGACACAGAATTACTGGAACATGTAAAGCCGTAAATACCTTGTTACAGTTATTTAAAGGTCACATATTGTTCACTTTTCCTGTGTTGTATTTGAATTTGTGATATACCTAACAAGATACAGCATAGTCGTGGTTTTAAGAACCAACAATCGTCTCAGTATAGTTCTACATCTTCTTTCTCAAGTTTTCCCATTGTAGAAATACAGCTTGTTGAGTATGTCCTATTATTAATAATGAGGTTCTTCCCTTATTGGGGATTTGAATGGCTGTGAAATGGCATGTTTTAAGGGCACATTTTCTGAATACAGGCACTTCATTCTCTGTGGATTGAACATTTTAAAACATGGAACAATATTTTTCTAACACTTAGAGCTTCTCATCATGAAAAAGAAAAAATCAGTTTCTACTATATGGGTCCTTCAATTTAATATAATTACACAAGTAGTATTTTCATTTCTTTCATTTTCACATCAACACCACCCACTGTCTATAGTTTCCACTAGATTTATGCGTTTATACTACTACGCAAGAATTAACAGTAATTCCATTATTCTCCATTTATAGCTATAATAAATCAGCTGAGTGTATTGGTCACGGTTTTAGCTTCAGATATATCTTTCTATTAAAAAGGGCTTCTGCTGACACTGCTGGTTAGTCTGCATTCCTGTCTTGTTGTCACTGGAACTAGGAGGGGTTCTTCTATGAGTATAATGTTGTCACACCCCTACGTGCTATGCACCTCTCATACCTTTGATCCTCTAAAACATGGCACTCCCTATAATGAAGCTCCCGGTCACTGGTGTCTGGAGTTCGAACCTGGTTTTCAGTGTACTCTCAAAGTTCAATCAAAAATCCCATAAAACTCTCACAAATCATCTAATGCACTGCAGATGACTTAGTCATAATCTATCCAGTTACATGTGATATAATGCCATTCAGTAGAAATTATATTCAGAATTTATATTCTAGAAACACAATAGCCAAGTGTGTATGTATGTGGGGGCATAACACATGAGCATAATATGGTCTGAGCAGCAAGTTCCCAGTTCGAATCCCGGCTGACTGGACTTTAACAGCATGGCATTCCCCCATTCTCCTTACCCAAAATAATCTTTAAATTTACTATAATTTCTATTGTAAGGTGGTGGTAAGACCCGCTTAGGTAGGCAGAGGTGTGAAGTTTATTTTAAGGGAGAACCACAGATATTATTATCTAAACAAACCGATGGGTGGTGATTCATTCTCTTACCTGAGACTGAAAGTCACTCTTCCCTCCTTTTAATAACACACAGGGACAAAGTCCACTGCCAGCCAGGCGGCTTATTACATGTCACAGATTCTAATACATAGGCCTGTGCAGAATAATGCTATCAAATAAGTCTGTCACAGCATGTTAAGCTTAAATTGACAATTCAATTTTGAATTAATATGTCAGTCATGGTATGCAGAGCACAAGGATCAATAATTTTTATACCTGCACTTGTATCATGTCACAGTAAGTATGGATAAAACATATCATATATGAGATGACCTTTTTATTACCATTATCACAAAACACCATCAAGTCATTATTTCATTGAAGTCCAATGCTTGCAAGATGCATTTGGACAGAACCTCACACTCACTTCACTTCTGTTTCATTGACAACCAAGTTGATTTGCGGGTCTGACAACACTCCACCCAGTTCCATTTGTTCAACCACTCAACAGAATGCAGATCAGTCATTAAAGTACAGATGGTGATGACGGCAAGAAATTCATAAAGCAAGAGAAAGAGCATATTTGACGGCTGTGTTAAGCCCCACCCTTAGCTCGCATTGGAATCTCCTCCCTTAGGGTTAAAAGCAGAGGAAATGATAAGGGTGCAATTACAAACTGCAGAGTAAGACTTACACAGTTTATCTGTCTTGTGAATCACTGAGCTCTCTGTAGAGGTATGTACTTGATCTTTCTTTTTCCAAATCCAAATGTCACTTTGGAGTTTTTCGCTACAGACTTAGAAAAAAATAAGCTAAGAAGAGTTGTAATGAATGAATGAAATAAATGTTATTTATTTCTGTAAAAGCAAATGATGCAGTGGTCCTGAAAAAATACATATTGTATTATGCGTGTGTGTGTGTGTGCCTTAGTGATGTATTGATCCACTGCAGCCAGGGCCGCATTACAAACACATTATTTATTGACTGATATAGATGATTTATTCCCGTTTTGCTGTTAACTCTAATACATCAAAGATTTATATTTTTATAACCTGGACACTTGGCCCAGCCCATGTTGCCTTGACAGACTTTCTCAGCCAAGGCTGACAAACAGCACTAAGATCACTGTTATCATTACATATCTGCTCTATGTTGTTAGACTAGAAACTTAAATTGTCTTACAAGGTCAAATCAGGAATTTCAACTTGACAATGGGATCACTTTCAGTGATTCCGAAAGAAACAAGACATGTTTTATATTCAGATAGTGAATACTCAGATCTAGTAGAAGCAACATGAATGAATTCATAAAAAAAGTGTTCAAATAGAAGTGTACAAAAAAAGAGAGGGGAATGACTGAAAAGGTTTAATTTGAAGCCATGGCTTATACTGTTTTTATATTATTGATATTATTATCATTATTATTACACAGATTTTCAGGACAAGGATGACAAATCTCTATTTATGTCAATGATCATGCTTATATTTCAGCCTTGTGGCCTTCCTCAGAGCATGCATACATTTAGCTTTAAGTGTCTGTTACTTGGGTTTTTTCCAGAATATCCTCCAACACACATGACAACAGGAGATACTTCTGTTCGAAGCAGAAACTTCTGCTTCATGGAAAATTAAAAATAACGCAGGGAAACTAAAGCACTAAATAGCAACTCTTCCTAGAGTAATTGCAGTGATCAGACAGTAGATAGTGTGATTGAAAAAGGGACGCGTGTTGTGCTCCACTCAAAGCTGTGAATGTCTGCTTTCATGCTTGTAATGCTTGTGGTCGTTGGGAACAGAACGATCATAATTGTTTTATCGTGAATAGGTGATGGTGTGTCACCGGTACGCCCATGAGTTTTCCTGACAATTGTGTGTTTGGAGAAGGTGTGTTATGGAGGGTGGGTGTGTCTGCATGTGGGTACAGATCAGGACGAACCAGTTTGGGTTGAGCTGAGCTGAAGTTGACAAACGCAGCGTGTCAGGCATGTTCACTGAACCGGCTGAATGAAAGTGTACGACGAGGATAGAAAAAATTCAGATTAATTCCTGAGCTTTTTAATGATTATTTTCATACCAGCTGATCTCAGATTTTACTACACTGAACATGTGTTTTACATGAAACACATTATCCTACAGTACCACCTAGTGGCTAATGTACTGTAGTTTTATCATGTGCTGAATTCTCTTGTTCTGCCACCATTACAGGGAAAAATCCAAAATCCAACATGAGCCGGTATTCATCCCAGAGTGGTAAGTATGAAAGTATGAAATTTCATGCTGATAGAATATGTGAGTGGAGTAAATTGCAGGATGTAAAATTATAACAGCTGTGAAAAGCTGTGGAATGTGCAATGATAAATAATGACTAGAATAAACTGCATTAAATCATATTTGTTCACTATCACAAAATCCATACAACTGTTCTCTATTCATGTAATTCAATATAAATATATATATGTGTTTCAAAGATGTGTACCTGCTTTAAATCTGTCAGCCGGAGTCACTCAATGTCTTCCTTATCTTGTGTTTGCAGTCAAGTCCACCAGACCCAGCCAGGCCATTGAGGACAGCAAGAAGAAGACGTCTCTCCTGAAGGACGGCAGCTGGATCAGAAAAAGTGACGATGAGGATGAAGATATCGAGTAAGAAATGTTCACGCACAGGTTGACATTTTTTCACACAGACTCCTGGAGAATGTCACCTGTTGGGTGTGACTTGTAGTTCATCTCAGTTTACCTTCACCTTCAAAAAACAAACACATCCACGAGCCACAGTGTTGAGTCACGTCTGCTGGTATGAGGGAATGTATTTCACAGCTTTTTTTTCTTCTCCCCACAGCCGAGATCCAAACTTTGGCAGATCTGTTCTAGGTCGCTATAGATCCAGTGAAACTCTTGCAAGGTAACACAAATATTTCAAATATTTATATGAACATTTCCTCAACTAAAGGACAGAATAATGAAAGATTATCAAATATTCTGATTGTGTGTAATATAAATAGGAAATTGAGCAACCAATCCCTTAAATATCATGTATTGCCATTTTCTTATAGCAAAGAGACAGAGGAAAAAAAACCTACCAGAACTACAAGCACATCAACTGTGCAGGCCCTCGCCAAGAGGTGAAATTATTATATTTTCCTGTTAATAATAATATTATAAATAATATTGTTTCAATAGTCATACAAACATAAATGAGGGGGTTGTGGCGAGAACCATCTATTTTTGTTTGTGTCATTGCAGATTTGGTGGAAGTCAGGACAACCTGGCCAGCAGGTTGGTAGTGTTTATATTTTTATCCTCTACGAACACACAGTACAACACTGTTTTTCCTGTTAATTCTTGCTCCAATGCCTTATCCGAGTCAAGATAAGTCTGTAACTTTAACTAAGAATGTTTCTATATTCTGACAGCTCCCCCCCTCCCAGCAATACATCCTCCTACACCAGGAGGTACATTTTCATAATAACACATATGATAATACAATATATTGTAGCTATTTGTTTTAGAAATCATATGAATGATATCCTTTTTTTGGTGCAGATCCTATTCATCTGTCAAGTCTCCACTTCAGGAGTCTCCAAAAACGTATGTAAAGCTGTAGTCAAATACTGCAAAAGTCAACAGAGACGCCATACATAGAGTGTGTAATCATGTGTGTCTCAATGTCAATACAGAACGACCCCAACCACAACTGTTGTCAAAGAGGAACCGAAGAAGAGGTACGCAGATCCTTGAAAGAAACCAACAAGGAGAAATATCACGCTGAGACATTTTGTAAATTTCTTTGCTATTAATTCTCCTTCAGCTCCACAACCACGACTGTCACCAAGGATGGAAAAACCACTGAGACCACCACCACCACCACCACCCAGAGTGTCAGGTAGAGAATAAATAACATCAATATATAACATCAATATAATATCAAATGATGCCCATATCAGATATGTGACGGGAATTTTCTTGCAGATCGCCTGTGATTAAATCTCCCACCAAGACTGAGACGTTCAGTGAGCGAGTCAGGTCCTCCAGCAAAGGGTAAAATATACAGTTATGCACTGGTAAACAAAAAATAATGTTGGGCGTTTCATCGATTTTTGTTTCTTTTAGGGAATTTTGTGGCAACTAAAAATATTTGCAATGAACTACCTAATAAGTCAAGAGGAGAAATCTCTCGTAAAATGAGTAAAATTACTAATAACCATTGAGTTAATCTTAAGCATTATTAAAGAATCTTTTAAAGTTATCTAATGGTTTTGCTGTAAAATCTAACATGTGACCTAGTAGTTGTCTGATAACAAGTTTCATTTTTCTCTGAGAAGTAAGAAAGTACCTTTTAAATTGTACAATATGTAATTATTTATGTTTTGTCACTGCTACTGTTGCTACCACTTCTAAGATACAATGTGTCAGAAATCATTTCTAAAGCAAAAAAATGAAATATTTTCTCGGCAATGGACTTTTTGCACAATTATGTCCTCACTGTCCCATTTCAATGTTGGAATTTTAAGAGTGTAGAGAGCTGCAGTTTAATCTTGGCTCGATCTGTAATAGAGATTTGTCACATGGTTTCACACAGGTCATTATACCAACCCTACTCACCTACCAGAACAACGAAAGCGCCTGAGACAACTGTTACCAGCAGTAAAACGTAAGATTGTAATTATATTTTGACATTATAATTTAAATCTACACTTCACCTATACAGTAATTTAACCTCTCTTGAAATGTGTTGTGTGCAGTGCAGAGGACAAACTTTATGACACTCTCATCCCCTCACCTATCAAGGATGATTACTCACCCAAAGACAGGTGACATTTTCATTCAACAAGCCTACATTATACTATCCATCCAGATGGTAAAAACAGATGTCTGACATCTTCTGTGACTCTGAAGGAGATTTTTAAGTGAAAAAATGAAGCTATTAAACTGTTTATTAAAAGATGCTACTGTGGTGTAAACTGTAGAATCTGACATCTCTAAAGTCAAATTCATGCTTTGCTGCATCCCCTTACGAAAATTAACCATGGGAAATACCGTGGTTTTACCATGGTTTTTTGGGTCATGGTTTACCATGGTTTTTTTGTGGTAACCATGGTTATACTATGGTTTTTATGTAGTAACCATGGTTCTACCATGGTTTTTGGAAGTACCATGAACCAACCATAGTAATACTATGGTATCCAAAAACCATGGTAGAACCATGGTTACTACATAAAAACCATAGTATAACCATGGTTACCACAAAAAAACCATGGTTAACCATGGTTACCCAAAAAACCATGGTAAAACCACGGTATTTCCCATGGTAAAGCCATGGTTAATTTTCGTAAGGGTCAGTTCTGGCCATTACTGTATGTTTTTTGGAAGTACCATGTTTGAACAACTCTTCCCTAGGACTGTTATCTTACCCCTTATCTATGAGAGCTTAGTTCATTAACCACTGATTACCAAATGATTTAACCTTTGTGAAAATTGTTTGTCTGCAGTGCTGAGGACAAACTCTATGATACACTCTTCCCCAAGTCTATCAAAGATGATGTCCCAGACAAGTAATACCTCTATTCACCAACAAACCGTACACTTTATGTTAATGATATTAATGTTGATTTATCATATAAAACACAATGTAATAACAAGTATACATTTTATTGCAGCAAACCAACTGTCTCCAGTACAAAGACAGTGGAAAGCAGCCCTAATGGGTGAGTTATTGCAGGACTAATTATACTAATATTAATTAGTGTCAGTGACATTAAAAACAATTTATTAGGTTAAAAATAATTTCTCATTTTGGTTTTCCAGAGATGGCAGCAAAACTACAACCACGACAACTGCTTTCTCTAAGTGAGATCATTTTTGATCGTTATTTCACTCCTACTCTATTCTTAACCACTGCTTAACTATTGATTTAACCTGTGTTGAAACTATTTCTCTGCAGCCCTGAAGACAAACTCTATGACACACTCATCCCCAAATCTATCAAAGATGAAGTCCCCAGCAGGTAATAGTTTTATGAATTGTATTAATTATTATATTCTGTCTCATTGATATTAACAATGCCTTCCTGTGAATGGCTGTGATGGACCTTCGTCACAGCAGCCATATTGACAGGAAATAGTTGGTTAACTAAGCCAATGATACTAATCAAAGTTTCATTCCGTCCACCGCTGCTACCGTGAAGGTGAGGTTGAACGGAACTTTAATTACTATCTTTCGTGACATCTGTGTTTACCAACTATTTGAGCATGGCTGCTCTCAAAAAGGTGTATGGGGGCGATTGACTGTAGTTTGACATCACAACTTAAAACAAAAGTCCTGACGCTGGTTTTAAGGCACAGTGTTAGAATAATGGCTGTGTGTGTTTCTCTGTGGATTGAGTTGTGAAACATGGGACAGTATTCACACTACTGCTTTTTGGGGGTCACCTAGACAAATCTGTGTTTTCCATGAAATTCACACCCGTTATTTATCAAATAAGTTGCAAAATTAAATTTTGTAAATAACATTTTTTTTCCCTCAAACTTTGCTTTGGTCTTCTGCAATATAGGATCTTTAATGTCTGTTCATCATCTTGTTATTTATTATTGGCACTCACAATGTTATGATTCTGTACATACTACCCCTTATACCCAATAAGGAGTGCCACAGGTCACTATTCATAATCCCTGATTAATAAGGGATCTAATCTATGTTGAAATTATTTCTTTGCAGTCCTGAGGACAAACTCTATGACACACTCATCCCCAAGTCTATCAAGGATGATGTCCCCAGCAGGTAATATCTTTATTCACTAGGCAAGCCTACACATTGTTTTTGAATGATCTTAATGTCAACCTATTATACAAAACACAATGTAATAACAAATAACATTTTTATTACAGCAAAACAACCATCCCCAGTACTAAGACGGTGGAAAGCAGCCCTAATGGGTAAGTTACTGCAGGACAAATTATACAGAATGTCAGTGACATTAAAAACAATAAAGTCAGATCAAAACTATTTTTTTTAATTTTGTTTTTCCAGAGATGGAATCAAAACTACAGCCAAAACAAGAACTTCCATGTGAGATTATTTTTGGAACAAAGATAAAATATAATGACAGTTTTAATAAGCATCATATATTAACAACCTTGTTGTCTTCACAGGGCTGAGGATGATTTGTATGACACCCTCCTGCCAAAAGGCATTACATCTAATCTATCATCTCCTGTCAGGTGAGACGTCTCAGTGAATATCTTTAATAAGCAGACAACCATATAATTATCCTGTCAGTGAAACATCGCTTTGTCTTTATCAGTACAAGCGTCCCTAAGAGAGACACGGTCACAGTGGAAAGCAGCAGAGGGAGAGCACTGGAAATGAATGACTGAGATGGGCAATGCTCCTTTGTATAGTGTATTTATCTCAGTTTTTCTGACAATGTCTTTTGTACCATATAGGAAAGAAAGCCCAACACTGAGGTCGCCATCCTCCACCCACAGAAGGTAATTATACCATGGAATGACTACACTTATTTTAAGTGTTGTATTATGGTAAGATGGGGAAAAGCTCCTGCTCCCATCTCCAAGTCTTCTTACAGAGAAAATTCTAAAAAAAGCGCTTGAACGTGATTTCAGTATGAATACTGTGATTGTCCATACACCAAACCGGTTTTAGTTGTAATGTGCTGGAGTACTGAATGTAGTGCTGAGGTGAATCAAAGTTATATGTTTATATTCATTATAAATTAACTTTTTATTCACTCTGATTGTGTCTCTTATAGGAGTCTGCATGAGAAGGACCTTTGCTCCTCCTGTCATAAACCCTTCAATGGTGAAGCCAAGATGGTCCTGGATGACATGAATATCAACTGCCATGCTACCTGCTTCAAGGTGAGCAGATTAGTTTTAAGAAATGTCTCAACTTCCACAAAGGTCAGTAACAAGCGACAATGCAAGAAGACAATGAAAAATGCGTTTACATTTTTTTTCAATAACCAGTATGAAAAGCAGGAATGAAGAACAAGTAAAACGTCTTACAATGATCTTTTATTCACCTGACTGCTGTGTGAAGACACACTTGAAAAACTGTGAACCTGTTCTGTTTTGTACTGTACTCGAGTAAATGTACTTGCTGCCACTGGAAAATCAAGAAGTGTGCAGCTGAGCGCTCAGTGTGTCTCTCTTCCCTCATGCGAGTGTTTGTTTGTGACTGACAGTGTGAGGTGTGTAACAGCACCCTGGGTCATATGAAGGCCGGGGACAGTATGTGGATCTACAAACACAGGGTGCACTGCGAACGCTGCTTTGAGAACACCAGAGGTAAAAAAAAAAAATTAAAAAAAAAAAGGCCTTCCTTTTTCCTTTTTTTCTCAATTCAAAATCCAATGAGAAATATAGTCTGTCTTAGTTGTGAGAGAATAATGACAAAATAAAACTTAACAAGTCTGTCCTTTTTTTGTCCACAGACAAATGGCGACGCTGAGTTCATCCCACAGACCACATGAAAATAATCCCTAATCCTGAAACAAGCCTTGGTTAATCCCAAGTCTTTATGGGAGAAAAAGCACATGTGATTATCAATTTGTTCTGGGTGATAGTTTCTCCTTCACTTATCTTCTAAAAGCTGCTACTGTACATCCTTTGGTGCTTGGACAAGTGACAATGATTAAGGTGACTGGAGGTAATTTTTGTTAAATTGCAGCTGGTAACTGTGTTGCTGATGACTTGATATCTGCTGTTTCTGTATCAAGTCTTTTTTTTTTTTTATGGACTAGAGCGTTACAGATATTGTCTGAAGCCTGCAGTGGACTCTTATAGGCAACATGATAAAAGACATTGGAATACATACACATAGGGCCGGGGGCTTTTTCTGTGTGCAATAAAGGAAATCATTGCGTTTATACTGTCAATTCATTGTATATATTTGATCTTTAATTTGTCCTATGTATAAATAATGATGCTCACAGCTTCGGTTTTCTTTATTTGCTAAAAATTAAGAATGTCAAACAATAAATTTGTTATGTTATAATATGGTAGAAGATATTTGACAAAATGTAGTATTTCTTTAATTGTATTAATTGAAATAAATTTAAATAAATAACATGATGATAATTGAAAAATGTAAGTGGTTCATTTGAAGAGGTTTTAGTTTCATATATATATATATATATGTATATATCAAAATTTCTTCTGCCTTGAATTATAAGTACAGTAAAGAGTTATAGTTTCTTTGTGTAATTCCTCCATATCTAAAACAGTACAAAATCAATTTAGTGCCTCTGTGTTCCAGTTCCATAAAGCTGATACACTTCTATACATACATACCAAAAGCTGAATACTCCAGTTTTTGGAGAAGCGTTTAAAGCTCTGTGGAGCTGTATGAGGCTAGTCAATAAAAAACAACACATTTTTTGTCACACATTGTTCAGTGGTTTGAGGTCTGAACATTTTCTGACATCAACATTGTTGTTTTGAAGAATGTATCGTCTGGGTTTGACTTTAGGTTTGGTGCTAGAAAATAAATATATTCCCAAAGTGCAAGCAGTACAAGTAGCCTCTCTGGTAGGATGGATCTATCTGTGCAAAGAATTTGCTTTAAATATTGTGAACGAAAAGTTAAGTCTTGACTGTTAAATCAAGTCCATAGGTCAAGTCATATGTAAAACTAGGAAATACATTTTTGTGAACTGCAGCGCCCCCTGCTGGTCATTCAGCAGCATCAGTCTAATGATGCATGATCGAGAATAGTTGAACTGCTTTTTGTCCCTGAGTATTTTTGAAAAGGAATTTCAAAATATATATGTGTATATATATAATAAGGTATTGAAGCTAATAATATATTTAAGATAATACAAGCATAATTCATTTGCTGCATTATAGTTTTGCTGAAAATTTAAGTTAAAGGCATAATAAGTACATGTTAAGACACAATTTATTGTCTGGATCTTAAGTTATGGATAAATTATAATAAACTTAGCAAATACTAACATTAAAAAGGTAGCAGGGTAAACTGTTCTTACTTGTTTTTATCACTGAATCAATTTGCTTTGAGGGGCATCTGCCGATAATTCATCTCCTGGTTAAATCCCCCTGAACTCTCAAGTTATTAGAGAAACAAGCTGAGCTAATGTTTCCAGCAGCTTTTACTCACAGTCCCATCTGGAGGTCCAGTGTCCTCCACACTGAATCAGAGAAACACAAATTTTTAACCTGAAACTGCTTTATTCCGTGTTTTTACTGGTTGTAAACACCTGATCTGTTTGTTTTGGAGATAGAGATCTCTAAGTTTAATTCATGCACTGTTTAAAACAGGGAATGAGGGAATCCTAACTGTGAGATGCTGACTGCAGGGCAACCAAGACAACATTTCTCATAATCCCTTAATCTACTTCATGACACCATTCACTCATCTTTCGTCTTTATTTTGATTGAGAGACTCCTAAGCAGCAGAAAAGAGACATCTGCCACACTGATATGTAATAGTAAGTTAATGCAGGTGTTACCAATGATATTAATTTGGGTTCTGTTTTATTTAGTGTGGCAGAGCTTTTCCAGTGATGAACAATAGCAGCAGCTGACTCTGACCTGAATAGAAGCAAAATCATTATCACTGGTAACACCTGTGTTTACCTGCTATTTCATGTAAATATGGCTGCTGTGAAGAGCTCTATCATCTATTGTGTGTGTTTACTAATGGGTTAATTAATAACTAGCTAGCACCTCACATGACTTAGTATTTTCTATTTCCAAAAGATGGATCCCTACATATTGTTAGTGTATGGAGCATATTAACATGATTGTTTTTTTCATTCTTGAAAAAAAGGTGAGGATTCTTTATTATGTTAATTATCCCTGAGAGGTTAAGCTATGCCTTAATGAATTATATAAAAGAGTTGACGGAATTAATAAAATATTAAATCCAAATAATTAAACATTGAAAAAATGTTATGTTTGGACTCTTTATTATGGCCTCCTAACGGTTCTAAAAACTATAATGATATGTAATAAATAGCTTATTCTAAACTATATTGGTATGCACCACTTTGTTAAAAAATATTCTTTTTCTTTGGAAATACTTTTTAGTAATTCATTTTCCACTGTAATTATAAAACTGTTAAATGTATTTCAAAGGAGGCTGACATAATAAACACTTGCTGAGCAGTGGTGTGATGGGAGTTGAACTCTGAGCTGCTGACCAATGAGAGGCCGAGTGTGCAGTCATCCCAGCAGCAGCATCAGTGTGTGTGTGTGTGTGTGTGTGCGAGTGTGTGTGTGAGTGATCGCATGTGTGAGAGCGTAATCTGGACACTCTCTCTAAACTGATCGCGACCCTCCTGCGAGCAGGCCGAGCATTCCGCC
The DNA here is from genome assembly GCA_036785175.1 of Eupleurogrammus muticus. Lineage (NCBI taxonomy): Eukaryota > Metazoa > Chordata > Actinopteri > Scombriformes > Trichiuridae > Eupleurogrammus > Eupleurogrammus muticus. The sequence continues at coordinate 18,647,374 of JAYKQN010000001.1, forward strand.
CCTCTCGATGTGCTGTTTACCAGATGGAGGCAGAGGTGCTGAGCCCCCAGACGATGGCAGACGTCAACGGCAACAATAAGATCACCAACGCGGAGCTGGAGGTGCTGAAGCTGCAGGAGCTGGTCCGGAAACTGGAGCGGCAGAACGAGCAGCTGCGGACGCGGGCGAACGCCGTCAACAACCGCTCCGCGGGCCCTCCCCATCCGCAGGGCTGCCCGCCGTGCGCGGGCTGCCCGGGGGACGCCTTCCCCGGCAAACACGCCGCCCGGAGCCCGACCCGCTCGCATCCCTGCGCCGCCGGGCTCCGCGGACTACCGGAGGAGCCATTCGCCTATTTCCAGCCGAGCTCGGCGTCCCCCGGGGCCGCCGCGGAGGACAGCGCGGCCGCCACCGTCCTGGACGAGGTGGACGTCCTGGACCTGAGCTCCGTGCTGCCCGTCGGGGAGCTGGATAGCTGGTGGGTGCCCGTCTTTGTGCGAGGGAAACATGGCTGTTGCCGTGTTCTCTGACCCTAATAAGATGCTTTGTAGGCCACGGGGCTTATAGCCACACTTTTCAGACATCAAGTGTAATTCTAGTCTTCCGTGCAACCCCCCTTCCCTTCTTTGATTACATTATTGATCCCTGTTCTTTTAGTGGAGTAGACTTGCAGACACTGGCACACAGAGACTTCCTACAGGAGGAGAGGGGACAAAAACAGGTCTGACACAGAGCTGTGCATCCCAGAATGCACTGTGCATGCAGCCTAGGTGTCTATTCAGGGTAAAGACAGCACAGGGATGAAATTAGAAACAATGACCCCCTTCAGCCTGCGATCAAACAGCTTGGCTTTGTGTGCGGTGTTCAGCCCCAGGCTGAACTACTTACACGGCTGAGGCTCATACGCGGAGGCGCTGGCTGCTGCTGAAGCGTCTCCAGCTTCATGTATCTGGTGTGATGATGTGGAAAATGTAGCACACAGCTGAACGCAGCAAACGACGGAGACATTTTAACGTTCACGGCCCATTTAACCTCACCGATTGACCACAAAGTGTAACCCCTTGACCCAGTTGCCAATTAAAGGATCCGTTCTGCTCAGTCAACAATCCAGTTTGATATAAATCATTAATCTCTTATATAGCTTAGCAACAATCATTTTATTACATTTCCCTGTACCAGACAGCATGTTTTGTCTGTACCCACTGCTCAGATCGTATGCTCCTCTGATAGCAAGGAGCCAGTAACACAGTTTACTTCTCACAAGCACCTGGATCTGGTTTTATTGAAGACTTGAAGGTTGCACTTGATGCTTCTATCAGGGCTGCAACGATTGACTGTGTGTTCCATTATTGATAGATGTGTTGATTCTTTTTTTATAACATAACAGAAAAAGAGAGTTAGTTTTTTTTGATTAATATATATTTTTCAGGTTCAATTCGTTTACCTATTTCATGAAGGCGACACTGAACTAGTGGGTAAACACAGGCGTAACCAGTAATACTAATTAATAGTCAGGTGGCGCCATCTGAATTACTGGTTTAACTTAACTTTCTACATAGAAGCTGCTGCTGTGGTGTTGGAGTAGTAGCTACTGGTTAGTAGGCAGTGCTACTAGGGCTTCAGACCCAGCTTAAACTGAACAGCACCTTATTTAATATCATTGATAACACCCGTGTTTATTATTTCATGTCAATACAGCTGCCGGGAAAAAGGTCTATTGTTGTCCATTTATTTTAAATGGACTAATCAATGCATTGAACAATCATTCCGCTCTACAAAGGTCCACCAGCAGCAACGATAGCGGATGTGGTCACAGGCTCTTCACATCACATCCTTTGTTTAAATATATTGTATTTGAATGTCATGAAAATCATCCATTTCCACATACAGGTGTCTTTACCTCGGCAGAGAAATGCTTAGTCCCCCGGGATTCGCTGCCTGCTGTGCTTGTGTTCTGCAGATAAATATATAGAGGTCTCACTGCAAAGAAACCCCGTGGTGTGAATGTGTCAGGAATAAACTGGGTTGTTGTGCTCGATGTTTCAGGCTGTATGTGAGTCCCAAAGCCAAGCTGCACAGCGAGCATGTCCTCAGCCCTCTCCAGTGGTGCAGGCAGGTCCTGGACCACCCGGGGCCCGAGGTGGAGCTGGCTAAGATGACGCTCTGTCACAGACTAGACCAAGGTACCGTCTGTTTGTTTTCCCGTCACACCTATTCTGCTTTCTACTGGCTCCCTTTCTCCTCCAGGGTTAAGAACAAAGTCCTGCTGCTCTCATACAAATCCATCACGTGCCTGCTGCTCCCTACCTACGTGAACAGATCACGTCACAAACCTCCAAGCGATGTGTCAGCAGCTTTCTCATCTAGGCCCCCAGTAGTAAGCTCTGACCACGGGGATGGAGCCTTCTGCTCTGCTGCATCATGTTTGTGGAAAAGTCTTCCTAACCATCTGAGGGCCGCAATAAAAGGGGTGAAAACACTCCTATTCTGTGAAGCGTTTAATGTTAAATTTTTATATTTTTATTACACTATATTTCCAAAAGTATTTGCTCCCCTATCCAAATCCACCATCCAGTGCACAAAGCGAGATCCATAAAGACCTGGATGACAGAGTGTGGTCTATATGAACTTGACTGGCCTGACCTCAACCCAATAGATAGAACACCTTTAGGATGACACACTAATAAAACTTGTAGACAACCTTCCTAAATGAGTTGATGTCACTTAAATTCATATGTGAGCCAAGGCAGTTGAGCAAATACATTTGGGAAATATAGTGTATGTTTATTTGTTAATACTGTAGAGCTTTTATTTTCACTATAAATGAAAAGTGTGGTATGAATTAAAGGTATTATTTTTATTCATTATTTATTTACCACCCCAGATTAACAGCCTTTCATCTGCGGCCACATCTGGACATCTGTCTCTCTGAACGCTGACATGTGATCATAAGCTGTGACACACTCAATGCAAATTGTCTTTGAGAGCAACAGGATTTCACTTCTTTTAGGATTTTCAACTTGTGAACCGTGGGAGCGTTTCGCAGTGCACAGCTCTTTTGTTTCCCCAGTTTGACCATTTAAATCACTCGCTGTGGGCTGTAAAGTAGCAAAAGACTTCCCACGGAGTGATTACTTCTGGTAGCACTCTCGTTTACACATATCAGTGTCTCGAGAGAACAATTAAGAGCAGTTTAATGGATTTGCTACTCCACAGATAGAAAAAAAACTCAATTCTATCTAGAGGATTTATGCTGTGCTGTTGGACGTTATCACGCTGTGTTAAATGTGTTAAATGAAAGACAGAGGAGCAGAGAGCGGAGTGGATATCACCATTACATTGCACCGCCTACAAGTGGTTCCACGCACTCACATCTCTGTCTTCTATCTGTCGCCATGTTAAAAAAAAACACAAATCAAGGGAAAACATTCTCCATTTCAAAGACACCCAAATGTTAAAGTAAAAGTATGTAAAAAAAATGGATGGAAATATTGAAACATCTGCTCGTTCCATATGAAATAAAACAAAGAAAGTAAAACACATTAGCTCTAAATGGGCTGGTAGTTTTTTTTAAATCTCTGGATAAGGTTTAGCTCTTTCCCCCTGATGATGTTGTCATACTCTCATCTAGGGCTGGAAATACATAGAGATTTTTTATTATATTGATAATTTTTCCATTTACGATATGGCCAAAATAAATTTTGTCCAACATGAAAAATCGACCTCCACTTTTCTAAAGGAATACATACTTCCCAATGCACTGGTTAAGCCACGTTAATATCTACACGCCATTATGTAACTGCTGGCTGCATTTTTTAATTCATCTGATGTAAAAGTAAAATCTGAACTCAAATGTCATTTGATTACATCACCATGGTGGTGGAAACACTGCTGGTTGGTAAAAAGAAAAGGTTCAGCTATAACGTTGCGGATGTTAAGCAGAAAATTACTTCCTGTAGAAAGTGCTGGAAAAAAATGAAGAAGAAAAGAAAACGCCAGATGTTTTTGCTTTGTATGTTTCTGCACATTTTGCACGAAAAGTAATATTTATTTGTATTTATTTTATTCAAGCAGTTTAATTAATATATTTACGGTGGTATTTTTTCTCCACCATTTCCTGCACATGTTGATCCTGTAAATAAATGTTAATTAAAATGCCTGTGTGAGATTTGGAACATGTGGCTTCAAATTCATCTGGCCTGTTTTGTTAAAAATAATCCAATATAAAATAAAAAATTATCAAGATCCTATATCCCCATTGATCTTATAGATATGAATTTTGGTTTATATTGCCCAACCCTATTGTCATCTATCTCTCAGCCAGCAATTAAATAAACACATTTACCTAGAATGTTACTTTAAATTCCAATAAAGCTTTCAGTAAATATCAGTTCAAAACTTGTCTGTCTCCAAATGGCTGATTGTCTGAAATATGATGTGAAATATGAATTTGAAGTGAAGCGTCATGAGTATCAATGCCAGAAATATGGGAAAAAACTACTATGATGATATGCACAGATGTTGTTAACAACTAAGTACTAGTGAATCACATTTCACTTTTATAGTAAAGTAAAGTAAAAATTGCATTTCGAAATAAAATACATTAACTGAAAGCTTTTGTGCATGTTAAAATGAAGTGGATGGGTCCTATTAGGCTGTTTTCTAAAGTTATCACATATTAGTTTAGTAAATAAGTGTATAAATATAGGTTTCTCCATATTTTGTATAAAGCCTATAGTATATAATACATAGGGAGAAGTACACGTAGATGACCTTGATAATAAACTATTGTGCCAAGAACTAGGACAATGCTGAGATGTGCAGAAATAGAGAAGACAGAGTTTGTTTGTGCATGTTCACTCCAAACTGCTTCACTCTGTTCCACAAACCACAGGTCCACTAAAGACACTTTCCACTAAAAACAATGTCTATTACAGACACCTGTTCATTACATATTACATAGAGATAAACTGTGAAAAGGTAAATGCAGAGAAGGAAGATGAAAAAACTAAAGGTTAAGAAATTAGGAGCATCTGTGTCCATCATCAGCGGAGTGGCAGTTGCTTTTTTCTGCTCTCTCTCTCTCTCTCTCTCTCTGTGTATTTTGCTTCATTTTTAAAAGTAGTTCAGGAAGCCAATAACAAAGTTTAACTTTACTTTTAAAGTCTCTGATGGCCAATCAACTCGTCCTACATAATCAGTGTCGCATGACCAATTGCTCTAAATTCAGCACCTCTTTGGGTCCCCACTTCTTGAGATACGCAAAGTAAAGTCATACAGACGATCAAATAATCTTTTATTCATACAGAAATATGGAATATATGCACATATATGTATATGGAACATAGTAAAACCTGTTTTTTTCATCTCATTGTGTGCATGATGTGGATATTACCTGTGTTTCTGATTGTCTGTGGTGATGCAGACGGTCCTTTCCCTCCTCCACATCCAACCAATCTGACATTTGTCTGAGTCACCACGGTTGAGCATTAACCCACTTTTCTCTGCTGGATTTAGCCTCTCCATCTCCATTAGCAACAGTAGAGGAGTTGGAGACTGCAGTTTATAACATGCATTACCACTGTCATGCCTTTATTACATTTATCAATGTATAAATATAGTGTTTACATTCTGAAGCATATCAGAGTTTCTTAAACATGATAATGACTTATTGAGACCTGATTACCATGTACATGTGCTAAGAGGATGCTACAGAGAATGATCAGAACCAGGACACCGGAGTGCTACAGAATGACATTAACTTCTAGACCCAGTTTCACATTGCGGGTTGTACAGATTCTACACTTATGCAAGGGTTGTGGTTGCCATAGAAACCATGCCTATATTAACTGGCCTTTGAGGCAGATTTGCCCTGCAGAAACATCCTGCACAAGAGACTCTTGTACTATGAAAACATGTACTTATGTGTGCGTATAAGTATACACTGTGTGTGCTCTGATTTTTCACACTAGTATTCAAAAGTCCATGTTTGGAGGTGTTTGGATGTTTGGATGTTCATTAGAGGCCATGGGTGCTCTAAAGCTGTATTCAGGGAGGGTTGGCTCTCCTCCTCTGGGTCATGAATACGCTGTTGTCTCTCAGCTCCAGTAGCTGTTGTGTTTGTAACTTTCTGTGAATGCTAGTTTTATCCACTAGTGGTTGAGCCTAATTGTGTTGGGAATGCCAAATGCTCCACTTTGTCAGGTGTGTGCTTCTCTGACTACCAAGTGATGCTGAACTTAGTATTTACACACTGAACACACATTACTTCATGCCAATGTTGTCATTTCAGGCAAGTTATTCATTAACAATCACTCATGAACAATAATTATTTAAGGGTATGTAGGTTGGATTTATTTGCTTTCTTAATGGTGAATTAAGTGTTAAATAAGTGTGTTTTAGATCAATAAGAGCAATTGAGGTGATACACAAAGTCTGGCATCCTGAAAGTTGTCATTGTAATTACCTAGCTCCAAGTGTAACATATTGTTTCAACCGTTGAAGTCATTAGTTGCAACTTGTAAACCTTAACAATGTAAATTATGTCCTGGAGATTAGCAATAAAGTGCTGGCAGCAGGGTTGCCAGTAGTTTAGTGTTCATTTTACAGTTCTCCTACTTGAATCTACTCCACAGTATATCACTGTAATATATGTGCAGTAATATAATTACTGCTATAACCATCTGTAATAAAACACATTATAGTCCTGTTTTTATTTAATTTACATTATGCTAGTAGCAGGGTAGCCACAATATGTAATCTTCCCAATAGAATTTTACCATAAGGACCTGTCGTTTTTCCTCTAAATAAAGCATTATTGGCAGTATTGATGATAGCCAGTTACTATGAATTAAGCATTGTCCTACTGCAATGTTGATATAAAATATACAGAATGAATTATTTAACTATGGAGCAATAAAAAACAAAAATTAAAGACTTAATAAAAGATTTCATAAAAAAAAATAATCATAAATATACACTATTTATTAAAACAAGGCAGCATCAATTGTTTTCTGCATTTGTGTTTGCTGCCTTGTTTTCTAGTATTGTGTTTTTTTTAATAAGAAACAAATTTAACCTCTTTTTCTTTCCTTATTTCACTACAGCATTTACCTGATGATAAGCACTGTACCATGAAATGAATGCTGCAGGAAACAATTAAATGTTCATACCTCCACATCGCAATGAAGACCATAGAAGATTCCGATTTTGGGACTGGGATGTAGCCTACATGCACAATCCCTGTTTATCCTAAAATCCCTCTGTAAAAATCTGTAGTTTAGCCCAATAAGCTGCGTTGTTAAATCTAAACCTCATCTTACTCTATCAGCCTCTTCTGCCTGAGCTTTGACCCCCTCATTTACCACATCAATACTGATATGCAAAGATTAACATTTAGCCAGAGTGTGTTCAGAGTAATCGATGTGCTGCCTGTGTGTGGCTTTGACTGTGTGTGTGTGTGTGTGTGTGTGTGTGTGTGTGTGTGTGTGTGTGTGTGTGTGTGTGTGTGTGTGTGTGTGTGTGTGTGTGTGTGTGTGTTACATAGTGAAGCGATCTGACTAACGTGCTCTTTGTAATTTTGTGTCTAGCTAAGCGGTGGAGAGGAGTGTCCTCCGTCCGTCCGTACAGCTGCATAGAGGGACTGAACCCCCTCAGCTGCCCCGTCCTGCCTTACACTAAACCTGCTGCACTAACCGAGTCCCCAGGTAACACACTTACTGGAAATGGCGTCCTACACATGTATGTAGCGCCTGCTGACTTACATCACTATAACCTCTGATGGGATTCTGAGGGTCATTTATAGGACGTCTAAGTTTCTGATCTACGCATTTTACTGGAGAGCACGGTGGGAGGAAAGAATCTAAATGCTAAAAAATACAGTACTAGCCAGACTAAATTGTCTCAACATCTTTTAGCTGGATTGCCAATGCAATGCTATAGACTTTTAATTTAGTTCTGAAGTTTCATTATGAGAATCAATACACATTTTTTTCCAATTACAGACTCCATTGATCCTATGACTTTTCCTCTAGTGCCCCCATGAGATGCACATGTAGTGAAATTTGTCCACAACCGTTGGATTTATGGCCATTCAATACAGACATTTATGTCCTCATCAAAGTTAATTATGGCAGTAACTTGAATTAATAGAATATACCTGAACATCAGCATGTTTGCTTTGCTTTGCCACTATCGTGTCCGTGGACTCTTTGTCTTGTAAACATTTCACAGTTTTACATGGTCAGACCAAGCAGCTGATCGGAGGAAAACACAGTTTAATGCGGTGGCCACTAAGCAGGATTAACAGCCTCACTCAGTGTTTGCTGGTCACAAACACTTTTCTAACCTTCAGACCAACGCTGCTTTCATTCTACAATCAAATGCTTCAATAACCCAAATTTTTAAAAAAAATGACACAAAATGAAAGCTAACTGGCTCAAAGTGTGTCTTAACCATTAAAGTTTAAACTATAGAAATCACATCATCTCACACATAAAAATCTAAATTGACTGCACTATAGAGCTTTCTGTCTTTCTTTCCTTGTAGTGGGATCTTTTATCTTTAGAAGTAATAAGAAAAAAAGAGCCGAATCCATCTGTTGCTCCCACAAGCCTCTTGGAGCTCTTTGTGTAAACCTAACCCAGTTTCTTCCAACCTGTTACACAGATTACAGTCAATCAGAAGATGTGTGCAGGGCACAGATTATAAAGACAGACCCTCCGGCAGATGTTGATACACAAATTCCTCCAAACAAACAACAATAAAGTAGTCTCCGATATGGACGCATGTTCTGCCTTTTTCATATTTTAAATATATGCAACTGTCAGAGAGTGATGAACGAGTTTTGATTTAGATGTCAGGTGGGTTCTCTTTTTAACCCTGTTCTCTCTCTCACTGTTTGTCCCTTCTTCCCAAGCTCTATTACCGTCCTCTGGTCAGTCCTTCCTCCAGCCGACCCTGCCTCTCAGGGCCAGCTGCAGCCTCAGTGACAGAGCACCGACCTTCCTCTCAAACTCAACCCTCCACAGTAAGATGCCCCCATCATGCATCCTCCGCCCCCCTCCATCGCTAATGTTTAGACCTGATTTACAGGCTGTGAGTTTGAGTCAGTGCAGGTGATATTTTACTGTGCCGTGTGTGTTTTTAGGTATCGGCCGCCGGCACGCCACAATCAGCCCACAGTCTTCCGTGGACAGCGAGGCGGGAGTTTCAGAACTGGAGGATGACACCATCTCCATGGGATACAAACTGCAGGACATGACAGATGTGGAGGTCATGGCACGACTTCAGGAGGAGAGTGAGTCTACTGTTTGAATGTCTTGTAGGCTTTTAAGAGGAAAGAGAGAATAAAATATGCCACATGAAAGTGCTTGAAAACGGAAGCATTTAAATCACCACTGCAAACGTTGCTATGTGCAGTAATTTATTTGGATCAAGTTTTATGCAAATCACCAGGAGTAACCAGACAGTAACATTGTATAGAGTGTATTTCTGATTAGTTTAATATTATCTTCATTTAAAACAGTCCTTTTATTTTAAAATAAGGACATTTCTAAGTGACCCCTAACTTTTGAACGGTATTGTATATGAGGTTCAAGGTTCTTTTTTTTCCATAAATAAAAAGCAATGACATGTGGCCCTGCAGGTCTCCGACAGGACTACGCCTCTACCTCAACCACAACCAGCCGCCGCAGCTCCAGCTTCTCCATAAACTCCCTCAGGCGCAGCGAAATGGACCTGGAGGAGGAGGACGAGGAGGACGAAGGGTACGACCAGCTCCCCCCTCCCCAGCCACGGCTGTTCCGCACCAGCTCCATGCAGCGCGGCGGCCTGCCCCACTCTCACACCTTCTCCAGCATCAGGGACTGCAGGCGCAGCTCCATCGCCCCCCAGTATTCACTCAGCGGACTGTCCCAGTATGCCGGGAACGCCAGCATGGCCACAGAAACACACGCGGCATACAGGAATAGCACAGGTGAGTGGGAAAGGATCTCCTTGTTCCCTTGTAGATCAAATGTAACTAATGATTTATTTGTCCCAGTAAATATTGATCTTAATGGGGTCTGAAAGCATAGTCAGGTGATGGTGATGAGCACATTTTCAGGATTTTTCAGGAAATTCACATTCAATGCAGTTTTAATTTTAATCAATTCAGAATATATCAGTTTGGGAAACACTCATTCACTTTTCCTGCCAAAAGTTAAAGAAAAAGATTGAGCCACTCTGGTTCCTGTACAATAAATAAGAAGATGCAGCCAGCTGGTTATGTTGGCATAAGGAATCAGTCGGTTATGCAGCAGACTATTTCTTGGAGCACTGACTTTAATGCTAGCTGTGAGTGAGGAACCTCTGAAGCTCCACATGTAGTGGACTCCTACAGTACTTGATGAGGATTGTTGATGTGGTTGCATAGACAAGCTACGGAGAAGCATGCCCAACCTGATCCGAGCTCCCAGCATGCCTAGTGTTCCCAGTGTTCCGTGTCTGCTGTCCCCCGTCAACCCACCCTCCCACGGCCCTTCCTCCTTGCCAACGATGTCGTCCCTCCGGAGCAGCCAGAGCTTTGACTCATCCAATGGGCTCGCACGGCTCCAGTCCTCCAGTAAGACTTTGGTCTTCATGTCTACGGATAAATCAAGACATCTTTTTTTCCACCCTGGTACTCACTGCTCTCATTCTTCTGCTGCGTTTCAGTCCCCCCACCAGGTCAGCTCAGTCAGCGTGTTCAGAGCGTGGGGAATTTCCCCACCACACCCCGACACCCGCTGAAGGCCACGGCTTATGTGAGTCCCACCGTCCTGCAGGGTCCCACCTCCCTGTCCACCTCAGCCAGTCTGCACTCCATCCCCAGCAGCTCCGCGCTGCCTCAGCCCCTCAAACCCAGCAGCAGCATGGTCCCACAGCTGCTGAAAGCCAACTACAACCAGTCGGCCGTCCCCCGCAGTTCGCTCCCACGCCCAGCCTCCTTCGTGGGGATCGGTGGAGCTCCACGGTCAAGCAAACTCACCCAGCCCACACGCAGGTAATAGAAGATACCTGACTCAGCAGGGTTGGTTGTTTTATTAACATGATACAGGGCTAAACAATCAAACAAATATATTTAAATGTGATTTTTTCGACTGACACTCTGACATGATTTGTGATATTAGACAGAATTTTATTCTCATTTTTATTGGAAAACATATTAATTACAGTGACTATGGTGACATTTTTGCAGGGATCTGCACCAAACAAATAATTTTCCTTAAATCTGTAGAATATGCAGCATGGCAATGTTTTATTTAAAATTGTATAAATAATAATAAATAGTTTGGAAAACATGATAAAAAAGAATAATTGATTAAAATGAAGGATTTATAAATAAATATGTTAGCTATATATAATATGGAGCCAGTGTTATAAAACCAATATCTGTTCTGTCCATTTTTCTATATAGCTTAAAATGGTTAAAAAAGGAAACAGCTAATCTGTTTGTTCGACATATTTCACACATTTGACGTATTTAATTGTATTAAAGCTGCTTTAATCTATATTTGTAGTAAAATGAACCAAATGACTATACATATATGAGAGAGGTCACTATATTAGGATCATTACCAAACAAGCTTTATAGCTTTTTTAGCTCAATTTTTTTCACTGCTTTCAGCACCTTTCCAGATGCAGTTTATTAGTGGAAAAGGCACTAAAAATGTGAAAAACACAGCATACCCAGTACCAAGCAGCACACAGACAAAGTTAGAAACCAGCCGGTGAACATAGTGAAGCATTTAGTAGCTAATGAGCTGAATATTTCCCCCAGGAGGTGGTGGACACTGAAAACAGATCTAAAAGGAGAGTAAATATTGAAGTTAAATTCATCAAGCAGTCAGAAGCATGACTCCACATGAATGCTGATATTTCTCTGGATGTGTAAACGCTAACAGGTTCGTTATATCAACATATAAAGTGATAAATCAGTGTTGTGTTAACAGCATTTGCAGCATGTTTCCACTGCCACCAAGTGGATGAAAATGCTGTTTAACACGTGTATTTTATCATCTTGTTTTCTCCTCCCATAGCCTGCTGACTCCCCCAAAGAGCCTGGCCTCGCTGAGCGCCCTGAGGGACGCCAGCTGGAAGGACGGCTGCTACTGAAGCCAAATGAACTGACATGCAAGAGTTATACAGGGTAACACTGGATGGGACCAAATTGACTGACACAGTTTTGTCTGGAGGGTGCAGCCTCGGGCTGCGACCCAGGAGAAAGTGACTGTTAACCTTCCTAAAAAAAGCACCGCTCCTGAATGAGGGACAAAGTAGAGACTGAGAGCAGGACGGGTCCAGCAGGCTGGATCTTCACCTTAAAACCTGCTGACACACTCTGCAACAACCTGGCAATATTCTGGTAATCAGCTGTTCAATGTGACCTGGATCCTCTTTCATATGTGTTTTTGATTTGCCATTGTTGATAATTAAAGCTTTCATTCAGTAGGATCTAAATTTCAGTCCAGCCGAAACATCTATAGTTCATGCGTTTGTACATGCTTTTAATGATTTATTATGACTAATTCATTTTTGTCAGACTGTGGTGTCGGATATGAAGTTGAACCTGAAACTGGAATTCTACATCCTGTGCCTGTTTAAAAGTAGTGTAACTCATGTCCATTATATTTATTGACCTGACCTCGCGGCACTGTTTATCGGAATTATAATTAACAAATTAAAATAAATGATCTTCTTTGTTTCTTAAGTGAAATGTGACATTTTGTTAAAGTAAGCGTAGACATATTTTCCTTTTTGCTAGTTTCTTTTCATCATTGTTTACATGACAGCTGAGATTTTTAATGTTCTTTGATAAACATAATCGCTGCAAGGATATTGCACATAGAGCCCTGATGCTTTTTATGGATGACAGGAAATTAAGGAGAAGGTGAATTTTTAAAGTGAATAATAAAAGCCTTTCAAAGTATTGTTTGTGTTTTTTCCCAGTGTTTCTCTGATATGGTTTACGTAAAGTAATGAGTCAAATCATGAATTCCTTCCTCAACGTTAGTTGCATCATCGGCAGAAAATTACAAAGCTGTAACTGTTTTGATTTTTCAGTATTAATTGTCCTACATTTTGAGATAGCAAGTGACATCACAACTTAAGAGACGTCCCAATACCTCATATTTTAATTATAAATCAATGATTTCATTATGCCAAAAAGTGCACAAAATCATGATTTTTGCATGAACGAAAAAAGGTACAAATGGACTTTTAAATGACAAGAAAAAAAATAAATACATACTAATGTAATTTGAAAAAAATGTATTTTAAAATATATATATTTTGAGAAACCTGATGAATGCTTCTTGAAACTGTATTTTTCGACCTTATAGTATAATTTAAAGTCATATAACATGATGCTGAAGACAGCACCCTCTTGTTTACCTGATGCAGCAGATGGGGCAGTTTAACCTGACGTTATTCGCCCATAAGGGACCATAAAACTGAAGTGAGTAATGTTTAACAGGTGAGTGTGTTGATCTTGAATCTCCCCAGTAACAGGCTCCATGCTCATTTCTGGCAAACTGTACCACAGGAGAAGCAATAAGACTGATACCACTGTTTGATATTTGGCATATTTTGGACTAATTGCAAGTTCAATAAACAGTGATCACCGACATTGAAGCAGAGAAATTTATCATTTTTATTGAGTGTGTGACCTGCACTAAAGATTTTTGTGGAAGTTGAAATAATGCCCAACAAAGCCCAGGAGGTAGGCTATACATGTTTATTTGTTTCCTTTTTGTTAAATCCAGTGAACAGTGTGTGTTATTTGTGCTTCTCTAGGATGCTGTAATCAACCTGAAGACGCTGCAGGACATTTCCAGGCAGCTTGGATTCGAGTGGACAGTCCTGGCATATGAGCTTGGCTTCAACAGAACTGAAATAGGACGGTTCCACACCAAATCCACAGAGAAGCGTGTCCAGGCCAGGACTATGTTGGAAAACTGGTATGTGCAGCAGTAGGAAAGTACATTTATTCAACTGCAGTACTTAAGTACAATTTGTAGGTACTCTTTTACTTGAGTGTTTTCATGTGTTGTTACTTTATACTTGTACTCTACTACATTTTAGATAGAAAAATTGTATTTTCTAGTAAACTCGGTTATCAAACAATTAAGTTACTTTTCAAATGAAGATACAAGCTTTTAAAATGCAACACATAGCTAAAGATGCAAGCAGTGAATTCAACCTTTTGCATCTTACAACAGTGTGTTTATAGAAACCCTTAGGTTGGGAACCACAGCTATGACAATTATATGCAGCTTACACATTGATGCTTCTAATCATATCATGTATGTATATCAGTGGGATGAAATAAGTACTTTCACTGAAATATTTTAACTACATAAAGCTCAGACCATGAATTTTCATGCTGGACTATAATGGAGTATTTTTATTGCGTTAGTGGTAATTGGATCCGAATAATTCCACCAATTTGTATATGTGTGTGTGTGTGATTCTTATTTTTAGTTCTGTAAAAGTCACATATTAAAATAGAAAATGCACAAACTGCCCCATGTGTTTCTCAGATGATGGTCATTCTCCTCAGGTACGAGAGGTCATGGGACAAGCCCAATAAGACCAAGCTGCTGCAGGACGGACTGGAGCGAGCAGGCAGGCGGGACCTGGCTGAGAGGCTGCGCTGCCTCCACTGGGGCCAGCAGAGGCTGAGCCGCAGGGTGGAGCTGCCCTCTGCCTTCCCCTTCATCATCACGGTCCACAAGACCATGCACAACCAGGACGGGCTTCGCAGGATCAATGACCTCAACCGTAGATACTAGATAGGCCTGAAGCCATGGCTGAGCTCATGTTACTCACTTATTTTACATGTAAATATTGGCTAAATCGCAAGCTGAAGGAAAATGCTCTGACGTGCTGGTAGTAATTGTGTCACTCTTAATGCCTTATAAGTAGTAAGAATAAAGATGGAAAACGAGTTTGCAACTCTAAGGTTTCATTAAACATCCTGAATTATAAAAAGTGATCAAAATGCACCCAGCCTGTATTCAGAAACTGAGTGTTAAAAATTAAGCATTGGGACATCCCCTCCCCCACTCACTGCCTTTAAAATCAATCAATATAACATGGACGAAAATAGATACTAATGACAATTAAAAAAACACAAACATGTAAAGTGTATGGGAGTTGGCAGGAGTTAGTACAGCATTGTACTAATTCACATAGAGGTGGTTTATATGCATCTATCAGTGGATACAGAGCGATATTCACATATGTGGTTTGAATAATGTTTGAGAATAAATAGTTATTAAATGTGTGCGTTAAACTGTAATATAAGTATAGTAGGGAGTTTGTATAACATCCTATAAATGGATTTCACTCATCCAGCAAATTTAGCATTGAATAGATTTAATGTCGTCATGCATCATGCACACAAACATGGAGGAGTCCATTCGAAATACGATTAAATCATTTCATTTCAAAGTTGTCAGCTCTCAGTCGACCCAGTTATTATTGTGGCCTATCAGAGAGCCTGAAGCCTTCTTAGCAGGCTTGTGTGAGCCGAAGCGGAAGCGGGGAGAGTCGGCCTTCAAAATAAGAGAATGCATGTCTCCCTCGACGCGTTAAAGCGACTAATTTAAGAAATAGGAAGTGCAGAACTTAAACAACTCGCCTGAATTATTCAGAATACGTATTTCCTTGGCTTCGGGACGGACACTACGATGATTGTCTGCTCTACTTTTAAACAAATGAGGTTTTTATTTTGTCAAGTCATCCCGGAAGCTGTTATTTTTTTACCCTCGCCAATTTGACAGATCTTTTTTATTATTTTTTTTTACGAGAGCCGCTGTCTCGGAGAGATAACACAACTGAACTGACAAGCAAAGCAAAATAAATGGATACGACTGTTTCAGCGTCTTTCGCGGGTATAATGAGCCGATAATAAGCGGATTATCTCCGATTTAAACGCGACATTATGCCCATTTCCACGCCGGGAAGTGTCGCCTCTCGGACACGCAGGCGACCGTTGAGCCGCTCGATCAGCTGGTGATGTGTTTGTCGCAGGATGAGTTCGATTCACGCAAACGGACGCGTCTCGACCAGCGAACGCCACTGAGTGTCGATAACCGCATGACGGACCGTTATCTGAAGCCTTCGCCGCCGACGTGAAATACCGCTCCGCGAAGTTAGTTCGCCGCAATGGCTTCGGCGCTGAGCTCCTTCAATGGTCCCGAGGTGCTGGAGGACGGAGATCACGCTGCGGGTTTGATGCGGGAGCTGAAGCTGCTGTACGACTGCCGGCTGCTCGGGGATGTCACCATCGGGGTGGAGAGCGACGAGGAGCCGCTGCTCGGCGAGTCGGCCGCCGGGGGCGACGTGGACCGCCTGTTCCTGTGCAGCCGCAACGTCCTGGCCGCCGCCAGCCCGTACTTCAAAAGCATGTTCACCGGGGGCCTGAACGAGAGCGTCCAGGAGAGGGTGGTGATCCGCGGCGTGGACGCCGAGTCCATGTCGGTCATCATCGACTACTGTTACACCGGCAGGGTCACCATCACCGAGGGCAACGTGCAGCGGCTGTACGCGGCGGCCAACATGCTGCAGCTGGAGTACATCCGGAGAGCCTGCGCCTGCTTCATGACCCGCAGGCTGGACGTCTCCAACTGCGTGGGCGTCCTCAAATTCGCGGACACGTACGACAACCCCGAGCTGAAGGAGAACGCGCAGGCCTTCATCGCTCGGAACTTCAGCCAGCTGTGCACCGGCGGCGAGCTGTGCGAGCTGGACCTGGGCCAGCTGAAGGAGCTGCTGTCCCTGGACACGCTGGACGTGGACTGCGAGCGGAAGGTGTGCGCCGCGGCGCTGCTGTGGATAGAAGCCAACGCGCCGCAGAAGAAGGACTCCGCCGAGGCGCTGCAGGCGCTCAAGTGCGTGCGCTGGAACCTGTTCACGGAGAAGGACAAGTGCTACCTGGAGGGTCTGATGGCCAGGCCGCTGGTCGAGACCTACCTGGAGTCCTTCTTCAACGGCTCCGGGGAGGACGGCTGCGCCATGTCGTCGGCGGCGGCGGACGCGCCGAAGCACCGGATCGGCGTCAGCGCCAAGGAGATGATCCTGTTCTTCGGCCTCCCCAACGACAACATCATGTGCTGCGACCCCTACTCGGAGGAGCTGTACTTCATGGCGCCGCCGCTGGAAGACCTCAGCAGCCAAGACTACAAGCGCTCCACCATGGAGTCCCTGATCGCCTGCGCCACCCCGGAGAACAACCTGTACCTGGCCTCGCACCTCTCCAAACACTTCTGGCTGTACAACCCGGTGCTGAACGGCTGGCAGGAGCTGGCGGAGCGGCCGCTGGGCCGGATCCACTCCGGCATGGGCTACCTCAACGGCCACGTGTATCTGCTGGGGGGGCGGAACCCGGTGACGGACGCCAGGCTGAAGGAGGTGGAGTGCTACAGCGTCCAGCGGAACCAGTGGACGTTCGTGGCCCCGCTGCCGCACTCGCTGGGTAAAATGCAGGTGGTGGCGCTGAACGACCACCTGTACGTGGTGAACAAGAGGCGCATGCTGTGCTACGACCCCAAGAGGAACCGCTGGCGCCACTGCGGCTCGCTGAGGCGGGACAAGCTGCACAAGGCGTGCGTGTTTCAGGACCAGATCATCTGCGTGTGCGACATCCCCGTGGTGAAGGCCTACAGCCCCACCCGCGGCGAGTGGCGGCGGCTGGGCGACATCCCCATCGACAGCCGCGCCCTCAACTACCAGGTGATCCAGCACAGCAGCAAGCTGCTGCTGCTCACCCAGACGCTGCTGCAGCACAACAAGAACCGCGTCCTCATCCACGAGTACGACCCGGCCCGCGACGCCTGGAAGAACGTCATGGCGGTGTACGTGTCCACCCTGGGGCCGGTGTGCGTGTCCACGCGCGTGTACCCGGCGTGCCTGGGCTCCGCCCACAGCTTCTCCACAGAGGAGGACGACGACAGCGGCTCCAGCGCTGACTGGGACTTTGATGGGCTGACGGACGCGGACTCTGACTCCGGCAGCTCCAGCTCCTTCTCAGACGAGAACTGGTAGCGAGATGTGTCCATGTCAGAGAAAAGTTGACGTTATTTATAATTTAATGCAGGGGTAGGGAACCCTGGTCCTAGAGAGCAGCAGTGGGTGCAGGTTTTCTAACTAAGCAGTAACACACCTGATTCCACTAATCAACCATTGGAGCTCTTGCTGAGGACCTTTATTAAGTAGGATCCGGTGTGTAACTGCCTGGTTGGAACAAAAACCTGCACCCACAATGGCTCTCCAGGACCATGGTTCCCTACCCGTGATTTAATGAGTAGCAGCGCTGCTCTTTCTGCCACAGAGGTTACAGACGCCAAGTCCTCTGGCTTCCAGTTCCTCCATCGGTCTGTTTTGGAATAAAAAGATACATGGGGGTTTACCTGCGAGAGACACGTTCTGTTTGGATCCTGTTTGGGTTGTGATGTTTGTCCTATTTATAAGAGAACTCTGCAAGTCAAGAAATTTGAACATAGTCAAACTCTGAAAATACGTAATCAGAAAGAATACACACCCGGAAGTAACATTCTCTCTGCACAAGCTACTGTCCCAGCGAGAAGAGAGTTAAGTTTACTGATCAGTTACACACAAAACCTACTTGAGAGTTTAAGATGTGTGATTCATGGCACAAATCAAACCGGATGAAAAGATAACTTGTCTCCCGCCATTGACCACCCCTCAGTTAACTATGGGTTAACTGAGGGGTGGAAGGACTTAGAATTTCTGTTCATTTCAGTATTAATGCTCGCCATTTACAATAAGAGGACACACAGGTCAGAAGTGGAAATATTTTCTTTCCTATATTCTAGCCTGGCTATCCATGTAAGGACGGAAGAAAATTATCAGATAATTTTCTATTTTTTTTAACAAGTACAAAATGCGTGGAGACGGTGTGTAGATGCTTGTTTGCTGAATAACTCAAATACATGAAAAAATTAATCCATTATAGAGTCTCCCATAGCATGGAGTATCATCCTTCCCAAATCATTGATGAGGGCAGCTGAATTTCTTAAGTATCCATTTTCTTAGAATTGTAGGTTTTCGAGGGACATTTGAAAAAAAAAAGATAAAAATCAAAGCATCTGAGGCTGAAATATCCTGTTTCCACAAAGGTGAGGGATGAAACTGAAGTTTAATACACCTTTTACAGCAGATATTTTACCCTGTCAAACACATGTGTTAATAATAACATGTGTATATAACATGCAATAACTGCTTGAATTGAGACATTGTTTGTGTTAATTAGCTCAGGCTGGGGCGATTTCAAGGTATGGTATTCCAGGGTGTGATTTTCAGTATCGCCAAATTGAAATTAAACATATACGGAGATGCTGAGTTTCATTAGGAGTCTACCAATGTGACGGATATTTAGCCAGCCTCATGTGGTCTTTAGGATCACTTAAGGCCCTACTGACTTAAAGAAGTCCACATTCTTGAGGAACTTTATCAGAAAGAGCCATACACAGTGTTACCCAACCTCAAAACACCTGAAAGCTGAAACCTTCACTGCAATCACTATATTACACACATGATTTCATTTAACTACCGGTTGGCTCCCCCCACTCACACTTCATCTCCCTTCACCCCACTGCAAGAATCTGGAAGAATGGTACATATTCCCAATCTTCTCTTTTTTTCTATGGGTTATAAGTACACTATATTTCCAAAATTATTTCTGAACAGGATAATTGCATTATGGACACACAACATTGTTTGCTAGACATCGTCACACTTGCAAATACTTCAGTCACTATCACACACTTATGCTCAGCTTTTTAAAAAAATAGTTAAGATAAGTTATTTTTACACAAATACCCATCATATAAAATGGGAAAAAGTCAGGTAGGTATGGAAAAAATAGAAACCGCCCAAGTCTGTATTAGATTTACTTGTGCTGTCTAAATCAAGTCTGTTTTGATGCTCCAAAGCTACTAAAATTCACGTTGACAGTATTTATTCAGGAAACATTTTGAGTACAATGATGAATGTACTTTTGACAGGACGGGAAAAGAAAAACCGGTGAAGCTCAATAGGGGAACACATCAGTCAAATACAAAGTATGAAGGATCTTCCTCTGGAGTTGGCCCTCGGTACAGGTGATTAATGCACTAGCTGCAGTTCCTGGGTGATGGCACTGGAATGCATAAGACTTGACGAAGCTTATATAGAGCCACAGGAGACCTTATTATGTACATGACGGAGTGCCCCTTTAATGCTCTAAAGACTGGAGAGCAGTTATCTGTTGTAAAGAGAGAGTTATTTGCTTAAAATGTTTCATCTAGCTTGACTACATGAGCACACCTGCTTGTGTTCTGTGTAAAACAATGACTGTGACTTTTCTTAGACATCAGGCAGCTTAAGTGCCTCATGTTTATGACTAAAAACACAAGCGGTCATCTACAGGGCTATCTGATTTGCTGTTTTTATATGTTGTTGATGCACACGAAAATGTCACACAGCCGTGTTGTGTATGAAATGTAAATGCCAATGTACTGTACGCTGACTCAGGTTTAGGCTTCAGCAGGAGCCCGTATGCCATGGTTTGACTTTTTCTGACAATTAAAAATTAGGCTGTTTTGGTCAAAGATGATGAGTTTTATGAAAATTGATTTCAGGCCATTTTATTGCGTGTATGTATGTGTTTTCGTATCTTTGTGTGTGTGTTTTTAAAGCTAATGTTTATATTACTATCAGGAATCAGAAGATTTACAGTGTTCTGTTTGGTACTGATGAATTGTTTTTTTGTTTGGGGACATTTTATCTGCATGTGAGATAAGTGTTGCAAAGCCAGTGGTTTCCACAACCTCTCCACACGCTTAATTACCAGGTTATTATTGTAGACATATTAGAAACAACCATCCGTATGAAGCAATACCACAAACTAAAGCCTACAAAATAACCAATAAGATGAACCCAGACCTCTATGACACAGTTCTAGCAAAAGCAGAACTTTATAAACATCATGAGGGTTTTTGTGGTAGATGCATCTAATAATCTGGTAAATGAGTATCACTGCTGTCTCCCTGGGTACATTTGAGATCACAGACAGTTGAAGTGTTATTTTACTTTTGGATATGTGTGTGTGTGTGTGTGTGTATGTGTGTGTGTGTGAAGGGGAAGGGCTGGTCAGCTTTGGGAACAAACAGGGTCTGGATTATTATGATGCTTTTTCGTGTATGTGTCAAATAAACCGCTGTGTGTCTGATACAGAACAGTGTTTATATTTTATTAGTCTTTATTCACAGTTTATTATAGAAGATTACAGTAATATAGTACATTTAATACACAAATCAGAGCATAAACCATTAAATCAAAGAGGGTTTCAATAAACATGTTAAATAATGAGAATAAATCAAAATTAGCTTTTGTGTTGTTTGAATCCGATGTTAGATAGGCTTCAATTACAACAATTAAAATTAGAGGGTTAGAAGAACCAAATTTATATTTGTGGATATGAAATTCTGCAATATAAATTAAAACATTTATTAGAAAAAATATCTTTGTTTGTACATTCTTTAAATAAACTAAACAAGATTTCTTTTTTTCTGACGAGGATCTGAGCCACACGTCTAAACAGTGACGTCTGTCGGAGGCGCATCCACAACTCTCGCGATGTTTCGGGCTCCGTTCAGTCTCCAGACTGCGAGAAGATGAGCGATGGCAATAGAAAACAAACCTGGTGAGGTATTTGACACAGTTTTCAGTCGAAATGACTCCTTAGAGCTGTCGGCGCACTACGACTGTGACGCCGCGCAGATTCGCGTCTTCAAGATCATAGTCATAGGTGATTCCAATGTGGGGAAGACGTGTTTAACTTACAGGTTCTGCGGGGGCACTTTCCTGAACAACCCGGAGGCGACGATCGGGGTCGATTTCAGGGAGAGGACGCTGGAGCTCGATGGAGAGAATATCAAGGTGAGAGGACATGCGACACACACGCACACACACACCGTTTCAGTGTGCGGGAACAATAAGATCAGTTTATTCCAATGCTGTGAATTGGTTTTTACTGCACTACTAAGTCATAGGCCCTCAGCTGGAACGGGGATAGGAGGCTGCATGTCCTGACAGTCTCCAATAAAATAACATCACGGTGGAGATTATCTCCTGGAATCAAGCACAGTGATGATGTGGACCACATGTCAGCACCCAAGCTTGATTTGCTTTGAATTTATTGTTGCCCTCAACAGTCAAAACACACAACTGATGCACTCACCTATCACATATCTTACTGACTATGAATAGTAATTATTATTATAATTAATAAATAAATACATTTTATTTGTATAGCACCTTTCATACATGAATACATTTTAAAGACATGAAATAAACATTGCATGCATGTTAAAAGACAATGAAGATCTATTGATTAGAAAGTGTTAGTCTAAATGCTTCTTATAGATTTGGTCTAAAACCTGCCCTGTTGGCACATTTGCTACACCCTAATGGTAATGAGAAGCTTTCCTCAGCCAAAGCGTCCTGATAATAATTGTATTTATGTAGCATAGAAAAAAAGGTTACAGTTTTTTTATATAGAGTAAAAGCAGAATATGTAGTCTCAGTAAACAGTAAAACACCAGCACCAGTGAATGCAAATAAAACATTGAAACAATAAGATGAAATAAAAGTGATTAAAAACTAAGACACGAACAGACAGTAAAAGAAGAAAGCTGCGCGGGGACATCATACGGAGGCAAGCCTATAGAAAGAGTTTTAGTGAATTTCCCCACTGTGGGACAAAATAGGAGCTATCTTATATAAATCTTAAAACATGCTTTAAAAACAGGAACGAATAAGCAAATAAAATACACATATAGAACAGATAAAATAATAAATACAATTATGGAAAATAAATATTGTTGGCTAAGTTAATCAGGTAAGATATACTAAAGGGTTGAAACCCTAACAAATGTTTATTTAAAGTGACATAGCCACAGTCTGATATATCTTGTTATTTCTCTGTAGCATAGTAGTCTGCTGGGGGGGCGGATGCTCAGACGGGGACAGGAGGAAAATTGACAAACTGGTACGGAAGTCAAGCTCTGTACTGGGATGTCCTCTGGAGTCGGTGGTGGTGGTGGGAGAGAGGAGGATGTTGGCAAAGCTGACATCCATCATGGACAACCCCCATCACCCTCTGCATGGGGTAGTGGGTGCGCTTAGCAGCTCCTTCAGCCAGAGACTTAAACACCCTCGCTGCAAGAAGGAGCGCTTTCGCAGATCATTCATCCCGACAGCAATAAGACTCTATAACATAACATAAACATAAACCTCACTGTAGTCACTGTCACTTTTTCACTGGTCACTTTTTTCTCTTCAAACACACCCTGCACCTTAAGTGTGCATTAGCTATGTATGTGTACATGCGGGTATGTGCGTGGATATGTATGTCCATATATATATATGCAAATATGTGTGTATGTGTATGTATGTAGGTATGTACGTCCATGTATGTATGTATATATGCTTTGCATACTTTTTCTTTTTCTTACTATTTATTAGCATTTTCTCTCCATTCTGTCGATAATGCATACTGTGTATGCGGATTAACAAATTCTGCGAATTTGTACATTGTGTTGTGTGTTTTTTTTTTATTTTTTATAGTTTTTTTATCTTCTTCAACTTTATTTTACTTTTTCTTTTTCTTTATCTGTAACGCTGCAGTAACACACAAATTTCCCCGTTGTGGGATCAATAAAGTTTATCTATTCTATCTATTCTATAGAGCTCTAGTGTTGTCCAAAGACGATTAAAAACACATCAGGGAGCCTTACTGTTGCTCCTTCATGAGAATGAACACAGGGCCCCACAGTTTAACTGGCTGTCAATACTCACCAGAGCAGCATATTTCTGTTAATCAGTTTTGGTCTTTCATGACAACCTTATCCATTTAAATCAACGTCTGCTTCTTTTCTTCTGTGCCAGCTGCAGATCTGGGACACGGCGGGTCAGGAGCGTTTCAGGAAGAGCATGGTGGAGCACTACTACCGCAGCGCCCACGC
The DNA here is from genome assembly GCA_036785175.1 of Eupleurogrammus muticus. Classification (NCBI taxonomy): domain Eukaryota; kingdom Metazoa; phylum Chordata; class Actinopteri; order Scombriformes; family Trichiuridae; genus Eupleurogrammus; species Eupleurogrammus muticus. The sequence goes on from JAYKQN010000001.1 coordinate 18,671,406, forward strand.
TGTCATCTTCGTGTACGACGTGACCAGCCTCCTTTCCTTCGAGAGCATCCCCGAATGGATCGAGGAGTGCAGCCGACACTCCGTGGGGCCCATGGTGCCCCGCATCATGGTGGGGAACAAGTGTGACCTGAGGGACCGCCGGGAGGTGCCCACCTCAGCTGGCCAGTGTCTCGCAGACAGCTACAACTTCCCGTTGTTTGAGACGTCAGCCAAAGACCCTTCTGAGAAGGAGCACGTTGATGCCATCTTCCTGACTTTGGCTTATAGACTGAAAAGCCACAAATCTCTGAGACTGAAGCAGCCCAGTGAGAGCGGTATGAGACAGCTGTGGAACCAGAGAGAGCACGGAGCAACTTGTCAATGTTGAAGTCAACCACATCCTGTATGGGTGTGCACAAAGCGTGTATGTATGTGTGTGTGTGTGTGTGTGTGTGTGTGTGTGTGTGTGTGTGTGTGTGTGTGTGTGTGTGTGTGTGTGTGTGTGTGTAAAGGTCACTACAGCCTTCATTAGTTTCATAAGTGCTGAACAGGCCATCCTCGCACTAAAAAAGGCCTCATATGATCATGAGATAGATAAGAATCATTCCCATGACTTTATCATTTCCTCTGCCCGCTGTTATGGACATATAGTGATAGTATGGGCCAACAAGTTTGCACAATATTTAACCAACGTTTCAATGAAATGCATGTAATTATATTGAGGTATGCAAAACATTTAAGGCTCAAACTGCACATAAAATTATTTTGAGTCAAAGAAGAAACCAATGATATGCAATCAGCTATCTAGCAGCATTGTGTACATTATTCATTGCAGACAGCTAACTAAAGAAAAACGAGTGTGTGTGCAAAGGGACCATTATGGTAAACTAAAACTGTGAAGAAAACTGTGCAATCACTTTATTTTATGAAATGGTTTAAAATGGCATTTCAGTTTATAAAGGAGAACTGTGCTATTATTTAACTTGGACGCTATTTTCCTATGCTTTATGGTCTATCAGAGTGATCTGAGCAAACATTTCTTGATCCAGTTTTGAGCAAGAATCAGCAAACCAGGTGCTATCATGGAGGTGAATGGGGTATGTGTGACCAGCTGTGATTGTCCGCAGTATTTTCAACTTCTGTCCGGCTCAAAATTTTATCAAAATATTTCCTTCAGACAAAAAGACACTCCAGGAATCAGCAGCAGCCAGCAGCTTCTGGCACTGGTACCCGGCTCTGCTCCGGAGCTGGCCGCCGCTCAGAAGCTCATGTTTCAACACACAGACGACTTCCTGCAACAACCACGGCTCTCCTGAGAGTCTCCTGAGACTTAGGGAGGATTTCACCATCAACCCTCTGCCTTACAATAAAAATCTGAGCTTGACAGAGATAGAAATATTGGTTGGAGAGGACAAATATGTCCCACTTCTACTCCAATTTCAGCTCAGATCATTCTTAAAAAGAATAATAGATAGGCAAATAAGGTCCAGGTTGAAAAATGCAAAAATTCTCCTTTTAGAATTGTGTAACTGAATTGGTTAGTTTAGGTTCTGTAAAGGAATGTGCATCTCTTGAATACAAATATAATCCTAACCAGCTTTCTTGCCAGCTCATTTGCCTTCACACTCGATCAGACCAGGAGCAGTAATGCAGTAGTAATGTCAACTTGCCTTTTGAGGCCAATTGCAAATCTACAGTTGATCATGACAAACATGAGAGAATCCTCAGTGGTCCTTAAAATTCACGAGGTAACTGATGATGTGAAATGAAATCACAAGCTGACGGATACATGCATTGCCTGTAAAACTGAAAATAAAAGTTGTTTTATCGGTATTCTTACTATCTTTGAATTATTGAAGCTGTATTTGTTTGGTATGGTGAGAGTAAGGGTGGCGCTGGATACACTTTCTTCCATCTTAGGTAGCTACCTTGGGCTGCATAACAGATGACTCAGCATTGCTCTGTCTGAGAACACACTGCATTTCTTAACACGCCGTCATCTAATGGGAAAAACAAGTTATTGCTGAATTTAACTTTTGTGATTCATCTGTTCACCATTAGTCTAATCCAGTTAATACGCAATGTCTTTGCCTAAAGCTGAGCAGTGACATTCACTATTTTTAGTTTCAGTTATAAATCACTCACAAAGTTTTATTGACAGATTTTGACATTAGAAATTGATTGCATCAATAAACAGGCATACTTGAAACTGTATGTTTACACTTGAATATGCATGTTAATTATTATTTTAAAAGCTTATATAATTTGTGACTTCAAATTAAAACTCTTTAGATTCGATTTTTTCAAATACTACACATAACAAATACTACACATAAATAACTTAAAAAAACAGTAAACTGAAAATAATGCATTTTTTGTATTAGTTATACTGAATTGTCTAATACCTAATTCACAGTTTGTTCAACCTATTTTGCAACATTTTATACTTGCATTCACTGAGGTTACTATACAAACTTCATTTAGTAACTTGTTTTGGAGCCTTTGACCTCATTATCATTCTCAGCAGATTAGATCCTTCTCTGTTATAATTATTAAATGAATTGTATGTCAAATATAAACCAGCATCTATGAAATGTTGTTAAATGTATTGGAGAGGAGAGTACAATATTTCCCTCTGAAATGTAGTGGATTGGATGTATGCATCAGATGGGAATTCTCAGTAGGCAAACTACCGCAAAATGATACTTCGGCACAGTATTTGAGTAAAATACTAAAGTGGAATGAACGTACGGTAGTTCCTTTCTACCACTGACAGAAGGATGTTTACCGCCGACCAGTGGCTGACTTTTGCATAACGCCAGATCGTGATGATGTGTTCAGGAAACCGTGAAAACACTCAACTTGTCTGTTTGAAATATTTTTTTAATTGCGTTTAAAGTTATATACTAACACAGATAATATATTCACCCCCAATACGAGTTTAATATGTGTTCCTAAGTAAAACGAACAGATTTACCTCACAATTTCAGCAGTTTTTTGCTGTCACCTTCTCTGATGACTTATATGAGTTTTACGAATTACTACTCTGCAACTATTGCCTGAACGCATCACGACAGCCGAGCAGTCTGTATTCTTAGCAGCGCGTCTCTGCGGCCATGGTAACACTCGCTTTAACACTGAACGTCTGACTAACAAAAAACAGCACAAACAAACGCTTTTAATGCAGGTATGAGACTTATTTTCATTGATGATATCTAGGTAAAGAATGTGATATCGGTCGTGGGTTGGTTGTTTTTGTCTCCGTGCATATTTACACCTGCTGGGAGGATTAATGAGACGCGTTTTCATTATTTATAGCCACTCATTTCGCGTTGTTTGCCGCTCTGTGGCCTAGATGCGAGCTAGCCAAAGCTAACGTAACGTATGACCGATTAAACGAGGAGAGAAACGGATTTGAATAGGCTAACTGCACAGGTTTGACCTCATTTAAAATCACAATCACTGCCATAAGCTAGCTACACTGCACTCTGAAAAGCTCATTACATCTGCATGAAGCTGGAGAAGCTTCCTTATGTCTCTATGAACCTGGAGAAGCTTCCTTATATCTGCATTGAGCTGCAGGAGGTTTATTTCATATGTATGGAGCGGCAGCAGTTTCAATACCTCTGCATGAAGCTGCAGCTTCAATACCTCTGCATGGAGCTGGAGTAGCTTGCAATTAACATTAAAAGAGGAGGATTTTAATACACAGTGCCAATACATATCTAACTATCTATTAATTGTTTCACTTTTCACTCAAAGTCATTAACATTAGTCGTTTTGTGACTGTTCATTTGTATTCAGCATGAATTTGGCAGACATATGTGACAATGCCAAGAAGGGCCGTGAGTATGCTTTGCTGGGGAACTATGACTCCTCCGTGGTGTACTACCAGGGCGTCATTCAACAGATCCACAGGCACTGTCAGACCCTCAGAGACCCTGCACTGAAAGTCAAATGGCAACGGGTGAGTTCCCTAAATCCCTGATTAAAATAATTTCCTTCGCCAGTTATTAAACTGTTTATAATTCTCAATTGATGCCTGTAACTGCAAGTTTAGTTTATTTCAGGGGTCTGAGCAGATAGAGTGACAGAGCATTATTATACTCTTTTATTGTATAAAATTACGTTGCTGAATAATAAGCTTTGCTTTGAAGCCAACTTTGATTCTATTTATAAAAGGGAAATCCAAAAGAGATATATGACATCTTTGTTGAAACGGGTCTATGTGTCACTCAGTGAATCAGTCCACATTTCCTATTATTAGTCGGTTTAGAAATCATGGTCAGCAGAACAAAAACTTAAATAGTGATCGCATGCCATAAATATCCTCTAGAAATGTATTGAGCCATATTAAAAACAAAACTGCTTGGAAAAACAATGTGTTACTGACCACTGTTTAACCTAACCTAACCTATAATGTTATTACCACTCTTATTCAACACTCAAAAATCTATATAATATATACACAATGTGATGGAACACAATTATATTTCACTTAAGAGTGTTTGTGCATTGGAGGCTTCAAGTTTCTAAGTCGCATTGGAATGTAATTTAAAAAAAAAAAAAAAAAAAGGACAGTGCATTTTATTATACATTTATATATAAAATATGCAAGATTATACATTTAATATTGCATCAAAATTTCTTTCCTAACCTCTGTAGCGACGCTGTTACAAAACATGTTTGTAGTCGCACCCGTTTAAAATCTTAGACAGAGAACAGAAAAACACAGTGAAGCTCAAAAGTGTAGGAACCACAAGAAAAACATGTTTTTGTGGGACCGTAAATTTGTCAGGGCCACACAGGAGCTTTTTACGTGCAGAGAGGAGGCACTAACAGCTTTATGGGGTATTTTACTCCTTCAGTTATTGGCTTTTCAAACGAAATGTAACTTGGTCTGTTTTAAGCTGTGGATGTGACAGCCGTGCTTATATCTGTTATCTTCTTGCTGCTTTCTTCAGATAGTTTTGGTGACATATGACAATGACACTACTTCTATTTGCATTAACCTGTATATCTGTCTTTTTTACTGCTATATTTTTTCTGAATTTATTATCCTTCCACTGCCACATTGCTCCTAAGGGACATTAAAGCTTTACTGTATATGTTTTACCACAGACATCAACATCCACACATGTCACCTGCTGTATTTTCAGTTGGATGCTCTGGGATGCCACTCTGATACATGACTCTCCACCTGTGTGTGTGTGATTAGGTCAGCCAGGAACTGAATGAGGAGTATGAGCAGGTGAAAGGCATCATGGGAACTCTAGAGAGCTTGAAATCAGAGAAGCCACTTCACATCCTTGCTCCTCAATCAGAGGAGATATCTGGGGACCCATCAGTGTGGCCGCCTCCCACCCCCGCAGAACACAGGTGTGTGTGTGTGTGTGTGTGTGTGTTTCTCTATCTGTCTACGGCCTTTCTTCATGCAGGATCCACTGCCATGAAATAAAACATAGCTTTTTAACATCAAAACATCATCTGGTGTCATTTGATATCACAAATGCCCAGAAAACAACATGTTAAATCCTCATGAAATCCCTTTCTTTTGGTGAGCGTCACATACTGATACAGTACCAGTATGTCACCTGTGTTTCAAACTAAAAACCATCTCCAACAAAGAAAGTATGCTTAAAATATAAATATTTCAATTAAACATTCTCCAACCAAAATCACAGAAAGTAACATTTAGAGTAGGTGAAGCCAAAAGGTAGTAAATCAGTCTGCACTGATGTATAGCTGAATGTGGGTGATGCCTAAAGTATCTGCTCCCCACAGCTGCTTTATACTGCATGAAAGGCATTCATTCAGTTCGTTAAATCCATGCAGCACCTGAAGGCAGCAGGAGTGAAATGTTGATAAATTCTGCAGCCAGAGCACACTAGGGTTACTTCCATTAAATCACTTGAAAATGACACCAAGCTGCTAAGGATTATAGCTTCATATTCAGCTTTGTTATGAAAGGTTAGCAGGCTCATCATAGCTTCTCATACAGCTTTCTTTTAGCAAAAAATAGCATTTCATATTTCATCCTTCAAACACATTGCAGAGCAAATATACATGAATCAAAAATAGCAGGTGCGCATGGCGGCGCCCACCATCTGTGCGCCTACCTACCTACTAAACCACACATGGCATTTCTTTTTTAAATTTCAACCGAGGGTGCAAATTAGTACTTGGAGGGTCTTGGATAAATTGTGGCGTTGATGAGGCAAACACATTTTGTTGGCGTTCCCGAGGATAAAACTATTTTGGGAACGTATTTGGAGAACCGTGCAGAACATTCTTTGGCTGCAGATTCCACTTATGTGTGTGTGTGTGTGTGTGTGTGTGTGTGTGTCATGTCTTTGGGCAGTGTGCCAGGAGGAATAACAGGAAATGACAGATACCGTCTGAAAATATTGACTGCAGCAGCATAAAAAGCAATTACTCATAAACGGTTATAGAACGACCCACCTACAGTAGATAATTGGCTTGAAATCATCAAAGAGATTCATGAGATAGAAAGACTGACTTTCGTGCTGTGACTGAGAAAAGATTTATGCACTGACGCAAGATGGGCAAAATGGATAATATATCTGATGGAATAAGGAACGTAGTTGCAGGCTCCCTTCCCCTCATCCTCACTACTCAACATGTAATTTACTGTCCTCCTGCTGTATGTATGTCTGCCAGTCAAGGAAACTTAGCTACACATTATGAAGTTCTGGATATATAGTGATCAAGGACACTTCTCTGCTTTGAAAGACATTTAAGGCGGAAACAGCCAAGAGTATTGGTATTATTATTACCCCAGAAGGTCTGTGGAACAAAATCACTCTATAAGGAAGTGCTTTGAACTGCAGGGCTTTTGCATAATCTGTTGCACCTCACTAACGTTGGAATTTTTTTTTTTTTTGCCAAGCCATGCATCAATAGTGGTTTGAATTTCATAAACCACAGGACTGCTCTGTTATGTTGTTATCACTCTAGAAACCACTTACCCGCTGCAAGTTGGCTTTGTTGTTTTTGTCTGCAGGTGTAGTGGGTGCATGTAGTTTTATACCTCTCTGTGTGTGTGTGTGTGTGTGTGTGTGTGTGTGTGTGTGTGTGTGTGCGCGTGTCCGTAGGAACCCTGTTGCAGCGAAGCGTCCTAACAGTGCAGCGAAGCAGCAGAGGAAGGACTCCCTTGGTCAGCAGCACCGAGCCGCGGGGCCAGGCGGGCGAGGTCAGGCCCAACCTAAACCAGACCGGGTGGGACCCAGAGACGCCAGAGTCACAAAGGCCAAAGACGAAAAGGTGTGACGGCAGGTGTTGGTGATCTGCTAGCAAGGCAGTGTTAATTCTGACAAATATTCTATAATTTAGTCTTTGTCGCTTACATGAAAATTATATTTAGCTATGTTTTAGTGTCATTAGTCACATCATAGTCATAATTACAATTTAGTCTTGGAATAAATGTCTTGGCTTTATTCTGTGTTTCCCACACATTGGTTTATGTGTCGATGAATAGTTATTGTCTGAATTCTCGCTGACAAAATGTATACTGCATCAAATACATCTATCTATGGTGATGATCTGACCAACACTGATTCCATAGTGTGCATTAATATTAGGTATATGTAACTACCCTGTGGCTCCTTTCAAAACCTTTTTAATTCAATTTTAACTTCAATTTTCTGCCTTCATCAGGGGAAGAATGCCGAGCAGAACAAGTTTGATGGCACAGGATACGACAGCGATCTGGTGGAGTCACTGGAGCGAGATATAGTGTCTCGTAACCCTAATATACACTGGTACGGCAGCACCCACCGCTACTGCTTCATATGTAGTGATGCCGAGGCATTTTTTTTTTCCTCTGTTGCTGTGCTGATTAAATTTTCTTGGTGAATGTCAGGGATGATATTGCTGATCTGGAGGATGCTAAGAAGCTGCTGAGAGAAGCGGTGGTGTTGCCCATGTGGATGCCGGATTTCTTCAAGGGCATTCGTCGGCCCTGGAAGGTACACATGTAGACACACACACACACACACACCCACACACACACACACACCCACATGCACACATACACACATACATACACATATATTTTCTTTCCTGCATATCCTGACCTGTATATTGTGTTTTTTTTCCTTCTTTTTTAATGACTGAGAAATCAATAAAGATATGTTTTTCTGCATCAAGCAACAACTGAAACAGGGATCCTGCTGAGTTGCTGGCCGGCTTTCGCTAAAACATGAATACAACTTTAACATTATTGCTTGTTTGCATCATTAGCATCTTTAGTTTAAAGGTCCCATATATTGAACCTTTTCTGGGTTTTATTTGAAGTTTCAATATCCCTAGGAGTAAAAACCATATCATCTAAATACAGTTTTAAAAGCTTATCTCTGTTGGTCTAGGAAAAACAGGTCATATTGATTTGAATGGCTTTAACTGGATAGTGCAGTGATTGCATAGTTGTGGGTCCAGAAGTCCTGACAGCGTGTTTTAAAGCACAGTTACTGAATACAAGCTGTGTCCATTTCTCTGTGGATTGAGTGTTTTGAAAAATGGGACAGTATTTATAGACCAGTGTATAATCAAAAAGCAATTAAAATCTCCTTTTCTACCACATGGATCTTTCAGGACTTGCTCAGCAATGTTGCTAGTGTCAATATGACTCAATTTTTCTTTCTATCAGCTGAGGATGAACTTCATCATGTGAGACTTCTTCCCCTTCGGCTCACCATGTGAGGGTCAATACTTACTCATTTTAACAGCAGCACAGTGTTTGTCATTTGTCTAACATGCACATACATAATTTTTAATTTTTTAATAAAAATCAGGGTCTCAATAATTAATTAAAAGAAAAATAAATAGACATAAATTCACCTTTTTTTCCTGACAGTTTAAGGATCCACTGATTTAGTCAAATTAAAGAAATCCGATTGTTTGATGGCTATTCAAGGCGTGGGATGTGTATTTGTTTAGCACTTTCTAGCACAAAGACAACTCACAGACATTGGCAAAACATTAATAACTAGCAGCATCTGTTGAAAAACTGTGTGCCTCTGTGTGCATCTTGCAGGGAATGTATGAGACACTAGGATATATGGACTTTGATGCAGTAGGGACTCATAGCTCACGGTTATTGCTATCTCCATAACAACAGACTCAGAGCGGCGTTGATGGTCAGTAATAGCCTTAATGTTTACAAAAGGGACCTGAATAGCGTAGGGCATTTTGTTTGAACATTATTAAATTGACATTTAAACTAAACGTGTGTGACTGATCACAAACTGCTAGATAAATGTGTGGTCAACGAGCCAACGAGAGAGACAAAGGACCCACAGTTCAACAGAAGGCAATTCATTTACATGCATAGTTAGGCCTAACAATAACAGCCTCTCATATTTTCATATATCAGATTGCATCTTGTGCTCATCAGGTGATGATGCAAAATATATATATATATATATATATATATATATATATATATATATATATATATATATATATATATATATATATATATATATATATATATATATACTATATATATATATATATATATGGGTGTATATGTGTATATATAAACACAGTTTTCTAGTGCTACTTCAGTACTACATCTATATTTTTATATTTTATTGCCAACTTGATTATTTTATTGTACATTTTAAACATTTTAGTATGTTAATATTCTGTGTGTAACATGGTGGGAACTGAATTTCATTGAGCCACGCACTGTAACGCACTATAACGTATCATGATAATTAAATGAACCTTGAACCTTGTTTTTACAACCTTTAAATACTGCAGACGTTATAATGTACTGGTCACACCTCAGAGAACTGAATAGAAGAGGTAGATAGATGGATGCAATGAGAGTTTAAAGAAGTCACTCAACATTTTACTGCATTATTTTGTTTCAGGGTGTGTTAATGGTCGGTCCTCCGGGAACAGGGAAGACCATGTTAGCCAAAGCTGTGGCTACAGAATGTGGGACCACTTTCTTCAATGTGTCCTCGTCCACCCTCACCTCCAAATATAGAGGCGAGTCTGAAAAACTTGTCCGTCTGCTTTTTGAAATGGTGAGAATATGTACATGTGCATAGTCTGTTGAGCGAAACCCTCTCAATACAAAAGCGAAACTCTAAACATACTTACACAACCCAGAGAAGGAGTCTCTCTAACCACAGTTTTGGTCTCAATAGGCCCGATTCTATGCACCAACAACCATCTTCATAGATGAGGTTGACTCCATCTGTGGCAGAAGAGGAACATCTGATGAACATGAAGCCAGCCGCAGGGTCAAGTCAGAACTTCTGGTTCAGATGGACGGTAAGTGGAACAGAGGAGGTGAAGGGAACTATTTATTGATGATGGTGATTATAAATTGTAGCCTACATGGAGTTAAATCATGTTATTGATGTGTGTGTTTTGTGACCAGGTGTCGGAGGAACCCTGGAGAACGATGACCCATCCAAGATGGTAATGGTCCTTGCTGCCACCAACTTCCCCTGGGACATCGACGAGGCGCTACGGCGACGGCTGGAGAAGCGGATCTACATTCCCCTGCCAACAGGTGACCCCTCACCTACAGACTGACACAACAGCACAACACACCAGAGCAACAGTTGAATATGAAAGTAAAACCAAGCTGGAAGTGATTCCTTTTGATTCATGATACTTACTGAGTCAATAGAGTTTAGTTTACTCACTTAGATTTATAGCACAGGTGTACCTTTTCCTCTTAAACTGATGTTCACATGTGTCAACATCTGATTAATGCTGGTTTTGTGTGTGTGTATGTGTGTGTGTGTGTGTGTGTGTGTGTGTGTGTAGCTGTGGGTCGTGTGCAGCTTCTGAAAATCAACCTGAGGGAGGTGGAGGTGGCTGCTGATGTGGACCTTGACCACATTGCCGAGAAGATTGAGGGTTACTCTGGAGCAGACATCACCAATGTCTGCAGGTATGTGTTTTGTGCGTGTATGTGTTTGTATATATAGTTAGGGATATCACAATAGATATTCTAATTATTATTTCTTATTCATTTCAATGTGATCTCTGCTTTGGGGCTACGCTTTCAGCTGCCTCGTCTCTTCTGTAGAGAACATAGGGATGCCAATTTAATAGAAAACTCCTGTTTTTGAATGGTTGTGATTGTTCGGTCATCAGTAGATATTCTTTATAAAGATCATTTTCTTTGTCCAGTGATGACTGTTTGTTCCCCTTCAACGTGTTTCCTTCTTTTGATGCTACCAGAGTGCTCTTCTCAGTACCGTAGCTGTCTCTCAATACAGATTGTTTTGGTGATTTTGGCTCACAGTAACACATTCAAATCAATCGTTAAAACAGTGATATAGGACAGGTATTGATACATGGTCACCTCTAGAATAGAGAAAACTGAATGCAGCAGTGATTTTTAGAAACTTCTTCACTGATAATCAGAATATGTATATATGTTGAAGCATGTACTTTATTTCAAATGGCAGTTTTAGTCGATGTGTTAGTCATCCTGTCCTTGGCGTGGGCATGGCCGGTATTTCATGTTGCTCTAGTTGCATCTGCTCTTCCCCAGAATGCCTTTTTTTGTTTAACCTTGGATGTGGGTAGGCAGAAACACCCACACACAACACTGTAGCCTATAGTACTGTAAATCAGCCAGTTGTGGGTTTGTGATCACGTCGTTGCTGACAGAAAAAAAAACTCAGACAACTGAATTCAAAGCAGTACGGACACTATGTGAAATATGTTTGAATTCTAGGGTAATAATGTCTGTTCCTACAGGGATGCGTCCATGATGGCCATGCGTCGCCGCATCCAAGGCCTGAGCCCCGAGGAGATCAGGGCTCTGTCCAAAGACGAGCTGCAGATGCCTGTGACGATGGAGGACTTCATTCTCACACTCAAAAAGATCTCCAAATCTGTCTCCGCTGCCGACCTGGAAAAATACGAAGCCTGGATGGCCGAGTTCGGGTCGGTATAGAGACCAATAATGTTTACACTGTTAAAGAAGCACTCGCACAGCTTTGAAAAAGATGAAAGCCTTAAATAGGAGGGCGGTCAATGTCACGGAGCAGTGTGGGACATCAGGGATCAAGATAATACACGGACTCAAGGTCACATCAGAAGGCCGACACCTCTGATGGAGAGAGATAAAAACTTCCTGTTCACATTCTCTTCTGTTATCTGTGACCAGACTGTCAATCATCCAGCGGCTGAGTGACTCAAGAGAGGATGAAAAGAACTTCTCTCACGCAGGGAACTTTTAATGTAAGAAAATAGCCTAGTACACATAAATGGACCAGAATGCACACTACAGTAGTTTACTCACATATTGGGCCTCATGCAGGAACACATTCTTATTGTCCGATCCACTGCACTAACATGTAAATGGATAAGTTCAACTTCATGAATACGAGCTGTTTACAACAAAGTGACCATTGATCTTAAGCATAATCGATATATTTAGTGGACAAGTCCAAGTTCAGGCAATAAAATGCCACCAAATTAATCATTTCCGACGGTTTCAGATCCTGCTGTCATCAATCATAATGATTAGCCGTATTATATGACCCAAAAACAATTAGAAAATATATTACAGCTGCTAATCACATTTAATATCTTTGAAAAATGTTGTGTAAATCAGTAAGCCACGACAATGATATGGTGATATGGTTGGATTATCACAACAGTTATTTTTCATTTTATTTTAATTGATTTCTGTCCCATTTCAACTGAGAATTCATTCAGTTTAGAGTTGTATAATTGAATGTGTTGTTCTCCCTGTGGCCACAGAGACAGACTTTTATACTACATCATATCTTAATTCAAGACATGGTTCGATGCAGGAAGTTATCTTAAAACTATAGTTAATGATTAGTTAATAACTAAAGAATGTGTGTCAATTGTTCTAGATTGAGGCCAGTTGTCCTAAAGAACTGTTATGTTTTGGCACTTTGAATGTTTTTACTTGTGGAGCTTATGAGTTTGACTATATGTTTTTGAATGTATTGTTCATGGGTTTTAATATTCTTTTTTTATTTTTAGAGCACATTAACTGGCGTTTTAAGTTAAAGGTACAGTGTGTGGTTTCTGGCAGCATTCAGTAAAGGAGAAGCTACAGTCCATGTAGATAAAATGTCTCAATCTAAGATGAATACAACTATTCTTATTTGGATTGAATTATATACTAATTAGAAAATACTTATTAATATTATATCCCATTTATACCACATCTGTCCCGCTATGCTGCTTAATGCCACTCAACATAACATTGACCTTTATTTCTCACACACTAAAGGGTCTGTGTATTTAATGATATCTTTTAGATTAGATCGCCATAAACTGATTGAGTAGATCTAAAGTATATTCAGCCAACTTGTCCTGATTTTCATCACTCTTTGGTATACAGATCATTTACAGTCTTCCATGGGGCGGAGACCGTAAATGATGAGATTAGTAGATTTGACTCAATCCATACCCTGTGGGTGATTGTTTTCATGTGTTTTTCCACAATGTATTCACAATTTACTTTAAGCAATGACCTCAAGCAGTCAAGGCAGTACGTAAGGGACATAATTAACTACTAAGAGCTTCATTCAGTGTATGTCACGGTTAATATTTGGTAACTACGTCACACTTTCTGTACTTTAAAAAAAAATCTTGTTAATCACATTTTAAATTAAAGCTTAACAGAATTTGCTTTTGCTGATGGATTACTGAGTATGAAAATGAAATATTGGAAATAGCAGTTTGACACCATCAGCAGATTGACTTTGCCCAGTTGTTGTGAAGATAAACAAATCCTAATAAATGTGTTCTGCATGTTGTCACATCGACTGGGCTTCTGTTCCAACCCATCCATCTCCATTACTACTGAGTAAACTCCATTTGCTGATGAATCCGGTGTGATACAGTGGAAGGCCTTGCAATAAGCGCATCAGCGGACCTTGAGTTTGGAATGTTCTGTCAACGATGATGTAAGATGTTTTTGAGGACTGACCGCTTTCAAAAGACCTGCGTCATGTTCATTTCAGAGATTTTCCTGAGCAGGTTCTTTTACAACAATCACTTAAATTATTAATCCTAAGCATTTTTAGCCGTTGACATGTGTAGAGAGCTCTGTACATTAAGAACATCCTGCAGTGCTTCATTGATCAGGTTGTCTTCACATTTTAAATCTGTGGCACTTTGTGTAGCAACATTCAGATGTGAAATGGTGTGTAAAAATGCAAAGATTTGTCGGTGCACATTTGAAACTCATCAAAGCGGCACAATTCAGACCGTGGACAAAGTAGAATGTGCCCCCTTTATGTATCATGAATGTAAATGCTGAGGATTTGTAAGAAACACTTGAAAGCTGAAGGTTTCCTAAAACCCTATCCTGGAACCTGATTTTTCCCCATAATATACAGTAATGTACCTTAAAGTTTACATTTCAATTTAAAACCAATATCAGGGTAAATTAATTTGTAGTGTGATAAAACTTGACGCACATGTATTTGACCATATCTCTGCAGCAGCTGTGTTTGAATGTGTCCTGGTGTTCAGTGTCTACTGCTGAAGAAGCTTGAAGGATGTGACAGTCCACTTTCTGGTCTTATTAGACTCATATTATTTGTTGTTGTTTTTTTTGTCATTGACAGCAAGTAAATTGAACACAATAAAGCATTCGATTTTCATTCAGATATTTGTCCTGTCGCTGTAATGAGGATGTTGATTAATGTCTTTCACATTCTTGAAGCAGTGATTCAGGGATACAGCATATATAAATATTCAGCTCTAACATTTCCTGCAACAGGAAGGAAACATGATCTAAAGAACCTTGTGCTCTGTGGTCTGGGGTGGCTATGGATTTGTGCAGTGTCTTAGCAATGAAATTTACAGTTTGGTTCCTTTTAAGGAAAAGAAGCATTGCATAAACTTGACCTTTGTGGGTCGGAAGCATTTAGACTCAGCATGTGCATATTTCAATATCTAGTTCATCCTTGAAAAAGACACAGAGTGAGAACAAGGTTACACTGTTCTGAATCCAATTTGACAGTGATTGTGTTTCATGGAGCCTTTATAAATAAAAATGGAAAGCTTGAGATTTTCTCATGAGTCCCCAATTAGATAAATCTTTGAGATAACTCTCACACCACTTTCAGTTTAATTCCTGCTACAACTCAATGCAAAACAAATATTTATACATTAGTAACATACTTGCCAAACCTTCATGAAAAATCCTGAATAACAAGTGAAAGTCCTGAATTTAAAAAGTTACCTAAGTAAGAGTAGGCTTACTGAAGTATTATAATAAAAATGTATGTATATTGGTTACAGTAAAAGTACATCGACCATATTAAAGGCCTACCACATGTTTTTAGTCATTAGATAACATGCAAAAGTGTTTTAATGTTTTAGTTTTTAGATTAATAGTAGTACTAGTGCATCATCTATGCATACATAAATATATTACATTTTTGTTGAATATGCCTTATGTAGAATTATTTTTAAATGTTTTTATAAAATGCTAACATACTTAAAAACAGTAAAAAAAATCTGAAAGAAAAGTGCAACAATTAATTATAATGAGATAATAATTTAGATAATAGAAAATCAAATGAAATTAAACTAAAATGTTAAAATCTTCATTTGAAAAGTGAAAGCTGATAAATAAATGTATTGGAGTAGAAAGTACAGAGCTAGATTTCCCCTCTGAAATGTAGTGGATTGGAAGTATAAAGCAGCATCAGATGGAAACATTTAGTACAAGTACTTCAAAGTTGTATCTAAATACAGTAGATACTTGAGTAAATGTACTGTAGTTACTTCAGCCTACTCCGACTCTTCTCGTTTGTGGAATGGTTGCATTGAAACAAAATAAATAGCAACATATCCCCCCGTAAATAACGTGGAGTCATCGCGTGCAGGAGCAGCGCGGACGGATGCGACCTGCTGACGGCTCGGTGACGCGGTGCGGCTGCATCAGCGCGACGGTCGGTACAGACGTTTGTGTTTTCCTCCGCCTCCGCCGCCGTTATTACCACAGCGGCGCTACCGTTAACGTGCAGCACGCTCCACGATGGAGACCAAACCGGTTATCACCTGCCTTAAAACCCTGCTCATCGTCTACTCCTTCGTCTTTTGGGTACGTAGCCTTTTCGCTTTTTTGTTGTGTATGCGTGTTTTTCTTTGTTTTAAATAATCCCCGCAGAAAATGACTGCAATACATCCTAATCTGCAGCTGTGTGTGTGTGTGTGTGTGTGTGTGTGTGTGTGAGAGAGATGAACGCTTCGACGGGCAACGCCAGCATCACCGACAGAATTACGACGTTGTTCAAAAAAATGTTTTTATTTGGCAGCGTAAAGCTTTTTAATCTGAATTCTGTTCTCTTTCAAAAGCTACGGTGGGGTTTGACGCGCGCGCGCGCGTGTGTGTGTGTGTGTGTGTGTGCTTCAGGGCGTCAGTGGTGTCCGCGCAGAGCGTACGTAGCATCATGGTTGTCCGTTCTCCCCGCCACCGTTAAACCGCCCGTCTGTCCGTTAAGACGAACGGGCCTCGTCTGTTTGATGAGGCCCGTTTTTACCGAGCTAACCTTACATTTTGGGGCCGTTGCTATGGCTCCTTAAAGGGACCTTGCGCCATTTCTATGTGGCCATATGGATGTTTCCAAGCAACGCCATGTACTGTGTTTCTTTACACTGATGGAAAATCACAGAAACACAATAGTGCCATATAAATAAAAACGCATTAGAACTGCAGCAAACTGCTGTAAGTAATCCAAGTTTTATTATAAATGTTTTCATATTTCATCGGGTTAGTTGACTTGAATGGTTGTGATGGAGGGTGTATAGATGTGACATCACAAACGCAAAGAACTCTGGATGTTGTCTAGTTCTCTTGCAAATCCTCATACTTGAGTGGAGAAGCCAGAACCATAGACATTTGGCACATTGTATGCTTGATGATGTATTTTTAATATACTTGGATTAAGCAGCTGTCAACATAGTTACAAATTTATTATCTGTCTGTTGACTAATTGATCAGTCATCTATGCTCTAAAAAGTTTTAACCTAAAACTAGGGCAGTAATTCATGATTATTAATTTATCGGTGTATAAAATGTAATAAAATTGGCAAAATGACTAACCAACCATCCAAAAGCCCAGAATCTTCTGCATACTATCATGAATAACAAAGAAACCTGGAGTCACAGGTGTTTATCACTTTTATTTTAAAAAGAGATTATTCAATTATCAAAATAATTGCACATTAATGTTCTTTCAATGGATTATTGAAATCACTCTTGCAGCTATACGTACACAGACTATAAAATAATAGAAGCTACTAGTACTTATAGAGCTTATATGACAAGTTTGTGCTATATATATATGCATACACTCCACCATCTTCTGCTTCTCCACTCATTTACATAATGTATATGTGCACAGATATTAAACACAGCCTTCAATATAGTGCAACACAATGCAACAGCAGGCACAAGAATCTTACCAATCTTGAGGATTTCTGTCAAGGTCTTTAACTTTACTGCCTCAGCATGATTTAAATTCTCACATTAAACATTCACAACACAAAACAAGCAATATAAAACAACATTTAGAGACTAGATTCGGCTTATGTTGTCACTGTAATTAACACTCAGGACTCAAGTGTCTGTTCCAATTTTTCAAAGTGAGGAGTGTAAATGAATCTCTTATTCCCTGTTTTATTTTCGGTATTTGGCGTGTGATTCCGTTTAGCAGCTGAGTCTTCGAATATGATCTAAGTCAGTGCAACAATGCAGCCACAATACTGTCTGAGTAACTGGCAGACATCAATTTAGTAATTTAGCATATAATTGTGTCAAAGTTTTTTGGTTAACAGGCTCATCCTTGTCTGTTAGATTTCTGACGGCAGCCGGATACAACCAGGGTGGATCATCTAATAAGACCACGTGGAAGATATTTATCTGCCCATAAAGTCTTTAGGACCTGAAGACTGCTTTTCCTCTGTGCTTTTACCCACATTTACCCAGAATTTAAGGAAGAGCAAATAGCTCACTTAGCCATGAACGAGATCTAAATGAACCACTCTACGTTGCAGAAGAGAACACTGAATCCAGTCTTTCGAGGGTTTAAAAAGCAGAGCTGCTGCGCCATGTGCTTTTATATATTTAGTCAGGATTGGTTGGTCTCTCCGCACTCGCTTACATCCACAGCGTCGGGTTTCAGATGTCTGAAGTGGAGAAGAGGCTCACGGCTCAAAAGCCCCAGGTTGAGACAGGGCACAGGGTTCGGAATGGGAGAGTCTGCCTCAACATTGGGGGAAGGGGGGGTTTGGTTTCACTGTCATCAGCCTGTCAAGGGAAATAATGTGTGGAAGTGTGAATAGCTGTATTGCAAACTCCACACACACACACACACAAACACACACACACATAGAGTACATACACAGGGCGGTAGAATGCAGAGCAGGTGGTGAGGTCTGCGGTGTTCTCGCCAGCAGATTTCGTCATCGCACCTTCTGTTTCTTCAGGCCAGGGGAGGAGGGAAAAGGGGTGACCTGTTCTAAACTCCGGGCTGTAACCAGGGTGGCCGGCCTGGCATTGAATTTCAAACAGAACTTGCGGGGGGGGGGTCAGGAGCTGCTTGGAATTCAGCAACAGACATGAAGTCTAGATGAGTTGTTCCTGCTCCTTGGACTTGATTTCCCTGTGGGTGTTAAAATGAACACATTAGCATTGACAAGCTATTTGTATGCAGCGGCTGCTCTCAGGATGGGGTGGGAGGGTGGGGGCATTTTGTCCCTAATAATGTCAGCTATAAACAGTGAGTACATTGTGATCAGGAGAACTGTTCTCTGAAATGACCACGACAGCCATTAGAATCATCATTAATAGACCAGTAGATGTTATTACTGAATAATCAAATCATCAGCCTGTAGTCCTTCAGTTTACCTGAGCAGGGGATCTGAAAACAAATCGTTGTTACCTGACTTTGTTTTATAAAACATTCAGTAGGCAGAAGCTTTCGTCCAAAGTCAAATAGGGCAATATGACATATATGATAAACGTATATATGATAGAGATTACTGTCAGGATGATTTGATGTATTTAGTATCTCCCTTGATTATATTTGAATGTTTGGCCAGTTGATCCGAACATTTTGTGCTTTCAACACCTAAAACAAGGATTTCTCTAGTGTCTATTTTGAGATTTTGACCAAAGCTTTACATTATTTTTGCTATTTGTCAACATTTTTTTTAAAAAGTATTCGCAACAAAAGAAAAAGAAAATGATGATGATTTTTGAGTAGCAGAAATATGTTTTTTAATTCATTAGATTATTGTGGGCAACGTGGCAAATGGTTATGATGACATGATGATCACTGTGATAAAATACCTTAATGCATCAAATATTCAATTCACTGCATTGGCTATAAACACACTGGCTATAAACATACCGGCATTGGCTATAAACACACATTTCACATTTCATTTTTTATATATTATCCAGAAATACTTTATCAAGATAAACTTTACTGTATATCATCATCATCACAATATCAAATTATTAGGGCTGTTAAAAAATCATAAAATTAATATAATTTTGACAAGACTATGAATTGTAAATTCTGTGTTAGAGAAGGTTATTCATACCAATCAACTCTAGTCCAAACATACTATTAGTGGGATGTTTCCTTCCCAAACAACAAACAGCTGAGTCAGTGTTAATTCTACTTAGTGCAGAGATATTTGTTAATTAAAAAAGAGCTAATACCAACCTCAGTCAGCTCCCAAATTGAATTGGTTAAAAGCCAGTAGTACAAAGTAACTAAGTTGCTTCATGTATTCAAGTACTGTACTTAAGTACAGAGATACTCATACTTTACTTGAATATTTATATTTGATATTTTATAGTTCCATCCCACTAATTTCTAAGGGAAATATTATACTGTGTACTCCTTAAGTAGCTGAGTTGCTCAAAATAACAAACAAACAGTAAAGTGAATAATGTCCACACATTCATCAGGTCATTCATGATTCCAAATGAATGCAAATTTTGCATCATGTCTGCTAGGTGTGTAAAAAGTGAATTTATGGCTAAGACAGCTGCCCCCAAGTTGCCAGAGCAATGTATTTATACTGCTTTAATGTTAGTGATAAAATTACATCTGTGCTTGTATGTCAATTTAGATAAACTCATAAAATATATGGAGTCTGAACAGTGCACTAGTCTTTGACCATAAATTCTCACTAAACAAAGAACGTGGACTATGGAGAGACACAATAGGCGCAGCAAATCATCAGCGTTATGCTATAATATTCTCAGTGTGGGGATGCCTCCATTTTAATGGATAAACATTTACATGACATGCAAATCAGTGCGGCAAATGAGAAATTGTAGAATTACACATTGGGATGTAATGAGAAATTACATTCCAATATGAAACCAGAATCCTGGTAGTTCTCGGCAGTCTGCTTTTTCCTTTTAATAAAAGTGTGATGAATCTGTTGGTTCAGCTCCAACAAGTGCTACGCCACCAAGGATTTATCATTTCAGCATCTCACTGCCCACAGGTCATCAATAATACCTATTTTTGCTAGTTCTGCTTACATAAAGAAGGCCGAAGCTGCAAGTTAGATAGAAACAAAGCTGGGTGGCACGATTTGAGCAAAAAAATCTGCATTGTTCACTATTGCGATAAAGAAATGACTGGTGATAAATGAGTAATATTGAAGTGTGTCTTAAGGCAAGGCAAGGCAAGGCAAGTTTATTTGTAGAGCACAATTCATACACAGGGCAATTCAAAGTGCTTTACAGTTACACAAAATCACAAAAGGAGAGCAAAACATACATAAAATCACAAAAGGAAAATCATAAAACATAGAATTCATCAATAATTTAAAAAAGAGTGTAGAGTGTAGATAAGATACTTTCAGTTTTCATATGCACGGTTAAACAGAACTGTTTTCAGCCTGGTCTTAAACATTGTCAGAGTTGAGGCCTGTCTCACATTCTCTGGAAGACTGTTCCAGATTTTAGCTGCAGAAAACTGGAATGTAGCTTCACCATGTTTAGTCCTGACTCTGGGCACCTGCAGGAGACCAGTCCCTGAGGTTCTCAGGGTCCTAGATGGCTCGTATGGCTCTAACATGTCATAGATGTATTTTGGTGCTAGACCATGAAGAGACTTGTACACAAGTAAAGCTGTTTTAAAGTCTATTCTCTGAGTGACAGGAAGCCAGTGCAGAGACATGAGCACTGGACTAATATGGTCATATTTTCTGGTTCTAGTCAGGACTCGAGCTGCAGCATTCTGAATGTTCTGTAGTTGTTTAACAGCTCGTTTAGAGAGACCAGTGAGCAGGCCATTGCAGTAGTCTAACCTGCTGGAGACAAATGCATGGATCAGTCTCTCCAAGTCTGGTTTAGACACTATATTTTTTATTTTGGCAATGTTTTTTAGATGGTAAAAGGCTGTTGATATTGTTGACTTTATGTGGCTGTGAAAGTTCAGGTCTGAGTCCATTAGCACCCCTAGATTTCTAACCTGTGTTTTTGGTTTTAGAGAACGAGACTGAAGGTGACTGATTACACTTTCTCTTTGCTTCAGTGGCCCAAAGACGATTATTTCAGTTTTTTCTGAGTTTAGCTGGAGAAAGTTGTTTTGCATCCACACAGTGATTTGTTCACTACAGCAACAGAGTGAATCCACAGGCCCATGTTCACCTGCTGTCAGAGACACATAGATCTGAGTGTCGTCTGCATAGTTGTGGTAAGACACATTGTTGCTGCGTATTAGTTGGCCTAACGGAAGCATGTACAAATTGAACAGGAGGGGCCCCAGGATCGAGCCCTGGGGAACACCACAGGTCACAGACATTTTGTCTGAAATGCAATTTCCAAACTCTACAGTTCTTAACTCTACAGTTCCTGTGTATATCTGCTTTAATTGGTTCATCGTTAACGCAAAAGCCTACAATCTCATGTCTATTCATCATCAAAATGTGCACGATTAAAGATTTGTAATTTTTTTTTGGTCCTTTTTCCATAACAGTAACAGGCCACTAACACCATTACATACATATGTTGTTATATGTAGGCTACAAATGTCCCCAAAAACCAAACATGCAGACTATCAGAAGACTCTACAATCAGTGTTCCCTACTGTCTGTTCATAGTTGATTTAGCCCTATTCTTCACATATCTGTCATTACAGCGGCTAATTACCCACACCAGTTCTGCTATATCAGTCAAGCGTTCCCTAATTCTTTTAGTGACTTTCTCAATAATCCCACAAATGGGAAGCGTCTACATGGTGTTCTACTTCACATTACAGAATCTGTTTATACACATTATGGCACATGTGAATATAATGATTTTCCTATTCATTGTGTTTCAGACTGCTCTTTAATAGTGTTTATTTGAAATTTTTATATTGTGATAATAATAAAAAATATTATACTAAATAAATAATCATTATTATAATTGCATTAATAATGATTGTGGGAGCCTTCAGCTACTAGTATTAGTACCCATTGGCTCTCTCTGCCAAAGAGTGACATGTAAATTCATGTGAGGTTGTTTGCATAAATCGTGATAAAGTTTGCCTATTAAACAGCAACCTTCAAACTACTCTTAAACTACAACCTACTCACTGTGGTTAAGGCTGAAATGACTCCTTATAGAGGAGGCTTTTTAAGGAAATGCAAACAAATTCACAGCAACACAGCGGTCAGAGGACAAACAGGCCAGAGGTTTATGATTTATCAAGGTGTCATATCCAAGAAGTTGCGTTGAGTTTTGTTTGTGTTTTGGCACGTCTGTCTCATGACTTCCTGTTTTTTTTGACATCCTTCTCTCCTCTCATTTCAGGTAGCTTCCCCTTGCGTTGCTCTCTCTGGACAGATTGTCTGCCCAGTCCTGATCGTTTCCACCTGTTTCCCATTACCTTGTGTATATATAGTCTGTCTCCCTGTGCCCTGCGTCAGTCAATGCCTTGGCATATGTCAAGTCTGGTTTTGTGGCTTTTTTTTTTTTTTTTTTTTTTTTTTTTTAATTTTATTTTTGCAGTCTCTTGCCATTATTAGTTTTTGGCAAAGAAGTAATATTTTTTTTTTATCCAAAGTGGCTTTGTTTGTTATTTTGTCATGCTTTGTCCTGCCATTCAGGGTTTTACTCAAAAGAATGAATTTTTGTTAGTACTTAGACATTAAAACATTGCCTTTTCTTACTTTGCCTCCTGAGTCATGCGTTTTGGTTCAGGTCCCAGACCGGACGTGACAATAAACAGCCTTCACCCAATCAATCAGGGGAAAGTGTAAAAGTTACTAGTCACAGTAGTGTGATCTAGAAAAATGCTGTACAGACAGTTAATTTGCCACTAACCTGCAGAAACTAGTTTTAAGCTGCAGTCAGGACACGGACAATGCAGCCAACAATTATGTAAATTAGTACTTTTAGCATTAATAATATTCAGTGTCGTTTTTATGTTGAGATCAGACCTGAAGACATCTTTGACTGATAGCAATAGAAGGAAACTTGTGCTGTTTGGGTCGTGGCGCCTCATTTTACCGCGCCGTCCCCCAGCTGTTAGAAGTGTCGGGGTCTTACAGTGATGTTCTGTACAGGCTGCTCCTCTCAGGCCTGAGAGGCTGACAGCAGGATGGCGCGCGGCCTCCTCTCAGAGAGCAGGAAGGAGGTTAGGATGACTTGGCCCCTGCCGGAGGCAGACCGTCAGCAGCCGTTCCACACCCTGCTCCGTTTCAGATGACATACCCAGCTGAGACACACGCCGCTTCAGCTGCCTTGTACAACACGCTCTTTTATCCGCAGCCTTCATTTGAAATTCTAAGAGAATCGCAACAGGAAGAAGCATCTCGCCTCGGATCAAAGAGCTTCTTTGATTTGTTCCCTTTTTCTCCATTTCTTCCTGTGCGCGTGTGTGAATGCAGGCATATTCATAAAGCCGCCGATCGCTATCCCGTACTCCAAATAAATGTGTGTCTTCTGTCTCTCGTCTCCTCCTCCTTACTCTAATTGCGCTCCTTTCTTGTTCCACCTTGATCCTCTTCCTCCTCCCCCCTCTTGCCAGCCCGCTAATGCACAGCCATTGTAATATTGCAGAAGCGCAGACATAAAAGCCTTTTCTCTGCTTTCATTCTGGTTCTGACTCTCTCTGTTACATGCATCCCTGTGACCCCCTGCCCTCCAGATAACAGGAGCCATCCTGCTGGCAGTGGGAGTATGGGGGAAGTTGATGCTGGGCCCGTACATCTCCCTGATAGCCGATAACTCCACCAATGCCCCGTACGTCCTCATCGGCACCGGCACGGTCATCATCGTCTTCGGCCTGTTCGGCTGCTTCGCCACTTGCAGGGGAAGCCCATGGATGCTGAAGCTGGTGAGAGGCGGCGGGGGGGAGGGGGGGCTGTATTACAATAGAACCGGAGGAGTGCTGTATGCTGATTAATTAGCCACGGGTCACGTGATAAAGGGAATAATGGTTGACCTCTATCCCATGGAGAGAGACTAGAAATCCAATACATGCTGCAGGGCACTTTGTTCAGTTAATGGTGGTCAAGTGAGTCCATTTAAGTGTGTGTATGTGTGTGTGTGTGTGTGTGTGTGTGTTAGGCAAATGATACATGTTTAAGGGAGAGGATTTGTATGTAAACTATGTAAATCTCCCTCTTTGCTTTTTTTCCCCTTTCCCTCCCTGTAGTATGCCATGTTTCTCTCATTGGTCTTTCTCGCTGAGTTAGTGGCTGGGATCTCTGGATTTGTTTTTCGCCACGAGGTCAGTGTGCAATTCACAGCTTAACAGCTAAACTAAACCCTAGAACAGTTTTTTTTTCTCGAATCTTAAAACTGAAATGTAAAGTGTACTTTTTTATGTGTGTGCAACAGATAAAGGGAACCTTTCACAGGACATACACTGACGCAGTCCTGAACTACAACGCCGAGGATGAGGCGAGCCGTGCTGTCGATAACTTACAGCACAGGGTGAGTCCCAATGAAGTGACAGTCAACAAAGAACTACACTACAGCAGTGGGATGCAAAATTCATTTTTTTAAAGGATATATATATATTTCTCTTCTTTTCTTTACATTACCTGTGTAGCCTAACCCTGATATATTATACTTCTGTGCCATAGGCCACTGTTTTTGTTCTCAATAAAGTAGGAAAACCTCTACAGTACTTGAGTAAATGCACTAGTTGCCTTTCACCACTGGGGCTACTGTACCTGTAGGAGGAATGGTTGGTAATTGTTTGAAGTGAAAATGAATCACGTATAAACTCACCCAGCGTGTAAGAGTGCGTGCCGGTGTGCTTTAGTGAACTCAGCCCCTGGCCCCTCAGTGGCTGCTGGGAAGTCAACTGTGAGGAGGTTAAGGTGGGGAAAATTGTAAAGCACTCCTGTAATAAAAATGTTTACGCTTTACCTCCTTGATTGGCAATTTTAGACGTTTTTTACGGGTGCTCAAGCACAGCGAAATTTCATCTTAGCACCTATAAAAAAATCTGTTTCTCTCCTTTATGCTTTCAACGGCTAAACGATGAACACCACCGCTGCAATTTCACTGTGCGCCTATAATAACGAACGCAAACCATCGCTTTCTGGCGATATGGACCATTATTTTAAAAAAAAATACCCGGATGTTCATATCCTGGAAGTATTGCTGGGATGTCTATTAATGCTTTCACAAAATATTCACACAGTGATAGATTTGATTAATAATCATCAGTGATATGGATATAATGATTAAGTGGGTAAAGGCAAATAATGGAACAGCTACAACAGTCAAATCAGAAAACATCACAAATACTATAAACTATACACTGAAAAGGGACGATTGCTGCCATATCAGAATGTTAGCAGAAAAGAGATGATGAGAGGAATGAGAAAGGAATGAAAAGCAGAAGTTAAGAGGTGCTTTGGCAAACTGGAAAGAAAGAAGAAAGGAGTGGAGAACAGAGTAAAGGAGAGCAGATGTGCCAGAAGCAGAGTGCTGCATTTTAACTTTTTTTTTACCTTTGAAGTTCAAAATCAGACATCTTCTTAGTTTTTTTATATATATATATTTTATTAGAGTCATGTCTTCTGGATCATAGAAAGGTGATTCTGAATCTGAACAGTGGCTTCAACCAGAATCTGAACCTGAATCTTGAGTCAGTTTATAACAGATGTGATTAAGAGATAAAACATCTGAAGACAAAGAGAAACGCTGTTAAAACATTCATTTCAAATTAAATGTAATGTTTGTGGTAAAGGTCTGATCCGAGAATTATCCTTAGTGGTCTCTCACTCTCTTTCTACTAAACAGACACATTGATTAACATAGATTTAGTTATTTCTACATTCCAGAAAAGTTGCATCTTGGGCCTTTAAGCACCCAGCATGGTCCATTGCAGCAACTCCTCTCATCACGCTTCAACACGCAAGTAGTTGATGTGGGCTAATCTATAGTAGGTTCACAGGAAGTCTCCTTCAGGGAAAAAAACAGTAGGAAAAGCCAAACATGATGGTTCTTAGATAAAACTTTTACATTGGCTCTATGTTACCACTGCACTTATCTATTCCTTTAATCTACATGCGCTCTTAATAATTTCTCTTTCTCTGTGCATTTCCAGCTGCGTTGCTGTGGAGTGTATAACTACACCAGTTGGTTTGGCAGCATCTATTACCCATCCAACGGCATCCCTGCCAGCTGCTGCTTCAACGCCTCTGACTGCAACCCAGAAGATCTCCGCAACACAACTCTAGCCCCAAGCAAAGTCTACCACCAGGTCAGTGGTGTTGTCATACTGTATCTTTTGCCTGTCTTCTGCATGAGTAGCATATTCAGCCTGTGAATGCACAGCTCTGTATACAACGACTGTAATTATCAAACCATCTCCCTCCATCATACACTAACACCGGCCACAGATAATCTCCCACATCTCCATCTTGCCCCTAATTTGCACATATAACAGGTCCCTGTTCCCTCTGCGGACTAACCTTCCCCCTTTATTTCAGGGCTGCTATGAACTGGTCACCTCATTCATGGAAACCAACATGGCCATCATTGCTGGAGTGACGTTCGGGATTGCCTTCTCACAGGTAAGAGCTGCAAAAACAAGTAGGTGTATATGCGATACAAATAAATGATGAATAGATGGCACCTAGTGTCGCGTTTTAGCATCACTGAGTCATTGTGCTACCCTGACATAGAATAAACCCACAACCTCCCCTTTCTTTGTCTTTCAGCTGATTGGCATGCTGCTGGCCTGCTGTCTGTCCAGGATCATCACAGCCAATCAGTATGAGATGGTGTAGCTGATGTGACATGGCAGGTGAGAGATATTTTAGGATGCAAACACCAAAACAAGCAACAACAACACATGCAGAGAGTATTTCTACAACAAAGAACTCTCCTCTATGTTTACTATGTCATTTCAGGGAGATGAAGAGAAGAAGAGACAAAAAGCCTTGACACATTGACAACAGTGAATTCGTGAAACGCTGTCACACTTCTCATTTGGAATTTACCTCCCTCCGTCTCTCTGCCTGTGATCTTAATGTAATTTCTAAATGTAACTTACTGTAAAGCACCATTCCTTGACTCACTGCTGTTGCATCAAAGCTTTCAATACTACACATCACACTGCTACTTGATGTAGATGTTGCTCATTAGCAAATATCTTGGATCAGTACAGCATACGCCAGGCGAGCAGGCCAGAGATGTCAGAGTTGACAGCTGGATAGGTGACTGAGTGCAACTTGGCTTCACTGTGGGTTTCAGCATGCTCCACTGACCACCATCAGAAGGCACATCTTTGTACAGAATGACATTACTAAAGCTTGAAAGTAATACTTTGATAGATGATTTAGTTTTGCATTTGACTTTGCTATTGCTCACCGTTGTATATTCCTATTGCTGTGGCATTTTGTGAACTGATTGTGTACTGGAGATATTTTAAGTTTAAATGAGGAAAACAGGAAACCGGCGAGGAGAAGAAAGTCAAGAATGTTTTTTGAATATTTTTACCTATAACAAGGCACAATGTTTAACTCAACTCTGTGGTTAAATTCCATTTTATTCCATTATTTTTCAGTATAAGCTTTAGTTTGGGATGAACACACAAGAACAGGGAAATATAATCATCCAGCAAACCAAGCAAATCAGCACTGGTGAGTGCTAGCTAATGGTAAAATAAGAAAACCTATTTTTAGCCCGCTTGCTAATAGACAATGTGTTCAGCTTATTTAAAAAATGTCCTATCTGTGGAGCATTATATTCCTTGATGGAATAGTGGACAGATGAATTTTGAATTCTCTCTATATTTCTTCAAATTTCAGTTCTCACACTTAGCATCCACATAGCTCTCAAGACAGCATGGTCAAAAAAATGTATGTAAGAATGTAAGAATTCAAGTCAAACTTGAGAATTCGCACATTCACCAACATTCACTTCGCTTTTACAAGTGATTCCACTCATTACAGAAACGTCATTAAAATTAAGTGTAGTGAATTAATTCTGCAGATTTATCTGCTGCTACGACCGGGGCTTTTTCAGGCTCTGATTTACATCTCTGACTGTGTTCACACTACCGCTGCCAAAAGCTACAAAACACCGTGCCGTCACACACTACACGGACGCAGATTTGCCGTTAGATGTTGATCAACTGTGGATGAGTTTATCTCTTCTTTTTTCCATTCCCAGGGGAAGGCATTGAAAAAACATATGATTGGTTGACATTTCTCTGCATCACTGGTAAAAACTCGTTATGTAGCAACAAGTTTCAGGCATCAGTTTCTAGTTTCATGCCGCCGGCTTCCATTAAAGTGAATGGAAACTTGTTGCTGTGTAGCAGGTTGTGTGAGCACACAGCAGCAGGAATGCCTTGAGCTTTAGAATCCCTCAGTACCACATCTGAGGTAAGATAATGTTTGGGAAAAAAATGTTTTAAAGAGGTTAAAACCTTACTTTGTCACCTGATGCTACAGAAATAGTCAGCCCCCGCAACACTTAATTTGAAGCATAAGTCAGCAAACAATTTTTAGCCTGCTAGGGTCATATCAAGTCATTAGGTCATTATTAGTTTTATTATAATGTATAGTAAAATTCGGCTGTATAGTACAGCGAAAGATTTCCAGGAAAATGTTTTACCATATTGGCTGGGTGCTGGATCAAAAAAACAGTTGAGAGAGAATACGCACGCCAAAAAGCTCCCATTTAGGGTTTTGATTTTATGCTGCATGATGTTTGGAACGAGAGGTCAACATTAGAGACATGTAGGACTCTAACAGTGTTCACCTAGTATTCACAGTATTCTACGTAGTGCATCAACATGCCACATTCGTCATCTGTAGATATGTATTGGAAATGTAATTTATATGATGTAATGTTTCTCATTCTAATATGCTAATCGGTGTAAATGTCTTGTGTCAGAGCTTTGATTCTGCACTTTGTACTGTTAATCTGTATTTGTTTGATAGTTTATAGGAAAAACGCACTGAAAAATAATTGTGGCCAATGTTTTGTTGTAACATGTAGGTGTGCTGTATATTTATTATAGTTTGGTTGGCATTACGTTTACAGTTTCAAGTGATTTTCTATCTCTCTTTCGATGTGGGTGTGGGTGTGTGTGGGTGTGGGTGTGTGTGTGTGTGTGTGTGTGTGTGCGCGTGTGAGAGATTTTTGTGGATCCTGTTGTATTCAATTTTGGTCAGTATTTGGTTGTGGCTTTTAAAAACGCATTGCTTTTAAAGCTGTATATTTATTTAGTGAATGTATGTTTTCCAACACTCTGAAACATGTTTTTCTTCCCCAAACTGATATTGTCCTGTAAATACTACATTGTAATAGCATCCAGCTTACACATGGGGTCACCAGACACTCAGAAAGAAATTGCACCATGCTGTCTACTATTGACTAAGTCACCATCAGTGGTCTTATTATCAATAAATATACAGAATAACAACTTTGTTTGGTGTTTAGTGATTCTTGCAAGAATAAAGATGCTCTATGTGTTTTCCTTGCAGAGTGAAGTATATTTATTGACGAAAGCTGCTTCCTAAAGTAAAAACACTGTTAAACACTTGTATTTTTTTACTAATTAGAAGTTTTATCATAGATAGTATAAATGTGATTATCTGGCTTTTTCTAGACAGTAATTGGCATGACGGCCCTGAGCAAACTTTCCCACAGGATCAATAAAATTCAATCTAATCTGATTGAATCTAAATTATATTTCTATTTTAGGATTAGCATTAGGTCAGGCTAAGGGTTAACAAGTGAGGTTGTAAATAGGCTACTGATTGGATGAATGCGCATAGGTGAACTTAAGAAATTAAGCAGTGCAGAATGTCAAGAGGCAAATAAAAGTCTCCTGTTTTAATATGATATGATTGATTTGCTCTCTTCGCCTTAAACATCTGATATCAGCAGTTAGGTCCTGGGTAAATTTTTTTTAATATCTTTGTGATTTGTGGGCTCCCTTACGTACCCACAGGTGTAGAACTTGGGGTGAATACATAATAATTCAAATGCATTTTTCTCCACCAATAAAAAACGTGAATAAACTAGGACTTTTATTTTGAAAAACTAAAAGCAAGTATAATATTAAATAGGAAAAGTTGATCTACAGGAGAATAAATATTTGAAGCAATACAGAATGCCCCAAAGGCTGACTGAATTATAAAGCTATGCCTTGCATACCAAGACTAATACAAAAAGAAATTAGTCTGCATAAACCATCGTTTGAGTCCGTGAAGACAACTAACACTGGATGCTGAAAGTACATTTCCACTTTTAATTAGAATCCAAGTCTAAAAGAGCAGAGTTCCCTCCTCCAGCTGGTCCCAGCCCCAACACAAACCTCACACAGTGGGAAACGTTATCAACATGAATCAGCTATCAGTGTGAGTGTCCAGAAAATGAGAAGCATATTTAACACAGACTGACTGACTGACCTCAATCTGGCAACCCAGAGACAACAAAATATTTAGTAGGATATAAATGAACTCCAAGCACAACAAAACAACAAATTCTTCACCGAAATAGAACTCTGGTACAGGAATTCAGCGGATTTTGGAGCGAAACGTAATTCAATATTTCCTTTGGGAAACAAACATGATTTTGTCATAGAAGCGGTAACATGTGACCTCGCTGAGAAATGCACTTGAGTTTGTATTCAGCCTTACTCTTCTTTATTGGTTATTTGGGTCAGCTTATTAGCTTTTCGTGAAGTATATGAATTCTTTATATGTATGTATATTTTTGATTTCCTTATTTAGCGACAGTTTTTTTCAGGCCCTCAGGTCAAGAGAAAAAGGAAAAAACCCTTTCACATTTTCCTGAAATTGACCGACTCCGACATCGCGATGTCTGTCCGTCACATCCCTGTAACCTAGGTTACCACCCGCGTCCACATGATGGCGCTTAGGTATCGGCGGAAAACGGACTCGGAGCTCCGGAGAGAGAGGGAGGAAAAAAAGAGGGAGAGAGAGAGAGAGAAAAGAGAGAGAGAGCGAGAGCGGGAGGGGAGCCGGAGCACCACGCGCCGTCTCCGGCGGCCTGTCCCCGCTGCGGACTGCATCCGTAATGAGGCCGGAACAGCGGCGGGATGAAGGGGGGGGGGAGGGAGAGAGAGGCTGTTGCTCGGGGAGACCGCGCTAACCGGGCTCGCTCCAATCTCGTTACGCAAATTACTGGCAGAGCGGCGCGGGAGCTTCCGCGCCCTGCTGCCTCCGCGCCTCCGCCTCCCGAATATGCTTAATGCGTTACAGGCTGGAGGGAGTCATCCACCATCCACCGGGAAGCGCTATTACTCACCCCCCCTCCCTCCCTCCTCCTCCTCCTCCCCCCCGCTCCCCGTCTCCGTCGCTCTCACACATACACACATACACACACGCGCGCGCGCTCATACGCACGCACGCGCACACACTCGCAGGCTGCATATAGCGCTGTCCTTCACTGGAGAAATCCTCAGTTGACAAATAACCTTTTGATTTATCAACGATATGACTAATTTTCAACTAATCGACATATTGATTTTGTAATCGGGAAAATGTGATTTTTCTACACGCATTAATGCAGAAGGGCTTCTTTAAATCTAAATTTAGGACATAGCTGAAACCTCAAAGACTAAAGAATACATTACCTTATCGACTATGAGAGGTCATATATATATATATATATATATATATATATATATATATATATATATATATATATATATATATATATATATATATATATATATAAATTCTGACTCACATAGAGTGAGTCAGAATTTAAGAAAAACAACTGTTATCTGTTGGTTTGTAAATGTTGAATGACCGCAGAAGATCTGAGGGTTTCTATTTCTAAGATGGGTCTTCATCACCTTCAGTTTGGAGAACTGATCGCTCGACTGAGGCTGATGGCACTGACCCAAATACTAAAGAACATTAGCACTGTACCGAAAATCAACTGAACGGAATTATGTCAGCTACAATATCTAAATGTTTTTACAGCTGCTTTATTTTCCTAATGGTCAGCCTGCATAACAGATTCACTCATTTGTACCATAATGGCTAGTTTACTTCATCATATAGCAAAGTACTTTGTGTTCTTCACAAGAGCAGCACTTCACCATGTTTTTTCCCCCATACAGGGCATTTTGGGCCACTTTACCATGTTTTTTGTTAATTTAAAGGGCTCTTATCATGCCATTGTGTTTTCTTAGACCTGGGGGCAGCCTAGAAGCAATGGTCTCCAGAGGGAGAACGGTTTCTGCAGATACCTTTTTTTAATATGTGCATATTTTTGCAAATACTGTTGTATAGTGTGCAATGCTGTGCTCAAGATAGTTAGCCATAAGCATAACCAAGGCTTTAAAAAACAGCTCCTCCTAAGAAAAGTGAATCTTAAGAGAAACACTGTCTGAAATACACCGCGTCTGAAAAGGTTGACATTCAATGTATCCATGGTTTCCCTCTGCAGACTGGCCTGCTGGAAGGCACTTAATCCCTTTTTTTCAATGAAAGAGCATTCAATAATACAATTCAGAAAGTCAGACTTAGGGGAACCCTAAATGGCACTTCACTTTTCCAGTTTTTTCATTAGAAAGAGCACCTCCAGCTCACCCCATTACAAGAACTACTAGGACACTGCATTATGTCTTGTGGGGGTACTTTACAGGGCACTATCACATTTTCCTGCACTGAAAGGGCACCCATGAGGGCACACCATTCCAGGTTGTCACATATAGAAGCCCCCCATGGCCCTTTCTCCTGATTTATCCATAACTAAGACAGTAATTACAGAATTTGGTATGTTTTCTTCTTTATTTGGGTATCTCAGAGGCCCCTTTCACTATTTTTTAGTCCCTGGGGACCTCCTGCAACTCCCCCCCCACCTTCGTCCACTGGTGCACTATATCCACTATGTCCATGTACTTCTGAAAAAAAAGTACATGTAAAGAAAGACGGAGTTCAGGCATGGGTCACTGTAAAAGACCAGTTGTTGTTAATGTGATTTGTAATGCCAGTCAAGTAGAAAATTTGGGCTCATACTTGTGTTCATTTTGTTGTGTTATTTGTTTTTTGCGTTATGTTAACTTATAATTTGGTTATTATTTGGCTTTGCATGTCATTTTTTGCATGTGTGTGTTTTAACTCTGTTTACCTACATCAGCACCTGATGATTAATCAGCCAGTGAGGCACACATGCAAAGAAACTGCAACAAACACATGCAAAGCAAAAGTACATAACTGAAGGATAACTAAGAAAACTCAACATACAAGCAAACAACAAAAGATAGAGCTCTTTTTTCTAAATTATGCTTCAGGATTTGTCATATATCTTTTATGTGGCATTTGATTGTATGTAATTCCAAACAAGAATATCCTACTTTTCTCCCAAAGCCTTTTTAGCACTGCCAAAAATAAAAATCTGATGTTATAGGTTCTCTATTTAGGCTGGTATTTCATTTTGCTTTTTGCTTTTTTTACTTTAAAGTCAAATTCAGACATGTATATATAAAAATGTTGCACTGTTGGACAATTCAGGGCCAAAAAGGGTATCATGTACAGAATGTACGCCTCTCTCAGTTTGCTTCTACAAGTATATACTGTATATCCCAAATAAATATCAAGACTTTTAGGAATGTCGCAATAATGGCAAATAGTTTCAAGTCATTTGGCACTAACAAATAATTGTTCTGTTTTCTGACTTTTTCTTCTTGGTCCAGTTGGATGTTTGAGGTTCATTGTGCAGAATGTTGTTTGTGCAGTTTGACACTGGAAGGCTATTTTAATATTTGTATGCTGAAAGTTTCTCTGGGCTCTTATTAAATTTAGGTTTTTACAACCTGTACCTACAAGCACGATTTGTGACATCGCAGCTGGTTCGGAGCCAGCAGTGGTCTAGTATGCAATTAACACGACTGTGGAGTGGAAACTTGACGCCTGCGGTGCACATATATGGACTTTTTACTGAAGTAGGACACATCTTGCATTCAGCAGATAAACCTTTGCAGTGGAAATTTACATATTCATAGATTTGGGATTTTTCATTCATTTTTTGGCAGAAAAATCATATCAAACAAATTATTATTCAAAACAAGTTTTTAATTTTTTTTTCATCGGTCTGGGGGGAGATATTTAAACTATCCACATTATGGTGTTTACTTAAAGGAAAAGTCCTGCCCTCTGTCCAGCGCTTTACATTAAATAGTTTATGTGACTTGTGAGTATGAAGAAATGAGTTTTCAAATGGTAATTTAATCAGATTAAAACACTTATTAAATCTATGAGAGAAATTACTTAACCTCTTTAATGTGATCAAAAACCTGTAAAAGGAAGCACGCAGGCTCCCTCTCTTCCTCTTTCAAACACACTGAACCCTTCTCTTCTAATCCATGGTGATATCCTGTTTACTGCCTTATAAAGTAATAAAGCACACCCTTCCCACTCCGCTGGTCTATTTGTGATGTGAGCTGTTATTGCTGTTGTTCTTGCTGCTGCTGCTGCTGCTGCTGCTGTTCTAATTGCTGTTGCTGCTTCGCCTCCGGCTTCCCTGCTGAACCCAGACACCTCGGCCTCACACTTTTCAGTAACATGCGGTTACGATGACAAGTACTAGGGTTCCCACTCAAGCTGCCTGTTCCTATAGTGCAGCACCCGCTCCTCCTATCCCACCTCCCCCTCATGCCTCCTTCTCATGCTCTCTCTTTGAAGATATCGGGATGACGATGATGACACCCGCCGTAATCGGGCGGATGCTCAGCTTCTGACACGATGCACGACTGAGAAACCCTTCCAGAACCGGTCCAGGTTTCCCCTGTTTCACTCAGACGCGGAGTGTTCCTCTTGACAAGTAGAAAAGGCCCTTTCACGTCGGGCCGGCGGAAGTCGGCGAGGTGGGGCCTTGATTGACAGCCCTGTCGAGGGAGCAAAGCAAGAACATGTTCCTATCTGATCGCTGTTCAGCAGAAGTGCACCATTTGCTCTGTTGACCTGCTTTTTTTCTCCTAACTGGATCTGGGATCAGCTAATCTTGGGAGGGAGGACAAGAGTAGTCTGTTTGTTGTTGATTGAAGCTGCTCCTGAGGCAGGCTGGCCATTAAAGCTACAGTATATGAGAAACAACTACATTATTTATCTACTACACTTTGTATACAGCTTTGCTATATTGTATTTAGAGTAAGATATACTTTTAAGATTTAATAGAAGACAGTAATAGTTAGGGTATTTTTGCATTGAGATAGGCAAAGGATCTGTTTTTTTTACCCCTGCTGCTATTTAAGTACCCTGAGGTACTTAACCTTTACTTGAGAGTTTCGATTTGATGCAACTTTACACTGCCACTGCAGTGCACAGCAAAATATGGTACTTTTCACACCAGAAGAACAGCATACATCGTTGTTTGCACTTTTGTCTGTATCTCTGTTTTGTGTCAATACAAGTGCAAAGGAAACACAATGAAACTGCTTGCATGTGTCCATACTTTGCTAATAAAGTTGATCACTTTGAGGGGTGTTATGTTGTAGAGTTTCTTCTGTTACTGAGGTAAACGAATACTACTTCCACCATTGGCTTTAGGACAGGGAGGTACACAATCAAAAGAGATGCGTGTCAAATACTAATCGGTGCTGGAGGTATGAGCCAAAGACAGACACCGAGAGTGAAACTCACCCAGCAGGTTCCACCTTCCATGTTCACATTCTCCTGATTCTTGCTGAGCGACAATTTTTGAACACTGATTCATGCGATGGTATCTATAGAACAAACTGTTCTTGACAAAATCCCTTCCTGTACGTGCTGCGTTATCAGGTCACCTCTATGCCAGTCGGCTTTGAGCGTCTCGCTTCATGTAACACGTTTCCTTTTGATTACATGTGACAGCTAAACTTGGTTGATTGATAACGTG
The DNA here is from genome assembly GCA_036785175.1 of Eupleurogrammus muticus. Classification (NCBI taxonomy): domain Eukaryota; kingdom Metazoa; phylum Chordata; class Actinopteri; order Scombriformes; family Trichiuridae; genus Eupleurogrammus; species Eupleurogrammus muticus. The sequence continues at coordinate 18,707,746 of JAYKQN010000001.1, forward strand.
CATCTATTCTTAACTTCACTAAAACAAACAGGTTTTAACATCATGCGGACGGCCACACACTGAAAAACATGTTTCCAGAAGTGTTTACCAGAGCTCAGGTTTCAAACAGGCAGCCTCCACCAGTGCATGTACTGTACACGTGCTATTTCTGATGCAGAGCCAGCGTGGGGGGGTCCCCCTGTTTACCAGGGGCTATAGTTACAGGAGTGAAATCAGCTGTCCAGCATCTCTGCTGGAACTGGCTGGTGTAACAGTCTGGGTTATTTTGTAATCTGAAGAGCTTGTCACTACAATAAGTGGCTTCGACTGAAGTTTTCCTGGGGGTAAATAAGTAAGCCTGTGATATTTCTGCAGGGGCATGCTTGTGTGAGTGCGTAGTTCCATGACGTTTTCATTTCCTGTTCGATCACTCTCATACTCCTGTAATTGGGCAATGGCACCAAAGGGAATATATGGTGGTTAGGATGGGAATGACTGTTGATGTGGCACCAATTACTCCACTATCTCATCACTAATTCAACTCACCTCAATGTTTTCCACAGAAATCAACTATACAGAGGGCAGCTACCCAAAAAGAGGGGGGGCAAGTAATTGAAGGCACCCATGTATTCAAGCACTGTACTTGGTTACAGTTTTGAGTATTTAGATATTCTCCACATATTTCTCCACATTTGGGAGGGAAATATTCTGCTTTTCACTTGAAATTTTTACTATGATTGACAATATTATTTAAGGGTGACACAGTGACACAGTAGGTAGTGCAGTTACCTCACAGCAAGAAGGTCACAGGTTTAAATCTCTCAGCTGGGACCTTTTTGTGTAGGGTTTGCATGTTCTCTGTGTCTGTGGGCGCTCTACATCTACCTCCCACAGTCCAAAAACATGCTGAGGTTGATTAGAGGGTCGAAATCGCCTGTAGGTGTGATTGAATGGTGTGTGTGTGCCACACAATAGGCTGTACCCTTGCCTGTAATGTGCTGGGATTGGCTCCAGCAGACCCCCATTATCCTACTAATGAATAAGCAGATATAGAAAATGTATGACTATTAATCAATAACAATGGATTGTTAGGGAGTTTTGTATAGCTTACAGTTTATTTTTCACTAAATGTTTTTTTCCGAATTTTCCATGTAAAGTTGTGTATTTAGAAAACCATTAGGTAAATGTATTATTAAATAGCTGTTTTAGCTTGCCACATGATTTTTTCCCCAAACATAGGTTCCCCTCTAAACCTCTCAGATGGTTTCACTTCCTAAAAGTCACCCTAAAATAACTGTTCCTGTCCTCCAGCCAAGTTCATTACCTCTGACTAATAACAATACTCGTGGTAGCTTCACTTCAGATAGGTTATGTTTTGCCAAACGTCCTTTTACTAAGAATGCTGGACTATCCTTTTCCAATAAATGTGTTTTACTATTACGTGAATACTTCTTTCACCACAGTTTGTACCACATTTTATTAATAAATCGATGATTGTTACAGCTTCACGGCTCAAAAACACATGTTGCCTCTGTTGAGTGTGAGCGACTCGCGAGCGGCGGCCGTCATTGGTCCAGCATCGACTTGTCCCGCCTCTTGAGAAAACTGCAACGCGGCCCTCTGATTGGCTCTGCTGGAGGCCGAGCAAGTGGGCCGATGGCCTGGCTGATGAATATTCATGCCTGGTCCGCTCGGGCCGGCCTCACCCCTGCGTGTCTGCCGTGTGGCTCATCGGAACAGAATGTGGGACGCACAGTGATGTAATATCAGCCAGTGTTTCACCGAAGGCAATTTGATTCACAGAAGTGGACATTTTTTGCACGGTAAGTAAAAGTTTTGGGATGTGGAGTGGTGAAGACGGGCTGACGGCTGCGTAATTACGTTATGAGCGTCCTCAGCTGCGGGCCAACAGCAGATCTAGGAAGTATCGAGCTGAGTGTTTGGGATCAGTTTGTTTTTGTTGAAGTGCAGCATTAACATCTGCATTGTCTGGGGCGGGATGTGCCATAACTGTCAGCCTGCAGCCCCCCTCCCTCCCTCCCTCCTCAGATTTGCCAAACCTCTCCTCTTGTGTGCTATTCCAGGTCAGCCGGGTCCGGTTACAACTGCAGTGGGAGAACTTGACAAACAGGTCTGTGGATCCGCCTTTTGAAACAGCGAAACCACCTGCCTGCATAAAAGGCGCACCCTTCACCCCCATCAGACCAGAAAGAAGGAGCGAGCAAGAAACGAGAGCGCAGCGAAAAGAAGGAAACATAAGAACTGTGCCAAACTACCAGCGCCGCTCGCCTGATTTTACAAGACAGCCAATCCCCGCCGACAAGCCGCCGCTTCACTTAAGCCGATCAGAGCAGAGTTAAACCAGGGGAAAGACCGTCCTGTTGGAGGGAACAAATCTCCGATCTTCGCTTTCACTTACTGCTACTAGACGCGAGGGGAAAACAAGAGGATTTCTCGCGAAATAAAAAAGAAGGAGAAGATGATGATGCAGCAGCTGCCAGAAACCTCCACCCAGAAGAACTCCCTCTTCAACGCCATGAACAGCTTCATCGGCGCCGTCAACAACATGGACCAGACCGTCATGGTGCCCAGTCTGCTGCGGGACGTCCCGCTGGACGAGGACAGCGACATGGCGTCCCTGAAGTCGGACGTGGACGAGGAGGGGGACATGTACAGCTACTACCAGCTGCTCAAGTCCATCCGCAGGGACATCGAGTGGGGGGTCAGGTGCGCCGCGGCCGACGAGAGGCGTAAGCAGGGCATGAAGATCACCCGCGTCAACTCGTCCGCGTCCATCTCCTCCACCTCCTCCTCCGCGTCGTCATCCTCATCCATGTCGTCCGAGGAGGAAGACGAGGAGGACGAGGATTTGCAGAAGCAGTTCCAGTTCCACCTGACCGGGCTCCACGGGGTGCTGAGCAAGCTCACCCTGCAGGCCAACTCCCTCACCAGGCGCTACAAGCAGGAGGTGGGGATCGGAGGATGTTAAGTTTCTGTGACCGGAAGAACTGAACTGATTCATCCATGTTCTCTGCTGCTGCTGCTGCTGCTGCTACTGATGACATTTACCTGATAGACATGGATGGTAGAGAACGCAGCAGCCTATTGTGGTGTCGGTCTACTCTGTGGTATTAATATGATGCTGAAGCATTTGTGTACCTGACACCAACCCTCTGTTTTGCACTCTTAAGTGTTTTACACATGCATTCAGTGGTATACTAGATGAAACTATATTTAAAGTTTTATTTAATGCATAATTTATTACCTCATGTTATGTGTGTCTGAGAGCTGAATTGTATTTTAAAGTTGGAGAAGAAGTGGAATGTATGAACTACAGGGTATGTCGGTCTGAGCCACCCCCTCTGACTGGGGGGGGGATACTGGCAAAAGATTCTGCTTCCTTTTTTGTGAAGCTGATGATGTCGGTGTGCTCAGACAGATTTGTCTGTGTATGACCAAGCTACTTCTACTCTGATGTGTCTGTGTCTTTAAATTGTGCTTAAAAAGGAAGGAGGCAGATGCTTACTCATAGCTGCCAGTGATCTCCTCGTGTCCTACATGGTCAATGAACTGGAATCAACTGATAATTCTGGAGGTTGTTTTCCACGAGATACATTGTCGTCATTGTCATTTGTTTGCTATTGTAAAGATGTTATTGGGAGGTCCATCTGTCGGAACATGCTATTGTATGCACCTTCTGCATCATTTTTGTACGGATATTTGTTTCAGAAATAAACTTTTATATGAACTGACTCCAATTGTAGTGTATTTTTATTCCTGTAAATAGAAAGGGACATATTTAAATGTGTTAATTAAAATCTTGCAGTGAGATTAGACCATTGTAAAAGTAAATTACTATCTTCTCTCTGTATGTATGTATGTGTATATATATATATATATATATATATATATATATATATATATATATATATATATATATATATATATATATATATATATATATATATATATAAAATATATATATATATAATGTGTATAAAATAGTTTGTAAAGGAAGTCTGGTAATCAGATTTTCATTTAATTTGAATTCAGTTGCTATAAAAATCTAAGATAAGGACAGCAATTGAGGGGGGTGTTTTAATAATAATAATACATTGTAGTTGTGAAATGCTTTTCTAATTGCCAAATATGCTTTACATGGAGCAAAGAACAAACAAAACACTAAACAGGAGATATTAAAGGTTATTTAGTATAAATGGAAAAAACATGTCAGGAAAAAGAGTGTCAAGACGAAACCATGATTCCCTCTTTGGGGACTTTGTTCTTCCAGCAGATTCTTGGGATAAAAAAACTGTGTTTCACTGGTATCTCAGGAGGAGTTAGGAGTCAGCTGTTGCTCTCTTGATTTAGATTTATTCAATTTAAATTGTTTTCTGCAACCATTGAGACAATTTGTTCCAGAATTACATTTTTTTCTAATCTGTCTGTGGACTACTTGTTTAGTAATACATCTCATGGTAAGCAAAAAAAAAAAAGATTTACAGCTTTAAAAACCATCATTAATCATGTTTCCCTCGGCCATCAGCAATTTAAATGCGTTAAAAAAAAGAGGCGGATTTAAAATTACCTGCAGGTTAGGGAATGCTGCTTGTCATTAAATTTCAGGTAAAACCTTGAACCACTTGAAAACCTCCTGAGGAAAAGAAACATTTTGTTCCTGATATAACACATGTAAGACTGAATGCATCCAAAAGCCATTTTTATTGATCTCCCTCTGATTGTTTCCAGTGAACTGCTCACTAACTATACGCAAAAAAAGAATGTACTGTAATGTAATGTTTCTTTAATCAGTGAATATATATGGTATCTGGGGATAGTTAGGCATTTACCTTGCTTTTTTAAAATTTTACTTTGATTTTGACATATTTTGATAAGAGAATAATTAGACTACCACTCTTTGTATACATGCAGGCATGTGTGTTGTGTTATTTTATGTAATATCTTACCAAGCTGGTAAAAAAAATACCAGATAACCCTCATTGTTGAAAGAATAACCAGTGGTGACAGCCTCAAAGGCCACGGAGGGAGATGGGTGCAGCTGGAGTTTCAGTGTCACAATAGGTTAATAGGGTGCATCTCTCTCTCTCTCTCTCTCTTTCTGACTTTCTTTCTCACACACAAAGTGGAACACACAATGAAAAGAGCTCATGCATAAATGTTTAGAAAGTTAATTTGATTCTTTTCAGTGGAAAAACTCTTAGAAAATCACTGAAAAAGATGAGCCATAGTGGACACATCACATTATATTACATCACGTCTTGATTTAATATGTGGCCTGTAATAGCATTAAGAACTGTATTATAATTTTTCTTTAGTCAATTTACCTTAATTTATACATGGCACAAAGGTGAAATCTATTCTGTGACTGGTTTGAGCATTTTTCAGTCATTATTTGAAATGGCCAAAAACTGTTGTTATTATTATTATAATATTATTTCCTGTGTGTTTTTTAAGCTTTAAAGCGTAGTTTAATAAAGTCTGATGCAGAAGAACTAATTTAACAATGGAAGCACTTCTCTCCAAACATATTTAACACAACCATTTTTTTTTCTTTTTCTGAGCTGGTTGTTTACAGATTCTATCCAAAGTCAGGGCAAAGGTAACATACCTTTCTGCATTTGACTGTAAATAAGGTAGCTAGAGATAACCTTATCATGAATGCCAGCAGCTGTCATGAAATTGCAGCGATGTAGAATTCTGTAGAAATTTTGAAAAAAAAGATATGTATTAACACACTATTCTCACCACAAAGACCAAACCCTGACCTCCATACAAACGCACCCACTCCTTTTTTGATTAATAGATTTATTTCATTGACCTTAGGTGCTTATAATATAGTAGCAACAGAAACTAGGAACATTGCATTTAACTAATTCCTATGTAAAGTATGAAAACAAAATGGAGGTCGAAATTCACAAATGTACCCGTAAATACATATGTAAACAAGAAAATACATAGTGCAAGTTATTACACCTCAAGTACAGAAGACAAAATCTTAGAACATCATTAATGTCATACAATACAATGTCTGGTATGATCTGTGCAGAGCAGATAGAAGAACATTAATGATGATGTACGGGGCAATCCGAAGATCTGTAACTGATTATGGGTGTAAGGCATATGGGGCAGCAGCTTCCTCTGTTCCAAAGTAGCTGTATGTGGTCCAAGGATTCCACAATTACAGATAGGACGTGGAAAGCAGATATCAAATCCTATGCCAGCCTTAGTGCATAGCTTGTGGCAATCTTGTGGGGACTTGGAAGGGTGGAGGAAGTCAGACCAGGAAAGATCATTTTATGTCCAGATTCTTCTGCAGCACGAACAGCTCTGAGGGGTGGGAAAGTGGACCTAATTGTAGAGGGTTTGACCGTTTTAAAATTGAGTGTCTCTGTTGGGGGTTTTCTCTTTCCTGCGTCACAGATGACGTAGGAGTACGAGGGAGTGAGGAAGCTGATAAGACAGTAAAAAGAGCTGTGGATGGGAAGAAATTACATCTGGAATATCTGGATGGGTTGTGTATGAGCTTAGGAGCCAACAAGGAATAGCTAAATAATGGCAAACAAAAGGGGAGGCAAACTACAGAAGGTTCTATCTTTCAGTCCAGCCAACTGGAACACACATCAAATACAAGAGCGGGCAGGAGGACCCTGTGGTGATAACAAGGCTGAGACTGGGTCATCGTGCACGAAACATGTGCTGGCAGCCTGGCACTGGCTGGTAAGCAACCAGATGGAAAATGCAGCTTTGGAGAGGTACAAACTTTAAAACGTGCTTTGATGGATTGCACTGACTATCACACAGAAAGAAGCTTCCTGTAAGCAGAGCTGTCACAAATTAGAGTTATAGATCATTTATTGAGATCAATATTCATTGCAGAAAACTTTGAAACAACAAAAACTGTATTTGTTTTCCTCCATCGCAGTGGAGCGGTGTTATATTTGCTAACAATAACAATTTATCTACATAATTTTACTCTATGACTAAATTGTAACAACCTAAACAAAACAAAACAAAAAAGACTAAATTGTGACTTTAACCAAATACAATTTTCATTTAAATGACTAAGACTAAATTAAAATTCCTCATAAAACTTGACACTGTGAAGAAATATGATTGTTTATCACTTTTTCCTAGCAAATTTCAGACATCCATTTTGTGAAAGTAACACATTCTCAGCATAGCTGAATAAATGCATAATATTCTTATGATACTCTTATAATATTACAAAAAGCTGAGAACAGTTTTACTAAAACAAAACTAAGAATAAATAAAAAAAAAGATGAAAAATGTAACTGTGAAATAATATAATGATCATCAGTGATGACGACTCAATTAGAAATTCTTGTAATAATGAACATTGCAATGGACTCAAGGATTTAACCCAACTCATTCACTACTACTACACTAAAAGCGACATTGATGCTTTTTGTCCCTCGTTGGTCACAGTAGAAACAGGAAGTAGAACGAAATCGAAGTTCCGGATACAGCAAAACAAAAACAAATCGAAGCAAAATCTTTTCAAAAGACTCAGACTCAGTATGAATAATGAAAACCTACAATCAGCCGGTAACAATTCACATTGCGTGTTTAATACAGATTCAGAAGACTATCGATGCGTAAGTAGCTAAATTCAGTTTTAGCTAATTGGCTAGTTAGCCACATAACGGTGATAGTATTAGCTTACTTTTGTGGCTTTTTCTTCTGACATTGGTAATGTTTTAACTCGCTAGAAATAATTATGTCTTATTTCATTGGATGATTAATTGATGAATGGGGTTTTTCTTCAGGGTTTGTGGCGCTATATGTCTTTACAACTGAGCTTTCAAGTGCCTTACAGCTTTAATTGGCCTGGTATGTTGTGTTGGGTTCTGAGCTCAACAGGCGATGCTATCGAAACCAATCAGCTGTAACTGGTTAAACAAATAGTCAGCAAGTACCTGAAAGACACACCTGAATAAACGTACTGATATCTTAGAAAAATCACTTTGGTAGAAGTTAAAATCACCTGTTAGATTGTTACTTGAGTAAAAGTCTCAAATATTTTATATTTGTTGAACTTGTGTTTTTTCTGATACACACTTTTCGCAGGTTTTCTGATATTTAAAGTACTTGTTCACACTGATAATTAGAACATCCTTTATAAAACGTCATCAGAGATAAAATCCACAAGCCTTCTTGTGATGCTAAAAATACAGTAAATGTTTTATACGAGAAACTCAGGCTCACATAAGTCTCACATTTACTTTGAAATGACTGTGGATGCACTGGGGATTATTGCCACCTCCCCTCCCCCTTACATTGAAATCACATCATAATGGCACCGTTTAACAGCTAGTTAAACATCTTTCAGGGTTCATGAGCATCAATGCAGTGCATTGCTCTGGAGTAAATTACCCAGCAGTGTATAAAGCCGCTCAAATAAACTCTTCTTGACTAAATACACCAATGACGTACTGCTTACTGTAATGGATCTTTATGATCTGTCAGACAAAGCCTATAATGTAGTATAAATATTATTATTTAAGGTAATTCATATGTTATTAATATTCTTTTTACTATTATCAATATTATATTATCAAAATATTTTGATGTTTGTAGGATGTGCTGTATGTATATATTCAGGACTTTTCTGCAACACCACTATCTTTAATATAAAATATTTTCTTTCACATTTCCTCCTGAATATTGCACCTCCTGCAAATAAAATGTTGATCAAATGTTCTGCCATATTCTTTACAGGTGTTGCTAGTAGTGAGTTCACACCCTTAGGATTGTAAAAAAAGATTATGGTAGTACTTTCATGAGTTCCCTTATCTAGAGATATAGCCTACTTGGATCAGCTGTAGCTTAATGTAAATTTAAGCTTACAAATGTCTGGTAGATGAGTTGGAAAACCAGTCACTGTCTCTGGCGTGCACATAAACATGTTGCTCTGCGTGTGAAGTTTCAGGTTATTGTTTGCTTTCTTGGCCTAATTTACAAAAAGAATGCTGCAGCAATGCCGCCTCGCCTAGAGCCCACATCTCTCCTTTACTGATAAGAGATTGCTTACAATTGCCAGTAATCAATCACGCCGTCCTGTATGCTGTCTGACTAACCTACATACAGACTATCACCAAGTTCAACTATCCCAGTTAGAGTTTGGTATATCACTCCAAAAATAAAGAAAAAAACATATTCTCACCCTTATCTTCCAACCTTGTTCAGGATTCAGGACACATTCCTATTTTTTTGCTAATTTTCGCTTTTCGCTTCCGATTTTCATAGAATGTTATAAATTCACTTCGTGAATGCTGTTGACATGCCTGCAACATCTTTGAATTTTTGTCAAAGATGTTGCAGTTGAGCAACTTGTTTTACAGATTTATCAAACTATCTAATTATTCAGTTGTTTTTTGGTCCGACAGGAGTATATTGGGTTCAGAAATCTTAACTGAAACTCCTGTTAAATTTACTGAAGTGTTATATGCAGCTGTCTATTTGTATATTTAAGTACTGCCTGATGCCATTCAGTGAACTGGTCTCGGTAGATTATGTTTTCTAGATAGGTAGTGGGTCAAGTGGTAAATATTTGGATAATCAATAGGTGGTTTTAGTATTTTATCCAAGTTAAATTAGCCAATATTCCCAAATTCCAGCTAGTCTTGTCTTTTTTTTTCTTGGCTATCCTTGGCTTTTGATAATTGGCTGGAAATAAATGTGCATTACAAACAGGGCACTGTCATCATACCTTGAAACAACTTTTACTTCCTCTCGATAGTCAAGTTTGATTGTCCTCTCAGCGCTAAATACAAATATTACCTATGATAACATCATATGAATGGTTGTGTGACTTGTATGTCAGGAAAAGGAAAAGAAATCCCCCAAATCCCATCATAAACTTCGCAAAAAGAAAGATCACTCTTGCCCTATTTGCAGAACATTTTGTAACAAAATGCAAAGAGTTTGAGCCTTTTTAACACTCCCACAGTACCTCGCAGACTGCCATCATTCAAATTTAATTAAAACTGAAATCTACAGTAAAGCCTCGGTTCTTCTCGGCAAGTTGCTCTCAGCTCAGGTTTATGTTGTGGTTTCGCACCAAATAAGTTGAATATCAGGTTCTAGCCCTCACAAGGCATCTGCTTATCTGTATTTCACTGAGCTGTCATTTCCAGCACCCGCCCTCCATGTTTCATAACAGGTTTAAAATCGGTCAAATGCCAGAACATACAAGTGACATCATCATTCACCGCACGTCCTGTCTCCGACGGTTGTTGCTATGATGAAAACCTTCCTTTTTTAATTTTGAGGTTTGGGGAACACATGAGTGATTAATTAGGTTTCTGATGCACTGGTTGCTCGAGGTCAATACAGAATCCTGTTTTCACTCACAATCACGAACACACAAAAGAGGCGCTTGAACAAATAACATTCTTCTCAACCCAGCAATTTCTAGGGTTGTTATTAGAATGATGACAGTGCCCTGTTTGTAATGCACATTTCAACCCATTTGCACAGAGCCCTACTCAAAACAAAAACACAACACAGAGCCAAGAAAATATTTGAATAGATTGTTTGTCTTCCTTATAGGACTAATGAATTGTGTCTGATTTACAGGTGGTGATATTGACAGTAAAGAGAGCGACTGGTACCTTCTCCCTAGTAGGATGGTGAGTATTTCTTAAAATGATCTTTCTCAAATGATAATTTGTCTTGAACCCTTGACTTTTATTTGACACCAGATCATAACTCTTCACAGCTAAATGTGATTTAGCGAACATTGACATTAGATTCTAGGCTAAGCTCTATCTTTATTATCTTTTTTTTAAAAGCTGAAAAAAACTATTCCTAAAATGTGACATCAACAGTTGCTATTAAGATAAATGAACAGAATCTGAAGGAGGTTAACTATAATATTAACTAGTACAATATAACGTGACACACTGCAATAATCCTTCAGTAATGTCATCTTTCTAAAATTTGGAATATTCAGCTATTGTGAGGCTCATTCTGCGTTGTGTTGATTCAATGCTGTTGATTTTAGAAGCTGCAGTTTGTGTTGTGTTGGATTGTTGTTTTTTTGAATAAATGGATCCTTTTTTTCGCCCATCCTTTTCACCCGAATCAACCTATTCAGATCAATTATTTCAAAACCTCACACAAAAGTATTAATATATACACAAAACATCAACCTCCTTCCGTCTCTCTATTTTTCAAAAACCTTTATTTTAAATCATCTATTTTAGTATTGGATTTTTATTTTCAACTGATTGTAATACACTTTGTACACTGTCAGTGCTAGTTTATAATTTACTAAATGGCTTTTCGCCTTCATTTGATTGTACGGTAGAGACGCAGAGGAGGGTGGGAGGCAAAGAGAGGGAATAATCTACAGGAAGGGCCCGTCCAATGCAGGGTTTGAACCTGGGCCGCCTGCAGTGAAGATTGTAGCCTGGGAGATGAATTCTAAACATTCTTAACAAAACAATATGTTATGTAAGGGACAACCAATGACTAGTATAGAACATACAGTGCAGGTTGGTTAAACAATCCTTTAGCTTGCATGTTATATTTTTGATTTATCATGATTTATATGCATTTGCCAATTCAGTCCATGGTCCATAATAAGACCTAAGAATTTAGTTTTCAAACACTCTTAATTTCTATGGAAAGAAGATAGCTTATTTACATCAAAATTAAGTAGTTTCGATTTGTCGGTAATAGTGATGATCATGTCATTTAAGTGTTTAATGTATCATCTTCGAAAAGAGCATGATTCATATATTTAGACACTTTATTCTTCATTCAAATATAGAATAAATAGTTTTGGGCAGAGGGCCGACCCCTGTGGTATCCCACATGTTACCTTTAAGGACACAAAATCAACTTTTTCATAAGAAACATATTGCCTTTTATCACTCAAATAAGAACATAAGGAGTGAGCTACCCCTCTGACAGTGTTCTGGTGTCCACACCCTGAAATGTTTTTCCAGTGATAAAACAAGTGAAGTCTGGTCTATTCATAAAAAGTGGAATACATCAGAATACTCTGAAATGTGACTGAGGCATGAACTTCGTTGTAGTACTTTCAAATAGGATTTGCTTTTAAATGTTTTCTTATTAAACCAAATGACTGACACAACTGAAATCAAAGGATTTGTCAAAAAATGTCTCAAAGTCAAGGCAACATCTCGTAGCCTTTGCCTCTACATCTTGCCCCGGTGTCGTTGAACAGGTCTCTGACAGGTTTTCTGACAAAGATGAAGGTTTTATTGGTTTCTGTCAAAACAGGCGTTGCGTTATTGGTTATTGCTACAAGCAAAAGAACATCAGCATGTGGGGTTAAGGTCATCAGAGAGGCTGCACAGATAAGTGTTTGTTAGTTGTTATGATGCATTCATGTGCACCCAAGATCGTACATCATCATTAAAGCATTAATTGGCCTGTCCTGCTTAAATTGTTTCCCCTGCAACAATTAACGTGAAACCTCTGACTGCTTTTTTTTCCTCTCTACAGCATTTTCATGCTGCTTGTGATCTGGCTGCTGCGCAGATATCACTCCTTGGCTCAGGTAAATTTCCACTACGGCGTACAGTATGTTGTGACCAGGTTGTGACTCCTTCTCTTTGTTCCATTTGTTTCAGTCGCCACAGGAAATGTGTTCAATTAGCCATAGCAAATCCTGGCATAATTGAACCCAGTTAAAATGCACAGATTAATCAATTGTGGAGTTAATTGACTCATGGTTATTCTGTGATATAATGACTGTCATCTTGTGCTTTCTCCCTCTCTCCAAATAAAGAGGTTTGCGCTTTATTTAAGGTCTGAAACTACGCTGAATAATAATAATTAGATTTCTTTTCTTCATTTGTATTTTTTTTCATCCTACAGAAATTTTTCTTGTTGACCTCGAAGCGTTTTTTTTCTTTTTCTGTTTGTGCAGCCACACAGCCAGTTTTTTGTTTTTGAAGCCAGTCCGGCAGGTCTGGCGAGTTGAGCAGCACTCCAAAGTTGTCCTCCTAATCTGAAGTAAATGACAGCTTAATGTGGGGCTATGATGGATCCTATTACATGTGGACCAGGTCGCAGAAAGAGTGGCCTCACCTCCTCTCCTGCTCTTCTTCCTCTTCCTCCTCCTCCTCCCCCACTCCTCTCACACCACATAAACCCTCTCCTTACCTCCATCCCCTTGCAAAGGTTATCTGTCAGTCAATAGTCTTTAGTGCTCACAGGGCCCTCCCGTGTTCTTTTTCTATCCCCCCCCCCCACCAACCCTCCGCTCTTCTTCCTGCAGCCTTGGCAGAGTCATTGTTGGACACAAATGCCCTCTGAAAACTCTGTAGTGCACAGACTATTGATTAATTTCATCGAAAAACATCACTTCTCCCTCTATAGCGGGAAGTAAGGAGACGCTCTCCGCTCTGATATTTTCACAGAGTTGTCACCTGGGACGTCGTATGCCAAGCTGTCAGCCACATCAGTGATCATTTGATATATAATTTGCCTTTCTCTCTAAGTGACTAAAAAATGCTCTGGCATATTTACCGGGGGCTGTTTTCCTTTAGAATCCCTCTTCATGTCTTTGTCTCATTTTCTGCGTACAGAAGATGATTCTCAGCCTGACTGTAGCTGCCTTCTTTGACAGCGTAGCATATGTCATGGTGAGTTACTCTTGTCTGTTTCACTAAACACACACATAATTGCTTCTTTGGGAGGTGGCGTGAGTGTGAAAATATTTGTGCCGCTCTTCCTTCCTCTCTACCCAGGGCGAGTCCCATCCAGAGGCATCTCTGTGTGTCTTCCAGGCCTGGTGGCTAACGTACTTTGGTAAGATGAAAAAAAGACATCAACATAGTGGTTAAAATAATTTCTTAGTTGCTGGTCAAAAAGTTGATCGGCCCCGGCACATATTTATTAAAAAAAAAAAAAAATGTACAGTTGTGTCTACGAATAACAAAACCGGTGACTATGGTTTTTGAAAAACTAAGTAATATTTTTTTAACCATATGGCACTGTCTTTATACCTCTGTTTGCTTGTCTTGTATCTATCTATATCTATTTTATGTTTTCTCTTGTATTTTACAGAGAATTTATGGTTATTATCTTATAAGTTGTTAAAATAGAGTGTTGTAAATATGATTGTCATTAGGATATTCACTGGTTGTCAATGCCGGTTATGCAACGGTTAAACCTGGGGATTATTTAGCGGTATTCACACACCCATACGAAGTGCCCTGCACCCATGACGGTGATGTAACACTTGGAAGTCAAAACCGTGTGCTGTATAGTTATTGGTCAATCACAGTCTCCAATCCAGACACCCTAGTGTTTCATCACCCTTTAAAAGTTGAATATCCGCCTCCTGTATGAGGAGACAATTTTCCTCCAATCAAAATACAGAATTATAGGTTAGGTGAGGTTAGGTTATGCTTTTATTTCCTTTTTTGTCCGTGAGGCGAAATTTGTTTTGGGCACAGTACACGGTGGCTTCACATAAAACATAAAAAAATACCAACATGACAAGTGTTTGACACGAATGGTTGCTTCACACCCAAAAACAAAGACGTTGAACTATACATTCCACAATGACAACAAGATTGCCTATCAAGGAGACTGGAAATTAAAGTGCTAGATGCTAATCCCATAAAATTTGATTTTCACTGAGTGCAGAGAAACTTTCCACTTTCAGCAGATGAACGTGAGAACAACCTTCTAGAGTCAAATCTCTGCAAACGTGTCAGTCTGCATAGCGAAGTGCAAGCATTCAACTGAAGGAACAAGATGAGCACACTTTTGAGTGGAGCCCGACTTTAAAAAGCGTGAGAGGATTTGTCTTTGTTTCAACACTAAAACTCTTGGTTTTATTTGCATTGATGACATTTGTTGCAATTACAGCTACTTTAGCCTTGATTAGCATTAGGATTCTTAGTTAGGGCTTGGTGCTAATATGACACTTCAGGGCTGTTTTATTGGTCTCGCAGGCAGACGCGCACACACAGACACACACACACACACACTCAGGCAGATACTGGGTAATGGGCAGTGAGTTAGTGCTGCGGGGTTTGGTGCGTGTCACCTCGGTTTATCATGAGGATCCTCACGCTGAGGACAAACGGCTGTACATAAACACCGACTGAACAGGCACTTTGTTCTGTTGCGAAGCACCAAGTCTAGTGGGAGCCGCATAGCACACAGCTCTGCTTTTAACTCTGAGCAATAAAATTTTATGAAACGTGTTTTAAAAGGAGGATGGTAAGCCGGGGCAGCCCCAGGACAGGTGGCGAAGCCGAGACGCGCGTTGTCAAGTTAAAGCAAAGCTTTGGTTCCTGTCTGGCATTGGTGATCTCAATGACAGTGATTCATTGCGATAATGGCATAGACAGCCAGCCTCCTTCTTGCTTAATCACTGCACGTTATTCCCAATGGTTTGCTTAGAGTGTAAAAATTGGGTTTGTATATTTGTGTGTGTGTGTGTGTGTGTGCGCGCGCTCATCTATATGGGGTTGTGTTGTGTGAAACTGAGTAAGCTGAGTCTGTGGCTCAGGGAATCCATCATCATGACGACCGGCTCTGCCTGTCCTGTCAATAGAAACATGTGCACACACGCACGCACATGCACACACACGCACACACACAAAGGCAGAGGGACTGAAATCAGGGGAAGCAACCTTTCTAGATTCTCTTGAAAGTGAAATGTGAAATACATTCATTTCCCCCCCTCTGCTGACTGTGCCTTCCTTTTCTTTTTCTCTCATTCCCTCTTTTATTTTTTCTTTCTTTTTTACTTTCAGTGCCTTTAGACCCGCTTTGGTCCACTCCGTTTGAGCCCACCCCTGCACCCCGCTCTTCCTCTTCCTTTCTCACCTCCCACTCCTGTGTTATCTCCTGCTTCTGCTTTTCCACAGTTCATCATTATCTCTCTCTGAGCTCCCCCCTCTCATCCATCACCCTAAGCCACAGGTTTCCCTCATATTACTGCAGAATGGGCATTCATTTATCAAAACGTGGAACACATACACACTACACACACAATTCACACACACACACACACAAGGTTTGAAGACACACTTGCAGGTGCATGTTGGGGAAGGAGCCGTGTTGTAATATGACCTTGTTGTTTCCCCGTATCTCTGCAGACTGGAGTGCCCTAGCCTGGGTTTGCCTCATCACACTGAACCTGTACCTCAACCTGGTCAGAGAAATGAGCACAAAGCGATATGAAATGTGAGTAGGAGGCCCATCATCCCACTTGTGCATAAACGGGTCTTTGTTTCTTTCTTTGTCTATATTTTGGCCTCTCGGGTGTATTTGTCCTGTTTTTCCGCTTCCCCTGTGTGTGTGCATGCATGTTTTTGGTCCGCCAGAGCATGCCCCCCCTCTCTCCTCCCCTCTCCCCCTCCTCCTCCCCTCTCTCCCTCCTCCTCCCCTCTCTCTGTTCCAGCCAGCTGACGCTCTAATTGAAAACGGAGTAAGTGTCAGCCGTTAAGTGTGCGCGTGCGTGCGCACCAATCTTCACGCTTTGTGGCTCCATGTTTCTGTCGCTCAAACTCCCATGAGCACCCTCCACGCTGCGAGTGTGAATTCGCCTGTTTGTGTGTCTGTATGTGAGATTTTTTTTTTTTTCATTTTGTGCCTAACGTGAAGCATTGTGCCACAAATGATGCACTAAAAAAAACGCACACAGTGGGCGGGAGGAAAAAGAAGCAGCTTTAACGAGTTATCGGCAAATCTGTTTGCGAAGTCGAAGCAGTTGTTCGCGGCGGTGTATGAGGGGCTGGGCCGCTAAGGGGAGCCCCCCCTCCTCTCCCCGTACCCCCCATGGGAGTTTCCCTGCATTGATTAGCAATAAGACGGACGACATAATGGTGGTGTAACTCAGAGGGAGACGGCTTTATGGGCGCGGGGAAGAGGCCTGCTTGGGGGCCGAAATTATGCTTCAGAGCCTTATCAGCTGCCCACGCCTCATGGGTCCACGGGGACTAACGTGTGAGGGGGGCATGTCTGTGTTTTTTTTTTTTTTGGCATGTGGCCGTTCGCACGTGATGAGATACGGAGGCGGGGGGGGAGACACACCAGGCTTAATAGGTTGGAGCGGAGCGGAGCGGAGACGGCGTCAGGGGGCTGGCGTGTATTGACTGCGCGTAGATAAGCTGTATGTATTTAGGCGGGCGGGGATGTGGCTTTGCATGCATGCACAATTACCCCTCAGCTCCCAAACCCAACCTCTCTCTATCTCTCTCTCTCTCTCTCACACACACATACACAAACACACACACAAGCGCGGCGACGGCGCTGCGATGGTTTATGAATGAACAAATCGCCAGAGGAGATGGAGAACGAAGGCTGGATGATCTAAGACTGATTGAAGTGGATGCAAGAGAGGATAGGAAGCGTGTCTGCGCGCGCGCGTTTGTGTGTGTGCGCGCGCGTGCGTGTACGTTTGTGTGTTAGAAGGATGGATTCAGGCTTACTGAATCTGTCGTGGCAGAGCGATATCGGTGGAGTTGAAGACGGAGGGGGAGGAAAAGAAGTTGTGTAAGGTGGCGAGAAATGAGATTGCGCCTCGAGAGGTTTCCCACACGAGCCGGCGTGCGTGCGTGCTCGCGCCGACACGTGTGTGGGTGTGCGCGTGCAGGTGTGCGAAATGCGGAGTGCGCCGCGGTCCTGTTGTGCCTCATTAAGCCCATGTAGCGCTCCGCTCCGGACCTCATCTCCGCCCTCTCTACGCGCTGCGAGAGAGCGGCGTGTGCGCGGACCGCTGCGTGTCTGCGAGCCCTCGACATTGATTCCCTGACAAGCCCCCACCCCCCTCCTCCTCCTCATCCCCCTCCTCCTCCTCATCCCCCTCCTCCTCCTCCTCCACCACCACCCCCCTCCAACGATCCTCACACCAGGGAACGGCAGCACTGATTTCACCATTTGTATCCCTCCTCCCACGGACGTCCATTCTTCCTCTCTCGCTCTCGCCCTCTCTCTCCCCCTCTAATCGCTCAGTTGCTTGATTTCGTTCCCTATTTTGTGTGCCTCCATTGTTTCCTTTTCCCTCCCTTTTGTCCCCTGTTTTGCCTTTTCCCTCACACTTCCTCCCGTGTTCGATCTACGCGCGCGCTCGACACACATACAAGCACACACACACACACACACTCTCTCTCTTCGGCTCTTTGGATCTATACATATCCTATGCGTCCCTCCCACCCACCACCGCTCCGTTCTATTTAAACCATCAGCCATCTTTCTCTTTCTCCACCGCCTCCCACACACTCACGCTGCTGTCCATCAGACGGGGGCAGCGGCGGCGCGTACAGTGTGCGCCAGTGAAATAAGATTGGAAAATGTGTGTGTGTGTGTGTGTGTGTGTGTGGCGCACGAGTCCGATAGACTGTGTGTCAGTTGTGTCGCCTCTGCTCGATTGACCGCACTTGGAAGAAGTCAGGCCAGGACTTCCACTCTATTGACCGGGTGACACGGTTCGCTCTATAAAGTATTGACACCCACACCCAAAGACACTGGAGTACACACACACACACACACACACCTTCAGTGATTAAGGTTTTTTTTTTAAATGACTATTAACAGTCCTTTAATTTTTCAGTGATAGGCAATATTACCCCACAAGCTTGTGAAACTATAAAGGTAGCCGGTTTTAAACAACAAAGCTCATAAACATAGATTTTTCCTTTAGCTTGGTCCTGAAAATTTATTAGTTACGAGCTCCTGCTGGGTGCGAATCTGCATCCTGTTTGTGGTTTTGATGCAGACCTCTCTTCTGCAAATCATATTTTCCACAACAGCGGGGGTAATTATGGTTTATATTACCTTGAGTAATGGCAGTCTGGCCGTACAGGCATTTATCTGCACCTGAAAAATGACCCAGATGTGTGTGCCAACAAAAGGATGAGCTGAAGAGAAAAAAAGAATTGATTATATAAAGTTTTTGTTTTTTCCTTTTTTACTCGGGAGAGGCAAAGCTCCCCCGGTCTCACTGCTCATACTGAAATAAGCATCTCCCTTTTCACCAGGTTGTACCATGTGATGGCGTGGGGGGTTCCTCTGGTCATGGCCTCGTTGCCGCTGTTTAAAGGATACTACGGCTCTGCGGGTCCCTGGTGGTGAGTACAGCCGAGCATCCGGCTACTAGCGGCTTTGCCTTTGTTTCGTCAGCCAGCGTCAGCGTAGTTTCTGTTAAAAGTCTTTCCTTTCAAGGAGTGCCACAACTCTGGCCTTGTTCCAGCTCCAGAAAGGCTCCTTCGCTCATAAGACTTTATGTGATAAAAAAATTGGCAATTATCAGAACATCTTTGAACAGTAAAAACGCCCACTCTCGCTCTCGTGGTGAATAGGGAAAGCATTATTTGTTTGGAGGGGAGTTTAAGGGGTTGAGGAAAGGGGGGAAGAGGCCGAGGAGAGGAGGCGGCGGAATGAGAATTGGGACAGAGCCTTAATCTCCGGGCTCGGCTCTCTCTTTCCACTCTCGGCTTATTAATAGCTACAGCTGCACAGCTTTTCCGCTCAGTCACACAAGTCTCTGTTCCGCTCACGCTCTCCCTTTTCTTTGTACCCCCCCCCATCTCTCTTCTCTCTCTCTCTCTCTCTCTCTCTCTCTCTCTCTCTCTCTCTCGCGCTCTCCCCCCCCCCCCCCCCCCCCCCTTCCTCCAGCTGGATCACAGACGATCACGTAGCCTGGAGATTTGGGATGTAAGTAGACCCTTTCAGCGCCGCCATCAAAGCTTCCCCACTGGGGGAGATGGGGGGGGGGGGGGTGCTGTCACTGCGGGGAAATGTGAAGGGTTGCATGTCAGGGGAGCCTGCAGGGTTTTTTCCCTCTTGGTGTGAGGCCAGGATATGTGTGTGTGTGTGTGTGTGTGTGTGTGTGTGTGTGTGTGTGTGTCTGCGTGTGTGTGTGTGTGTGTCTGCGTGCGTGTGTGGATGTGCCTGTGTCTGCCTCTGCCTTGTCAGATTTAGGGGAGTTGCTACACTGTGTATTTAAGTGTTTAGGATGGCTATGAAGGATTATGCCTGTCTACCGCTTTCTGCAACTGGCCCTAAGTCTGCAAGGGCTCTGCCAATCCCCCGACGCAGACACTTAAACACACACACGCACATGCACACAGCAACACTTCGCTATGAGCCAAGGTAATCGCGTTGCTGCTCGCAACATCAGCAGGGAATCAATCTTTCTAAACAAATAAGCATGCACACGCACAGACAGGCTCACACAGACAAACACCCGCACACACACACACGCAGAACAACACATGGCTCTCAGCTGTGCTAAACGAGCCCGTGTCTCTTTTATCAGTGCTCCTCTGCTCCCCGGCTCTTTCTACTTTTCCACGCTCTTGTGGCCCCGGGGGACGAGCCGCTCAGAGGATCAGGGAATCTTCATTAGCTCTAATTACATCAAACCAGATGAGAGATTAGGGGCCAAGGCAGCACCCGTCGGGGAAAAAACACATAAACATGCACACTCGGCTGACGGCTCGCAGGGAAAGGCGCGGAAGGTCAGAGGTGGCTGTATTGAAGGTGAAAAGTGGAAATTGTGGGAGGGGAGGCATACAGGGTAGAGTTAGAGATAGCAGAATTTACTCAGCAGGAGAGGGAGAGGGAAGCGGCACAGAGGGACGTAAAGGAGAGGAGAGTAAGAGAAATAGATTGCCCTTGTCTCTGCCCACGCCCCGTAGTGTGTCTTCATCAGAGTTCAGCGAAGCGTGCAGACAGGACAGAGGAGGCGGGGGGAGGCTCGGAGGAGTGTGTGTGTGAAAGCGGATGAAAGAGGAAGGAGAATGAAAAGCAGAGGACAGGCCTGTGTGACGGAGGTGTAGAATTTCAAGGGTTGAGTCAGCAATTGGAAGCACTCAAGCTTAGCTGAGTCACCACTCTTAGAGGTCCCCAGCGGTGTGTATCGCTGGCCCTGGTCAGGCATAGCACGGAAAAACTGAGGAAATTATGTTCACAAAATGAAAAAAATATGATTACACAGGTATTTTTAGCCTGTGGTAGGGTAAGGATGCCAGTGAGTCGGACCCCATTTTAGTCCTGACTGAAATATCTCAGCAATTGGATGGATTGTCACAACACAGCATTATACCGAATGCCTGAGAGATACATCTTCTAGACGTGGCAATCAAACAAATCCAAACGACTTTGGTGATTAAACGAACATTGCCATGACCTTTGTGATTTTGAGGGCAATCTCTTGATGACTCTTAGATGGATTGCCACACACACATTCATGCTCTCACACAATAAAGTGAAATATCCTTCGTGATCTCCATCATTTCATTCTGGCACAATCTTCCATCTATTACTATTATACTTATATAGGTCTATTACTTTGATATAGTTTACCTGCAAAATCAATGAAAATCATTTCAGGATGTTAGCATTGTCAATGTGATAATCTTAGCATGTATCTTAAAGCACAGTTTCAAAACATCTTAGAAGTCGATTATTTCTTATATTTACCTATATAAAAGATAATTTCCAACAGTAAAATGTGTTCCATGTTCAAGGGCCAAGGTAACAGTAGTTGTGCCTATGTGAAACAATAACAAGGAAGATTCACACATGGAGACACACAGAGATCGATAGTTGCCTTTTCCCTTGACAACACGAAGCCTAATTTTGGAGTGTTATTTAGCCCCTACCCCGACAAGCTATCATTACATTGTTGGTGCCAATAAATACTCTGCCTCCGCCAGCTTCATATGATACTTGTACCTTCAGAAAATGAGCCCACCTCAGCCTCTGAAAACACATGACTCTTTTATTAATTTATTAATAATTGTATATATAATTAATTTCCAAAGTAACCACATTATCTCTAATAACACTAAAACATATTTTAAGAAAAAAATTATACAAATAGTAAAAAAGAGAATGTTCACTAATATAAGGATGCAACAGATAATGTAATAAGTGTTAACGGAAAGTGAATAGATAATGTAAATTAGTTACTGGATCAGCACGATAACTGTTTTATTGTTAGAGTTTAAAGTGCAGTGGGTGACTTGTTTATTGCTCTTCAATATCCTGAATGTACAGGAAAAACTTTCTGCTCAGCCTCTGTGTCCCTGCCTTTCTTTTGGCTGCAGAGGAGTCTTCCCCAGCTCTATGGAGGCTGTGTGAAAGGCTTTGAGGACAGCAGGCAAGGCATCCAACTTTCTCAGCTGCCTCAGTCGACAGGCGCTGCCTCGACTTTTTAATAATCTTCTCTGTATAGTTTAAGAAGGACAGGTTGTCAGAGAGCTTCACGCCCAGGCACTTGTATTCCTTGACTCGCTCCACAGGGGTCCTGTCAATGCAGAGCAGGGTGGAGGTGGTTTGTTAGCAGTGCTTTTGTCTAGCAGACAGTGACGGAGAGATGGTTTTACTGACATTAGAGTGGAAAGGTTGTTGTTGTTGTTCGTTATCAGGCCCGCACCACTGGGTCATCTGCAAACTTAGTGATGGAGGTGGTGGGTGGGGTTTGTCTCAGTGGGCCTAGGACACAGCCGTGGGGTGCTCCAGTGCTGACTGTCGTGTTGAATTAGGAATGAACTCTGGATCTATTTGCTTCTAGCATAGGGTTGAGAGACGGAGGTAGAGAGGAACAGATGTTGATCTTGTTAGGTCTTTGACAACATTCCATCAGGTTAGAAGTCAGGGCTACATGATAGACATTCGTCATTTGAGCCTGAGGGTTTGGCTGATGGGTGCAGGGTTGATTGATGGTGGATTTTTTTTTTTCTTTTAAGAAGTCCACGAAATGGGTTTAAAGGGTGGTGAACATGGACGAGCTGGTCAGCAGATGCCATTTTGCCTAGTTCTCTTCCTGCTGTCAACCTGCTTTAAAACTTTTCTCACATCCTGTTCACTTCCTGCCTGAGCCTGTGTAAGTGGTGGAACAGGTAGATGGTGACCTTTTATCCCACACTAGGATCTTGCGGGTCAAAGTTGACGGCTGCAATTGAGCGCTAACCGTTGCAAACGGGCCCCCACTGTGCGCTCATCTTCCACTGAGCGCTTCAATTAAGGCCTCTTTCATCCGAACCTCACCCTTCATTTCAGAGCGCCACTGGAGGGAAAGCCAGGCTGAGGCTGGGAGATTGAATCTGTGCTCGTCTGTGATGATCTTTCTTTCTCTAACTTTCAAGCTTTCCACCAGTGCTCACTCTCCAATGTCCCTTTCCCGTTACCCGCGACCCCCCTCACCACCACCGCCACCACAACCCCCCTGTGGTTTTTCATCCACCTAGCCATCCACCCCTAGTTGATCTATCGTCTGCGTCCTCTTTCCGATATTCCTTTCATTGTCACTATGACCTTATCTCTGTCTTTTAATCACCTTTTTATTTTCTGCTCTTTCTGTTTCTGATCCAAATCCGCAGTCACCCATCCACCTTTCCCCCCTCACCTTTATTCCTGTTCTCACCTTTATCATCGCCTTCCCACTCAGACACTTCTCCCTTCGTCTGCCTCTATTTCATTCTCTCCCTCGTTCTTTTCCTCCCGTCTCGCTCTCGCTCTCTCTCCGGGTAGTGCTCAGCTGTAGCGCACAGCAGACTCTAATGGCAGATCATTATCATGCTAATTAGAGCACTTTGTAGCTGCCGCCCGTCATTCTCTCCTGCTCGCAGCCCCCCACGCTATCGTTAAAAAGGCCACCCCCTCCTTTCCCCCCTCTCCACCACGCAGCCCCCACCCCGTCTCTCCATCATTAACAGGACGTGCGCTGGCGTAATTGGGCGCTGTTTATTCCGGAGAGCGGGTTATTAAATCACACCGAGGTGACGCTCGCGCAGGTCTCCCCTGAAACGCTTTCATCATTGTCCCATGCCATTATCGAACCCACACGGACGCGCGCCTGCGCACGCAGGCACACACGCATGCACACACACACGCACACACGTTTAAAGAGGTTCTTCGCTGTATATTGATGTTTCCTACGTGAAGGAAGGAACACGATGTATGAGGCAGCCTTCCTCTCTCCCTATTTCCTGCTGTGAAACAAATGCCTACCACCCCGGTTTCCCCTGCTAATAAAAAGTTTAATTTGATAAGAGTGTCTTTCGACCGGGAGGCTTGGAAGACGAGTCTGGGCGAAGGTAAATTAGGCCGAGGACCTAATATTTGATCTTGCCTAAAGTTGCAGCCGATTTCCAAGGACTTTTCATACACACTGTTATAATATGTTTTGGGACTTTCTTCTTTGATGGATCAGATTCAGCCTTTTTATTATTTGAAACTTTTTGGTTCATTCCTGTTTTTTTGTTCCTCCTTCCGGATCATGATTAGGCCTGCAATTACTCGTGATGTTCTCCCGTTGCAATCCAACGTGTTTATCACATGGGTGCATTTGGCCAGGGCCTCCCTCCCCGTGCCAGGCACTCAGGAGGACGCCGGCGAGCAGGCTGTTGCACAGCACGTCGCGACTGCTCAGCCACTGAGGCGGAACAGAGAAGCAGTGGCCAGGAACCTGTCTATCAAAGCAAGACAAAGGCCTGTTTCATGCAGGGAGAGGTTGAAACACCTTACATCACCTCCCAAGAGGTTGCATAACACGAGGCCACTCCGACAAAGCCATCACCCCGGTTTCCCCCGCTCTTCTCGCTCTCTTTCATCCACTCAGAAATACCTGACATATTACTCTCCCCAGCGCCTCCCTTGATTGTCAACTCTTCATCCCAACGGAATGCCATGCATTTCCGGTGATGTGACTTTGCTGGCATTCTCTTTTGTTCTCTGCCTCTCTTCTGTCCACTGAAACCATGCAGCATAAGGACCAGAGGTGGTAAATTCTGCTCTATGCTGCCTAATACTGTATGTCCTCTAAACAGCAGCTATTGAGTGTAATACTCTCCAGTGTGTGCCAGTGAAACTGTCTAATATAAATATAGTTAGATGAGGAGTTTAGTTTACTATTCCTGTAGTGGTGACTCAAAATGGGGAATAACACTGTGAAACATCATCAGAACAGATTTTTCCGGATCTGCACCAAATCATATCACAGCAATAACCTTCTCAGGTTACAGCCCTGCAGAGGATATTTTATTAAAAAAAAGTGTTCTGTGGTCTAATCTATTTGGACGGCCCAGGCAGTAAAACATTAGACACTTAGCATGCTATTGCATTTATGAAGTCCATAAGGATATGTGACCCTATTCTCATGGATTATAAATTAAAATTACAGTGTGTGTGTGTGTGTGTGTGTGTGTGTGTGTGTGTGTGTGTGTGTGTGTGTGTGTGTGTGTGTGTGTGTGTGTGTGATTTTCATATATTTTCTCCAACAGGATTGATCTTTTAATAGGCTGCTTTCTTACCTGCCTACTCCTGTGTTGTAGATGGTACGTGCCTCTGTTCAGCCTCATCTTCCTGATGATCTGCTGCTATGCTCGGATCATCTGCGTGGCCAATGACAGGGTAAGTGCTCGACATGTGCGCCGCTGCATCAGCCCTAAAAAACGTTTGGCTAAATTGCAACCTTTTTTTTTTTTCCCCTAAAAGTAGCATCGTTGAAATCCGGCATCTCTGAATGTTCAGGTAGGATGGTGTCTGTGTGTTCTCATTTTTGTACCTGCTAGGAATAAACATTCTCACCAAAATAGATCGCTGAAACAAAATCCACCAAATTAAACCTGTGTATATTTTAGGGTTAAAATAGAATAACTCCTGTTTAAAAATGTTGGAGCCTCAAAAATGTAGCAATACCGATGTTAAATTTTGATCATCGATAATCATTCAGATTGTTTATCTGGTTGTTTAATTACATTGTGATTTTTTTTCATAGTTGTGGTTATGGCAACATTGAAAAACACAGGATCAACACAGATTGAGTCTAAGTCTGCAAAAATACACCACAGCATATGAGCCAATGAAAACATACAAAGATGCCAAATTTTTTTTTTCATTAGGTTTGTTAACCTGAGTGTTTGTTTAAAACCAGTCTGTTGATCAGTTTATTTTGCTTAAGCAAACCAGCTGCCTTCTAAGATTGTGGCAGTAGACCCTATTCAGAGCATTTTGACCCGTTAAAGCAGGAAAACCCAGATGGAACTGACAACATTAACAATGGTATATAGAGCATGAGAGAGGCTCTGACATGTGAATGCACCTGTGCATTTGACAAAGTCAAACTGTGAAGATTGTTTAACAGGAAGTACAGTACAGTGTCCTTATTGTCAGCAGGAACAATGTGTGAATGTAAAAAAAAAATATATATATATCGTAATTAACGAGTTATTCAGATTATTCAGATCACATAACGCTGTGTGCAGAAGGTACATCCATTTTTGTATTTAATTGGTCTTCTGTAAGACTTCTCGGAGAAGGAACTGTATAAATAGTTCCTTTAAGTCTTTATCATGCCCAAATGCCTATCATGCATCCAGCTGCTCGAATGTGAGGATTTTCTAATTTTCTGTATTTTTTTTAACTTGATAAAATGATTACCTTTTGCTTTTGGTTGGACATAACGACCTGTTTGAGTGAGTCCCTACAGCCTCTTTGTGCAATTTTTTCCGCTATCTTTCAACATTTAATCAACCCATTAATTGATTAACCCTTTCCTCTCCCTGTTGGCTCACACAACGCCGTGTGGTTTTCCATTGTATGGGTGCAGCCGAAGCCCGCAGGCAGCATTCCACAAAGTTCGCATAGCTGCCATTCTCCATGATCTGAGAACACCACACACAACAGCTGCAGCGCCAGCAGAAAGGATCTGGTGGACTTGTGTTACGACAGTTAGCGCGTTTGGTGTCTGATTCATCGGAAACCGAGAGAAAGAGTAAGGGGAAAATTTTGCTAAAGCCACATGAGACTCACAGCGGACCGTCATTTGTTACTGTCAGCACTTGTCGTTTGGGTGGCAGTGAGCCATGGGACGGTGAAACAGATTTTGCAGATAGCCGACAACATGGGAGACAGACAGCGAATAGCTGTGGGGCAGGGAGGCTACAAAAAAGGGGCTCGGCTGCTCTTTATCATGGATGTGATAAAATGAATGAATTAATGTAGCTGGTTTGCAACCTGCATCTCATAACTCATTCTGTGCACAGTATTCAGCTTTCTCCCTCTCTTCCTGCTGTCTCTCCCTACTGTATCTCTATTTTCCACCTTATTTTCCCTCTCCTCCCCTTTTTTCCTTTCTGCCTCCATCTGCCTCTTTCTGTCTATGTGCCCCCCCCTCATTTTCCCTTTCCCTTTCCCTTTCCCTTTCCCTCTCTCCCCCCTTTCCCTCCGTCGTTTTGCTTTCTCTATCATATTTATGAAGAGCTCAAGCCTTATCTCTTTTCAGCTGCAGGCTGTCTCACTTGAGAGAATTTCAAAAGCTTTGAAAGCATGGTAGGTGGTGACGCAACAGAGGAAGGGATAAAGATGAGGAGCCTGAAAAGGCGAGGGCGACGGAGAGGTGGGATGTTAGCTGGACGGAGAAAATTCTCTCGTTTTCAGAGGCGGACGAGGGAGAGAACGACTGCAGCTCATTAGTTGACCAAGTTCCAAATCATTTACGCCAGGATTATATAGAAAAACATCAACACATTCCGAGTGACTGTGTGAGCTCGTACTAACTAGAGGGATTTGAAAGCTAATGAGTCATTATCTGGCTAGACGGAGAGGCCTGACGGTGTGCTGAAGTGTTTGTCTCATGAATGTGATTCCTACATGCTCAATCCTTCCCTTCTTAGTTTTACGCCTCAAATTTTAACTTGCTGAATTTGCCCGCTTTTCCTTGGCGTGACTTATGAGAGAGGCTGTGGCAAATACATATGCAAGCCAGTGACCTGGCCAAAGCCCTAATGTTGTTGCAACTTCTTATCAGTGTTTTTTTGATTTTGATGGATAGTGATGTTGAGCTGAACGGCAAAGGGCTGCACAAACACGCCACGGTCACACATAGATTTACAACAATGACATCGGCGCACAGAAACCATGGCAACATTGAGTTAATAAATAGCTGAACAGAGGAGCTGTTAGTGCGTATTGCACTTTGTGTGTGTGTGTGTGTGTGTGTGTGTGTGTGTGTGTGTGTGTGTGTGTGTGTGTGTGTGTGTCTTACTCAGGGCCTCCAGAGATTCGTCTCTGATGTCTTGGGTTACATAAACCTTCTGACTTCCTACAGCCCCCACCCATATCCCACCATTATAAATCCCAGTGTTGTGCCTGAGTGTGCGGTGTGTGTGTGTGCGCGCGCGCGCCTGTTTGCGCGTGCAGCCGTGCGTGCCTGTATGTGTGTACATATGTGCGTGTCTGTTGACATTTTCCCTGCATTCCCCTGAGAGAGGAGACGGAGAAAGAGCAAAAAGTATTCCCACGTTCTCTCCAGAGAGCTCAAATCTGCCATGTTTGCTCCACTTTTTCCTCTTTCTTTAACAGGTCTTCAAAAAAAAATGTCTCCGCACTCTTGCTTTTTCTTCCTCGTGTCATATCGCCTGCACTGAAACCGATCAGTTGCTGCTTTTTTTTTTTTTTTTTTTTGAAGCTGGCGAAGTGCTCCCCTCCGTCTCCTCACTCTGCACTGTGTGGTGAATTAGGCAGTTTTGTACAAGCAGGTGAGAAGGTGGAGGGATTTTGTGTTGGAATGAGAGATAATTTGATTCAACTTGTCAGGCACAGGCCTCCAGACATGATGGCGCCACACCTCCCTCAGAAAACAAAGTGATTGAAATGATATCATTACACATCCCTTTTTTTTATATATGCGCTGACCTTTTTTCTTTCCTTTTTCTGTCTTTTCTGCACAGATGCAGTCATGGTTGGGAACCTTCAACCCTGAGAGAGAGAGACGGAAGGTAACAGCCTGTCTGACCATCACGTCTCTCACACACTCGCGCATACACACAGGGTGTGGGGATTAGAGTGTGTGCAGGATTAGCTCCTGCCATCATGCTGGGCAGGTGTCAAAAATAGCAGGGATCGATTTGACCTCTTGCCTGTTTTCATGTGTATGTGCTTGTGCATGTATATGAATGTTGGTGTGTTTGTACGTTCAGAGGCTGCTGTGCTTGTTTGTGACTTCTCTGAATTAGGAGGGGAGTGAAGAGGAAAAAGAAGAGCTACATGTACACAGTTTTCAATTCTAGACAAGGAGGAGTGCGAAACAGGGTGTAAGGAAATAGAGCAGGAGAAGATTATTTGGTGGGAAAATTAGTGGCTTTGTTTTTTTTTTCTCATTCAGTTAAAGGGACACTCCATAAATGTCCATTCACTAATCATGAGCAGTATTTCTCAGCCTATGTAAACAGGTGGTTTTCTGGTCTTCTGTTAGCTTTCCTCGGTAAAGACCCTGGTGATGTCATCAGGAGAATTTTGGCATGGTCTTGGAGACCAGAACTTTTTAACAGTAAGTCTGCAGTTTGAAAGTTGAAACTCTAATAGATTAATGCTGCTGGTTACATTATGAAAAACATAGGATTTAGCTTCCATTCATAAAAAGTACATACATCAAATGGCGACTAAAAGTCATGGCATCTCATTTTATGCCGCCTTGATTTGAAACATGTTTCTTCAAATGTGTTTCTTGTTAGTCCATATTTTATTGATATGGAATGCTAAATCGGTGGACTACCCCTTTAAATGAAATAATGGATTTCCTTTAAAATGCCCAGTGCCTGGGAAGTGTTTTCTTATCTCTGAGTGTTTGAAAGCTTGTCATTATTTCTGCTGTCATTTCTGAGCCCGCTGGCTCTGATGCATCTTGTTCGAGTGTCCTCCAGCAAGACTCAAGGCCTTCACCTGCCCACAAAATTAGCATTTCTGTGGAGAAACCAAATTTTACAAATATGAAGCTTAAAATCTACCAAAACCAAACGCTTGCAACTGATTGATAACCATCTTCTAGCCGCAATCTTTAGCTGTTCTCTTCATTGCTGCCTCCTCCCCTCCCTCCTCTCTGCTGCTGCCACACCTCCACCCAGCAGCAGGGTTAGGTGGGGAGGGCAGGTTAGGGTTAAGGTTATGTAGATGCTGCCCCTAAGTGGCAGATGTAATTACTGCACACTGAACCGGCGCAACCCCCCCAACACACACGCACACACCGTTCATGTAGGCTAATTGCCATGTGTAGCACAGAGTGTAAATAAGTCAGCAGTGTTTTTTATCACACTTCCTTGTTTCCTCGTGGTTCTCTTTCCTAGTCACTCCCCTCTTTTCCATCTGTTTTTCTCTCTGAGAAAGGCTCACTTTGCGCTCCCTCTTTCTCCCTTTTTCTCCTTCTCTCTCCCCCCCCTCTCCCCCTCTTTCTCCTCTTTTCCTCTCTGGCTTCCTCTGTCTCTCTCACTCTTGTACTCATACCCAGCATGAATAAAGCAGCAAGCCAGGTTCATGGACATGAATATTTATGAGAATTTATGCACGCGCTGCGATGCTTTAAAACAACAACAACAGCCTCCCTCGATTGTGCCTGCCAAGCCAGCAAGCTTTTGTGTGTGTGTGTGTGTGTGTGTGTGTGTGTGTGTATGTGCGCTCGTGTGTGTGCGCTCGTGTGTGTGTGCGTGCGTGCGTGCGTGCGTGCGTGCGTGCTTGTGTGCCAGCAGGTGTAAACTAGAGAAAGCGATTCCCGCTGGGTGTCTGAAGACCGCCGGCTCTGGTGATTTCTATTCACGTCACCACATCTCCCTCCTTCAGCGCCTCACATGTTCTCTGTTACTGTGTCACACACACACACACACACACACACACACTTGCGCACATGCACGCTCGGGTTTTTCAACCGCACATGTAGTTTCCCACATCCAGCCTTCGCGATCATTTTTTCTCTCTCTGACTCAGCCTGGCAACATCCCCCTCCTCTTCAATGTGTGTGTGTGTGTGTGTGTGTGTGTGTGTGTGTGTGTATCTGGCTGGAGTGATGACGTAGCCTACATAAATAATGTTGGCAGTTATCAGGGCCGTCAGTCAAATGGTTGCGACCGACTGTATGTGTGTCTTGAGGGATTTGTTTGTGGTCATGCATGGGCACACGCACGCACACACACACACACACACATACACACACACAAATGCACATGCACACAAGGTCTTACGGCCACGCCGGTCAGCAAAAGGATATTCGGAAGAGGGTATTTAAAGTCAGGCCGCACATGAATTTACACACACACACACACACAAACACACAGCATTTGCACAACTGCACACACAGCAGCTCAGTCCCGTCGGGTAGCAACAAAGCTGGCTGAGCAAACAGCAAGCCGCTTGTTCGTTATCTTCCCAGGGTGTTTGTTTACTGATCCACACAAGCTTTGCCTTGAGTCACAATGCGATGTGACTACTTGCGTGTCGTTATATGTGTGCGCGCGCAACCTTGTGTCCTGATGAGTGTTAACTCTGCACATCAGTATCCTCATTTATCCATTTTTACCTCCATATGTAATGTCCCAATGAACTCGATCAACTAAGAATAAGCTGCAAGGACATTTCAGTTTCTCTCTCAAGGGCTCTGAGCTGGACATAACAAACTCATGTAGCTTCATTCATAGGGAAACGTCAGCAGCAGAGTACTTCAGGTTTCTTGGTGAGGTGCTTTTCGATCGGGGGACTGTCCCTGAACATCATTTTATCCCTAAACCAAAGTATTTCAAAGTTTTTCTTTAAAAAAGCTGCTGTTTTTTATTTCTTCCTCATTAAGGTCATTCCCTCCTTAAAGATCCCATTTCATAGAAAGAGAGGTTTGTGTTGAGGAGATGTGAAGTTGTGATGTCATAACTATGCAGTCAACACCCCCTCTCCCCACATTCATGCCTATTTAATCATCTAATCAGAGGACAGGCTCATTGATATTAATGAGATAGACACAACAAGCTGTTCTTTCTAAAGCTCCAGAGAGAAGCTTGAGAGAGATGTAAAACTAGATTGAGTTGATTTTTGCTTCGTAAAACCACAAATATACAGTGCCTGGACAAAAAAAAGTCACACCTGAAATGTAGGTCACACACACATTTTATTGGACCACCTGTAGTTTTAATTACTGCACATTCACTGCGGCTTTAATAAGCTTCTTCTATGTCACAAGATGTATGTCTGTCCAGTGTCCTGTTACTTTTTCAAGAATATCTTGTCTTGATGGTGATGGATCTTGATGGATGAGGTCGGGCCACAGCACAAAGTCTTCTGCTGGACATCCCAAAGACTTTCTATGAAGCGATTGAAGGTCGGTCTGGAATCTGAACCACTCCATCACAGTTTGAATCCTGGCATTGTCATCTTGGAATATACTTGTGCCATCAGAACCAATCCATGGATGGAATAAGCTGGTCATTATTCTCATCAGCTTCTCATTTCACCCTTGTTCACCCATCACTCCGGGTCCCCATTTTCCTTCCAGTTTTATAAACATGTGTTGGACAGTTTCGTAATTTCTGAGCTCTCCTTAGATGCTTTCTCTGCTTGATGCCATTGATTTGATCCTTCTCTGACCCGATATCTTTTTTACAACCACACGATGTGTCTTTCTACATGGTTGTTTAAGAAAATGAGAAGCTATTTATCACATCAGTGGGAGTTAAATAACTTACTGCCACCTAAAAGATAATCGCACACGTAGTGATTACCCAATAGGAGACTCTATTTACTTAGTTAAATCCAGCTGGTGACTTATTTTTGGCCAAGTAGTGTACTGTTGCCTTGCCATTTCTCGACTTCAAATAAAATACACAAAAATAAAACCCAGGAAAAGTCTAAAATATGAGAATTTTAAGCCCATTTTAGGAATCATCAGTTTTTAAAACATTATTTAAAATGAACCAACACACTCAACACAACAAACCAAATTTGGTAGAAATATGTGTTGATTGGATGTTTATTATGAAAAACTATTAATAAAAGTGGCCACAGCAGAAAGAGATAATAAGAGTTTAAAAAATAATAATAATAAAAGTGTTTGACTTTTCCAGGTGTGTGACGAAACCTGATTGTGTTGTTGTTGAGTAGTTTCTGCGAGGCGAGGGGGTCAGTGCAGGCAGCGGGGGACTGGGATGAGTTTCTCCCGATAACCGCCTAATCTAGCATGCGTCATTAATGTTGGGACCACTGTGCCCGCCGCACATAATTACGGTTTCATCCCCCCTCGGCTTCCCGAGCAGTGCAGGGGCCTGTGACACGGGAGGACTGTGATTAAAAACATGAGCCTCTTTAGCTGCGCTCCTCCCCCCCCTCCTCCTCCTCCTCCTGCGTTACTCCACATCCTGTCTGTTGCGCAGTGAAATTCTTTAAATGCCTGCCTCTACACCTCACCTACATTTTATCTACAGGAGACTCTGTCGCCACGAATTCCTGAATGAAAAAAGAAAAAAAAACAATTTCCAGAACCTATTTTTCCCCACATGCGCACGCACACACCCACAACCTCCCTGCTTTTCCACGTAGCATCCTCCAGCCTCATGGCTTTCCCTTCCAATCTCCCGATAAGGCATTCCTATTACTACACACACACACGACAATATGCGGAGCTTGAAATGCCTGGTGATGTCGAAGTTTACCGTTAAAACAGACACTAATAGGGCTAAGCTTAATGTTTGCCTTCAGGTTATCCTGTGATGTGGAAAAACGTCTCTTATTGACAATTCAATTGACAATTGATCACATTACAGCCAGCATACGTTACACTATGGAACCCTAGCTCCTATATTCCGTACCCCCCCCCCCCCCCCCCCCACACACACACACACACACTTGAATACATACTGTATAGAGAGATAAGATAAGAGGGCTCTCGTGATTTTCATTTGAATTGTTTAAAATGCCTGCATAGAGCCTGCCCGCCTCGGGGTCTTTCTGGTGAGTAATTAATTTCCAGCATGTGGGGTAGAGACCTGAGCTTCTGGGCCTGCCTCCTGGCTCCGGCTGTGTGTGTGTGTGTGTCTGTGCGCAAGAGAAGGAGAAGGAGGGAGGCATTGCCTCGACTGCTGCGTTCTAGCCTGGAGGGGGAGGGGGAGGGGGGGGGAACAGCACAGCGCAGAAAATCGATCCAGGGGCCGCGCTTCTCAGCCTCTTCCGGACGCAAGAGTCCTCCTCTCCCGGGAATTAGATAACGGCTTGTAAAAGCTCTCCACCGCCGGGCCTCCCCCTCCACCCCCACCCCCCGCCCCTCAACTTTTAGCCGCTGCCGCATCTCTCTGTCTTGCTGCCTGCTTGCTTGTCCGTGAGATATTGAATTCACCCTATTTCAAATTACGGCAAAGTATTGGCTTTCAGTTTAATTGCAATCCCTGCTTCTCCTCATAACTGTGGATATTGCGTATTATCAGCAAGTTAATATTTTATTAGGTTTTAATTGGCCTTTGTTGTTCGCCTCAGTGCAATGATGTTTCAGTTAAAACTTTGTGTGTGTGTGTGTGTGTGTGTGTGTGTGTGTGTGTGTGTGTGTGTGTGTGTGTGTGTGTGTGTGTGTGTGTGTGTGTGTGTGTGTGTGTGTGTGTGTGTGTGTGTGTGTGTTGGAGAGATAGAAAGACAGACAGGAGCAGAAACACGTTCAGAGCGTTCAGTTTCTCTACATGGGTCAGTAGTCTGTTTTCTCTCCTCCAGGTTTCCTTGGCTGAGGAGATCAAGCCGCTGAAGTGGTATCCCTCCGTCTACTTGCTGGTGTCTATCTTCCCGCTCATCAACAGGTAACACACACACACACACACACACACACACACACATACCTGCAGGTAAATTCTGCGTTCTGTTGTTTTATTTGCATGTTGGCTTCACTGCGCTATCTTATCTTTTCTTAGCCCATCACCACCCTCCTTTTCCTCCTCCTCCTCCTCCTCCTCCTCTTCCTTCTTTTCCTCCTCTTCTCAGCTTTGCCTTTCTCATCCTTTTCTCTTGCTCGCTCTTATCTAAACTCTCAGAAAGCTCCGCTCCCTCTGTAGCAGCACAAACCCAAAAGAGATTGTGTGTGCGTGCCAGTGTGTGTGTTGGACTGGACGTATAGAGCATTTTTATTGGCTTTTTTAAAACCGGGGCTTCGTCATCTGAGGGTTGATGGGAGGAGGCGGGTGGTCCAGTAAATGATAACCCCGGCACTGTTATTACTTCTTCACTCCCCCTCTCTCTTTTTTTTTCCCTCCACCCCCCCCTCTCTTTCATTTGCCACTGCTCCCTCCCTCCCCTCTACCGTTGTGATTGACAGGTCAGGGTTACTAAGTGATTAGCTGCGGTGGCTCTGCTTGTCGCCACGGCGATGTAGGCGGAGACACAGGTCAATTACAGGGTCAACGTCTCTCAAAAGGCTTCCGTCACACGCTGCCCTTCCCCCCCCTCGCCCTCTTCCCCTCCTCCTTCACCTTTCCATCCACCCCCCCTTCCCCATCCCTCCTGTGCCCCCGCTGTCAGCTGATGAAAATGACAAACTGCATCCTGTGCTAACCCCAAACCGCCCTCCTCTCCCCCCCTCCTTCCGTCCTTCCCTCCTTTAATGTCACTTTCCCTTCCTTTCTCCCTCATTTCCGCACAAAACCTCCTTGTTATAGCCCCTTTATTTCCACTCTGCCTTGCTCGTGATCAGTCTCCCTCCTTCCGTGTTTTTATGTCGTCCTCTTCCTCCTCCACTTTTCCTCTCCTCTGCCACACAAAGCCTCTCTCTCTCTCTCTCTCTCTCTCCCTCTATCTCTCTCTCTCTCTCTCTCTCTTTCTCTCTCCCCCTGAGCAAACAGGCTTTCCCTCACTCGCTCCGCTCTGCCTCCAGAGAGGGTACGAGGAGAAAACGGGAATGAATTGCTCTCTCGTCGACGTCCCCCTCCCTCCCCCTCCTCCATTCAGCAGCGCTGGCTGTATATATCTCCAGCTCCTATTAATTTGTTAGCCTCCCCTCCCTCTTCCTCTTCCCCTACTTACTCGCCTCCCTCCCCTGGCTCATACCCCCACCCCCCCATCCCCCACCGTTTCTCCATCTCCCCCTCCCTCCCTCCCTCCCTCCTCCTCCTCCTCCTCCTCCCCTCTGCTGAGGGCTGGAGTGTGTAAAGTGTTTTTGTCACGGTGCCGTGCCGATGCCGCTGTGCTCTGCCGTGCGGAAGCAGCGCACGGCAGACAGCCTCGTGTGTGTTTTTTTCTGTACGTGTGTGTAGGCGGGTGGTTGGTTTCGTGTCAAGGCAAATGTGCTGTCGCTGCTTGTTGCCGTGCGTGCGTGCTTGCGTGCGTGCTTGTGTGTGTGTGCGCACTTGTTTGTCCAGCCCGACATGAGCGTGCGCTTCTGCTGTTTATGAGCATTCCTGTGTGTGTGTGCGTTTTTTTGTTTTGTGTGTGTGCATGCCTACCCTGTATGTGTGTGTGTGTGTGTGTGTGTGTGTGTGTGTGTGTGTGTGTGTGTGTCTGAGTGGGGGATTATTTCTATCTGAGCTCCAAAGCCTCCTAAACAGGGCTTAGAGAGACGGCCCAGGGCAGCAGCTAAAGCCGAAGGGGTAGCGCTCCCCCCCTCCCTCCCTCCCACTCTCCCTCCCTCCCTCAGCAGCGTGCTCTCTCTTTCTCTCTGCCCCACTCCCTCTCTCTTTCTCTTTCTCTCTAACTCTCTCTCTCTCTTTCTCTCTCTCTCTCTCTCTGCCGTTTCTCCTTGCTCTGATCCATTGCGTTAATACACAGACACTCCCACATACAAACACACACTTGTTTTGGCCCTCATCTGCTTCCACACAGACACACACACACAAACACACGCACACGCAGTCACACACGCAATTTTAATCTGTTCCAAATGCACACTGGTAAATGTGTTAATTCGACACCAGCTGTTGCGAATTGAAATGGGAAAGCGCTCCTACTTTTCTTCTCCTGCATTTGCGCGCACACACGCATGGACGAGTCATTATACATCATCTAACCGTACACACATCTCTCTCTCTCTCCCTTTCTCTCTCTCTCTCTCTCTCTCTCTCTCTCTATCTTTTTCTAATTCACTTGCCCCCATTTGGCGATGCAAAAGTA
Source organism: Eupleurogrammus muticus (assembly GCA_036785175.1). NCBI lineage: Eukaryota > Metazoa > Chordata > Actinopteri > Scombriformes > Trichiuridae > Eupleurogrammus > Eupleurogrammus muticus. The sequence goes on from JAYKQN010000001.1 coordinate 18,744,607, forward strand.
GCACCAGACACTCACACCATCGCACTAACCCCTAATTCCCCCTGTCTCCTCCTTCTCCTCCTATTTCAATTCAGTTTAATTCCAGTGTCTTTATATTTGGCATGACTGCATACAATATGATGCTGCCAGGGCATATTAACACAAATTATACAATCATCTTAAACAAATACTTAACCACAAAAAAGGGGAGCAGAGAACAAGAGGGGCTATGGAAGGTACATCAGGTATGAGTAATATAAGATATAAACATACAACAAATGAATTATTAATTAATAGACATTAATTATTAGCCATGTGGGAGCTCATGGCAGGCGGCTACATATCTTTCTCCTATCTCTCACTCTCTGTCTTTGCCGCCTGTTTCTCTCAACCCTTTGTGTGTATGCACGTGTGTGTGTGTGTGTGTGCGTGCGTGCACGTGTGTGAGCACTGCCCGGGCACGACTAGAGTTTTCACAGTCTGCTTCTCACATCGCCTCCCCTGTGTGCTTTATGGTGTGGGTGTGTGTTTGTTTACAAGGCTTGTCTAGATTCCTACTGTGCGCGCTTGTACGCCTGTTTGCATAAATAAGCCCTCTCCTCGGAACCCGGCTGCCTGATTTCTGTGCCGCGTCACAGCTTGACGCGGGAGCACTCCTCCTGGACACAGGGCTCCTCTTTTTTTATTTATAATTTTTTTTGTTTTTTCACAATGACTTTTTACCCTCCCTCCTAAAAAAAAAAAAAAAAAAAAAGGGTGACACCCCCCCCCACACACACACCCTTCCCCAGAGAGAAACTGCCCCATTTAGTGACTGTTTTTTTAAGGCTTTGTCTACAAGCCAATTCTTTTAAATGAGGCACAAGGTGGAGAGCTTATTGCCTTTGAGCAATCGGGGTTAGGCGCCGTGCAGAGGGGCACTTCAGCCTGGATGAATTGGTCCTGGCGGCAGAGCTTGAACTGGTGATGTGTCTGTAACCTTGAGTTCACCCTGTCGCTCCAGGAGGCAGCCTGCATCCTCCTAGTTATTCTTGGTTTCCCTCGATGCTGCATGTGGGTTTTGTGGCGTGCGTAGGGCTATACGTGCTTGCAGGGGATTTTTTTGTATGGGCTCCCTACAGTACCTAACCGCCCCCCCCACCCCCCCCTACAACCACCACCACCCCCCGCCCCCCCACCCCCCATCCCCCGCCACCCGCCTTTCTCTGGAGGAGATCTGATTTCCCTGCTCCAGGCAAGCAGAGAGAACAAGACTGTGTGTGCGGGGCTGTGTGCGCTTCAATGAATGTGTGTGTGTGTGTGTGTGCGCGCGCGTATGTATGTGTATGTGCACGGGCACATGCATCTGTGTGTGTGTGTGTGTGTACACGCACTACCCGGACCAGGCAGACCTTCCCCATCTCCGTTCTGCGCTTTGAAAAACGAGGAAGGAAATCTCAGAGCAGCAGTTATTATTCATCCCTCAAAGAGAACGGGGAGGCGGAGGCGGCGGCGGCGGCGGGGGGGGAGGAGGGAGGAGGGAGGGGGGGAGGGAGGGAGGGATGGATGGAGGGAGGAAGAAAGAGGGAGCCAAACGGGAGGGAAGGAGGAGGAGGGGGGTATACATTAACTCTTATCTCACTGTATTTGGTATTCTGCATCCCAGGATGCTCTCTCTCTCTCTCTCTCTCTCTCTCTCTCTCTCTCTTTTGCTTGCTCTTTCTTTTCTACACTCCCTTCCTTCCGTTCCTTGCCTGCACGCCTCTCCGAATATCTCACATTCAGTGCTGCATGGATGTGTGTTTGTGCCTTGGTGTGGTTCCATCTCCTCACATTCAATTTACTGTATGAGAGTGGCGGAGTTGGTCTGTTTACTAAAATATGCTTTGAATTTTATACACTGTAGCTTACAGGTATCCTACTGTATGTAATGTTTTTTTTTGTTTTTTTTTACTTCCCAGATTTGCAGGTAAAGTTATTTTTTTACACCACTTTCCCGAGCTCCTGGTTTCCATGGGCTTTGGGGGGGTCGCCTGCAAACTTGGGATTGAATGTAATTTCGTGCGCTAGAAGTTCACACATTAGGAAAAAAGTGTAGAATATTTTTTAACCTGCTCGGATCGATGTCTGCGGTTTTCGGATGTCATGCTTTTTGAACATCCTGAATGTCTACTTGATAACATGGCCGCATGTCGCTGTGTGGCCTAGATAGTATTTGGGTGGATATATGACCGGGCCTGCTGCGTGTGCCCGTGTGTGTGTGTGTGTGTGCGTGTGCGTGTGCTTATGCGTTTCAGGCGGTGATCAGTGTGTAACTGGAGACTGGAAAGCCCTGTAGCCATTCGTCTCCTGTTGAGCAGCAACGACGCTCTGCTATTCATCCCCATTTAGCGAGACAGAGCGCTGGCCTACAGGGCTGTGTGAAGAGCAAACAGACACGGGGCAGGCACCCTGCGCTGAGGCTGGACACACACACACACATACACTCACACCAACTCTCTTGGTTAAATATCGGTACAGAAGATGCGATGCACGATAATATACAAGTGTTTTTCAAACCTAAATATACAAACCTATATTTGTCCATGCCCACACATAGACATTAATACACATACAGGAAAGTGACCATATACACAACTATAAGTCTCTAAATAAAGCATATAATCTATATAGAAATACATGTACCCTTATACAGACATACAAACTAGATACAGGCCTATATGTTCCTTCGTGTACATGCGTATGACACACATGCACGCACAAATGCTGCAGGAGATACGAGGTACATGTACATATTCAGTTGCACGTGCAAACACAAAACACATTCACGCACACACAGAGACACACACACACACGCTCTGTTCCCCCTCCCTTTGCTCTTTCAGGCACGTCTTTAAATATTCATCACTCTGGCTGCTCTGAGAGTGCCGTAAACGCTGCCTCACACTCCGGGGAATCGCTAAAGCCTACTCTATCATCTGCTCTCCCTCCCTCCTCCCTCTTTCTCTCTCTCTCTCTCTCTCTCTCTCTCTTTCTCTCTCTTTCCCTCTCTCCCGCTCTCTCTCTCTCTCTCTCTCTTTCTCTCTCTCACACACACACACACTCTCTCTCTCTTTCTCTCTGTCACACACGCACACACGCACACACGCACAGATCCACAGCCACTCTCAAGGATGAACTCACGTGCACAAACACTTGAAGGCACAGCCTGTGGCATCGCTGGACACACAGACACACGCCGGTACATGAATCAGGCGCAGGGAAACACATGCGTGGTGATGTACGATGAACAGATTTTGTGTGTGTGTGTGTGTGTGTGTGTGCGTGTGTGCGTGCGCCTTTACTGGCTGCTCCCAGCACAGAGGGTTGAGTGGTGTTGTGTTCCAGGAAACAGGATGTCTCTTTGTTTAGGTTTTATTCTGTTGGTGAATGTTAGCTGCTACAGTCCCCAGGGTCTGTGTGTGCCTCTAAGTCTGCTACTGTGTGTGTGTGTGTGTGTGTGTGTGCGTGCTTGTGTGTGTGTGTGTGTGTGCGTGCTTGTGTGTGTGTGTGTGCATGCGTGCGAGTGTGTGTGCGCGCTTTGTTTCCGCACACCATGCCTCTTGTTTGTACGTTTCAGCCTCATTCCAGAAATATTCGCTGAAGTGTTCGTACGGGCGGTTGACAGGAGATCCGTGTGTGTGTGTGTGTGTGTGTGTGTGCACGCTGTGGATGTGTGTATAATGGGAGTCATACCCTAAGCTGTGACAGTTATCCCCATGTTGACCCCGTGATCAAAGTAGATTATGTTCTAGTTTTCAAATGTAGTGCATGTGCACGCAGACACACTCGATCATCACACGCCCTGGTTTATTTAGATACTGTCACACTGTCTCTGTCCAGATCAGGAGAGCGCACCATATTCCTACTGATTGTCCGCAAGCATCAGAGTTTTATGTGCTGATCACATGTTTCACTGAACAATGAAAAGCCTGTCCTTAGTTCTCGCTGTTTAGTGTTCCCCCTAGGTGGGTGGGGGGTGGGGGGGTGGCGGTGGCGGGGAGGACTATTTTTGCTTTTGCAAAACTTGAGAGACTCAGCTGCCATACTCCATTCTCTGTTTAGGAGCAGATGAGACTGACACTATAATGAGAATAGGTTGTCCCCTTACAGGTCAGAGCAGTGTCACCAACTCTGGGCTGATCTTGAGGATCTGAGCAGTTGAGGAAGCAACAAAGGAGACTTTTCTTGGTATTGAGAAGCTGCAGCATTTTTTAATTCTGTAAATTTACAGCTTGATGACAACTTACGTTTTTCCTCTGCTTTGCTCACATTTAAATGAATCACATAGCACCCGTTTTCATTTCTGCTGTAGGGAAAAAAAATCCCTCTGGCCTGGTTGCGTTTCCTTTAAACCGATCACAATCGACTTGCATGGTGCTAAGACCAAATTTTAAAATGCAACATCCCTGCAGAAAACACACCACATATGTTGTATATGACATAGGATTTTTACTGGAAAAAAAGATAAAACCCAATTTGTCATGGCTGCTACCTCAGAGGTTGTATTTTCACATAGCAACAGGGATTTTCAAATGCCAAAATTCCAACAGAAATACCAACATTCTACATCCCTTGAGCCAGACTAGGAGCTCATTGATAATAATGATCCATTTTGTCAGTGCACCACTGCAGAATGAGAAAAGAGGAAACACTGATTTCTAACTTTTATTTTTGGAGAAGTGTATAGGTAATCATCATTTTGATTGAAATAAGTATGGTCATTTTGATCATTGCATGTCACTAACAATATTAAATTTAAAGTCCCCTTCTTTTCTGGAGCCCCAGTGAGGAGTTTGAGAGGTCACTGTAAAACTGTACTGAGTTGAATTTTTCATTTACAAATATAACATATTAGGGGTTTTAAAACTTTTAATAAAATCAGAGGGACCTTTTAAAAAAATCTGGACCCGTTTTCCATCAAACATACAAACAGTCACCTGAGTGGAGTGATGTGAGACAGCAGAGAAAGAGGAAGAAATATTTAGAACGTGCATTTTTAACTTGCTTAGTGGATAAGGGGTCGTTGCCTACTGCAGGTTTAAAACTAACGAGAGCTGATTATGCATTTATAAGTGAGTCTTTCTTCATGTTCGATGAAAGGATATCACGCCCTAAGGCATTGTGAAGCGTAATTAGACATTATTGAACTGTGGCAGTTTTTAGTCTCCTAACGTTTGTTTGTGGTGCAGGTTTTGTCATGGTAATCTAATTTTTGTTTTGTTTAATTGGACCTAACTTTAATTTCTGGAGCAGAAAAAAGGTCTTTCTAAAAAAAAAAAAAAACTGCAGTCGCACACCTTTAACTGCGTAGGCCAGGCTTTCATTTTTGTCCTTTTCTTGTGATCATGGGACTCACCTTGGAGGAATTTATTCTATGTCCGCTGCACTCAAGGAGGAACTGATTAGAATCTGGTCGTCAAAGATCAAGGTTACGGTCTCCTCAAAAACACATTTTTGTGCATAACTCAAGAATTTGTTCCCTAATCATGACAATACCACAAGGTGATACTTTGTATTCATGTACTGTCAAATGCAGTGTATATATATATATATATATATAAATATTTATAATTTTTTTAAAGATTATTTTTAGGTCACTTTTTTGGGTCAAAGTAATCATGGAGAGAGAATAGAGGAATGAAATGTGTTATGCTTCCTACCCACTTGGGTATCTGGACATTCTGTAGAAATGAATTTTAACATTACATCTTCCTTTACTTTGATTAATAACTTGCCAATGTTTTGTCTTATGTGGTCAGCAGCATTTCAGAGAGTTAAAAAGCCAGGAATCACTCAGTCACTTCACAGGGAATCAAAGTATTCAGAGCGTTCTGCCAGAAGTTTTCTTAGAGAAAAGTTCAGATTATCAGGCCGCTGCACGCTGCGGGCAGTGCTAGGACCTTCTTTTGGCACTTTAAGGCGTGTGATTTGTCTGGAGGAAGGAGGAAAAAAAAGTCAGTCAGTCGGAGAGAGGAGGAAGTGCGATCGGGGTCAGGATGATTTCTCTGTCTGGCCGCCCGCTACTCTTGGGGAATAGGGTTACAGTACATTTCACTCACAGCTCTGAGGATGTGCAGCACAACAATTAAAGGCAGACGGAAAGGTGAACTTTGAGCGAGCGAAACTGATAGCTGGAAAGTGATATAGACTGGCAGGGTGGGATATTGGAAGAGATGGGGAGAGGCGAATGAGGGATTTTGTGCAGCACGGGTTCAAAGAGTGACTGACAGCATGATAGATGGAAGGTCTGAATATGTGAGCGTGGCTCCGGGATGCTGCGAGAGTGCTAATGACTGGCTGCATGTGAGGCTCAGGCCCATATGCAAACTCAATATCAGTATGTATTAGTGTCCTGCTGGAATATGGTGATACGTTATTGTGGAGGGTGGGTTCTGATTTTTCTAGTTTTTGGTACAATTAGTCCTGTATTGAGTAAAATTATTTTTTTTTTACTGACAGAGAATTTAGCTTATTTCAAGTTTTCATTCTTTAGTCATTTTTTTCTTTAAAGAAAATGTTAGTATTTTCTCAAAACAAAACTTAATTGACCCCAATCAGTAAAAAAAAATTGAAGATAAACTACCTGCTAGTGAATAAGATAATTCTACTCAATATTTGATTGATTTTACCAAAAATAAAATATTTTGACCTGTTAAAGTGTGTGTAAAGGTGGAGAAACTGCATGTTACTTCTCTGTAGTTTTATATTACCACGCACCAGGGCAAATTATAGAATTACCAAAGCTCAGACTTGCAGCAGGGCAGACTGTGGAAAACTAAGACTAAAATTTTAAAAATGTAAAAAAAAAAAAAAAAAAGAAATAAAATAAAAAGAAATGAAACAATGTTTTGGTGTGGTAAGAAATTTTGGATACATTTAGCATTATATATGCCACAATGTATCCCACGCCTGTTGCATGCTGACAGGTGGGAGTGAACGTTACACTAAAAGGTACCTCTGTGTGTGTGTGTGTGTGTGTGTGTGTGTGTGTGTGTGTGTGTGTTTGTATGTTTGTGTGTGCGTGCGCGTGTGCACGCATGTACATTTATTGCCGTTGCTCATTTGCTCCCGAGTCCGACACTGTACACAATATCCTCCCTGTTGTCCATCACCAGCCAGCGGTGAGACTACCCTGCGCACACACACACACACAAACCTGACACACACACACACACACACACAAACCTGACACACACACACACGCTCAGCAGCTCAGCCAGGCATCGCCCGCAGCCACACTCCTTCCCACCACTGCCTCCCTCATTCATCTTTCATTAGCCCGGCTCACACAGGAGAAACAGCCCCCCCCCTCCCCCCCCCCCCTCCTCCACCCCCCCCCCCCCCCCCCCCTCCTCCTCCTCCTCACGCCTCCTTTTTCTCTCTATCTAACCTCCTCGCCTTTTTTTTCCTCCTCTTGTCTTATCTTGGTTTCCCTCGCACGTAATCTCTTTTGTTTGTCTCGCTCATGTCTCGCAATCTGTCTTGTTTGATATCTCTCCTCCTCTTCCTCGTTTGCCGTCTCCTCTGCTTTTTAGTCTTTTTTTCCATTCAGCCTTTCTCCTCCAGCTCTTTCACCTCCTCTCTCCTCCTCCTCCTTCTCCTCCTCCTCCTCCTCCTCCATCGCTCTTGGCCCTCGTTCCCCTTCACAGCCTCATTCTTGCACATTCTCACCTCTTTATTGTGTTCTTCCTCTTCCACTCTCCCTCTCTCCTTCCTGTGCGGGGCTGTTTCTCTGACACTCGTCTGTGCCGGCCCCCCCACCTTCCTGTCTCTCTCGCTCGCTCGCTCGCTCTCTCCCGCTCTTTCTTTCTTCCTCTCATTTCGCTCCCCGTCTCTCCCTCGATGGAGGGGAAAGGCTCTTCGCCTCTAATTGCGGCTGTTCCGTTGCCATGGC